>OZ004698.1:14493502-15211749 GCA_963924545.1 Pogonocherus hispidulus
CAGGAATCAAGTACCCGCTTACCCAAATATCAAAGAACCTACTAAATATAAGAGATTACTAGAAAAATCATCGCATAACCTACCAACAGAAACCTGGTAGATTCCAGAGTAGGAGCGGCTGTTGGTAGTATCTTATTCCATATATTTCTACGTAAAAAACGTACACGTACTTTATTCCATATATTTTCTTGCATATACAGAAACCGCCGCCGTAGATGAAGTACTAATATCTTACAAAATTGGTGAATACCTATCAAGTGCGAGATACACAGCAAAAATAAAAAGTATATATCAATAATTATATATGAATTCAGTATTTTACTAATGCCTAGGCTAAAATGAAATTATGACCTAATTTCTGAGCACCCTATAAATTTATGGTAAAAGCAACAATACCGTCGCGGTTGTTGCACTAACCAGTTATAGACATACTACTTACATATTTATACCATATACGAGTACTACTTATTCGGTTTCAAATTTACAGTTGAGTGAATATTTTATTAAATTATAACAATTGCTGCCGCCAAAACTGAAGAACAATACATTATTTTTATATTAATCGCACGTTAGTAAGTTTTAAGAATAATTATTTCAGGTCAGTATTATAAATTTAAACATATAAATTAATAAAATAAATTCATGTATTTTCACACTTAACAATTTAATTTTATAAAGCAGAGATTCTGGTGCCCCAAATTGGAAAAATATAGCGGAATGACATGAATCAGTTGATGTCCCTGAGATAAAGTCACAGCTTTCCCCAAGAGTGAGTTTGTAGATATTTTTATTGATACTTTAAATATGTAAAAAAAGCTAATGAATAGGTACCAGTAAAGAATCATAATAACCAAACTCATTGTCCATTACACATTGTGGACCAAAGGTATACCGGAACAACAAGTTATCTTTACTAATATTGCTTCGGAAGTGAATCTTAACCTCTTAATTTTAAATAGACCATAGAAGAAAAGAAAAACATAATACAGGGTGTCCCAAGATAATGTGACACATTTTAATGGCTTATGACTTCAAGGCAAAATGAGATAGCGGCGAGCGGTTTTCACTGGTGCTCTTAATTTTACAAAAAGTTTTTTTTGTTATTGGTACTAGTTTGTTTTACTTCTACAGGTGCTTGAAAAAAAATTGCCACATTTTAATTCAAAATTGTGATCATTTTTTAAGTGGAACACCCTGTAGATTATATTATCATTCACTAGAGACACTTATCCTCTTTTCAAAAATGTATAGTTTGATAGAGTTATACCAAAAAATAAAGGTGTTATTTCAATTTACACACCAGCCCTTTTCAATAGACCGTAATTTTTTTGGATCGTATTTTATTTTGTTTACATTGTCAGTACAGAATAACGGTATGCATCAACTAAAGCTATTATTGAATGAACTAATTTATTGCAAATTTATACAAATTACATGACAGCATAAATAACCAAGTTATTAAAACAAAAACACCAATTAAGAAGAATTCATAGTAGTGGTGAGAAACACCGTAGTGGCCTCTTTGGGTCTTTGCTACTATCTGTCTGACAATTATTATCAAATTGACAGACAGATAACGACCAGCTTTTCCGCAGGTGCCATTACAGCAGTGGCCTCTCTTGTCTTTAAGGAAAACAATCCTATTTATTTATTTGAAGGAGATGCCGAAAACACCTACTCCACGGACAATGTGTCCCGACTAGCATTGCAAAACTTCGGCATCTCCATAGGAGTCGCGACATCACTCTATCAAACTATACATTTTTAAAACAGGAAAAGTGTCTCTATCGAATGGTAATATAATCTACAGGGTGTTCCCTTTAAAAAATGATGACAGTTTTGAATTAAAAAGTGGCAATTTTTTTTCAAGCACCTGTAGAAGTAAAACAAACTAGTACTTACCAATGACAAAAGAAAACTTTTTGTAAAATTAAGAATAACACCAGTGAAAACCGCTCGTTGCTATCTCCTTTTGCCTTGAAGTTATAAATAAGCCTTTAAAATGTGTCACATGATCTTGGGACACCCTGTATTAAGAATTCGTGGATATTCGTGGTTTGATGGATAAAGTGAAAGAGTGTCCGGATAAATGCATAATGTGTCAGATAATTTATCAGTTTGCTGCTAGATGCACGCAACCTTTTCTCAGTTTCGGCAATGTCGGTGGATATGGGGTGTTTGTCTACGTTTTTTCAATGATAATCCACTCCCGGACCGCCTTTTTCTTTGGATGTAGGGATTGTCTAAAATATATGTGGTGTTTCAATTTTAAAACAAGATATTACTGTTATGGTACACTATTTTTGTCATATCTTTACCTGTCACCTGACTTTTAAATATAGGCTGGATATGCTATGGCAATTTGTTCGTAATTCCTACATCAATGTGTTCATTTTGATTAAATATACAGTGCGTTGCGATGCACACAGAAAAGTTCACTCAGTTCTGGTTGAAATGGCATATGACCAATAAGTCTTTTGGGAGTACCCCAAATGCAAGAGAGTAAAATTTTATTATTTTACAGGTGGTGTATGCCTTTCTTTAATAAATTATATTTATTTATTTTCAAGTAATTCTCTTGGGAATACGCTACCTACTAATACTAAATAATATACTAAATAATGAAATGTTATTATCCTGTTATTTACATCAAGCATCAATTTGCGTCACAAATACATTTCAGGGAATATCTTCTTTTGCCAGTCTGAATTTTTACCACAAGTGATTTGTAATGGATAACACAATTAAAATAAATAATTGTTTTAAGCATACACTCATATTGTATGGGTATATATAATAATAATATCTACATCCATATATAATAATAATATCTCCTCTTAATTCTAATCACAAGGATGAGCCTGGAAATCTGAGATTTGTGTGGGCGAGGAAGCGGCATATTATTATTCTTTAGATCGCATTTGCGCCTCAGGAACAACTTATGCTTGTAAGCCCTAACCAGAATTCAATTCTGAAATGAGGGAAACCTGGAAAACCTCAACAATTAAAGGGACAGTCAAACATCAATCAACATTCTGCAAAAGATGGTTTGAGTATAGTGTCAGATTTGCACAAAAATCAGTTTTATATCTGTAGAATCTCGTAATTATTTAATTAATTACTGTATTTACCGCACGACTAACAACTTCAAATGCCGTGTTGTGCAGATGACTCCGCTAGCGCAAAATACCGTTTTTAATTCATTAAGCGTTTCATTTCATATGGCTACTTAAATTTGTAGGACGTTCTTAAACAATACATATATTTTTATACTATTAGCTACATACGTAACATATACGGCTGTTTAAAAAAGACAAGGCAATATTTAAGGGGGTGATTGCCCAGGTCATTTTATCAAAACAAGTTCTTATAAACATTCGCAAACGCTTTGTTACCGATCTACAGGATGTTGAAGTTTAATTTAAAATTAGGCTCTCCCATAGCTATTAACACGCCTAAAATTTCATTGTAATATCTCAAGCTGTTTTGGAGAAATCAAATTTTTACTGTTTTTTAAATTGAACTTCAACATCCTGTAGATATCGGTAACGAAACGTTTGCGGACCTATGTTTATAGGAACTTTTTTTATAAAATGACCTTGGCGATCACCCCCTTAAATATTGCCGTGTCTTTTTAAACACCCTAGACCTGTATTAAGTACCTATTATCAGTGTTGGTAATTTTGCTCCTAAAGTGAAGAATACCCAAATAAGAAAGATATTTTCGTGTATATACTCGTGTATATACAAAGTGTAATCTGTTTATCTCGTTTTGCATTTAATCGTGCTAAGTATAAATTTCTGACGATTGTTTACATTATGGTGGGCTCTTTTGCAAAAGAAGTGTTCATTTTTCTCACTACATTAATTTATTGATTAACTAAACATCTTCTATCTTCATATAGGAATAAAGGGTTATATTTGTCTGTACGGTTTCTCCAATCGTATTGTTTTATGGTAAATAGAAATGAAAAACTGTAAATTCATATCATGCAATGTCAGTTCATATCATGCAATGATTATCATAGACATGGTAATTTTATAGAGTAGAGAAAATGGTACACTAAAGCTATGCGTGCTACCATTGAACCTTCTGTAGAATCTTTGATTTCGGAGTTGGCATACAATATAGGGTATTTATGTATAGAGGAATATGTACCTTGTACATGTAGTTTCGAATTTTCGGGAAGGGCAAACAATAACTCATACTGGTAGTACAAGGTAATCATAAAGTAAGGGATATATTTCAGCTTATTAAGTATTTTTAACAAATGAAGTTAATAAAAGGATGTGAAAGAAATTCGATTGCTTAAACAATGGGATTTATTATGTTTATTATTTATTATGTAACAGTGGTTAAGGCAAAAGTTCAATATGTCGTCCATTTTGCTCCTGTACAATCACCAACTCTACAATTGTGCAATTGTTCCTCTAAATTGTACACATCATTATTCAGAATTTGAGGTTGAAGTGCTTCAATTTGCTCCCTAATACAGTTTTTGAATTCTTCCAGCGTTGTTGGCCGTGTTCTAAACACCACAAAATTCTAAATTTAATAATCCCACAGCCAGTAATCCGCTGGGTTAAGATCAGGCGATCTTAGAGGCCATCAACTTACCAAATTTGAACAATTCTCTAAATCGCAATGATTACGTTTGACACTTGTCTTTTGTTTTCCATAGATAGAGTAAAATCCAATTGAACTATATTCCATTTAGTTCTTGCTACTAGCTTGATTTCTTAAAATTATATAAGACTACACTATTATTACATTTATAATAAGTATAACCCTTACTTTATGATGACCCCATATTATAAATTTAATTATAGTGTAGCATTGCTTTTAGTCTAAATCGGAAGGGCACTAATCAGGTCAGTGAGCATAAGTATATTGAAATATTAATACTTACAATTTCACATTATAAAAAAATGTGATGCCCTTTCTTCCTGTTTCACTTTCATTAATATTAAATTTTTTAGCAGTTTTAATACATTACTGTTTACAGTAGGTAGGTATACCACGATCCATTTTTTATAGATACCTCCCATGAGGCCAGTTCTTATACCTAGTAATTTTCAATGAATCACTCTCCATGACCGTTGATAAAAACTAGTCAGAACTGGCCTCTAGCTGATTTCACTTTCAACAGAATGAGAATTCTTAATGTTGATTGCGTATTATATTTCAATACGAATTGTGGAAAATGGATAAATTACTTAATCATTTTCCTATGCTATTTCTTTAATTTATTTCATCTTCAAGATTTCCCTCGCTGTTTATGATGTTTCCTCAGCACTCCATATCTCTTTCTGGGTTAGGAAATATCATAAATTATTAATATATTGAACAAGAAATGTATAATATGATGGCGAAAGTTGAAATTATATGTTAACAGTGGTGAGAAATACACCGCAGTGCCGCTTTGGAAAATGGTTGATTATTTCCATGGAGATGCCGGAATAATGGAACCTCCTTCCAACTGAAATGAGATATTTTGACTTTTAAAATGCCCAAAAACATTACTTTACTTTTTAATTGGCATTTTCTCATTTCTGTTTTCCAGAATTCGTCTTTTCGATCAGATTTGCAAGGGAAATTACATATTGAAAGTGTTGTGTAATAACTTGATATTAAGATTAAAAGATGATTTAATATTACTGAAAAATCTTGGAGCTATATGAAATACTTATTTATTTCGCAGCCCGAATACAATTTGGACTAAAACTGGGTCGTGGCTAAGAATTGCTGATGGATTTAAATGAGGTGACTAGACATATAAGGTATAATTTTTCGATCACAACATACCACTATTAAATAACTCTAGCTGACCCTGAGGAACTTTCCATTAAACACAATGCGAAATTTACCTGCGATAGACCAGTTAGGTAGGTAGGTGAGATGAAAAGATGAGTAAATCTTCCGACATCCTGCCACTTCAAACTTTTAAGCGCGTTTAGTATTCCAAAAGGAGGTTCCTAAGTGCTACGTTTTTATTTAGTACATGCACTGAAATTAATTAGCAAAATTAATTTTAGTCACGTGGAATTTCCATAGAGGTGAATAATTGTCCTGTTATGCAATGCCAATTTGGTAGCAAAGATACAATGGCTAGTTCATTAATATTTTTCACCAATGGTTTCCCTACTACCGAGATGTAAAAATATGACGACACGTTAAACGTCTTATGTATATAAATATGTACCTCTATCTGTATCTGTTTCTAGTGGTGGTTTTAATAACATTATATGAGTTGTATATAATCGAATATCATTGAAAATAAGGAGATGTTTTTTCCACAAGAAAATCAGACCGCGTAATAAGAGGAAGCAGATAACATCTTCAAAGGACAAAGTAGCGGAAGTTGTAGGAAATCTTTAAAATCCTTAAAGCAGCATGACACTATAAGGAATTATCTACAAAATTATCTAAATAATTATCTATTACCCAATTTTTGTAGTTGAATACACAAAATTGTCACAGTAATCGTCAAGAAAGTCCTATGCATGCAGATACACAAAAGTAGCTCGTTTTACTCATATCTGGTACCAGATTTATACAAAGTATTTTATTGAGAGTTAATGGTGGTGTTTGTTTAATACTTTTTAACACCTCGTAGAAAGATGAATCATTAAAGATTTGTAGGTATGTTCTTTTAGACTATATTTAGTACATAAACATGATTAGATAGTAATAGTATCTCTACCCCTCGTTCTAATCACAATGATTAGCATGAAAGTCTAAGACTTGTATGAGAGAGGAGGCGGTATATTATTATTCAGTGTGTTAGTAGACACTAACCTCCGTTCAGTGCTGGAATGAGGGAAACCTGCAAAACTTCATTAGCTATGGAGGCAGTCAAATATCAGCCGATGTTAATATCTCACGTTAACAGCAAGCTAACATTCGTCCCATTCTAGGTACGCACCTCAGGATGGTTGATGGTTGCCAACCTGTCTCTCGAAAATACTTTAATATACGAGTAGACAATTGTATTAAAAATTGTCCGGTGAATAAAGATTCACCGGACGACTGAAAAATGAAGAATGAAGTGATCGCAGTTAAAACCATTTAGAAGTAACTGACGTGATTAAATTGTACTACACTTATTGAACAATCGCCAAAATATTAATTTACTGTTGCAAAATTTAGATTTTTTTGTCATTAATTTGTATGCTACAACTTAATAATTTTTATACAGGGAGTCCCAAAAACATACCGACAAACTGTAAGGGTAACACTGACGTAGTTTTCCATATAACACCAAAACACTATACTGCACTCAGTATAGTCTTTTGGTGTTATGAGTTATGAGAGAGTGTAGTATAGTGTTTTGGTGTGATGTGGAAAATTACGTCAATGTTATGTCTACACACCAAAGGTTCCAACCCCTTAAAAAAAACTGTAAGGTGTGGCAGGGGACATGAAAACAAACCTTTTTGTCTAATAAACATGTCCGCAAATGAGCCGTTTTGGTAGAAAGAAGGACAAATGGTTTTTTAAGTTTTGTTTATTTCAGTGATAAATAGTTAATATTGATTTACACAAAATGTTCTGGAGGACATTAAAAACTCACTTTTTGTTCAGGTTGGACTTTGTTTCATTGATAAATAAATCATGGTTTACAATAAGTGTTCAAAATGTTAACCATTTGCTTCAATACAAAGATTGCACTTGGAGTCTTCCTGCACTTGGAATATTCCGGGAATAGATTCTACATATTCTTGCAACTGGCCATTATTCTTGCTAAGAGATCTTCCTTATTATGAATAAGCGTTGCGTAGATAAAGATTTTAGTTGACCCCAAAAGAAAAAATCCAGGTGGCTCAGATCAGGAGAACGCGCGGACCAGGCTACGAGACTTCCTTTTTTCAATCTATCGGCGGAGAAATTTCTCGTCCAGATACTGACGCACGTTCAAACCAAAATGTGGAGGTGCCCCGTCATGTTGAAACCACATGTTATTTCTAATGTGAAAAAGGATATTTTATAATAATAGAGGCAAATCATTTTTCAGAAAATGGAGATGAATATCTAAGTTCAAACGAGCAGGCAGCAAGTAAAATATTAGATTCTCTCCAACAATACCAGCCGACATGTTTACAGAAAATTGTTGCTTGTGTCTTCTAGAAACCACAGCGTGAGTGTTTCATCATCGCGCGTGAGACATGCCTGATCAGAAAACAATACTATTCTCCTGAAATGAGGTTCTATTAAGTTGCGATCCAAAAACCATTGGCAAAAAGCTAATCAATGTGGATAATCTTCAGGATTTAAAGCTTGTATGCGTTGTAAATTGTAGGGGTAGAGGAGTTGTTCATGCATGACAACGTGTTCGCGGGTGTACCGTCGACCTGGAGGTTCCCATTTGGTGTTTATTACGCGAACACTTGTGGATTGATTTTCCTCCACATGGTGCAGAACTCCTTTCTCAAATTCAATCATACGAGCTGTTCTTGGACGACCACCTCCACCAGGACATTTTAGGTTCCCATTTTCTCTAAGGTGACGATGGATGGAAGCAAATGTTGTATGATGAGGTTGCCGGTGTTCCGGATATCGCTGTCCATATAAGCGTGCAGCGTTTAACAAAAAATGTTTGTTTTTTATGTCCCCTACCACCCTTTAAAGTTGGTCAGTATGTTCTGTAGCCCTGTCTTTATATGGTACGTGATTATAAGACTATATTCCCATTCCATTAAAAATCCGTGGCTATTTTACGCGAAGTTCAAGTACTTTTTGACCAATATACCATGCTGCTATTGCAGTATTAGTTATTTTTTTATAACTAATAAATAAAGAGGTGGCTGGTAATTATATCGTACATCCTATACAACATTATTCGGAATGAACTGTCACGATGCATATTTTTAAGTAGTTGGTTAAAAATTGTACGATCTGATGTTACTTAGATGTTGCCAAATGTTAACATTGATAAAATTATTTCTATGCAAGAACAAAGACCTAAAAATATTTAAACAAACCCAGTAGTATTTACCCAGTAACTAATAAGAATAAGTAGTATTTACTTCAAAATCGTAATTAATCGTAATGTATTCTTTCTCTTATTGGACATTCTGCAACGCTTCTAAACGTATACAATGTCCTAAATAAATAGTTAGAGGCAATATCGTAATTAATCTGCTTGATTTTTTTTATGGGGCCATCTCAAATCCCTTGTTTATGTAACACCAGTAGGAAATGAAACGAATTTAAGACAGCGGGTGGTTGTCAACAAGTCGGGCAAATGCCAGGAATTCCTGAAAATGTACGAGAATCGTTGAAACCTCCTTTCACCATCTTCTATAAACATATTTTCTGTTTTTACTATTATTTAGCATATTATGACATTTTACTGTTACTATTAGGAATTTTTAGGATGGTTTATTAAGTTCATCATTGAGAATACTGTATTTTAGAAAGAAAATGCAAGAGAACTTTTTTAATAGCAATATGACAGTGAAATAAATGCGTTTATTATTTTTTTCTATTGACGTAGCCTATATTTTCAATAATAAGGATACGATTTGAACTTTTCAAAGTTTCGTCAATCTATGTAGAACAGCTTCAGAGATAACTGAAAAAAGGGTGGTACTTTTCAAAAACTTACATGGACTTAAAATACACCCTGTATCACTTGGCATACATTTCTACAAATATTGTTTCTAGATATTAGAAATACATATAGTATTAGTTAGATATAGCTTAATTCTCCATTAAGTAATTAAGTACCCTATGCAAAAAATATTCATTGTCAAAATAATTTGTAAGATATGCCGTGTTCAGCGGTGCAGAAGGGTCATCTTCTTGGCCCGTGACGATTTACCTCCTTCCGCTTTACGTTGACCCTCAATTTTACCATATATTTTTTAAAACCTTACACTCTTACACTGTATACGGATAGCTATTACAGCTTCTTCAAGTATTGTGAACAAAAATTAAAGTTTAATGCGTTCGTATTATGTATGCAATGCCTACTTGCTTAATCTGGGGTAATATCAGTAAAAATAAAGGGTTCGTTGTATGCTATTACGCGTAGATCATTTGGAAGGCATTCCAAATTTGGTTAAGAAAACTCTATTCAAAAAATAAGACACAATGTAGTCTGAGCTATATTGTGTCAATATTGAGCTATCATTTTAGCTATAAATTGAAATATTCTCTTGTAATAAAAAAAACATATTTTGGTTGAAATTATTTCGGTATCAGTCGAGTCTTGTTTTCCATTTATTCAGATTTGACTTTTTAAATTATAAAGTCTGTTGAAGTTACTCCTTATTGTCTAATATGTGTAGAGGAGAAATCAGCAACTGTTTTTGGACCTGTACTGATTTGTTTTGAAAAAGATTTGGCATATACAGTTAACTGAAAAGGAAATTTTACCCCAAATTTTTAAATGGATGACGAGAGGGCGAACATACTTTTTTCAATTCCGGGTTAAAAATCCTTCAATTGTGATGGATTCAGTAGGCAAGTCTATTGTCAAGTCCCTTTGAAAAGTCAAGATCAGAAAGGGTTTGATACCCTTTTTTAATCAGCAGTTTCAAATCGTGTCGTCAGGCTTTACAGCCCACTTTTTAACATTTATAAGTACCTATATTTTGAAATTCTATTCTTTATATACCACCCACTCTATATTATATAAGAAGAAGCAAGTGTTACTAAATTATAACGATAATAAAATAACATCACATGAATTTGGCTGAAGAAATGTTTTCGAGATTTGAAAAAAATGTGTCATACATAAGTACTGCTGTAACTTGAAAATAGATAAAGAAAATATAACGTATAATCTTAAAAATTCTAGCTGAATGACTTTTCATAGGAACTGGTTATTTTTATATGATACCATTATCCTAGGTATGTAATAAATTTCATTTCACAGATATTTTATATCTGTTGCATTTTTCTTTTTGTTTACTGAATAGATTAGATAATCAAATCACCATATGTGGTTGTTCCAAAAACTAGATATTACTCGTATTTAGATACCTGTTGAAATATAGTTATTTCTTTAACTAGTACAAAAAATATACGTTTTGACAGATACATAATTTCATTAGTAAATTCAACAAAAGGCTTATTACTTCCAATAATAATTAACATCGAAGGAAATCGTTTACGGGTAACTATTTTCATACTCTTATACTATACTCTTGATATTTTTGGGTCATTTGAAATTATTCATATGGTGTATCTTGTCAATCATGCTATTGGTAGCAAAGTAAACAAAATTACTCCACATTAAAAAACCACTTTTATATAATTAGTTAATAATGATCCAATACCCCAAAAACACTTGGAAACTTGGACCAAATTTCCATAACAAGTTCTGTTCAAGTTTTGATCTGGTTATTTCTAATGTCAGAAGGAATATAATTCTGCGTGCCTGCCATAAAAATATAGTAGAAACTGAAGTATTTTTGAAGAACCAGGTACGAGTACGGTTTCATAAACTTACATTATATTTACTGAAATTCAAGGTTGATTCTCAGTCTCTCTATTTGCTGATTTCTGATGATGACATCCACGGCAGTGGCGATATAAACTATTCTTCTTGTTAGATTTAAATGTAAATGAAATGTTCAATTAGCATTTAGATTTCACGTGGGTACAAGAATAATGTAATGATTATTACATAAAATTGCTCACGATTTCTAAATGAATTCTATTAATCAGTGGTTTTGAATAATTTCCTTTATGTCGGTACAATCTTTATTTACATGTTTCTCGAACAGCTTTATACAGGATGATTCGCAATAGCGTAATGATATTTGTTGATGTGATTTTTTGCCAATTTTAATTTAAACCGAAAACAAAAAATATCTCAAGAAACTCAAAAGATTGGTGGGTTTAATTTATTTATATGCAGTGCACTATTCTTGAAGACGTTTTTTGGAAATTACCATTAAATAACAAAAAACAAGAAAACTGTTCAACATAAAAATTGTGAATGTTGAATGTGAATGAATATTGATGTTAACTTTTAGTTTTCCAACATAAAGTCACTGTAGAAAGTGCAGTAAAAGCAATTATTTATAAATCACAATATTTTCACGTATATTTTAGTGGACTTTTTCACTTACAATCAGGGAAAAAATTACACCTAAAGCATAGAAATATAAAAATGTTCCATATATATTTTTCTGATATTAGATGTTTTTTCGTTTCCTATCGTTTCCTAGAAGAATCCTCAGAAAGAAACTGTGGAATGAAAAGCTTCAGAATTCCAACGCTAGAATTGATTGATCCAGATTGGTCCAGAATTATTTGATCATCATACTATTCTTCTACCACTAGTACCACATAATAATATATCTCTTAGTTTAATTTATTTGGGCAAATACCTAAATTAAATAAAGACACCACATTTATTACAACCTTATAACGTCTAATATATTATTATTATTTGCTTCACGGTTTCCAAGCACGTTCCACTTAGAAACTCGTTCCTCATACTCGATTGATGCAATTCTCTTCTTTATATAAAATTTATTTGAATTACGCAATATTCAGGGCAGTCTGGATATATTTTTATTTTGTTTTCACATCTATGCAAATTGTTGGATTTATTGTCAATTTTAAAAGTAGTATTTTACAATATGTATACATTCTTATTAAGCAATTTATCTATATTGTGTTCTTACCCTATAATTGGGATTTTTTGAAAGTATTTGTATCCCAAAATAAAAAAAAATAAATTAATATAATAAAATAATATAAACATAATAAAATACTATATAAATTTTACCATATTCAGACCAGACCTTCCACCGCGACCATGTGATCTATTGTGGCTCACACCTACTTATATTTCACCCATCCAGGTTCCAGCCTCTTAATGAAGCTGATCACCTTATTGGGTAAGAACTTATTCAGATCCTCTGGCAGAAGTTGTCCTTTGCCAAATAATGAGTATCTGATCCCTTCCCCAGCGGGGCAGGTGGTAGTTCGGGGCAATTTTCCCCCAGTTGAGGACTTTTGGTTTTGACCATCAAGGTTGGTGGTTTAGCCTCCGACCTTTTAGTTGTTGGGGCAGGTTCTTTCCCCTTTACTCCTTTAATTTTTGGGCGGAATTGCACCTGCCCAAAACCAAAGTTGGGTTAATTGTTCAGCCCCACAGAGCTACCTTAGACATCTCGTCAATAGAGAATGTCCAGACCTGCCCTGAGCCAGACTCTTCTAGGTGTAGTATTTTCCACTTCCGGGTATTCCAGCCGTGGTTCATTTTTCCCAGCCTGCTGAGAACTAAATCCGATGTAAGCCGTTTGTCGGCTTCATCTGGTATATAGGCCACAGATATATGTGGTTTGGGTAAATCCTCACCCTGCACGAATTGAAGACAAGCTCCTTCCCACGACTGAAGGTGCTTTATTGCGCTCTCCAATCACGAGACGGTCAACTGATCCACACAGGTGATGAGAAGCCATCCAGGCCGATGTGTACAGCTCTGGAAACTCACCTGAGGTCCATCATCTGGTAGTTCATCTACATTATCGCCCTCTGCAGAGTTTCTAATTCGTTGTTGGTCAAGGCCGTTTCGGGATACTCAGGGTGGATAATTCCCACCCTAATCCCATCTGTCGGGAAGGTGGATATACCAAACCTTCATTCGAGACTGTAATAAAGGTTTGGTATATCCACCTTCCCGAGCTCTCTTCGCTCCTAGATTCGGTGAACTACCGTCTGAACGCATGCGTTTGCTTGTTCCCGCTGGTAAAGAGGAGGATTGGTTACCTCTCTCCTACTGGTGATCAAGTTTCGGCTGGTTCAGCACTTTACATAAGGCGGTCTGGTAAAGTATTCCGCTCTTAAGCAATCTAGTTAGACACTTCCTTGCAGCTCCTCCTAGTCGTCTCCTTTAAAGGGAGAGGTTGTCTAAACATGTGGCTGCCTCATTCCCTGGACTGCCTCCTCTTCCGGTCTCAGGTGTCGGAGACTTTAGCAGTCTCCTCTCCCGATCCGATAAGATCGGGCTTTTATTAGTCGAGGGCTTCAAATTCTAAGCCAAAGACAGAAAATTGAGTTACACATCGAAAAACGCAAAGAAAAACCCCATACCTACTGACATTGCCAGTGCTACAGCTGGGGATCGGACCCAGATCATAATTGACAGTGTGACTGAGATATGCTGCCAATTCACATTCTAGCAGACCACGGTAAATATGTAAACAAAAATGCATGCCAAGTTGCAAGTAAATATGTGATTTTTTGTCATAGAAAATAGGATAGTACGATTCCACGCCTAATAACTAGTAACCTATTCAGTTATTGCACTGATTGCCTTGACTGTTGTTTCAAATGTGGCATCTTGAAAATGTATGGACTGTAGAATGTTTCGTATTTTAGTAGTAACAACTAGACACTCCATTTTCAAAACGAAGCGTTTTCTTACACAGTTACATTGAGTTAAACTAACCTCATAAGTGAAAATTTGCAATGTATATCTCCATAGATGTTTTATCCATTCATGAACATTTCCATATTTCCTGTTTAAATCATGTAAATTAATGAAATAATAATAGTTTACTCTGACCTATTATATCAGTTAGATGTAGATTGCGGCCATGAAACGCATGAGGAAATATCAGTAAATGGCACAAATATACATGAAAACAAAAAGGAGAACTTGCTGACAATCCGTGCGTGTGACGAACGGTGCATGGTCCATGGACGCATACCACTAACGGGTTGTAAAGTGCCTGTTTTATGGCAGTGTAAATCCATTGGTCTATTTTTTGCAAACCGAGAAAGAATAATAATTGGAATTTGTGTCTCACAGGGTTATCCGACATGATATATATATATTTTTAGTTTTGATTCACGTTATTTTATTTATTTTATTTGTTTTATTTGTTTATTTTTTATTTTCTTTATTTTATATTTTATTTATTTTACTTTATAAATATATTATAATAATAAATATATTATAATATATTTATTATAATAACAGAAGTAGTAGAAAAGTGTTTGAATGAAGAGTTGTACTTATTTTAAAAACTTGTTAAATATCATTAATATTAATAAGTGAGTATTTGAGCAGATATGTTTTTAGAGGTATCAAAGTAAAATAACTAGGATAGTCGAGATATTTGATGTATTAAATTTGACCATTTCCAATAATTGAGGTCATTCAAAATTGCCATGGATAGTTTTTTGTAAAAATATACAAGAATTATATTTTCTTCCAGTATCTAAATTTGAAACTTATGAAACAAGGCAGGATGAAGGAAGCACCTGTGTGAATATACTTTTCCCACCTTGAAGTATCTATTATGTTTTAAGAACTTTATGTGAATTTCAATGTAATTTTTATGAATTGCATAAAGTGGATTCCATATGATCGAAGTGTATCCCACCTTGTTCAAACGAATATACTAAATAGGTAGCAATGATAAAGTATTTGAATTCTCAAATTCCCTACCATGTAAATAAACCTCAACTGTCTGAAAATTAAAAAATGGGTATTACATTTTTTTATATTAAGCCATAAAGAATTGGTTTGACATCAGACGTTGGCAGTAATAATATCAGTTTAATCCTTTAATAAGTCATTTGCCCTGTTAATGCTGGTGAAAATTTTTAAATCGTAAACGTTTAGTAGATATTCAACACTAAGCTGAGAAGTAATATCATTGACATACATATCAAAAAGTAACGGACCCAGTTCCAAACCTTGAGGTATTCCTAATTTTACAATTATTTTGCGAGATTTATATCGGCGATACTGAACAAATTGAACTCTATTCTAATTTACATTATGGCGCCCCATGGTTCAAGGTAATCAATATTGCACTGGATAGAATAGAAATGTGGCTTGCCTCAATACTTATTACTTTTATTTCTCAAGATGTAGATCTTTTATCTATTAAATTTGTGACGGCCTATAATGTCAAAGCCCAGGTCACTATAAAAGGCTCTATGCCATTTTCTCCTAAACTGGGACTGGCGTTAACATTTAAAATTAAATGGGAATATACCATAACAATATTTATTTATTTGGAGATGCCGAAAACAACTACTCCACGGGCAATAAGCCCCGACTGGCGTTGCATTACATCAACATCTCCACTGTATCTCGCCACTACATACATACCATAACAATGTACAACATAATGTACTAAAAGAATAATATTTTAAACAGATTATTAATATTAATTTAGGCATTATTCGGTTACATACTCTGAGAGATTTAATAAGATGTAATTGAGTGGACTCGAGATTTTTTGATACGGTTTTTAAGAAAAAGGACATATTAATTTTACTGAGTTTTTGATAGAGTTGATAAATGTATTTTTTATCACTTCTGATATAGACATAGACACTTTGGAAAATATTGATGTCAAATCTTGGAAAAAACCAGGTCAATTTTATTATTTTTCTCTTATATGGTAAATTATGTATCATTCTTTAACATATATTATAGTTCAACTAAAACACTCTAGCCATAGTACTTTGAATCTTTATACATGATAACGCTCCATCAGTTCTTTAAGGATGTATTTTGTAAGTTTATCACTTGTAATCTTCCTACTGATTGAATTATTTCCGGAAATTTATCCTAGGGCACGAATATTTTGGAAATTATTCCTCGAAGACGAGGAATAATTTTCTTCAAATATTCGTGATCGAGGAAATATTTCCTGTATTAATTCGATTTAATTTGGAAATTATTAAAATTTTAGAAAATTGAACATTTTTATCACGAATGAAAAAAAATTCAAACTAAAAAAATAAATAAATATTAACATTAATACATCACTTTGTGCACCAAATATGTTTTTTGGTCAACATATAGAACCTCCGTTGTATAGCAGTAAGGATATCTTGTGCACCGATCTTTACCATATGGTATTCCATTCAGTTCCTGAATTTCAAGATTTTATCTGTGGAGTCGATTTTTGGTTTTTAGATCTAGAGATAGCGGGTTCGATTTCAAGAATGTGATGGACATGGGTATTTGTTTGACTATTTACCTAACTAATTCATTCCTAGCCCAAACGGTGGTTCACCAAAAGTCGTTCCTAGGCACGAATTCGGTATGTAGAATAATAATATACCATCCCCTCCTACACACAAGCCTCTCACTTTCGAGGTAATTCTCGTAATTAGAATGGGCGGTAGAGGTATTATAATATATTACATTATTATACAAAATTAAAGTGTTAAATTTATAAGCACGTCAAGTAACGGCTAAACTGCTATTAAGTCAGTGTCATTTAGAATATTTATATGATCCACTGTTATTATTTTCTTATAGACAGAATGTTGCCTTATGTTATAATGTCACTGACCATAAACTGTAAATAATTATTGGGTATACGCTTAATTGTAGTAATTTCCTCAGTAGATAAATATATAAACGTGACCTTTTAAAATTTTAAACAACAGTAAGGCTAGCAAAAAGTGGGCAAAGAATAATAACATTCCTTTAAAAAATTATTGCGAACTATATGCCGGTCAGTATGAATATTAGAAAACTTATTTTAACTATTTTTATATGGAATGTTGATAAATTAATATCGATTGGGCAATCGCTCGCTTCTGCTTTGTACTAGTTATAGTGATTATTTAAATAAGTGTTAGAACTCAATATACAGTGCCTCCAAGCGAAAAATTTTATCCGAGATAATTTTTAAAGTTACTAAAAGAAAATTCGGAAAAGCCCGTTTCGGTAATGTGAACTAAACTACCACTTCAAACTAAATATAATTTTTTTTAGAATGCAACAGTGAAAACTGTTTTTTTGTAATCAATAATAATAATAATTGAAATTTCTTACAATTTCTAAAATAAAAATAATTGTATTCAGAACTGATGACGAAGGTATCCTTTTTTCCAAGTTTTCAAGTTACTAATGTATGAACTAGTCTATATTATTTTATCCAATTAAATGAGGTGCTCAAAGTGACCGCCATTGTACTTTCACAATAATAAATTAGATGTTGAAACTCTTCTCTAACACTATGGACGGTGTTAAATGGGCACATTCCGTAATTATTCTTTGACATAGTTCCTGTACCTAGTTCTATGTGAAATATGACACTGATTTTAAATGACCCCATGAAAAGAGACCCATTGGAGTAAGATCTGCCACTAAGCCACTAAGATTTTGAGGGAATTAAGTGCATCCCTCTCTCATCCAATTTGGATTTTGTTCACTCCAATATTTGAAACATTTTACAGACAAACTTGCCCGTATTGCCCGACCATTTCCCTTGCAGACATTGTCAGTATACATTAAGATCGTTTTTTTTTTACTTGGAATTAGGTATGTCTGTTTACAGCGCCGTTCAATGAAAAGCGAGATTCATAAGTAAACCAAATGTCCCTTAACCAAAGTCAGTCAATTCTAATATACAGTCAAAGCCAGTTTCAGCAACTCTTGGTATAGTTGGATTTTGTACGCGTGGAATTCCTCTGCCGAAGAGGAGGCACTTGAAGTACAAACTACTTGATGAACAGATTGATTTTGATCTAGGTATACATGGCCCAACACCTCAACGTCTCTTGTTTACTCTTCCTTCGCCTGGAGGAACATCTCTTTTTGTTCTGCTGAACTGAGTCAGACACCAATTTATCAACAAGCTGCCGTATTGACGTACATCTGACACTTTCTTGTTTGAATACAATTCATTAAATATAGCTGCAGTTTGTACAGAATTTCTGTGCATTTCACCGTATAGAAAAATTAGTTCAATTCTTTATTGTTAAAAGTTATAAACCATTATTTCTGGAGAGTAGAGCACAATAAAGCAAAGAACCCATAAAAATAGAAGATTTATTTTAACCATTGACTTTATTTTGTTAGAAAAAGTAGCTTCTCATAAAAAAATTCATATGATAAAAATACAGTAAGTATATGTGCAAACGACAAAAAAACACAAGAAACATTTTGAGCAAAATTATTTTAAATTTTGATGTTTACCATACAAAATCAACTAATTTACCCATACATTCCAAGAGATTTAATTCATTTTAATTTATAAGAAAAAAATCTTAATTTATTGTAGTCTTTTTTGGAATCACACCACCTCTAAAATAATAAAAAACAGGAAACCAGAACTATTCAAAGTGTAGTATCAAGGCAAAATTTTAAAGCCACAAAAAATCACTGTATAATATGCAATAAAATAAATATTTTATAAATTAACTAAATTTCATCAGTGTTTTTCCCGTTTTATACAATAAGATTGTGTAATATTACAAACCATGTTTGTAGTGGCGAGATACAGTGAAATACACCGTAGTGCCCTCTTTCGGTCTTTGCTACTACCTGTCTGACAATTATTGTCTAATTGACAGACAGATAACGATCTGCTTTTCATCTTTGATGAAGGATGTGGCGACATCCATGGAGATGTTGATGTAATGCAACACCAGTCGGTGCTTACCTATTGGCCGTGGAGTAGTTGTTTTCGGCATCTCCAAATAAATTACAAACCATATTTTGAATTATGTCTAAATAAAATAATTATAATAATAAAATTTAAAATTATACAATTCACTAGCTTTTTTCCAAACGTTTTAAATCGAATTAAAATATAAAATTAAAATATTCAATATAAATATTCAAAATTCTTAATATTTCATTTTATTGTATTTAACATAAAAAAATTATGTCGGTGAAAAAAAAATATTTATAAAAAAAGGTTTTGGCTGTTGCATTCTAAATAAAAGATTGTAGTACTATTTAAAATTTTACGGGTACAGTGGTTTTTCAAAACTCTTACTTTAAAAATTATCCCGGCTTAAATCTTTCGCTGGGACACCCTGTAGATTTTAAAATATGTGACTGGATACTTGTTACGAAGAACAATCAGAATAATTTTTATTGTTTTCAAGGAAAACTATTTGCTATTAGTGTTGACTGAAAGATTTGATAAGACGCGAATTTGAGTGGAATCGAGATTTTGTGGTAAACTATATTTTTGAAGAAAGAATCTAATCTTGTTAATCCTTATCCGATATAGAAGAGACTCGCACAGCGTCAGCCATATAACACCAAGGAATTTATATACATGGAACGATTATCAAAGCTGCGCGAGTATTCCAATTTTGAATCCGCCATTTTGATGTCTGAAAATTGGTGGGAAATTTAACAGTATTAACCTAGCCGCTTCAATTAGATAGCAATAACAAATAAAAACCACAGAAATCAGCAAGTAAAACTTTTGAGTAAGAAAAATTCTAAATAGGTATAAGAAATATTCAATATTTTATAGTTTAATTACAATTATTTGTGAAAAATAAAATATATCGTCACCAAACTTTCTTGTAAAATTGATGAAGGTAGAAACGAAATATTTTGTGTACCTACCTATGTATCTTTTGTTCACATTATTTATGTAAAATACACCATTAGCCGTTTAGAAAAGTAAATATTTAAAATGCATTATGCATATAAAGTTTAACTATCCTTTACCTTACTTTAACTATCCTGGCTTATTTTTTGTATTGTTTATGTTCGCAGTTTTCATAATTTACTATTATATTAGCTAGGAACTATGATTGCATGTCTCTTAAGACTTTCAATTCTTGTTATAAAATCCGAATTTACCTGGAATAATTACGAAAGTCCAATACTCAAATATTGTCATTCAAAGTCTATAAATCAAAGGAACACAATAATAAACACACAAACAGAATCAAACCTAGAGAATCACAATAAAATAAACCAACAAGACAAAAAATACAAAACAAACACTATTTACCAAATTTACCCATACCACTGTTGCCGTGTTAGGAAGATTTGAACCATTGAATTTATAGATTAGAAAGAAAAAGACACTAGAATTCTAGGGTCTTGATCAGGTGTATTAATACAAAATGTAGAAGTTGGGAGCAGTGTGACATCAAAATGGCGGCTCTCATGTTTCCACACAAAATTGGATGCGCAGTCATCTATAATTGTTCCATGTATATAAATTCCTTGCATAACACCAAATTTTGTGTGGACATCTGCTGTATTATCGGAGACATTCAGATTCCTAAATTGCACCTTTCGATCCCATTCAATTGCGCCTCTTATAAAATTCTTCATTCAATGGGTATGGTACTAACTTCTGATGGGTAGGTTAGGTTATACGGTCACAGATTCTTGCTTAGCGATGGCAAGTTAATATCTTATAATGTTGGTACTCTTAAATGTACGATACAACAAAAAAAAAAAAATAATAATCAATGGAGTAAGCCTACGTGTCGAAAAGAAATATAGATAATTTGTTTTTTAATTATTTTTTTTTTTCATGAGTAAATACCCAAATAAAAGATTACCTAGAACATGCTATCAATAAATAACTCCTGACAGTATCTTACTATTTTGCTACATTGAAAATTTGATGTACATACCAACATAAAAACAATTATATAATCAATTTTTTGTTATTATACTTATAGCTAGGCTATTGTTATTCAATGTGGTTGTTGTATTAACGTCACGATAGCAATCTCTTTAAGAAAATATTAATTCGCTTACTTTAATATCGGAAAAAATGACTAGCATATTTATAGAGTTCTTTACTACGTCCGAAGTGTTGTATAACTTTGTCCTTGATCGTTGACTAGAAAATAATACTTATTAAATGTTAATTTGTGATGTGCTCATCAGGAAAGCTAGAAGAGTACAATCAAGAAGGATCGTCTAAGTTTATACCTAAATAATAAACTAGAAAACCTACTATTAAATTGTATTAAAATTATATAAATTATGCATTATCGTATATCCTTTTTATTTATGGTAGATAATTGTTGTAGATAAACAGTAGATTTAGCATCACAAAGTTTGGAGTTAATTTGAAAATAAAACTAATTTAAATAAATCACTTCGTGAATCACTGTTTAATAATTTATTTAATTTTATTTAATTTTATTTCATCTTCATTTTATTTCAATTTATTTTATTTTACACTGTTCAACAAGCATAGCCCAATAATTATAGAACAGAAGGGTATGAAAAAGAATGTCCAGAAATAAAATAGGAAAAAAAACAAAAAAATACGAGTATTAAATATAAATTAAAACAAAATAATTAGTTTAAGCAAATAGATTTAAGGTTACTACTATAGCTGCATGAAAATAGATCAATATTATTTTCTAACTTATTGCAATTTGTGCACATTATATACACAGGAGAATATTTTACTACGTTGGTGCGTGGAGTGAGTAAGTACAAAGTTAGATACTCTAAAAAGCTCTCTCGGATAGAGAAAGTTTAATTTTCCAAGGATTAAAGGGTAGTCGATAATATTGACCAGAAACACCTGGGACTGATATTAATGTCTACGCAGAAGGCTAATAAAATTGATATTATGTAAGAAAACACTTTTTTGGATATTTATTCTGTCACTAATCTAGTTTAATACTTATGTAAAACCATTATTTTTAGCTATTAACTTTGAAAAAGTCCAAAAACTCGGATGAAACGTAGGATGATTGTCCATATATCTGGCTGAAAGTCCTCTTTTATTGTTTTTTATTGAAGAAATAAATTTTAACCACTTTTCCAATATCACTAATAACTGAGTGATTTTTGAGTAACTCACTGTGAGGCTATCCGATTGGTGGATATTCTCCATCACACATAAAACTTAGTACCTTGAGGAATTTATGCGGAATAAATTCAACATACATCTAAGTATGGGGTATTCAAACTACAAACTGTTGAATGCTATCTTCATTACGTTTGGGTTTGTAAAATCGCGACTGCTACGGGCTATAAATCCATTAGGAATGGTATATGCACCTCTTGTTATGTTATTGTTAGCTAACTACAAGTTAGGATATAATTTTGTTAAACCATATTGGGTCAGTAGCTTATCTAGAGATGGATATACCACCCCCAAGTCTTAAATGCTTCAGGAATATATTTGGTTGGTAAATGAAAGTTTACTATTGCAATTAACTCCATGGTCAATGATCATGAAACGTTTCAGGACGATCTAATGAAATTTATAATTATTAGACTTTAATGCAAAAGAGAGGGCATTACATTTTTGAACATTTAGAGGTATAGACTAGTCTAGATAGCAATCAGCAACTTTGTTCAAATTACGTTTTGCTATTTTCACAATAACTACTACCACTCTTAATCATAACGAAAAGTTTCTCGTAACTCGTAAAATTGCCGGACTTTGCTACGCGTCGTCCGGCAACCCTTTCCCTCATCCCGAAAACGTGTATTTTTTGTACTAGTTAAACAAATAACTATTTCCTCGGTAAATCTCTTGATCATTATGTATTATGATTATCATTATTTAGTATTGCAGCTAAATTTTAAAAAGAACATTTAGAAAATAACATTTTCCAGGAACATCTACTAGTTTACTTATTATAATATAACCATACATAACAATAATAATAATAAAAAGGATTCCAACCGGAATGTGAGTCAAGAGACCTAAATAAATAAATGCTACCTGACAATAACAAGAGAACAATAATTAATTTATCATTTTTATATCATCAAGATGGCAAAATTTTAGTGCAGGAACACCGATGCAGAATTAGTAGCTGAATAGTAATGCTGAAATAGTAGCGTTTTCACTTAATTATAATTCAGAAAACAGTTCTATTTTAAATCGAATTAAATATTGATCTAGTTCAAGTAACTCTAATGGAATATAAAATGCCACTAACTAAACAAAAAATATATATATATATATATATATATATATATATATATATATATATATATATATATATATATATATATATATATATATATTATATTATTTGCTTGTTTTGAAAGTTATTGAGTTTTACAGAACCTGATTTTCCAAATGTCAAATTTAATCATTTCGTCAAATCAAGTTGACTACCTTAATATTATGCTATAAATTATTTTAGGTGAGTTTATAGAATAACAGATTTACATATAATTTAAATATCTTTTATTTTGCCATCGCCGCTTGTTATACTTCGTGGTTATGGATCATCTATAATGACCCATAACCGATGACGCATGATTGAAAATTTACGTCATGAAAGCTATAACATCATTTATATTATGAAAAATTAGCTAAACATGCATTTGAAATGTAAATAAAAAAATATTATACGATTGTGTATCCTCTTTATCTTTGTAACTTTGTTCCGCGTCAACAGTAAATACTATAAATTCAGTATTAAAAAGAATTCTAAGAGAATAATCATTGGAAAATGATTGAAAGGTATCAACACTTATATTACTAAACAGCTAAAGACGAGCTCTATTTAAATCTAAAAAATATACAGCGTATCTTATTTATAAAAGAAATGTTGTCTTCATATTCGCTTAAGTCGGAAGTTGGCCAGTGTCGTCAGTGGCTCAATGTATTCATCATATCCTAAAACGTCCTTATATGTATACATATTTGCTTAAATTACATCATCAGTTCTGAATATATAATATAACAGGGTGTCCCAAAAACATACCGACAAACTATAAGGGGTGGTAGGGGACATGAAAACAAACCTTTTTTTGTTTGATAAACATGTGTCCGCAAATGAGCCGTTTGGGCTGTAGAGCATTAAAATATTTTAAAGTTTACCGAAATGACTAAATTAATTCTTAATTTAGCTGGACGCCACTGTATTTCGTACAACATTTTTTGTTTCAACCACGCTTCTTGTTGAGAGAAAAAATATCTGTGGAAATTCCGAGTTTAAGTCGGAATTTCGAAGTTAAAGTCGGAAATATATAGTTCCGACTTACACTCGGAATTTCCGTGTTTAAACCTCAACGTACCTGCGTCTGGGTTCCCGAAGGGACCCCAGATGCAGCATTCCTGTAATATTTTGGGTAATTGAACATTTTGGCAACATTGCCTCTAGATATACATGGAGAACGTCCGCTCCGCTGCGATTTTCAGTACCGTACGAAGTTTTGTTGCTTTTGGACCGAGGTACAGTCGATTTAGGTAAGTGGGGTCTCGCAAGGACCCCTCATGGATGTTTACGGTCGTTAAATTTGTTAAGGTTATAATTTATTTTTCTTTGATTTCTTTTTTTAGTTTTTACCAAAAATAGATTTCAAAAGTCGTTGGGAGCAGACACGACCTTTGTCGCAAAGGGAACAAAAAGAACTGGCTGAAAATCTTAAATTTAGAAGATTCAGATTTAGAAAACGTTTATGAGAGATTTATAAGACGGCCGGGAAGATGGCGATCAGTTTTGGTCTTTGTTTTTTGTTTAAACAGTTTTGTTTTTTATTGGATTTTATGTATTAATGCCAAATAAATATGTTTAAAAAAATCCGAGTCCTCGTATTTTTAAAAAAATTTGTGGAATCCCAAAGGGACCCCATGGTAATTTACGTTACTTTTGAAGTCATGGTATGTTGAGGGTTAAGTCGGAATTTTCCAATTTAAATAGAATTCCGACATAAAGTCGGGAATTTCTGATTTAAGTCGGAAAGTCCGAGTTTAACTCAAAATATTTGAGTTTAACTCAGAATTTCCGAGTTAAAGTCAGAAATATACAGGGTGTACCACGTAGACTATCAGTTAGCCGTTTCTAGAATACTGCGCCTACTGGAATTGTGAACATTTTTATATACGGGGGTTTCTCGAATTTGACGTAGGATCCAAAAACGAAATAAAAAATAGCATAATCCATTTGAAATAAGCGAGTTGACATCAACTTCCTGTCGAACCGGAAGTCAGAATTCCAGTACGCGTAGTATTCTAGAAACGGCTGACTGAAGGTCTACGTGGTACACCCTGTATAGTTCCAACTTCAACTCGGAATTTCCGAGTTGAAGTAAGAATTTTGGAGTTTAAGTCGGAAACAACCAAAGAAATTACTACTGTGGCCCTTATACGCCTTCGCAAAAAATTCATATTTTAAATACCATCATCTATAACAATAAAAAAATAATTAGCTTTTTGCTTAAAATACACTGTTTTCAAGAAAAATGGATTTCATTCAATACTGCTCAATTGATACACCTAATTGAACTATTAGGTACTAAATTAAATTAAAAAAATTATAACAACATTGCCATTATTGACAGTACTGAATACTGAATACTGAAGAAAACTTTGTTATAATCTGAAAACTATATATTAATCTAATTTCAATTTAGTCACTTAGGCAGCACTGAATTAAAATTCGTTTTTTTTTGGAAAAGGGTGACAAACAGCTCAACCTTCTTTCCTGTGAAATAGATGAGAGTTTCAAATTTATATTACAATTTTTATTTTAGACTGCGTCTGTGTCTTTATTGAAGCCACCGATAATGAATAAGATGCATCTACTTTTTCAAACCGAATTTAATTGTTCCATTTCCTCGTAATTTAAGAAAAAGTTAATTGATGACGTACTTATCGGTTACGCATATTATTGGCAAACAATTTTAGGGCGGATGTTTCTAAATACAATCTGGTAACATTGACATTGCGACATTGTCACTTGTCAATGTCAAAACCATAATAGCTTGTCAAATCTATTAAACAATACCAAAGCCAAAGCATAACTCTCCATTTTTATTTGAAGGAGATGCCGAAAACCACTACTCCACGGGCAATATGCCCCGACTGGCGTTGCATTACATCGGCATCTCCATAGGAGTCGCCTCATCGTTCATCGAGACCAAATACCAGACACTGACCGGTTTCCCGCTTATTTTGCGCTCATCAGAGTGCCATAGATAGCGAACTCAATGAGCGATATTGCGACGTGATTGCCAAATGGGCATCGTCAATATTAGTAGTGGTGAGAAACACACCGTAGTGCCCTCTTTGGGTCTGTGGGGCATATTGGCCGTGGAGTAGTTGTTTTCTGCATCTCCTTCAAATAAATAAGTAGGATTGTCTTCCTTAAAGACAATAGAGGTCACTGCTGTAATGGCACCTGCGGAAAAGCAGGTCGTTATCTGTCTGTTAATTTGACAATAATTGTCAGACAGATAGTAGCACAGACCTAAAGAGAGCACTACGGAGTGTTTCTCAGCACTACTAGAATCTCCATTTTTATGTTATTTTTGTTAAATATTTTTTGCTGGTCAAAGTTGCTTTAGTGTTTTCCTGTTTGTATTTGTGTTATTTGAAGTTTTAATTGAGTAATTTAGTAATCATAATATTAGTAGTGTGTTATTTGTTTGTAAATAAATGTCAAAATTGTCAAAACAAATGAGTGATTTGAGCTACAAGTGAACACTGTTGCCAGCTTGTAGAATTAGTTGAAATTAGTTTATTTTCCGCCGAAAATGTGTTTTCCCAAAAACAGTGAAATATGTGTCAAATATTTTTTATGTTCTATACGAGGGTGTGATATTTTTTAATGAATGAACCCATTACGACATAAAGCTGAATTTTTTCAACTAACCCCCAGTAACTCGAAAATTAAACCTTAACAGATAAATTTGTATATGAAACTACCTTCTTGATAGACAACAGCCTTCTTCGTCATAGAATCTACAGGTAAAGTTTAACATTTTATTTAGAAGATGACACCCGGTATAGCAGTACTGTTTTCTATGTAACATTCTTGTAACGTGCTATAAAATAAAATAAAAATTGTATTCGTGACAAGCAAAATATTTGCTTATCAAATAAAAACAAACCTGTGACATATTGTGTAGAACTATAAAACTAAAAACAACTAAAAATGGCGAGCTGTAAAAAATGAAGGTCTAATTTTATATCATTATATTTAAAAATAAAGGTTAATTTTATGTTTTTCTGAAACTAGAGCACCTTGAAAGTAAAACGAAGAAAGGAAAAATCTTGATTTATATCTTCATTTTTTTCATATCAATAGATATATTATGTTTTGATGGTTTTCCCAGTTTTATTTCTAAAATATTATGTAGTACTTTTAAAATACAACTTTCCTTCTTTAATAAAAAAAAATTTCCAATTTTTGTGTTTATTTCTGCATTGTTGGAAAATTGTGTTACTCCGACGTACCTAAATAGTATTTTTGTTATTTAAATTTAAGCGCCTGAAAAGAATAGCAAATATTCTCTTATTACTATAATTGATTTAATAAAATTTTAATCGATATCGATGAACTAACGATTAATATTTTTTTCTTAAGGTGTTGGGCTATTAAATATGGTCATTGATAGACTATACGAAGCACATAATAGCTATAAATTAACATAAATGTCAATTTTAAAATAATTTAGTTAACAGAAATAGAAATAGAACTATAACTTATTTACTGTATTTTTTATACTATAATTCTTTAATGTACTATTTTTATTAAAATCCATTAGTTTATGCAAAATTTTTATATTATGACTACCAAGAAATGAAATGTGCTGCGTGGTTTTCCCATCGTTATTATTCAATAAAACAATTTTGCATGTATTCAATAATTTTCCTTTCATTTTTTATCTAATACTTATAGATATGTTCTAGGTATTATGCCTCTGATCAGTGCTATAAAAGTGTAAATACATACAGTTATTATTACTATTAATACAATATGTTCCATAAGCAAAAGTATTACATTTCATCTCTAAAAATCTGTAAAACTAAATAAAATACGGGAATGCGCTACAAATAGTCAACGCTACCGAAAAAATATACCTAGTTTTCAAATTATTATGTTAAGAAATGTCCTAATTTTCAAAGTACAACGTATATACTTATAACGTGAGTTCATTGAGCAAACCCGTGTGTTTTTAATGCCATCAATCAATCAATTATATACATTTGTAGCTGTTATATAGTTACTTATGCATCCAATAATATAGATAATTAAAATTGATACATTTCTTAAATAACAACGCAAAAAATAGTAAGATGAATGCCATACGACTTATACTAATGTTGCATATAAACACTAATAAATCCGTTGATGTTTAATTAAAATTATTATAATATGATAATCTAATAAGGCTGGAAAAAACCATAACTTGGAAAAATAATAAGCATCGCAGAAATAATATTCAAGGAAAACCAGTTGATTAATACATTATTGCTACCAGTGGAAATACCTAGAAATACTTGTTTGCTACTCTTATAAAATATTTTTCCAAGTATTTCCTTTCTTGATATTTTAATATTAATTTTATTTAATAAATACCTGGATCTTTTCTGCTATTATCGGTAATATAGGCATATCCACCGTCAGTGTTATCCACAACGATGTCATACAAGAAAGTCGAATTCGAACCCGCTACATTTTCCGGAAAAGTGTACGACGTAGTAGTCATATTTCTTTTGATGTCAAAAATAACTAATTTCGGAGGACACCTGTAGGTGTCCACAGGACTAAGAGTCTCAGTCCTGCCACCATCTATGATCCACATTTGTCCTTTAGGATCAACTTCTACATTCTGCACATTCTGTAGAGCATTGCAATCATCGAGATTATTCATTTCCCATGTCGGAAAAGGCTCCAGGGCAGGAGAAGTGTCCTTGGATATTCCTGCTGGGATCCTTGCGAGGGTGGCAGGGACGCCGTTCTTCATCCTGGGTAGAGTCACGTAAAAATAGTCCTCGTAGTGGCTAATACCGGATATAATGTTGTTTTCGGGGATGTACATCCCCTTGGAGACGGCGGTTTGGTAAACTTCCGCACTAGGCCACGTGAAATTCAAGTACTTCCATTCCCGGCTGACTTTGAATTTGCCCGCGGTCACTGAAAGAAGGCAAGCGACGAAAACTAGAAGAGTGTTCTTTAGCCACATTTTTAAGAGCGCACTGTACACTACGCGGGTTGCGGACTGCGACTAAAGATGTGTTTTGCGTTGTTAGATGTTTTATAGTGGCAGGGGATTTACTAACGATGCTAATAGGTGATTCTATATAAACAGGTTGAAAACATGACGTATATCTTCTGGTCATAAGACGCGAATTTGTAATGTACAATGTGGTGGGAATATATTAGCAGTGGAGGTAATTATTTTTTATAAATTATTTATTTTTGTGGTGGATTTTCAAAGGCGTTTGCGTCAGTTTTATAAAGTGCGACATAAAATTATATGGGGATGACTGTAGATGCATTTTTATAATATAGATTTGTACTGCGACAGAATAAATAATTGTTTTGACAATTAATGCCATATTGTATACATGTTTTCATTATTTAATGTAGTTAATAATTTTTATTAAAAGCGTGGGTGAGAGTAATCTTGAATATAACGTAATTCGTAAGCTAATAAAAAATACCAACATGAGTGAATCACTTTCAAACTTAAAGGGTGTTCTGTATATAGTGAGTAGGTAGCTATTAATATAATATTTTTAAATGTTAAATCTTCTATATTGTTATATTTAATTCAGATTTGAAATGTACAGGGTGTCACATTAGTAGGTGAAACAGTGAATTACAGATTCATATAGCGAAAATAAAAGGCATAGTCACATTTCATCGTGTCATTTTTAATTTGGGAGCCCCGTTTTCGAGATACGAGGTGATGAAGTTGAGTTTTAAAAAAAGTTTTTTATCAACAACTCCATTGTTTTCTAACATACTGAGTTAAAATTTTGCACATGATTACTAGCTATGCTGTCACACTTTTTTGATTAAAAAAATGAGAGTTCAAGCGTAGGAATGGGGGTGGTGATACCAATTTTTTTTGCGCATGCCTAGGGTGGAAAAGTACTAGATTTTGGATATAATGGTTATTTTCTTAATTTTTTCTCTCTTGTAAAATTTCTATTTTTTGCTTGGTTTCCGAAATATCTAACAATATCTTTAGCTATATGATAAAATCCTTGGACAAGGTCTAGGAGTTTGGAATTCCTAAAAAAACTATATTTTAAAGTAAAAGTATTAACAAGAGCTGCATTAGATTAGACATTGTCATGCCTTATTTAATCTACTTTTAGGGAGTATCTAAAGTTATTAGAAGTACTTGGAGTGTTGGGTTCATAGTAATCAGCTTCTTGACACATTCGAAGGATGGATGATTATCTTCTTTAATGCAGGATTTTAAGCTAAACACAACATTAAACATAAGCAATCAGGATTCATTTATACGGTTTTGGACAAGTATCTACGAATGAAAACAGAAGTAGGGCGGGAATAGCAAAAGTCATTTTATCAAAAAAACAGTACTTCTCCGTCATAGGCGTGTGTAGGAAAAAATTAGGGAGGCCGATTTGTATCACCACTCCCCCCTACCTGGAATTTGTGGAGAACATATTGTTGGACCGTACTTTTTTGAAGGCAATTTAAATGCCAATGTGTATTTGCATTTTTTGCAAAACGAACTTCCCCTTCTACAGCTACAGAATGTGCCCGCTGATTATTTGGTTCAACAATGGTTTCAGCATGATGGTGCCCCTCCACATTCCACTTTGGCGGTACTGTGATTATTTTATTGTTGTAGTACTTTTCCTATTATCTATTCATATTTCAGATTAGAGAACACCTAAACCACGTATATCCAAATAAGTGGTTAGGTCGTGGTGGTCCAGTTCCTTGGCCTGCACGTTCGCCTGATTTAAATATTCTGGACGTTTTCTTGTGGGGTTATATCAAGGAGCGAGTATACGAAGTACCACCAACGGATATGCAAGACTTGAAAGAAAAGATCCAAAATGAGTTTCTAACCATAACGCCCGAAATGTTGAGAAATGTTCACATTCATTTTCGTCGTAGATTAATGCTTTGTGTTGAAAACAACGGTGGACATTTTGAGCATTTACTTTAGGTTAGCTTGCTTGTATGAGTATTGCGTATTCTTTTTTCAATACTCTATGTATATTCATCCATTTCACTAATAATTTTTCTAACTACGGTAACACCGTTTGGTTTTCAATATGATACGTATGAAACTTCTTCTTCAATATCTTATTTGTCGAGCTTTTGAAAACTCCAAGATTTCTACTGATTTTCTGATACTAATATTTTTGGATTTTCAACAGCAGAAACCACAACATTAAACTAAATATTATCGTTGTTACTCCCATGTCTCCTGGTAGTTTTCTCATAATTCCCATTTGCTGTTCTTTCAAATCTTTCTTTCACATTTTCAAAACAGTCAGCACGTGGGAATCTCTATAAATACGTGCTGCTAGCAAATAATTCCCATGAACGTCCTCTAAAGCATACGCCAGTTTTGCTAATTCTTAATTACATGTAGAGCTTTTATGATTTTTTACTTTTATTTACAAATAAATGGTAACTTTCCATAAAGACTTGTTTATTAAACTGAAATTATCTAAATTTTTCAGTTATTTTTATTTTAAGAAGTGTAAACTAATACATTTTATCAAAAATAAATATCCTTACAATATTTTTTCCGTCAAAGGAGTGCGCAAATCGGGTATTTTTCATAAAAGTGGGTTTTTTGCAAAAACTACGCAACTTAGGTATAGGGAAAGCTATTATAAAATTGTAGAGTCTACAGAAAGGCATCTAATGAAATCATAAAACACAGGGTGTTCCATTTGAAAAAGTCGAGATTTTTTAAATTTTAAACCATCAGGTTTGGCACGATTACTGTTGCCCCCTGTATATTCCAGGTCAACTTTTGATACGTTTTTCGAAAGAGCCATCTTCACTCTACAGTTTCTGAAAAAAAATAATTTCTAGCTGTCATACAACCATAATTATGTCAACTATTAGAAGTGACGAAACATAAGAAAAAAAAATTAAAAGTCAAATATCTCGAAAACTATCAATATTTCAATAGCAGTGTTATGCACAAAGTCCCACTAATTTTTTACGTAGAATTCGATAATGCCATAAAAAATATAGGTTTCCATTTAAAAAAATGAAGTTGGTACCTGTCCAGGAAAAACTGAACACCCTGAATATGTAAATATATTTTCATTTTGTGCAGCTCGGGATATTAGACAACCCTGTAGAAAAAATTAAGTTATCTCTTTTATTAACCCAGATATTGGACTTACGCGCACTAGGTGGACACCCTGTATATAAAACACCATGTATTTTATTATTTATTATTCTTACAGTCGACTGCAAATTCGATTAACACTTATATACCTAGGTATTCGACATATATTTTAAGATAAATACTATAAATAATATATTACTTTAAACGCTTAATGTTGATGATACCAGAAATGAATGCGCCCTCTGCACGAAAATATTTGAAGCTGTTAAAAAGATAACCTTCTGAGGCTTTTTGCTGATATAGTGATTAATATGTAACAACTCGTTAGCGCCACCTGGTGAAATATATCCGAAATGATATGAAAATTCTTTCATTCCCATGCATAGCGATAGTAGCGGCTTGTAGGATGGACTTTACATTTGGAGCGATCGAGACAGAACATAGGAATTTCATAAGACTAGATGGAAATAGAGACAGCGGGTAACTTTTCATATCTCCTTACCACTCTGGTGTGGTTCTCTGTGGACAAATTTTTCATAGGATACCCATTGAATACCTATATTGGTTTTCTGTTCTGTTCTGTAGGTAAATCTATAAGGTATGCCTATACCAGTCGGCTAAAATAATAGGCAGTGACTCATGGTCTAATTCGATACAGAATAGGGACGAAGTGTAAATACTTAATACATAGCGGCACAAACGTTTGCATATTGAAAAGTGATGCCGCTTACGCATTACTATTGAACAGAACTATAAATTGTCTGTTCCATGGTGATGGTGGTTCCATGCTTCTCTATTCGATGCTACCACAATTCTTTACGTCGGATATAGTTCCGTCTTTGTTTAACGGATTAAAAAACGAAGAGCGAGATATGCAACCTATGCAACAAAAGTCAAGAGTGTCTAGAAGATCGGACATGCGCATTTCACACACATCCAAGTAGTTCATCGCAGCCTGACATAAGCGTAGTACGCGGGAAATGCTGTAATTTGTGTCTGGACTGCATATATTAATTGGTGAACTTGGTGATGTGTTACTTAGTTTATTTAGTGTTCGAAGAAAAGGATTTTATTATGGAAGCGATCGCGGGGAGCAGTGGATTAGAAACGCGTAAACGATCTCATCTGACAAGCGAGGAAATTCGTATGATAAAAAATTTCTATGAGCGATTAAAAGCGCGTGATAAAAATTTAAGTGTAGTGGATGCGGTGGAACTGTGTAGTGAATTAACAAAAGTCTCCGTTCGTAGTGTATTTCGTGCAATAAAATATGGAGACACACACTCCATTGTTCTGGCAGAAGACAGCGATTTGTCCAAACTCTCGTATAAATTGCTTATAAGGACAATGCATGAAATGAATTTCAAATATTGCAAACGGAATCGGAAGAGTAGGTATGCTTATAGAGAAAAATGAGATTGTGACATGGAGACGAGAATATTTGGAGAAAATAAGAGAATTTCGTGCTTTAAATAGAAAAATATATTATATGGATGAGACATGGTTAAATGAAGGATGTGTAGACATGTGTTGTGTTGTATAGTGTAGTGTAGTGAAATGAAGTGAAGTGAAGTGAAGTGAAGTGAAGTGAAGTGAAGTGAAGTGTTAAATAGTAAACTTGCTCCGGAATGTGATTAATCGCGTTTTCGGTGGCGGCTGTGGGTTGGTGGTGGGCCATCAACACTTAAAAGCGTTCTTTTAATATCTGTCGCAATATTCATCAATTTCGTTCGATGTACAACTAATCTGTAAGCAGGTGAGCTTGAAAAACAATTCACAATTTCTATAACACCGTTCATGTTGATATTTTTTATATTTATTTGACATTATTAGCACCTTTTCAACGATTTTTGCGTACGCCTATGGAATTACAGTCCCCACCACAATTTATTACGTCACGCGGTAATACGTCACTGCCTATTATTTTAACCGACGGGTGTATATATTTTTGTAATATAACACCTAAGTATTAAGTATTATTAACTCATTGAATGAAAATTTACTTTATCTATCTATTTCTCTTGCAAAATATATTTCCTTGGTTATAAAGTCTTGACAATAGTATTTAAATGATATAAATATGTCAAATGAAACAAAATATTAATTCAATGTCAACAACAATGTCTACTTATAATTAATTAAATTAGCTTTAAAGGCACTTCTACAGTGTAGATACTTCTTCTTGCATCTTTGATTTTACAAAAAAACTTTGTTAATATGAATTTTAGTGTGTTTTTTGAGAATTCAGTATTTTGTATTATCTATTATATTGAATAATATACATATATCTACAATAAAATATGTGAACAAGTTAAACATCTATAAAATTCTTCTGTCTAAATCAACGGTAGAGTGAATAAGTACTTAATCACTGAAAACTCACTCTTTACATACTAGGTATTACATTTATCTGAGCTTTCTGACGCCCATGTACTGTGCGTTTCACGAAGTTGTATCCCGGATTGGAATGTTCGGATTATCAGGATTCGCTGGCAAATCCTGTGCGAGACTGGCAGGCGCGCTTAAATCACACCACCTCAATTTGTAGCGGTCCGTAACCGATATGTGCCAATGGATTGAATTTAACTAATAACATGACGACGCTCCATACGTTGGAGATATATACTAACATTCCAATCCGGGATACAACTTCGTTAAACGCACAGTATGTAGAACGTATATATAAACAAATTACATTACAAACATAGTTATATAACACATTTAAAACATACAAAAACATTTGTAACTTGGAAATGTATAGGTAGGTTATATCTGGTATTTGACTTTCAGTTAATATAATGGGCCAATATCCCAGATAATACAGTTTCGTTTCAGAGTTATCATTAAAGTCTCTGTCATAAATTGCTGTAATCCGTCCGCAAACTATAAGTAGATTGTTGGATTGAACATGATAGACTCTATAGGCATAGTTGAAACAGTCACAAAATTTCTTATTTTTATTTTTCACAAGATTTATATTAGGTATATAGTTTTTATAGAAGGATGTCATAATATGAAGGTACAAATATAGGTAAATTTATGAGAAAATTTGTTTCTGCCATCTTTCGAACATGTTCAAGAGATTTAATTAAAATCATTTTGGTAGACCCAAGTTCTTAACTTGCAAATATTAATCAACTGAAAGATCTATCGGAACATCCTGTATATTTTTATTTATCTAGGTATATAGATAAAGCATTTTTATACGAATCATACGAATATGTTGATCTGCAGCGAAGTTTAATGAGTTTATCTCCTGTTAATAAGGCAGATCCTCCTATCGATGTAGCATAATTGTGTTGTGCTGGATATAAACCTTGTATCCTATCAAGAAATTGTTAATTTCTTCTATATATTAAAAGATACAAGCTGTATCTGCTTATCTTAGTAAACTTATCTGAAATAATGTACAAAGCATACCAGAATATTTGTGTACTTAGTCTGTATCTAATGTTTATTATTTAACAAAATATGTTATTTTCTTATTCATTATTCTCACAGTCTCACTGCAAATTCGATTAACACTTACCTAGGATTCGGCATATATTTTAAAATAAATACTATAAATAATGTATTACCTACTTTAAACGCTTAATATTAACGATTCCAAAAATGGATGCGCCCTGTGCACGAAAATATTTAAACCTATAAAAAATAAAACCTTTTGAGGCGTTTTGCCGATATAATGATTAATATTTAACACGTCGTTAGCGCCACCTGTTGAAATATATCCGAAATGAAAAATTCTTTCATTCCCATGCATAGCGATAGTAGCGGCCTCTAGCATGTGCTTTACATTTGGAGAGATAAAGACAGAACATAGGAATTTCATAAGACCAGAGACAGTGGAAATAGAGACAGCGGGTAACTTTTCATATCTCCTTACCACTTTGGTGTGGTCCTCTGTGAACAAACATATCTTCATTAATTTTCCCCTAAATAGCGTGAAACAATTTAATAATGAAATACACGTTTATTTACAATATAATTACTTTGTTGCAATATATGTATATTTTGCTATTATAAAACCAGAATATATTTTAGCATAAAAATAACAATTATTTAACAAAAAACCACAAGCGCTATTAGAGTATTACCGTTTTATACCATTTGTCACAGTTATTTTAGTCCAAAATGTACGTAAAAATACTACCAAATGTTTCAATTGAAAAAATTCATATAAGTAGGAAAGAATATATTATGGTATATAATATGACTGCTTTTACCGCTCTTTTTATTGTTTATTTCATCCTAACTACCACATATGGTAGTTGAATGCTATAATTGTTAAATGATGTGATATATAATGCAGAGTTTTTACTTGTCTTCGTCCATATTTGTTTAAAATGTTCAGCGCCCTCAAGACAATTTGAATCCAATAGGTATTAGGTACTGAAAACTTGACAAATCTGAAAAAAATAAATGAATATTTAAATAAACTTTGAATTTTATATTTCTCGCCATAACAATATTAGTTTTTTTAACAAGATTCGATAAAAGTAGACCTAAATGTGTATTATATAACAGTGTATATCGTTGTACTCTTATAAGCTACGCTCCCACCGGAGGAATATTTAAAAAATTTTCTGAAAATTATCCTAATATCGGTTTTCCTTTCTGTTTTCTAGAAGATAAGATAATGCACGCCACCGCCACTAACGCTCTTCATCTTCCTCCATATTTCAGTACCCACTCAAATACATATGGCAACAGTGGAAATACTGAGCTGGGCTTTTATACCTATATTTCCCAAAACAATGTGCGACTGACGACGATTACTGACGATTTTAGTTGCTCGAGTTGAAACGATAGTAGTAGTAGTAGTAGCAGTAGTGGGGCGGCCAAGACCTGGCAAGTAGGCCGCAAGCGGGCCCTTTTTACCTACCCCTGTCGTCCCTGCCTAGCTCCATCACCTCTTCCCTCATCGAACCTACCCGACCTTCTAATGTAGGTCAGAATGTCGGTCCATTCAAGGGAACTGACCTCTTCCCCTTGCAACTCCCCGGCCCCCCAGACGTCGTGTCTCAGTCTGCCGAAAGCCGCGCACTCTGCCAAGAAGTGGGAAGGCGTTTCATCGCCCTCCTCACACTTTGGGCAGATAGGGTCTCCCTCAACACCCATTAATGATAAATGTCTTCTAAGCCTGCAGTGACCCGTTAAAACTACCACCAACTGGTTTAGAGCCTTCCGGCTACGACTTAACAGTCAGGCCGTCTTGGTCTTGCTTGGCTCCACTATAAAGTTGCGAGCTTGTCTACAGCTCCCACTCCTCCAGTGTTTACTTAGTGTCTCATGAGCCCATTCATTAAGAGCCATGTTGACCTGCCTTCGTGTAATGCCTAAAATCGGTTCTGGTCCCTGGCTGGTTCCCTGAGATCCGAGTCGAGCCAGTTCATCGGCCCTTTCGTTCCATGGGATTCCACTATGACCTGGAGTTGAAATGATAAGTTTATTTATATTTCTTGAAAGTTTCTTATTCATGGCAACAAGGAGAATTACACCGCAACCAAAAATTCTTCAATGCTGCTTTGGTGGTACTTCTTTTTGGTTATAACGGTATAAAATAGATTCTTCTTCTTCTTGATGCGGGTCGGTCTTGTGCATCCTACTGGTTTCTTATTCAACGAGCATCTTTGCTCTTTGCATAAAGTCCAAAAGTCCATTAGCTGAAATTTTCCTCAGCTCACAATGTTCCAAGAATGGTTTACCCAGGAGTATTAGTTTGATACGAGCACTATTATAGGATATAGTATTATATAGTGCTCTAGTCTCGAATGCATTGTCACAAACCCAGCATACCGGGCTTATTAGATAATCTTCAATTATAGAGAAGCTTATTGAGATGGCAGTGTCCAGTTATGAGCTCAGTCATACTCCTGAGCTGAGGTTTACTCACGCCCAGCATCTCTACAGCTCTTTTCTGCGAAAAACCTTCCATCAGTACCTTCGCATGACTCTCTCCTGGTTTTAATACTCGCGCAGTAATTCCTATGTTGTAGTTCCAAAAATTTTCCCACAGCCGGTGTGGCAGCGGTGTGTAAGCGACTCCACAAGCTTGCTTCAATCATATAAAAACCATTTCTGATCCCTTTCTATAAAATTCATACAATAGTTTAATATATAGAAAGTAATTTATAATCTTTATGTACTCGCCTCTGCAAAAATGTGTTTTATATTTATTACTTATTCGTTTGCATGTCACAAAATGGACATAATAAAACCAGTTGACTTTCTGTTTACCAATTGTTTCTTTTCTTAGCAGAAACTATAGCTTTAGGTTATCGCTATAATTCAAATTCGTGTTAATGGGTTACAGATAGATCAATATGATATTCTGCCCATATCTCTCTAGACTTAAAAATGATTATGGTGCACACCTCATCCTTTTATCTCTCATAGTCGAGTAACTATTCAAATCCCTACAAGATCACCTCCAGGGTGGTGCTAGAGTGTATTAATGGTCTGGCTCAATTGGGACAGAACAACCAGGTAAAATTGACCTGGGTACCGGGTCATCACAACATAACAGGAAATGAGGAGGCCGATGCACTGGCTAAAAGAGGCTCAAGTACACAGTTTACAGGGCCCGAACCAGTAGTCGGGCTTCCGCCTAGTTATGTAGCAAGGTCTATTGGAAACTGGATCAAGGAAATATCAGAGGAAGTATGGTCAAACGGGACTGGGCTGCGACAAGCCAGGTTCTTAATTGAAGGGTCTTGGTCGAACGCAACTCGATCAATACTTGCGCTAAGTCGTAACAGCATAAGGATTGTCACAGGACTGTTAACAGGTCGCACGGACACTCAACAAACACCTTAATACTATCGGCCTTAGTGACACTAGAAGGTGCAGGTTTTGCGGACACGATGATGAGGACTCCATTCACATCCTCTGTTGCTGTGCCTGCCTCATGGTCAAGAGACACAAACATCTGGGTGCAGCATTTCTCCTGCCCCAGGACATTAGAGAGCTTCCCCTGGAACTGGTGTTGGCATATGCGCATAGCACGGGTCTCTTCCAATAGCTCTCGACTAGTGGCAGGCACAATGGGTCGAAAGACCTGAGTGCTGCGGGTAACCGCGCCGCCTACCAACAACAACAACAACTATTCAAATCTCATTTTTCGACAAAACTTTTTCTTTCTTCTTTCTTAAAAATTCTTTTTTAATTAAAAATTAAATGATTTGCCTGATAAGTAAAGGATTTCTTGAATGAATCAATTACTGTACAAAGGACTAAGTTTCTACATCCTTGCTAGCTGAATGTGCAGTTTTATTAGCACATCTATTATTTGAGTTTTTTGAACAATTAATTTGTTCCAGTTTCTTTTAATAAGATTGCGTGATACTAGTATAATCGTACAGTACATTTTTGAGTTAACTAACATCCAACATTCCAATTAACTAATTAAATTCAGGTTTTTATTTCTTTCTAGGTTAGTCAGACTCTCATAGCACTTAAAAGTGTTAAAAGTAAGCAACAATTAGTTGTTCTAAACAGTTAATTACTTTGGTTCTATTTATTATTTTTACGAAATTAATATCTTTAGAAATAATTCCCGTCGAGCTCATTTGCAAATTTTTCGCTTTAGTAATATTATTAATTATATAAATTATTATTCCTAATTAATATACTAATTTATTTACTATCAATAGTAAAAATTTGAAAACTGGATACAATGTATAATCCAACCTATAAACATTTATCAACAAATTTTGTGTACAGCAGGATTGACTTTTTCATTGCATATCTAGTACCTCTAAATCTATTACTTCTATCAAGAATTTATTTTAGAAATTGTTTGTCCTTTTTCTTTTACACTTTTTTACTGCCAGCCTTTGAAAGCTTCTAGTTAAGAATTAATTTTAAATAGACATTTTATAATTGTATGTCTATAGGATGAACCTATTTGACTTATTCATATAATATAGCATAGAAAACGATAAATTCTGATAAATTTCAAAAAAAATATACACGAGGTAGCCACATTGCATGGGAAGCATGATTAGTAATTATAATTAAAATAATTTGATTGTCCGCAGTTCGCTTAATATAAAACACTTAATCCTTATTGCATTTTTTAACTGAACACATATTTTAGATAAAAATCAATTATTTTCAAGAAATTTTCTTTATTAGTAATAAACCTTTATTTTACTTATAATTTATGTATTATTTAATTGCAACTTAAATTATTCCTCGTAATGTTATTAAACCTTGATGAAAAGGACGAATAATGTCAACATTGCCTTAAGAAAACCGACTGACTGAAAACTGATTTTCTAGTAATAACTCTAATAAATACAATTATTGTAAACTCAAACACAATTTGGTTATAATCGTGAAATAATGTTGCTATAAGAATTAAAATTAGTAAATAAAACATATTATAGCTGATTCAAATAGATATTTATTCCGCGCTCTATTATAATTTTGCACTAAGTAACAAACTTTTAGCAAAAATTTGTAATTTTCGACTTTGAAAACGTCCAGAACCGATTACACTGAAGTCGGACAATAAATGGTAAATTCATCATTCATTTCATTTTATGTAAAAGTATTAAAATGTATCGCTGTTCAAGGAACATAATTCTACCAAATTTTAGATCTACCGATGTTAAGTAAAATAAGCGTTACCATTTTTGAATCACGTCTAGTCTCCATACATAATATGCATATACACATTTGTCTATACTACCTAATTAAGTGCAAATAAATTTTGACGTAAATATCGGAATGCATTTGTTGAAAACTGCGCAATTTTAGAACCACAATTTCTAATCAATTCTAATCTCCAAATACTTTTTGAACCAATACCATTCGATGATTAAAAAATGTTCCTTTTCCTAAATAATACTGACTAGTTTGTATTGTACGATTTTAACTACGAGTATACTGATACTGCGTTATTTCCGGATAAGGATATGTCATTTAAACAAGTGCAATTCCCTTGGTACAAATGATTTGCATATTATGTTTGCATTGAATTATTTTAATAGAAATAACGATCTCGTTAACTACAATAATTACGATAACCATGCGATCTGTCAGTTCTATGTATGTACAGGATGATTGATTATAAATGTCATCCTCCCTAACTTTACCCCTTGTCAATTACAAAAAGTTTAAAATAAATTTTATAAAGGTCCATTTGAAACTTTTAGAAGTAATTACAAAAATTCAAGGCGTGTCTACATATTCTTGATGAAAGAGTAACTGATAGAATATCTATATTTTCTCCAGTACTAATTCTGAAGTCCGCTACTAAAATCTTATTCATAGTCTAAGATCTCTATTTTCCAGGTAATGACCGTTATCAGTATAATGAAGTACCTCTTTTCAATATCAGGCCTATAATGATATTAAGATGAGAAGAGTCAATATATATTCTTGAAAGGGGAACCTTTTGTGTGAAAATAACACTAACGTAGTTTTCCACATAACACCAAAACACTATGCTGCACTCGACGCGAGTTTCGCCAATCAAGTTGGCATCATCTGGAGATGATCAAAACTGTTTTTTTAAATCGTTCCCAGCTGATTCCAACTTGGTTGGCGAAACGTGCGTCGAGTGCAGTATAGTGTTTTGGTGTTATGTGGAAAACTACGTCAGTGTTTCCAATATATATTGACCCGCGAAATCAGCAGATCTAACCCCCTTTGAAAATTTTATGGAGATGTAAACGTGAAGAGTATTAGATCTACAACAGCAGGCTGAATGATTTGAGAGAATATTTGGTAATTCGAAGATATATACGGCATACAACTCTGGAGTTTATTAAAAGTGTACAGAGAAGATCTATAATCTTCGACATTAGTAAAGGAGCCACACTATGAACACAGAATTTGATTCTGTTCTGAATCTTCTGATACTGATCACTATTATTAATATAACTTTTTCTTCAAGCTTATCATACCTACTTACATTTATATTATGTAGGACTTATTATAGAAAAAGCCTATTATTTTACTAGTAAAGAAATTATTTTTTCTCATTTTTTTATTAGTACAAAAAAGTAAAAGTGTAACCATAACGGATTAAAAAAGAGTCAAATAGCCATGATTTCTTAGAACTGTCAGTTTGAAATGCATAAATGTCTCAAGAAATACAGTTTTAATTTTGACGCTTAAAGAAAAAACAATATTTGTCACTCGGAGTATAAAGCACTTTATGTGTTTCGCCCAGTTTACACAGCCTTGGCTAACGCCTCGGCTGTGTAAGCTTCTGGGCTCAACAAATAATGTTTGCCTTCTACTCCTAGTAACATAATGTACTAATTTTTTTATAAACGTTACTCTATTGTGATTATGTAACATATGGCGATTGAAATTACTTAATAAAAAATACAGGTAAGTACCTATTTAAAAAACTTTGGTGTTATAATTTAAATAAAATAATAAAAAATATTTAAAAATTGTCACAATATAGAATGTAGGTATTCTTAAAATCGCCTACAATAGTAATATTATTATCTTCGTAGTTTATTTGTAATTAATCCTAATAGGTTCATGATTTCTTTGCAGGTAAATGTGTAAACAAATTCATGTCATCATTTTATGGCTGACAATTAATATAAAACATTAATAGTCGCAGGATGAAGACTTAATAATATGTACATGTATTTTGTTTTAAGAATGATGGAAATTTTATCAGAGAGAAGGAATAAATAACCTGTTTTTAATTGCCCACATATTATTTATTCGTCTTATTGTTAATTATAAAATCGATTTAAGATATCAGTAGATATAAAACTTGCCTTTAAATTATAATTTTTACTACTATACGGATTTTTTAAGAATATGAAGCAGAATAAATAAAGACACGTTTTATAAATATGTTACTGTCAAGCAAAAAGGAAATACATATACAGGGTCTTTCAACGAAAACTTAACTCCTAAAAAATCATAAAACCGAAAAAAAAATAGAATTCTCCGAAATCCGTTTATTTCTGTTCATGAGGGGAGCATTTTTGACAGTCAAGCCAATTTTATATATTTATCCCCCTAACCAATTGAGTATCCTAACTCAATGCCCTAACACCTACCAAGCCCAATTTAAAATTTAAAATGGAACCACCCTACTTCTAACATATCATTTTAATGCCTTTCCATTGCGAATACACCGATGTATCATTTTTGAAACTAGGTTGAGATTTGACAAAGTTATTGGCTAAAAATGTACGTACATTTCCACAGAAATGCCCACCAATAATAAGCTTTTTATCTAATACACAACTTTGCTTTTTTTGATGTGTCGATCAGTTTATATAAAAAAAAACAGTCTCCAATTAAAAAAGTTGAAGCAAAACAAAAACAAGTTTTATTTAATGTATTGCTCAAAATGACCACGTTAACTTGCAAACAAGTCTGTTTTCAAATTCTGTTCGAACATTACTAAAAACATCCAGTGTTATTATTCATAATCGGCATTCTTCCACAATTCTCTGACGCAACACCTCTAGTGTTTTAGACTACCTGGCGTAAACTTGAGATTTCAAATGGACCCACAGTAAAAAGTCCAAAGGAGATAGATCAGGTGATCTTGGTGGCCATTTTACGGGACCTCTTCTACCAATTCAATGCCCTGGGAAATGGTCATCCAAAAATTGCCGCACAGCACAGCATAGTAAGAGGGTGCGTCATCTTTTTGGAAAGTTATTTTATTTTCTATTCAACTATAGTCACTCTCTAAAATTTGTGTTATCATAGGCTCAATCGTGTCTTTCAATAATAATAAATAAGTATTCCCATCGAGACTTGCTTGAATAAAAAACGGTCCAACAAAATGTTTGCTAAAATTCCTGCCCAAACATTCAATTTTTGAGGAGTCTGAGCATGAAATTCCCTGATTAAATGAAGATTAGTATCACTCCAATAGCGACAATTGTGTCTATTCATTTCGCCATTCAACATAAATGTACAGACTATTCGCGAATATGTTGACCCATTCCTACAGGGGTTATTAAAATAATTAGAAAAAACCTTTAAATACAAAAGTTGTTTGGTTTTTCACGTATTATCTTTTAGTTAGGTCGAAAAAAAAATTGCATGTTGTAAACTTGGGAAAACCAATTGAACATAATATTTTTAAATGGAACACCCTGTATAATTTTACAAGCTTGGGGGAAACAATTTTTCCTGATTTCAAAAATATATATTTTGTTGACATTTGCATTGACAGTTTTCGAAATATTCGACAGCGAGTACCATAAAAAAATACAAAAAATACAAAGAACTAAAAATATTTAACAGTAGAAACCAACAGTAAAAAAATATTTAACGATTTTCGATGTAACCTTCTTAGTTATTTAAACATTTTCTAATATTTTCATTTTTTAATATTTTTTTTATGATTTATTGTAAACATTAAATATTAAAGATTTCGAAAACTGTCAGTGCAAATGTCAACAAAATATATATTTTTGAAATAAGGAAAAAATGTTTACCCAAGCGTGTAAAATTATACAGGGTGTCCCATTTAAAAATATTATGTTCAGTTGGTTTTCTCAAGTTTACGACATGCAATTCTTAATAACCCCTGTAGGTAGGGGTCAAAATATACGCAAATACCCTGTACATTCGTCTGAAAAACACATTTTGTAGAGAATGGAAGTATTCGCAATGGAAAGGGCTTTAAAATGATGTGTTGGAAGTAGCGTAGTTTCATATTCAAGTTGTGGTTGCTAGAGGTTAGGCGGTTGAACATATCAAGTTGGCTTGACTGTCAAAAATGCTCACCCCAAGAACAGAAATCGATGGGTCAGGGCGAATACTATTTTTTTCGGTTTTATAATTATTATTGCGTGGTTAAGTTTTCGTTGAAAGACCCTGTATATATATACAGAATATAAATTATTATTTTATGTTTTACTTCAGGATGCGAATTTTTGATTGCGGATACAATGGATCACGTTTACAATGTCTAAGGCTAAAACTTGTTTTTAGTTTTCATGATCGTCAATAGTTACATAACATAATCAACGTATAAGTAACGGTATATAAAGTTAATGATACGAAATTAATGCATATAAACCTATGTTATAGTAAATGTTAGAGGTCATGTTTGTTCTTGTTGAATTGTTTAACGAATAGGTACCTAGGTATTAAAAAATATGTCAACATATAAGTAAACATATCGATCATTTGCTATAAGATAACTATTTTAGAATTTGGAAAACGCTGAAAATAAAAATCTTTAACAGCTTTTCTAAACTACTGTACAGTATGCTCCCATATATAAGTCCGGACCTATAATAGGTATATTGATTAAAGAGCAAAATTAAATGTATATCCGGTTTCTTAAATGTTCATGGGATGGTGCAATTCTTGATAATTTCCTGGAAAAGTTACAAATGTTTGCGGCCTATCATAAAACAGGGTATTTGAAACGTTTTGTTGAATATCTAGTCCCACTTTTTTCTTTTTAATTTCCATCATAATAGAACATTAGATTCCAAATTTGATGTAAGAAATATTTAAATATTTCAAACTTTCTTAAATAATTTTTATGCTGTCTTTTTCGGAAAACGTACTAGGTTTTGCCAGTCATCATTGTCCTTTTATCTTGATCAAAATTTAAAATTTCTTGATATAGAGGTAAATTTAATTAAAGACAGCAAGTAGACACATAATTTTATGTAGTTTTCAATTACTTATATGGCTGGTTTAATAACTAATTATTAATTCATTCTAATCTGTTTTGAAATTACATCACCTGCAAAATAACAAAAAAAACAGGAAATCAGAAACATTCAAATTAAATATTCAAAGTGGAGTTTCAAGGCAAATTTCTAAAGTTTTCCCCAAAAAATCACTGTATAATATGAAATAAAATAAATATTTCATAAATTAACTAAATTTCATCAGTGGTTCTTTAGTTTTATACAAAATTCTGTAATATTACAAATCATATTTTGAATTATGACTAACTAAAATAATGATTATAATAAAATTTAAAAGAAATAAATACTTCACTAGCTTTTTTCACACTAGAAGGATTGTATGACCAATTTTTTTGTCAGATTGACATTTTTAATTCAAAATGTCATCACATGCACTGATCACTATGATATTATTAATTTTTTACTGGTAGCATCCTTCTGGAGTAGAGAAAGCCATGTTTGATCCATGAATATTGTTTCTGACGAGATACATGTATCATCATTAAGTTTAATAAAGACACTTCTTCTTAATTTTTCTTTTAACTGATTTTTCTTCGTTTTGTAAAATTTTAGCTTGTGCCCAATCAACCCAGTGACCGTTATCCCATACATGTTTTACTAAATTTTTATGTTCGCGGACCCTTATTTGTAACAGTCTAGATGTTTCACAAATATAATATTTACCACATTCACAAGGAATTTGGTAAATATAATTTTTTGATTTTGATCATAACTAATTGGTTTTGTGTTTGTAAGTTTTGTATCTTAAAGTGTTTTCGTTTTAAATGTCGTTCTAATATTAAAATCATTAACAAACTTTTTAAGTCTTTCAGATATCTCTGTAATATAAGGAATTGTAATGATTGTTATTGGATTTTCCCTATTTATTCTGGGAATATTATTATTTTGATTATTTTCAATTTTTATAATGTTTCTTCAACAAAATCATTAGGATAAATTGTATTGCTAATATCATAGTGATCAGTGCATGTAATGACATTTTGAATTAAAAATGTCAGTCTGACAAAAATTTTTGTTATACAAACCTTCTACTGACGACTCAACTTGAAACGTTTAGAAAAAAGTGTTTAATTTTTTTTAAATTTTATTATAATAATTTCTTAATTTAGACATAATTCTAAACATGACTTGTAATATTACAGAATTTTGTATAAAACTAAAAAAACCACTGATGAAATTTAGTTAATTCATCAAATATTGATTTTATTGCATATACTTTAGAAGTTTGCCTTGACATTGCACTTTGAATATTTAATTTGTATGCTTCTGGTTTCCCGTTTTTTTGTTATTTTATAGATGGTGTAATCTCAAGAGACTACAATGAATGATGAAAACGCACCACAAATAAGTTAGAGACAGACAGACCAGACATTAACTCATTAAAGGTCCATTCACTGTCGACTTGACAGACATGAATTCGGGGTCGGGTTGAGAGGTTGGGTAGCCGATGGGTGAAGACTTACATATTCCCACTACCGAATTATTTAGATTTCGGAGGTGGACGTAAAGCCGAAGTAAAAAGGCACATGGAAATAAAGTTAGCCCTCATTGCAGGGGTTCCGGATTTGTCTTATAATTGCAACAAAATTTCTTTTTAATGTTATAAATTATATATCACCGGAAAGATCAAAAGATAAACTAGATCCCTATAGTAGCAAATTTTTGGTTAATACATGTATTTTAGAGAAAATAATTTTTGAAAATACGCTATTTTAGTACAAGATTGTTTGCCTGGAATTTTAAAAATAAAAAGAATTACAAAGAATTACTACTATAGGGTATAATTACTCAATACTTTTTTACTAAAAGTCGCTATCTTTTATAGTTTTTTTTATAATTAGATACGAGACGAACGCCGATTTTGGGCTTATTTCGGACTAGTGCAGGGACTCTTAATTAGGTTATGCGGATTATAATTAATTCAAAAAGTTCCAATATGATTTTGAAATAGACAATGAAGCTTATATTGAACGATACATCGATATATTGGAAAATTATCTGCATCAAAGCAAACAGGTCAAATGATCTATGTTTTTCAATTCGAAAACAGAAAACTTGGATAAAGCCAGTTATGTATCATATAATATTTTCGAAAAGGCTATGACTAAAACTAGTCATTTTAAAATATATATTTCAGTTAGGTATTGACTGTTTTTCATTAAAACCTACTTATTTATGAGACTTTGTCACACATTTATATAATATGAAGGAGCTAAATATGCGTTTGACGTACTACGACCGGTTCATTCAACACGCACCACATTTTACACACTTTGACATTTTATAAGAATTATATCCCTTCAGAACAAATTGTTTCAATTGCATACACTAAGAAAAAATATTGAGTTCCATATGAATTTTTCCTAAATAATGCGAAACAGTCAATTAACAACAAAGAATCATCTTGCTTTGGCCATAATTACGTAATAGTTTCAATAAGTTACTGCTAGATGACACTGTTGTCAAAAAGTAACTAAATTATTTAGGGATATTTTGTGCGTTACTGTTGTAGTGAAAACGTATTGGAAACTGGCCTAATTATTCTTTGACAATTATAAATTTAATAATGGGACAGATTGACTGTTTTCTATACCTAAGGCCACTATATATTGAAATGAACAGTTCGTTGTTTAGTTCAGTGCTACTAAATTTGTGACATGCAACATAAAAATCCCTAAATTGCAATCGACCAGTACGGTTTTTGATTAAAATGTTACTACCTACAATTTGTTTGGCCGATTGTATTTTCAGTGCTACATCTATTTTCCGATTGCCTAAGTTCACCCTGAATGCAAGGCACGAAAATATGCAGGTAGATGGTTTTAGTGGTATCTGATAAATATATTAAAGAATAAAAGTTTGTATAGTATTGTACATATAAGTTTGTATTTACATTGTATATTCTATTTCAGTCGGTAATGAAATAGGCTAACTAGCCAAGACAGCCTCCTTTACAATTTATTATTTTTCATTGCTTGCAAAAGCCCGACCCATTCATGCTTTTGTCTAAACTACGTGTTGAATGTCAGTCAGTACTGGCAGATAATATCAGAGGTAATGTGTAAGCAGTATGTCAACTAATAGTTTCTTAGGTATATATTCTTCTCACCCAAATTTTTTTCCGATATAAAAACACTTTAAATTAAATGATCCTTTGCAGTCGTTTGCTGCCTGATCTAGAGTTAAAGTCTCCAATTTCTCCAAGTCTCCAATTTTTTATATTTGGTACTTTTATGGATTGTTTGAGTCCTCTCTAAATAATATGTATATATTTTTAAATTAGATACACTCAGGGAAAATAGTAGTAATTATAAATAAAACCAGTTGGTTGTTTTATTATACATTTATAGTTATAAATTAATTGTATTGGTTGTTCTAAAATATTTAAAATAACAAAATAAATTCTGGCCTCAAAGGAGTACCTATAAGAGCGTCAAACAATTTATGGGACTAACATTACAGTAGACAAAGTTCTATAACTATAATGATAATATATCTACCTACATTCAGGTTTTATATATTTTTTTATAGCAAAGGTTAAAGTATGATTTGTCCAACTCAAAACAACAGATCAAGTAGCATTTTAACCGGAAAGTTACGTACAAATACATAGTATATAGTATAAGTAAAGTATTTTATTTTTACTGTTATAGTTAAGTTTTAAACAAGGTTACTATATGGGTACATATTTACCCATATTCATTTTCCTGAAATGTATTATTTAATTTGTATAATTTATATTATAATAAGCTTACTAAAGTTGGTACAGCAACCTTGCACTAATTTCTCAAAGTCCAAAACAATACAGCGATGGTATCATTATTCACATTATTTAAATTTTCTCGTATAAAAACAAAGCACTAGCGCTTATAAAATCAGATATGTATGTGAATCTACATAATATTCTCTTTGACGAAGAGCCGGTTTAATATTTGGTGATGTAATAACGATATTGTACAAATAATTCACTCTGTAAACTATTAAATATAGTAGGTAAACAAAAATCCTGTTTTGCTAAGTAACGATGGAAATTTATTTCAATTCAACTCTGTCAAATAAAGAACTTGTGAAATGCAAATGGTTAAACATTATTATATTAATATTTAATACCGCACGTGAATCACATAAAAAATATTAAATAGTACCGATAATTACGAAAAATAATCCACAGGAATCACTTAATGTTTTTTTTACGATATCATGATTCTTCTTATTAAGTATTTCTTATTACATGAACTGATTAATGATAATTAAAACGGCATGTTCCCAATTTACATTAATCTGACGTAAATTTTCTTCTAAACAGATAATTTAGCGCATATGATATCTGATCATAAAAAAAATTATTATGAATTATAAAATATGACTGTAATAGTTGTAATTTATAGTGTATACCTAAAGTCCCCCCCCCCCTTGATAACTTTCAAATTAATTTTGTTCGTACAGAATTCGTGAAATACAGCGTGTTACAAATTCGCTTCGCACCATTGGGATCTGGGGATCTGTAAGAGATAAGAGGAAGCTTAAATGGAGGCAAAGTTTCATAATCAGGGGACCAACATAATGCCTCACAAAAATCTAAGCTAACTTGATTAGATTTTGAAATATTTGAAAAAAACTGAAAATTTGGAAATTTGTTTATGTCTTATTTGAGGAAATACTGAAAAATGAAGAGCACTTTCTCGAAGCAACTTTCTATCCTCTATTGGCCAGGATATTTAGATTTTCAATGTGACTTTTCGTTTTCCGGGCCCATCGTCAACTTCGCTTTTTTAAATACAGACCTGGAATTTTGAAACCATAATTTGCAAGTCTCCTTTACCCCGTACTATCCCAGATTAAATCATATTCGGACGTTTAGAATAAAAAATGCATCTTCAATCTTTCAGATTCGAATTGTATCATTTTTTATCTACATTACTTACTTTAGCTACTTTGTTATGTAACTGATGAGTTCATCCCATCTTATGTGTTGATCAGTCATTACTCCTAGGTACCTATGTAATATTACTGACTTTTTATAAGTCTCTTTCTATAGAGACTTATATTTCCTAATTCGGTTGATTACTTCCTAGTAAAGTGAATTTTACTAATGAACTTTTTTGACATTTAGGCTCAAAAGACTGTAAGTTAACCAATCAGAGATTGTTGCAGGAATATTCTCGTCAATTTTTCCTTTTAATTCCCAGGAATTTCCAGTAAACACGAGAGCTGTATCATCAGCGTATGAAACACGATAACCGTGTTGCTGACTCAAGTTAGCAATATTATTAATGTACTCAAGAAACAATATTGGCCCCGATGCTGTTCCTTGTGACACGCCTATTGTAATATCAAGAGGACCATATCACCAACTTTTACTAACTGATCTCGATCTCGAATATAATTTTTATTTCCTTCAAAGCAGTACCACACACACACCAGCAAGTCCTGTAATCTATCCAGCAAGATTCGATACGACACGGTGTCATGCTTTAGCTAAGTCAAGAAATACAGCCATGAATGTTTCGCAATTGTCTAAACTTTGTACAAAATCCGGCATTAGGTTTAAAATAACAGAGCTCTGTAGAACTATTTTCTTAAAGGCAAATTACCTAGTCGTAATCACATAGAATCTATATCTAGAAAGCCCACAAGTCTGTTCTTAAAACATTTCTCAAATATTTAAGTTGTTGGGATTAAAGTTGTACGGATTAAAGAGATTTCCAATAACTCTCTTTTTTCTTAGTTGGTGACTGTGTGATAAGTATTTTTTTATACATTGTCCAAGAAACTCATATATAATAGATACAAGAAAAGAATAAGATTAATAAAGTCTTATTTCTTTACAAATTTACCTAATGTAAAATTAATATATGACATAGTGTTGCTCTGATGTGTATTATTTATAATATTTAGTTTTCATTCTAACTGTTTTGTGCAATATTTTATTGTTATAACTAAATATTTTGCTGAACCTAAACAAATATTTACTGGAATTGAGGGAGAAGTCTTCTTGTATATAACAGTATAGAAAATAATGTAGGCATTTTAGAAAATGCAGTAAATTTTTTTAATAAAATTCCATAAAAGTTCGCAAATCGAATAATTAGAAATAAAAACAGAAAAGAAAACCTGTTTTTCTTTTAGGATGTTATTATTTTTTAAATTATTTATTACATAAGTTTCTGAACTCGTTTTGAACTGAGGAATGTTAATAAAATGAAGATCTGTAGTCCATAAATTATCATACCTATGATTATATATTTTACAATAAAATAACTATTCTGCCAGGTAGCAAAATATAAATTCTACTTTAAAAGCAGCGGTCAGTAATAATTTTTCAAAGCAAATACCTTAAAAACATAGGTTTAGTAGTCAAATATAAATAAATAAATTAGTATAACCTTGTAATTCATTGAATCACTGTGAGTGCTAACCATTATTCAAATATTATCTCTTTATTTTTCTAATCCAGCACTGGAATATCTCCATTTACCATTGTTTATTTAAAGTAGGTAACAGCATGTTTAGAGGTGTTGAGAGTAGTAAGTCACTGATTATGTTCATTTTACATTGCATCTTTGTTGTTAGTTACTTGTAAAATGATAACGGACAAGAAAACAGAAAATATTGTAAAAAAAGTATTATAATACAAAAAAAAACGTATTTGTAATGAATGGATTAATGAATATACCAAATTTTATCAATAAATTTCTTATTTGACTAAATTTAAATGTGTTGAATATTTAAATTATGGGTATTTAGGAATATTGTCTGTAAATGAAAAATATAATAGAAATTTTGTTACGACTTTTTTCCCTTCCCTATTCTGGGATGCCAAATTATGACGCTCCCTTAATTTATTTCCTGTTTTAATATCCTTAAACAGTCGGTCGATCTATTTTTTTTATCTCGAGCGCCACCACTCATGGGTTTTATATGGTGAATGGTCTACTACACGGACTCTACTCACTGATGAGTAGAGGCTGGGTAGCTACGATTTCTTGCAAATTTTAACGGCTATGACATGACAAAAAAAGTAGGTATAAGATTTAGGTACTAGGTAGGTTTAGGCTTGTTGTACACGAACAATTTCTTTCAGGCAATTTTTAATCTCCTAAAATGAATTCCATGTTCAATGAGTGAAGACACACGGGCGATTATAAAATCACGATGATTAAAACATTATACTTTTTTACTGTAAAATACGGAGCATCCTATTTTAAAAAATGTCGGTATAATGTTCTAATGCGTGGAATAAAATATGAATTTTATTCCGCTCACATTGTATTGTTAAATAATAATAGATCAGAGTAAAATTGAAATCACAATTAATATTATAGTCCATTATTACTAGTCAAGAAATTATATTAACTACACATGCCTGAACATGAACTTCTAATTTTGAAAAACTCCTTGTACAAACTTCTTTTAAAGGGGTGGCAGCTTTTCTTGTAAGTAATTATAGCTACGGAACTAATAATTTTTAAGTTTATTCACCAAATATTTATTTTACCATACCATACATAAATGTTTCCCGTCTTGTTTATTATACCTACCTTATAGTGACTAATTTGTTCAAACAAATTTATTCCGTACTTTTTAAAGGTCATCATTTAAAACAATAAACTTTTTTAGACTTAGAGACATACAGGGTGTTCCAAACACATACCGATAAACTTTAAGAGGGGTAGGGGACATGAAACAAACATTGTTTGCTTAATAAACATATGTTCGTAAATAAGCCATTTGAGCTGTAGATCATGTTTCAAATCATACCCAAATAACTAAATTAATTCTTGATTTAGTTGGTCACTACTGTATTTCGCTCAACATTTTTTGTTACAACTAAGCTTCTTGTTGGGAGAAAAAAATCTTTACCACAATAAACATTCCAAAGATGCCAATTTTAAGACACTAGTATTATTTGTGACTTATTTAGTTGGCATCAGAACATTAATGATGTTCTGAAAATTGGCGAAAAATTGGTGAAAAATTGTTGTTGGCATCAGAACATTAATGATGTTCTGATGCCAACAACAATTTTTCACCAATTTCCAAACGTCATTATTACGAAAATGGCTGATTTTAGAGATATAGTATGTTATACAAAAAGTGTTCAGAATTTACCGTACAATTCAAAAATGGCATAATATACAGGATGTTCCATTAATATCCATAAAATCTATGATGACTGCATATGTTCTTCTTGAGGCACCCTGTATACAATTTTCTTATGTCAAAAAATCCACAACTAAAAATAATAATCGACGTGTCCAAGCGTTTTTCCCACAAAATAATTACCTAAATTTTAAACGAATTTAATCCTTTCATCATGGACGCACTCTACATATACCTTTAGGTTAATATTTTACAGAATGCCGTTACTTTAACAATAGCTTTAAGAATAGCTGATTGATTTTTGATTATTATATTATTGAACATTCCATTTCTGCAGTTTTTTAAAATATTTATATTAACCTTTTATATCATTAAGGTATTATAAATATTTATAAAAAGAGCAACTTGATACAATTCATAAGATACCGTATCTTTTTTCCAAAGAGTTTTCGTGAGGTAACGTCGCGCAATTATTTGTAATCTAATAGATCAGTATAATTTTACCAATTCAGGTTAACAAAAAAAACGTGATCTGGCTGTAAACGTCTGCAATAATGAAATTACCATAGATTCTAGTCACTTCGTCTAATTAAGATTTATTAAAGAAGCCTAACACGGAGTAACTAATAATGGTTTACTATGAACATCACAAGAGATGCTTGTAAGTTCCGGCAGGATTGTAACCGGACCGGAACTATTGATCGGAGTCTTCATAATACAGTGTGTACAGGGTGATTCACTTTCGAGTGTGTAACATGGGTATCTCCCTTATTATAAAAGATAGACTGTAGGTTTAAATTCGGCAAAGTTGCGGAATTTTGTGCTCAATAAGTTTGCGTAAAGAAAACTCCCATATCTGCTTTTGTTTTTGAGTTAGAGGCAAAACAAATGTTTTTCCGGTTTTCGTTTTCTGACCATAACTTCTATATTTTTGAAAATATTGACTTATCGTTTTCACATTATTAGGACACTTTTTTGAGACGATAGCGTAAACAGTTTTAAAAAAATGTCACTTCTATTGTAAAACATCGTCAACTTTATTTTTTCTTATGGGGGCCATATTAAATTTTCTTCTATTAGAATAACTAATGGCTACCTAGACATTTTCAAAAAAATACCTATTTTCCTTCATTAATGCTATTATTTTTTAGGCAAATATTAACATATATTATATTGTTCTATTCAGAAAAAATCGGTTTATTCCAATATGATAAAAATTAATATGGCGCCCATAAGAAAAAATGAAGTTGACGATGATTTACAAAAGAAGTGACATTTTTCTAAAAAACGGTTTAAGACATCGTATTTGTCTCAAAAAAATGTCCTAATAATGTGAAAACGATAAGCCAATATATTAAAAAATATAGAAGTTAGGGCCAGAAAACGAAAACCGGAAAAAAATTTTCTTTGCCTCTAACTCAAAAACAAAAGCAGATATGGGGGTTTTCTTTAGGCCAATTTATTGAGCACAAAATTTCGCAACTTTGCCGAATTTAAACCTATAGTCTATCCTTTATAATAAGCGAGATACCTATCTTACACACTCGAAAGTGAATCACCCTGTACATCAAATTACCTAGTCTCTACCGTTAGAGGTAGAGACTAGGTTAAATTGGGACAAAGTTATGTAATTTGGTGACCAGTAATATGCGTCAAAAGAATCAAGGCTAACATGATTAGTTTTTGAGATATTTAAAAAATCGGGCTGGTTTGAAGAGCTATTAAAAAAAGGACCCTTTCGTATAGCATCTTTTTACGCTCTATAGAATAGCATAAACAATTTATTTTAAATAATTTTTGTCTACTATCAACGTCTTAATTTTTTATAATATCGCTCCATTAATATTTTTAGTCACTCGACAGCATTTTTCATCATGAGGTCAATTATGTATCATATTAGCATAGTTTGATTATATATTGAACGTGAGAAACCTCACCAAACTCATCTGCGTGTGTCTGTATGTATTAGCAAAAAAAAAACAAATCATTAACAATAAATAACAATTAACAAAAATAAAGAACAATTAACGAAATAAACATAGAAACACACCACAGAACTAGACAACCTCCCTTCTGTCAGCCTTAAGCTGCAGTTACATTTACGAGTAACTCGCATACGAGTTCTCGTATAGGAGTACGAGTTTTATTTACATTATATTCAGGATCGTATCCGATTAAACTGTATTTAAACATGGCACCTACTAAAAGAAAGCGTGTAGCTATACTAGGTACCATGATATTGAAGGTTCATATTTATCTTCTGTACCGATGCCTTAGAACAATAAAATATTAATGGGGTATTTTTCTTCAATCGAAATGAAAGTGGACACCTGTATTTTTATAAAATATATTTTTTTTTAATATTTATTAGGATAAAAATTATTAAGATTGAATCGATATAAAATTTTTAATTCAATTTTGAAATTTTATTCTATATTCGTAACGTCACTAAGCGAAAACTAGGGAATATGTATCTATAAAGGGGCCACACTGATAATATGTGGCTAGATTCAGTTTGTAACGACGACAAACGACAGTCGACATTTCGACAATTGACATTTGAAATTTCCTGTTCGTGTTTGGCTTGACAACTTGACGTGTTGTATTGTTGTTTTCTTGTGAAGTAAACTTCACATGAAGCAAGGTTTTGTAGAGGTTAAGTCCGACAATTTACCAGTTATAGAACCTTTTATGATAAAGATCCTATAGATCCTTTCAGAAATAAAAGGGATGAAAAATGTAAGGTTAGTATTTAACCTAACAGTATTACTGCAAAGTCGATTAAATATATTCAAAAATTACCTTTACAAATTACGATGTTTCAATTACCAGAACTTCTATTACTATAATAATTACACTTGTAATCAGTCACAGGCAGAGACAACAATTCAGAGGTAAAAATATAAACTAAGAACAATGTCTCATGTTTACCATGATATTTACCCTAACCAAACAATTCAAACATAAACAAAAGTAAAGTTGTCACACAGTGACACCAACCATACAAATGAAAATATCCTAGAAATTACCAAAAAATGGCGCAAATTTTGAATTTTCGCTTAGTGACGTCACATAGATATCGCGCAAAATAAAAAAATAATTTATGGACTTAAATGAACCCAATATTAAAATTCCAGAAATACGTATCTCTTCTTTTTCCAACTACTTTCCATTGCCGATGTAAAAAAAAATAGAAAAACACCCCATTATGTTTTATTAAAGTCACCTGTTGTTTGAGATGCAACAAGTTTTTTCTTTTTCTGGTTGTACGTCGAACATAAATTATTTATCTTTTTGTTTACAACTTCCACTGTTATGTTCAAAATATCCGCTATTGTAGCATACGCTTTATTCCTAGCAGTAAGATCCCTATATTCCTTACATCTAACATCCCATAAACACTTCATTTAATAGTAAAGATCAATAAATTGGTCCAGATCTTTCGGCGATAATTTATTTTCCGCCATTTTAAATGAATAAAAAACTGATTCACTCGTAGCGCTAGTCGGATCCCTCTCAACTATGAAACTAACTCGAGTACCACATACGAGCTCTCATTTACAAACTCGAAATCGCAGACGAGTGTTTACGAGTTACTCGTAAATATAAAGGCCGCTTTAAGCTTCTGTAGAGGAAGGGTATATGCATGAAAATCATGGACACGCAGAACCATTCCTTGGGAGGGGTGCCATTTCTCCCCTGACTAGATTGAAACTAGCGCTATTGGCGATTCAAATTACCGAGGAGGGCGCTGCAAATTGTAAACAAATATGGAGGAAGACGAGTAAAAATTTTACATTTCATATCACATCATCTAGCAATTTAGCACTCAACTGCGATAAATATAGTGAGTTCATGTGCTAGTTAGGGTGAAATAAAGGATAAAAAGAGTGGTAAAAGCAGTCAAATGTCCCATAAGTGCTTCATTGCTAATTATATGAATTTTTTGGGTTGAAACAGGTACCCTAGTTTTTGTTTACTTACATTTTGGGCTAAAATAAGTGTGATAAACTGTATGGTGATACCATATTAGTGCTTGTTTTTTGTTAAATAATGTTTAAATTAAAATATATTCTGTTTTTATAAGACTAATAATAGAAAAGTATAGACAAACTGCAACAAAACTGGTTATGTTGTGTAAATAAACGTGTTCCCTGTTATTAAATTGTTACATGCCATTTGGAGAAATGAATGAGAAACTGTTTCTTATACTAGAGCCAAACTTCTACCTATCTTCAATCTTAAACACTTATATTGACACATTTTGTGGAATGACACCTATAAACACGGCAGTTTGTGTTGTGTTGATTTCTTTTGAAAGCCATTTTAAAATGTAAAATTAAAGATGTACAGGGTGAGTCAACCATAGAGTAAAGTTCATTATCTCATTTGTTTCGAGATTTACGAAAAAACGTTAAATACAAAAGTTTTGTAGAATATTAAGGTGCACAGTTTAAAATTATTTTTGAGTATACTGGGTAGTTCAAAAAAGCGTGGCGAATATAACATAAGTTTTTTTAAATGGAACACCCTATTTTTTAATTTATTTTTAGATTTTACATGAAATTCTATAACTTTTTTGTTAATAATGTCATATACCTAAACCCAGTAATTTTTCTAATATTTTAATTTTTTTAGAAAAATATTAGTTTTTACTCTTATAAAAAACTGACAGTACCGCCATTGTTTCTGAAGATGGAATACTCAAATTTGCTACAAACGTTCTATATGGATGACAAAAAAGGTATATGTAAATAAATTTGAGTTAAATGCTACAGGGCCTTCAAAATAAATTTACACATTTCGACTATTTTAGCTTCAAAAATTTCAATTTTTTTAAATGGCACACTCTGTATATTATTATTTTTTCTGATAGATTTTACAAAACCCTTCAACTTTTATTGAGTATGTCATATACCTAGTTTTCATAATTTGGGAGTTATTTTGATTTTATTCATTTTTACACTTGTTTTTATTACACTAATGGATTCATTGGGTGGCCCCCTCGATCATGTGACTTAACACCTTTAGATTTCTTTTTGTTAGACCACTTTAAAGATCGTGTTTATGTGAATTCCCCTACAACACCAGAAGATATCGAAAATAGGATACGAGATACCTGGAGCGTGCAAGAAAAAATAGTAACAACACTAAACATGTGTATCTAAGTAAGACGGGCATATTTTTGATCATTGATTGCTCCATAATATTTAAAAATAAGTTAGTTAGTAGGGATTTTATTATTATTTATATTAGTTTATGTTTCAACAATAGCGTAGGTAAGTGTAAAAAAGAATAAAATCAAAATAACTCGCAAATTATGAAAACTAGGTATAAACACGAAATGTGTAAATTTATTTTAAAGGCCCTGTAGTATTTAACTCAAATTTATTTACATATACCTTTTTTGTCATCCTTATAGAACGTTTGTAGCAAATTTGAGTATTCCACCTTCAGAAACAATGACGGTATTGTCAGTTTCTTATAAGAGTAAAAACTAATATTTTTCTAAAAAAATTAAAATATTAGAAAAACTACTGGGTTTAGGTATATGACATTATTAACAAAAAAGTTATAGAATTTCATGTAAAATCTAAAAATAAATTAAAAAATAAGGTGTTCCATTTAAAAAAACTAATGTTATATTCGCAACGCTTTTTTGAACCACCCTGTATACTCAAAAATAATTTTAAACTGTGCACCTTAATATTCTACAAAACTTTTGTATTTAACGTTTTTTCGTAATTCTCGAAACAAATGAGATAATGACCTTTACTCTATGGTTGACTCACCCTATACAAATACTAACCACGTCGTTTTTAACTTTGTAATACAAAAAATCACCAGCATCACTAAATTATTACGCTAAACAAACCTAAATACGTGTTATTTATAATTATATCAGCAATAAAGCCTCCAAAAATTACCTTTTAAGTAGGTTCAAATATTTTCATGCAGAGGGCGCATTCATTTTTGGAATCGCCAATACATCGTTCTGTTAGTCACAAGCTACCACCCAGCACCTAATGGCCTGAACTACCACCGTGGCAAATAACAATAACAGTTAATAAAACAATAAATAAACTTTAGCATATGATATATCAATGCGAGGTAAAAATATGAATGGGGCCGTATTAGAAAAAATGAAGTTGATGATGGTTCTGAAGAAACATTACTTAAAAAACAGTTCATGCTATTCGATAAAACATTATTAAAATGATGCCATGAGAAAGTGTCCTTTTTTCCCAAAGTTCTTCAAAAAAGCCTCATTTTTTTTTTCAAACATCTTAAAAAGATGTTAGCCTTGATTTTTTTATGCATATTATTGGTCACCAAATTACGTAACTTTGCCCAAATTTAACCTAGTCTCTATCTCTAACGGTTTCCAAGATGTTATTACATCCAATTTGAAACGCATTGTAGTTCTAGATGAAATTGCATAAACCCGATGCATCTAAATAAAGTCAATTAAAAGGTTCTAATAATAATGCAGTATTATCAACATCATGTATTATCTCTTAATGATAAATAAAAAAATATAATGGAAAAGTAAGTAGACCGAGAGTTGGGAGTTCAAACCACAGTTTTATAAAATAATATATATTTTGTAATGCAATTGCAAAATGTAAAGAATATTAAAATGTGTATTTTATGCTTTTCTTTAACATTCTCTAGTATTGAAGCTACTGAATTCTCTGGTATTAAAGATATTGATGATTCAAGGTGTTGTTGTGAAGAAAAACTTAGATCATTATTAGTTCACCTTACCTCATTTACAAAGTAGGTACACATAGGGCGTGAAAATGGTTAATAATAAAAAAAATCACAAAAGTAATATTACATAAAAATCCCATATAAGAAAACTGAAACATAAGAACACTGCTAAATACGTTTCGTGACCGGGATAATCACTTTTTAAAAAATAAAATATTTTCTAAAAGGGACACGTCTTTTCAGATTTGGTTTGACAAGGCTCGGATAGAGCTCGGACAGAGATTCAACGTAATAAACTGGAAGAACAATGCAAGTCTAACTATTTATATTCAAATAAATGCTGACTTCGCAGATCTAGCACTTAGCGTTACTACAAATAAAGAAATAAAGGGGTGGAGGTATCGTAACTCCTATAAATTACTTGAATTGCCCACGTAAAACTGTCTTGTTAAAAAAATCCTATAAAAAAATATAAATAGATAAAAAATAAATAAAGTCTGTACGACAAATGAAAACAGAATATATAATAGAATACCTACCAACTTTACATAATTAAAAAAATAAAAAACTTAAATAATGAAAAAAATATTGTGAAAAATCACAACTAACCACATGTGTAAAAGAATGTAAAAGAAAATGCAAAAGAAAGAAATACATGTACAGTATTGTAAATATGATCTTCTAGATATTTTTCTATTGTATAATACGCCTTTTCCAAAAGAAGTTTATGGAAACTTATTCTTAAAATCTTTATATAGTAGATATCATATACTGAGTGGTAATTTATTGTAAATCTTAAGTATAGAATGAATATGTGAGAAGCTTTTGAATGTAGGTATACCTACTTTAATATATTTGTACTAACCATATTAGTCTTATTTTTTGTATTATATAAATGGAACATGGGACTAGTTAAACAACTTACTCTTTTGAGTGACAAATATAATTAATTCATATACAGAGTGAGTTTTATGTATGGAACGCCTCAATTATCTCGGAAACGGCTTGCCCGATTTTTATGAATTTTGGTTTATAAGGGTTTTGTAATATGGCCGATATTATTGTGGCATTTACATTGTTGTCAGATCTTTCGTTTTTCCGGAAATATACTGAAATTTGTTATTTCAAATGGATCACCCTATATATTTTTTTGTTTTTGAAATCTCTAAGAAATTTAGAATATTTTTCATGTAATGTTCCCTATACCTAATTGCCATAATTTCGGAGGTACAGCTACATTTGCAATATCTCCGCCGAAGTTAAAATATTACATCAGGGCGGCTATGTCTGCGACAAAAACAATTTTGACGTTTTAATAAACTATTATTGTTGGTGTTTATTGAAAGTTACAATGGACCGTTTATCTGAGAAAGAACGAATTGAGATTTTAATGATATTAGGATATGGTGATGTGCGTAGAAGTCAACAGGAAACGTGTAATATCTTTAATAATTTATATCCTAATAGAAATCCCATAGGATCTTTTGAAAACATAAAGTAAAGGCGGTTACAGCTGATGCTCAAAATGTTGTCCGTTTACTTCCATACAAGAAGCCATGCGATGTTTAAAACTTTGCAGTACATTTTGTAACATTCCTGACTGCTCAATTCTTCTTATCTCTGTGGTAATCCTATCTTTTAATTCCTGAATATTGGCAGGTTTGGTTTTATAAACAATATTTTTTAAGTGACCCCACAGGAAATAGTCTAAAGGATTCATGTCGGGTGATCGCGGGGGCCATTCGATAAAACCACGCCTTCCAATCCATCTTCTGGGAAGCACATCGTTTAGGTATTGCCTCACGTCACGCGCATAGTGAGGTGGAGCTCCATCTTGTTGCACCCAAATATTGTTATTTGGGACATTGTTATTGTCTGAAAGTTTCAAATAATAAAATTTCTAAATTAACAGGCAATTGAGAATACTTACTTAGATTTGGAAATAACCGAGCCAACTCAGGTATAATATTATTCTGTAATAAATTTAAATACGCCGGACCATTTAAGTTTCCTTCAATGAAAAAAGGACCAATTATTTTGTCGCCTATTATTCCAGCCCATACATTAATCTTTTGTGGCAATTGGGTGTGGGATTCTCTCATCCAACGAGGATTGTTACGTGACCAGTATCTGCAATTATGCCGATTTACGTTTCCATCAATACAAAAAGTGGCCTCATCGGAAAACATAACATTATTTAAAAAATTTGGATTATTTTGATCGTAACATTTTTCCATCATTGTGTCGGCAAACTCTTCACGTCTATCGAAATCATCATCTGACAACTCTTGAACCAATCTTACTTTGTAAGGATGGAATTTATTGGCATGTAAAATTTTCATTATGGATGTTTGAGAAATATCAACTTCCCTGGATATTTGTCTAGTACTCAAGTGTGGATCTTCTTCTAACATAACACAAACATCTAAAGATTTGTCTTCAGTTGTTGCAGTTTTTATACGCCCTGATTTCGGTAAATCATTTATGGCTCCAGTTTGGTTAAACTTTATTAACAACTTACTCACAGTAGATCTTGTTATGGGATTTCTATTAGGATATAAATTATTAAAGATATTACACGTTTCCTGTTGACTTCTACGCACATCACCATATCCTAATATCATTAAAATCTCAATTCGTTCTTTCTCAGATAAACGGTCCATTGTAACTTTCAATAAACACCAACAATAATAGTTTATTAAAACGTCAAAATTGTTTTTGTCGCAGACATAGCCGCCCTGATGTAATATTTTAACTTCGGCGGAGATATTGCAAATCTAGCTGTAACTCCGAAATTATGGCAATTAGGTATAGAGAACAGTACATGAAAAATATTCTAAATTTCTTAGAGATTTCAAAAACAAAAAAATATATAGGGTGATCCATTTGAAATAACAAATTTCAGTATATTTCCGGAAAAACGAAAGATCTGACAACAATGTAAATGCCACAATAATATCGGCCATATTACAAAACCCTTATAAACCAAAATTCATAAAAATCGGGCAAGCCGTTTCCGAGATAATTGAGGCGTTCCATACATAAAACTCACTCTGTATATAAACTCACAAATTTTTTATGAACATTTGTTTTCAGCTATCCGTCACTTTCATGCTTAATATATTTCCAATGCGCTTTTTTTGAATTATAAATATTTTAGAAGCCTTTGGACTGGAGTTTCCCAGAAAATCAGTTCATGCTTTATTTGGGATTGAACATAAGCATTATATGCCATAAAGACAGTGGAAAAATGTATGTTTTGTGCTATTACTTCAAGGGCATAACAGCACTTGGCGACATTTTATGCGACATACTCAATGTGTGTTTTCCAGTCTAATCAACAATCAATCTTTACGTCCAAAAAAGATGTATCTACTACAAACCGATGTTATGACATCACTGATTGCCATCACTAATGTTATGACTGCCATTGGTAACTTAGAAACGCAATAGTTCCTTTTTCGTTTGCAATTTTAATTATAGTCTTCAATTATTTACTAAATATAAAAACTTGTGTATTGTCATGAATTATTTACATGGTAATTTACTGGATTTTCCGCTCGGTTAACATTCAACGTATAAGTGTTGTGATGTGTGTCATTGAAATTTGGTTAACCTATTCTGATTAACATATAAGATACCTTTTTTTTATAAAAAATAGATTTTATTGACTATAATATAAGATACACAGTCTATGCATAAAGTAACATCGCCTCTCTTTTTTTGAATGAATCTAATTAAAAAATACAGGGTGAATCATGTAAAACCGAGTAGTTCCTCATGATAAATTCTATTTTTTAAACAAAAAGATAGCACCACAGGTGTGCAGAATATTGAGAATCAACTAATATACAGGGTGAGTCAGTTTATACTAGCAGGACTCTGGCATTCGATAGAACACCTGATTTTAAGTTAAGTTTGTCATATAAACATATGTCGGGAATCGCTTCGTTTTTGAGATACAGGGTGTCAAAGTTTTGGGTTTTTTTTAGTATTTTCCACACAGCTCCTATAGTTTTTAAGATAATTTATTCAAATTTTTACGGTAGATTACCTATGATGCTCCACAAATTTTGACATATGTAAACAATTTGAAAACGTACAGGGTGATATTTTTTCGAGGGTCAGGCCCCCTTTTATCGTCCAGAACTTTTTTGTGGTGCGCCAGTGACTGCTAATTTGCCAAAATTTGGATTCCACGTTCAATTTAGAAACTTTTTTGTCTCTTGCATTTTTATCGTAGCTGTAACAGTTGTCGAGTCATTTGAAAAAGTCTATGAAAGAATATTTTATTAAAAAAAATATATTTTCATCAAAATTTTCACTAAAATCAATTATTGTCAAACGAAAGTTCATTAATATAAATTGTCAAAGGTTACATACTTACAGTACAACTTTTGCCACTAATTATTTATTTTTTTGCAGCATTTCAGAGACTTAATAACTAAGTAAAATAATTAAGAACTAATAATAAACCAAGGCAAATACAAATAACTTTAAAAATAACCCGAAATAATTTTATTTCAAATTAAAATTTTCAAAATGTTATCCATTTTGTTGGATACATAATCGGCATCGCGTTTCAATAGACCTTCTTGCTGAAACTAAGTGATGAACTCATATGTCTTCGCAAGCATGTCTTATAAGCCCTCTAAGATCGTCAACATCTTGAACAGGAGGTGCATACACTTTTTCTTTAAGAAAGCCCCACAGAAAAAAATCCATTGGTGTTATATCTGGGGAACCTGGGGGCCGTGCGATTGGACCTCCACGTCCAATCCACCTTTCTGGATAATTGTCGTCTAACCAAGCTCATACATTTCTTCCAAAATGAGCTGGGCAGCAATCCAACTGGAACCAAGCTTGCTGTCTTAAATTTGGAGGGACATCTTCCCAGATATTAGGATGCTCGGTTTCTAGAAACTCTAAGAAGTTTTGCGAACCCTTTGACCCTTTCTGGCAAAAAATATGGTCCAAATAAACGATTTTCAAAAATTCCTACCCATACGTTAATGCTAAACTTATTTTGGATTTTGTTTGGCCTAATAGCACGTGGATTTTGCTCTGCCCAAATATGTTGATTTTTGAAATTTACTATCCCACGTCGGGTAAAGCAAGATTCATCAGTCCATAATACGTTGGATAAGAAAGTTCTATTATTTTCTAATGTGTTAAGGATCCAATGACAAAACTTCACTCTGCGTTATTCGTTGCCAGGACGTAGACCTTGGTTTATTATTAATTCTTAATTATTTTACTTAGTTATTAAAAGTCTTTGAAATGCTACAAAAAAATAAATAATTAGTGGAAAAAGTTGTACTGTAAGTATGTAACCTTTGACAATTTAGATGAATGAACTTTCGTTTGACAATAATTGATTTTAGTGAAAATTTTGATGAAAATATATTTTTTTTAATAAAATATTCTTTCATAGACTTTTTCAAATTACTCGACAACTGTTACAGCTACGATAAAAATGCAAGAGACGATAAAGTTTCTAAATTGAACATGGAATCCAAATTTTGGCAAATTAGCAGTCAGTGGCGCACCACAAAAAAGTTCTGGACGATAATAGGGGGCATGACCCCCTAAAAAATATCACCCTGTACGTTTTCAAATTGTTTACATATGTCAAAATTTGTGGACCATCATAGGTAATCTACCGTAAAAATTTGAATAAATTATCTTAAAAACTATAGGAGCTGTGTGGAAAATACTAAAAAAAAAAAACAAAACTTTGACACCCTGTATCTCAAAAACGAAGCGATTCCGGACATATGTTTATATGACAAACTTCACTTAAAATAAGGTGCTCTATCAAATGCCAGAGTCCTGCTAGTATAAACTGACTCACCCTGTAGAAGACCAGTCAATTCACCGGTATTTTACTTTAGGAGAATTTATGCGAAAACCCTAATAAAAATTAAAGCATGCCGTACAGCCTCCCAAGAGAAAATTGTAGATATCATCTTTTGAGTTGATCTTTCGAAAACCTGAGGCAACCAGCTTTTAACTATTTTAGGAAAAAAAGTTCCTTGATGAAACAAATATGAACAGAACTGAATATATTTCTATATTTTCCAAATTCTATCAAGGAAGAGAGCCTCTATTTGAGATAGCAAATAGTTCAAGAACATTGCCACTCGTTTAAGACAAGCCACTGTTTCACCAAATCCAGAGCTTAAAAAACTGATATTTATTAATACAAAATATTTCAGGTGGTAAGAATGAAAACTGGAAATGGATAAAAAAAAGTCCGCACAGCTCTTGATAGTGAAAAACAGTGATCTTGATAGTGAACAATTTAAATTTACAAACCATTCTCGCCGAGCAACCATTGTAGGTCATTCAGCAAAGATGTAGTCATTTAGCAAAGATGTAAGTAAGTGGTAAGTAAAAACTAATTAACAAAAGTAACAGGGCATGAAAATTTCAATAAAACAAAATTTTACAAGCCTTCACACTATTGTCGAAGGTTTTGCTAAACATTTTAAGAACGTATAACTGATGAACCATGAACCATAGTTAGGATATGATCCTTTAAATGATTATAAAAATATAAGTAGCTATCTGAACATTAATGATATTTAGAAGCGAGAAAAATTGAATACTGAATTATCTGCTGGACTCGACAATATATTCAATGTTTCTTAATTGCTCTCTTTCACATCTTCAACCTTATTCTAAGAAAAGGTATTTTTTCAATCTCTAGAAACTCAAGGGTTACTCCAATTTGTAAATCAGGCCTTGTATCAGATAATCAAGAAGTAATGACTGCAATTGTCTTTTAATCTCAGTATTTTCTAAATTATTCTAAATTATACTATGTGACTTATTGCGTACACATGTAAAATTTATGATGGCAGTTGAGCAATATGAATTTGTTAAATCATGTATAAGTATATACTGAAAGTAATTTAGGACACCTTTACTTAGTTTATTTCAAACGATTTAAATTCTAAAAAGCAGGTATACGTAATTTACACCGATTTTAGTAAAGCCTTTGATGGAATGTCACACAGAATATAGTCGCAAACTATGATTTTTTGGTAATTAATCACAAATAGTAAATTTTATAGGTTTATATTTATCTAACACAAAATTACTTGTCGAACTAGAGGGAGTAAAATTGTCAATATTTATTACTAGCTCTGGTGTACCCCAAGGGTCAAACTTGGGACCGTTCCTATTTCCTTTATTTATAATCACTGATATTGTTAGAAACTGTTTGAGGCTGTGCATTGTTGCAACAACATTTGGCTTCCTTATGTCCTTAGTAAAAAAATAGTAGATTATCTCTGAATATAAATAAGTGCAAGGTAATGGCTTATGACGTATCATAGAGTTTATATTTGACTCAAAATTAACTTTTTGTTACTAACTAAAATGCACGTGTTTCGACATTATTAGAATTGTATGAAGAATGCATCAAATATTTTACTATAGACAAGTTTTCGACTATAGACAAGTTGCGAAGCATCAAAATTCGATGTGTGTGTGACAAACGAGAATTGTAGAACTTACGCAGATGTCTAATACTGGTACAACCTTTATGCCTTTAACAAAATGAACACATAGCTTTCGATCTTCTCTTTGATCTCATCAGTAGGACGAAGGAGTCCTAGAACTAATTTGATTATTAATTTAATCTAGTTGGACCAAGAACTAGTTCTCAAACGCAAAGAACAAAGTTTGTTCATTTTGTCAAAGGCACAAAGGTTGTACCAGTGTTAGACATCTGCATGAATTCTAAAATTCTCGTTTGTTGCACATCGAATTTTGATGCTTCGCAACTTTCGAAAACTTATCTGTAGATTAACTTCTATAACAGAAAAATTCCAACTTGTCTAGTGGTAATTTGCACTACTGCAGAGTCAAAATGAAGACGAAATAAGCTTGAAAGCGCCTCAGTCAAAACTGAGCTTATTTTATCATGTAATCCGGTTTCCAAAACACGTTTTGATATAGGGTAACTCATAGCTTTCGATCTTCTCTTGGATATCAAGGATCTAAGGAGTAGTCCTAGAGCTAATTTGATTATTAAACATTTTACTTTTCTATATCAAATTCACAACAGCACTTTCTAAAATTACTACACCATATGACTTAATTTTAACCGTTTTACCTATTGATATTAAAATTTTTCATGTTACTATAAAAAATATAGAAACAATATATCTAGTTTGCTTAATAATTAATCATTTCCTAATATAATTCCGTTTCTGTTGGATTGTATAATAATGTTCCTATCATTTATTCCTTTTTTTATGTATTTTGCACTGCTGTTAAATGTACAAAGTTAATACCTACACCATAGGATGTATATCCTTGATATACTCCTATAATTGGGCTAGGCCTGTTGGATGTAGTTAAAATAAAAACTAAATAAATAAATGTGAATACCGTCTATACTAATTTGTTGTGAAGCCAGAACAGTCAATGCAAATATTATCTTCTTATTTATCGTCTCACTTTTGTTGTCTTCTGGTCCTTGTTGACTTTGTACTTTATCATCACTACAGTGTCTCATACACTAGGGTCCCAGATATAGATTCAAGTTAGTGTCTACGTAGTATAAGTTCTGTGTTACTCCTACAAATTAGAGTTGTTGGTTTTGACGCTATCCTTCTAATCTAAAACTCGTTCAAATTCAAGCGGATATTAGAATTTAGAAAAGAGCAAAGGAAATAAGATTGTAATATTTGTATTAAAATTACTTACTATTATTTGTATTTAAGTGGAGGAAAGACATAAATGAAGACAACATTATATTAAGTGTGTTTGTTGATTTGAAAAGAGCTTTCGAAACTATAGACAGAGACATATGATTGAAGAAGTTAGAATTTTATGGTGTAAAGTCAAATGCCCTTCTTTGGATTACTAATTATTTACATTATCGGTATCATAAAACTAAAATATTAGATAACATTTCAAATCAGACTGAAAGCCTGTACGGAGTTCCACAAGGGAGTGCTCTGGGTTCACTATTATTTATGGTGTATATAAACGAAAGTTCTGTTCTGTCTAAATCATTTGTAAATTTATTTGCTGATGATACTTTAATCTCTATAGCAGGGAAAAATTTTGTAGAAATGACTGATATCTTGAATAGTAAACTTGAATTATTATATAAGTGGCTGTGTATAAACAACCTAAAATTAAATTCTCTAAAGACGAAGTGTATGGTACTGGGGTCCAAAAGAAACTGCCAAAAGTATATTAATGCAAATATATCCTTAAAAACTAATAACACGACTATAACTGACTGAAATAAAGTCATATTGGATACTAGTCTAACGTTTTATTCCCATGTTGATTATTTATGTAAGAAAATTGGCAAAAAGGTCAGTTTTTTCTATTGTATATCTAGGGACTTATCACAGAAAATGAAACTGTTAATTTATAATACAATTATTCTTCCGCACTTCACTTACTGTTGTTCTCTGTTAATAGCTTGTAATAAGGAAGAATTACACAGGCTACAAATGTTTATTTATGTATATTAGCTTTTCTAAATAAATCTTTACGTACTTACTTATAATGATATGAACATTTTTGTACTGATGCCTCAGCTTGAGTTTTTGGCATACCTACATTTTATTCATATACATCTATTATTTATTTGAAGGAGATGCCGAAAACAACCACTCCACGGGCAATGTGCCCCAACTGGCATTGCATTATTTATTATCATTGCATTACATTGCCAGTTGAGGCACATTGGCCGTGGAGTAGTTGTTTCCGGCATCTCCTTCAAATAAATAAGTAGGATTGTTTTCCTCAAAGACAATAGAGGTCACTGCTGTAATGGCACTAAGTCGTTATCTGTCTGTCAATTTGACAATATTTGTCAGACAGATAGTATAGAAAATACCCAAAGAGGGCACTACGTTGTGTTTCTCACCACTACTTACATCTATTATTGTCAATACTTTTGTGTATTTATCTCACTCTAAAAATACATGAACAATATTCTAAATGTTGCATCATTTTCACGTTTGTTGACGGTTACCTCCAAAATATCAAATAGGGAGCCATAACACCGTATCTTAAACTTGTAGAATTAAGGCCAAGCAGTGATTATCCCCTTATTAAAAACCATACATGCGTATGCTTAGGTGTAAAAATGAGTCTTATGATTCGTTCAATAATCATTCATTAGAATACTATTAGGTAGTTCCCAAGAAGAAAGAAAAATATCACTTATTGACGATGTAGGAAACTATAAATGTCTGAATAAACGATAGTAAATAATGATGTTATTCAACCATTCGTAGTATTAGTAGGTAATTATACATATTTTTTTATTTTCTCGAAGACTATATTTTCAAAGGAAACAATAGACTCTCTTCGTGTTAAAGCTCTTATAAATAAGTGTGACTAACATTAATTTATCTTACCTTATACACAATACTATTATGTTACCTGCAAACCTGAAACAATATTTTCAAGGTCAAGTATTAATAACCGTTTGTATTTACAGTCCCAGTTAGAATATTAATAATAATTTCGAACTAATGTGTTATTTGTTGAACATCTGCTTTTAAATGTTAGTCGAAGACGTTAGATAATAGCCTCTTAAAATTGTATAAAACGTTCCTGCTGAATGAATAAATAGGTATATTATTAAAATTCTTATTTCTACTGTTTCTATTTTAAAAATACCTGATACACTAATTAATGTATGCATCTTAACCCCACCACAGACGATCATATAAAACTGTCACATTTGCACGGCGAGCCAATGCCCGCGCGCAAAAATGTCAGTCAGTGTCGTAAAACTGACGACTTCGTCAGGTCTATACATGACCTGACGTGATTTGTTCGAGTTTGATTTTTCAGGAGCGTCGCATGCAAGCTCGCAGGTCTGTGGACAACCATTTTTTTGGCTGGATTTCGCGTACCTACGTAGTGGCCGTTGACGAAAAATGATGGCTGTTCGGCACCAAGAAGATGTTTTGATTGAATTTATTGCGGCCTATATTGTTCCCTCTTTTTCAGTCAAGTTAGCAATTAGTCATAACTCATTTTGACTAATCACACTCATGTTCCTTGATGATGCACACACATCTACTCACAGAAAAACTGATTCAAAACTGACAGGTAAATGCTACGCGTGTGTGGTTAAACTCTGAGTTCACATTTGCTCGCATGCAAGCATGCTTCAGTTTTGCATGATCGTCTATGGCGGGGTTTATAAATGAACAATAAAAAACATCCGCAAGCAGTTATCAACAATTACGAGTATAATCTAAGAATACTCCTTTTTCGAATGCTAAAACAAAATGAAGACTACTGTGACGCTAGTAGACAGAAGTTTACATCAATTTATATAATATGCATTTAAAAAATAGATGAAGGAACATGTTTATTGACAACTTAATCACATAGTTATGCATTTCTTTGAATGCTAAACAAATATAATATATTGCGTTGTGACACAATTAAGAATGTTACGTCTGCTTCAACAAAAAGTGGTTGAAACTTGAAATTTCCAATACAATCCACATCACACAACTACATAATTTTTGTTCTGCTTCTGGATAAAATTGTTATTATGAGTACTGTCAAAAATTGATAGCTACACAAAGTTCACCAAATACCTATATCAAGTATTGTATCACACGTGTCACAAAGATAATTTGTCATTCAAATACCTGTCGTTACTTTCATAGGTCTCTTTCCTTCAATTGCTTTACTGCGTTCTGTTACATACTTAGTTATAAATTTGTTTCAGAAACGTAAACATTCTGTTATTCGAAATATATCGTTTCCGTGAATATATTGAGAGAACTAAAGCAGATCATTAACTTTCTTAAAGAGAAGTTACTGAAAAAAGTTTATTCATTTCGACAAGTGAGCTGATATGACACACACACACACACACACACACCCACACACACACACACTCATACTCTTAGAGACAATCAGCAGAATATTTTCAATTTTACACGATTTCTCGCAAAAGTCATAATTTTGTTTCTACCAAACAATTTTCCTGTATACTCACGAAAATCAAAATTATCTAACTTTAAATGATAACTATGGATACATGGGAAGTCAGAAGTCAGATAATGAGATGAAAAGTTGGATATTGGAAAAAATTTATATATAAATCAATATTATGGTGTCACGTCATGCTCAATATTCATGCACAGAACATTATTTAACAAATTTCCATTTTATAAATAGATCAGAAACAGGAGTTTCCGTAAAAGGCAAACACTTAAGAACTACTGTACATTATTAGTTTCTGCTTAGGTTTAACAAGCTAGAAATGTGACAATATCGTATGCTGACACATTCGTGTCAGCATACGATAATGTGTGTCGATAACGTCAGCATACGATGTGTCATAAAAGTTGTAAGTATTTAAAAAACTACTAATTAAAATAATAAAATATCTAATATAAATAAAATTCGATTATTTCGTCCTCAGAAATTTACTGTATGGATATATTTACGAATGATTAACTATCTACCAAATCATTATGTGCATTATGACTGTGCAACAATACTTGCTAAACCATTATGCTTCCTGTATAATCGCTCATTTAAGCTAGGCAAATTTCCAGATATTTGGAAGTTAGGTAGAATCACTCCGATATTTAAAAAGGGTAATAAGAGTGAAGTCGAAAACTATCGTCCCATTACAATTATCTGCAACCCTTCCAAAGTGTTCGAAATTCTTTTGTATGAGATTCTTTTCTATCATGTGAAACCTTCCATATGTTCTGAACAACATGGTTTTTATCCAGGTAGATCAACAGTCACTAATCTGATATGTTTAACGCAATATGTTGCAACAAATTTGGTGGGCAGGTTGATGTTGTTTTTACAGATTTTTCTAAAGCTTTCGATCGACTGGACCATGGTATCCTACTATTAAAACTATATAAAATAGGTTTGACCACTTCATTTGTTCACTTTTTCACTTCTTATCTATCTCAAAGAAGACTTACCGTGGGATATCGTGGTGTCCAGTCGATTGATATTAAGGCGACCTCTGGAATCCCCCAAGGCTCAGTCCTTGGACCATTATTATTTTTAATTTTCATAAATGACATCATCCTGTCCCTGAATTGCAGATCTCTACTCTACGCTGATGACCTTAAGCTATACCTCTCTGTGTCCGACATTGGTGACTGCCTTATGCTTCAAGATGACATAGACAATATTCACAACTGGTGTACAATAAATTCCCTTCCCCTTAACTTTTCGAAATGTAACACAATGACATTTACTAGAAGCAATAACCCCATCGATTTTAACTATAGTATTGACGTTAACATGATTAAGAAATGCACGATTATTAAAGATCTTGGAGTAACACTTGATAGTAAATTAAGTTTTTGTGGAGCACATTAATAACATCCTACGGGAAGCTTCTAAAAATCTTGGTTTTGTCTTGAGGAACTCAAGACAATTTAGAGAAATTAAAACGGTGTCCTTACTTTTTAATGCATTGGTACTCCCAAAATTAGAATATGCCTCTCTTGTGTGGGACCCAGGTTATCAAATTCACATCAGAAAATTGGAACATATACACAGGAAATATGTTAAATACTTATGGTTCAAATCTGATGATATTTATCCACCCCGTGGAATTCCTCAAGAAAATTTACTCCAACGATTTCAACTTAATGATTTGGCCACTCGTCGTATGTGTAATTCGTTGGTGACTCTTCACAAAATTGTAAACAACAGAATTGACTGTCCGGATTTGTTATACTCTCTATGTCTTCGTGTTCCCCACCTTACCACTCGGTTTTCATCATTGTTTTACCTTCCGACACCCAAGACCAACCTATTAAAATTCTCTCCGCTGTACAGAATGGACTATTATCATTGCAAGGTGCAGGATTTCGTTGACATCTTTCATGATACTATACCATCTATTAAAAAGAAAATTTCTGCTACTTAATATCCGACATACAATTTTATAACCTTAGAATCTTATTATTATATTTTGTGTCCTGTTTCTACACTTTATTCACTATCTATGTTAATTTAATTTGTTATCTATGTTACTTATCTAGTGTAACAACTAACTTTGTTGAATGTAAATAGAATATGCGTAATATTCTTTTTTATTAGTATTGTATGTTTTTATTCCTTCATCTTATTGTTCTTTTTTTAATATTATTATATCTTTTTGTAATTTTTACACTACTCCCACCCATTAATTGGCATAGCTGTCGGGTGGTGTACGCTAAATAAATAAATAAATAAATAAATAGATAAATAAATAAATAAATTATTTTTTTATCTTATCCAAATGTTTCTTATCCACCAAAGCGATCAAGTTCCTGAAGACATTCCTCATATTATCTATACACTAGGTATATAGACAGAAGTTCACCATGCACCATCACCATATGAGTGCCATCGAAACAGCTGTCTGTCGCTTGGCGTTAGGAATGACCTGACACTCATATCACAGCTTATTCATTACTGGTGATCGTGCATACGCTTTTATATATATATATATATATATATATATATATATATATATATATATATATATATATATATATATTTTAGCTAGGGTGTTTCCTAAGCAATAGGAATATAAGTTTTTTTGGAAATTCTCTGGAGTGGACTAAAATTGCCTTTTTAAATTGTTGTAACTTGCACACCGTGATTTTCAGGAAATGAGGATGCCGATGCACTGGCTAAAAGAGGCTCAAGTATACAGTTTACAGTGCCCGAACCAGTACTCGGGCTTCCGCTTGGTTATGTAACAAGGTCTATTGAAAACTGGATCAAGGAAAGATCAGAGGAAGAATGGTCGAACGGAACTGGGGTGCGGCAAGCCAGGCTCTTAATTGAAGGGTCTTGGTCGAACGCAACTCGATCAATACTTGCGCTAAATCGTAACAGCATAAGGATTGTCACAGGACTGCTGACAGGTCACGGACATCTTAACAAGCACCTTAACACTATCGTCCTTAGGGACACTAGAAGGTGCAGGTTTTGTGGACACGATGACGAGGACTCCGCATTCTCCACATCCTCTGTCGCTCTGCCTGCCTCATGGTCAAGAGACACAAACATCTGGGTGTAGCATTTCTCCTGCCCCAGGATATTAGAGAGCTTCCACTAGAACGGGTGTTAGCCTATCCGCATAGCACGGGTTTCTTCCAATAGCTCTCGACTAGCGGCAGGCACAATGGGTCGGAAGACCTGAGTGCTGCGGATAACATATGTCACCTGTGTAATGTTTTTATGAAAATATGTCACAGGCCTTTTTGCTTTTTAATACAGTTTTTTGAATCTCCATTTAGTGCTTAACAAAAAAACGTCTCTAGACATTTTTTTATTTATGTTCTGGTTTAAATAGAAAACGTCATTGTAATAATAATAAATAACGTTTTAACTCACTGTATCTCAGAAGCTAAGCTTTAAGCTAGGAAAAACTTTAAATGACCATTTCTTCATTAAATTACTTGAGGAAGCGTCTCCTTCAGTATTTCAAATTACTAAGAAAACGCCCTGTATATACCTACTCAATATATCCTCTGATCATTGAAACAATAGAAATAAGCCAATAAGTAAGATAAAAGAATATACCACTAAAAGATTTACAGTTCAGACTTCAAAATTATTATTAGTCTTGATTATAGCTTAAATAGGTACATAAAAAAGTAGGAAAATTGTATTAAGGATCTATTGCTTGTAATGTAAAATAAACATTTTGAGATAAATTTGGAAGCAGTAAGTGATCTACAAACTGAGAATGTTGACATCGAATTTAATTTGTTTCAAATTATTTTTAATTATCACATATTTCCTGTAATTTCACAATTCATTGATTATAAAGATAAAACCTCCTTACCACACGCGTGATTCAAGACGCCAGAGGCAGAAACATTTGGCTGAATAGGATTAGTACAATTTCAAGTTGTCAGTAAAAAATTTCGAATTGAAATCTAAAATAAAATTATTCTGTATTATAAATTCAATACAAAAGGTATGCACTATAAACCATATTTATTTATTTTAAACGGAATAGATATTTGATATTATTATGAATACTTACAATTAGGTATGTTGATAATAGTTCTAATTAAAACAATTTATTAAAAAACAATAAGTTGTTAATAATAATTAACAACTTATTGTTTTTTAATTAGAAACGACAATTATTGTCGTTTTCCATGTTTAAATAATAAAGTTTTTCATTTGCATATTTTAGCTTATAGGTAACAAGGAGAATTGAAACTTCATCGAATAATAATACTTAAATACTTTCAGTTTTTCTATTCAACCCTTAGAGCGTGATGTCATATGGTTTGGATCAAAAATTTAATTATCCCTATCTAAACTACATCGTTTCTATGTCTAACTATTAACTCGTAGAACGTCGATTCACACCTTGTATATATAATTTTATTCTTCTAAACGTAGCAAAAAAATCACTGGAATAGGTTTTTCCCATTTCAACAAGAAGTGTCTAAGTATAGTAAGTATAGTAAGTATATCTCTTCCATATTATTATTCTGTACGTATGACACGTACTAGTCAGTGAAATACACGTAGGAAACGGATTTGCATGTAAGGCAGATGTGCAAAACAAATTATCCTTGGTGGTTAATAAGTAAATAAAAAGTATCAAGTAAAATGCGATTGTGCTAAACATAATTATTAGGTGATTGTGTATTAATTTATAAGAGTGATGATAATTAAATTAAAGTAGCAGTAAATGAGGAGAACGAATATCATGGATATTTGGGTAGTCAAAAATCTTTATTTTCATTCCTTTCCTCTACAACTTTTTTGGTATTTTACATTTTTTTAGGCCTTCTGCTAAAGAATTAAGTATGTGGAGTTGACATGGTTTACAAATTCCTATAGGCTGGAATTTTCTTTAAAATTTTTTAAAGTTTTTTTAACTTGTAGCCCACACAGGGCTTATCGCAGGGTCTTAATCGCAGGGAAATCTGCAACCATAGTTATTGAGCTCACTCAAAGGGCCCTAAGAAGCATAGAAGAATGGTGTATAGGACAAGGACTGAGAGTTAACCCTTCTAAGGTCGACCTAGTCATCTTCACTAAGAAAAGGAAGTTGGATGGTTTTAAGGCACCAACCATTTTCAATAGGACCATTCAGCGTACAAAGATGGTCAAATTTCTGGGAGTTATCCTAGATGAAAAGCTGTCGTGGGTACCCCACATAGACAGACAAATACAGAGAGCCACCGCGTCCTTCTGCCTTCTGGACATGTAAGAGGCTCTTTGGAAAAATGTGAGGGCTTAATCCGAGAGCCACCTTATGGCTCTACACCTCGGTTATTAGACCCTGCTTTCTATATGCGTCGATTGTATGGTGGCCAGCCGTCTGGCGGGCTACCATCAAGCAACGGCTAAATCAACTACAACGCCTGGCGTGTGTAAGCACGACAGGAGCGATACGCACGGCTCCCACCACAGAGGCTCTGGAGGCTCTCCTGTCTCTCCCTAAACTGCATATAGTGGTCGAGGGGGAGGCAAGGAGGGCCTCTTATAGGATCAAACAGTGGGGGCGGTGGCTAGGTAAAAGCCACGATGGTGGACACACAACTATTCTTGGGGAACTTATGGGAGGAGACAGTCTGCTGGACGCACCCAGTCACAGAATATCTTCCACCTATGTGTTTCTCAAACCTTACATAGTAGAGATACCGGACAGGGACGCTTGGCTCGAAAATCCTGATGTTCAGGTCTCGAATGGGCTCGTCTGGTTTACGGATGGGTCCATGACAGACCAGGGCCCGGGGGCGGGAGTCCGAGGTGTGCGCCCGAGGGCGAGACTTGGGAAAGTAGGCTTTTCCTTGGGAAAGTATGCCACGGTCTTTCAGGCGGAAGTGTTTGCTATCTCTGCGTGTGTTCAGGAAAATCTCAAAAGGAAATATTCCAATCAGCATATCCAGATATGCACCGACAGTCAGGCGGCTCTACGTGCCCTGATCTCCTACAGGATCACCTCCAGGGCGGTCCTAGAGTGTATTAATGGTCTGGCCCAATTGGGACAGAACAACCAGGTAAAATTGACCTGGGTACCGGGTCATCACAACATAACAGGAAATGAGGAGGCTGATGCACTGGCTAAAAGAGGCTCAAGTATACAGTTTACAGGGCCCGAACCAGTGCTGAGGCTTCCGCCTAGTTATGTAGCAAGGTATATTGGTAACTGGATCAAGGATAGATCAGAGGAAGAATGGTCAAACGGGACTGGGCTGCGACAAGCCAGGCTCTTAATTAAAGGGCCTTGGTCAAACGCAACTCGATCAATACTTGCGCTAAGTCGTAACAGCATAAGGATTGTCACAGGACTGCTGACGGGTCACGGACATCTTAACAAGCACCTTAACACTATCGGCCTTAGAAGGTGCAGGTTTTGCGGACACGATGACTCCATTCACATCCTCTGTCGCTGTGCCTGCCTTATGGTCAAAAGACACAAACATCTGGGTGCAGCATTTCTCCTGCCCGAGGATATTAGAGAGCTTCCTTTGGAACGGGTGTTGGCCTATGCGCATCGCACGGGTCTCTTCCAATAGCTCCCGACTAGCGGCAGGCACAATGGGTCGAAAGACCTGAGTGCTGCGGGTAACCGCGCCGCCTACCAACAACAACAACAACAACAACAACAACTTGTAGCCCACCTAGTCGTATATAAGAATAGTTTGATATGTTGACCATAGTAACGATTACTTAAATAATTAATTTGGAATTAAATCATGCATTATCTTATTTTTTATAATGTAATCATTTTATTACTCACATCCTGGGTTTCACAGATTACACCAACGGTTTTTAAATATCTGGAAAATTTGATGATATTCGACAGATTTATGAATAAAATCAATATCTGTCTGACATGATTTTTTTTATGTAAATGCCTTCAGTTTCAAATGGTCTAAACGAATTAAAATCGATGAAGAATGAAAAAAGTGATGTTCATTTAAAGTAATAAACTATATAAACACCAACGATGGTATTTAAATTAGTTTAAAGGCAATAATTTATAGCAAGTATTTATAGTATGTATAACTACAACTGCTATATAAGTACAACAACTGACATATTTTTCTCGAAATTTGACATTTAAGGTAAATCAAAGCCTTTTATATTTAATCAGGTTTAATTACTACGAAGTAAACACAGTAAATATTGGAAATATCATTTTTCTATCGTTAACCAAATTTGTTGTGAAATTTTCTTACCGAATACCACTAGAGGTCAAATTATGCCTGGAAATTTTTTCTCGCTCACGAAATTTTCAGTAAAGTATCACTCGTCTAAATACTCTGGATATTTTTCAAAATATTCGCGAGCTCTAAAAAGTTTCCGGATATAATTTGACCTCTAGTGGGATTACAAGTGAAAATTTACTTATACGTTTTGAATTTTGAAATATTGAGTGTGAGAAAGTATTTCTAATAATTTACAATAATTGAAAGATTTTCGTATATAACATTTGTATTGGATGAATACAATTCACTGTTTAAACATACCAAATAAACTGTAATTACTACTTCCTAATTAAGTTTATAAACACCTGTATTTTATTTGGTACACCGGCCATGAACTTTGTTCTAACATACATGGCAATAATCGCCATAAATTTCCATTCAGTTTAGAGCCGGTATATCCAACTTTTGTTATATTATTGATAACTTATATTATTTGATTATATTAACTTATGAAATTTATAGCATTTTTGTATTTATTTTCGGTACTCAGTTTCAATTAAATAAAAATTAGCAAGGTAAATCTAGTTAACATCTGTAATTCATAAATCAGATAACCATATGACTTCCTGTCTTATATTCTTGGTATAAATGTTTGCCTATTCAAAAATTTTGGGTTAAAATCGTAGTAGCAGAAATATGCAATATTGAAAAACAAGTTCAAAAGAAAAAATTGTTTATTACTAGAGATCACACCCAGAGTAGAAGGAAATTACTGAAATCGCCAAGCTGATGAAACTAGGAGACCCGTTTGGACCTATAATTGAATTATTTTAGTCAAGATCAACGATGGGACTAAATAGTTAAAATTCTGAATTGTGAAGATATTATCACTTTTGTTTTATTGGTTTAACATAATCTTAGTTTATTATTGAAACAGAAATTATAATATTTTGGCATTCAGAGGAAATTTTGCAAGTTTTTCTCTGTCCCTACTTGTGTACTGTTTATATTATATTGTAATGTTTTCTTTTTTTAGTTGATATACAATTTATTTTCTCGTAAAAGATGGTGAGGGGCATGACGTGGGGGATACTAGAGCATATGAAAACATAAACGATGGCGTCAGAGCTATTAGTGGTGAAAATTTCCAACCGCCATATTTTAACCAATTAGAGGCTTGTTTTTTGTTCAGTTACCATGCCAACCCAAAAAATTTGCGGAAATTTTTAACGTTGTGTGAAATTAATAAGTGGAAATTTTTCTGTCATTTAAAATGTCAAAATAAAGACGCGGGAGTTGAATGAATCAATACGTTTCCTATGCTCGAATTTAAGTAATATTCTCAAAATTAAATTATGTTCCACCAATATTAGTAGATCAAAGAAAAATATAATATGTTTTTAAGTTATTTATAAAAAGTTCAGGTAACTCCAAACTTGGAAAATGGTATGTTATTTCACAAAGAGACTTCGCATTTTATTAAACATATAAATTTTGAAGTAGATACTTCAGAATAATTATCAAAAATAAATGATGTTCCACCAATATTAGTAGATCAAAGTTAATAAGAAACAAAAATATAATATGTTTTTAAGTTATTTGTAAAATATGTATGTAACTAATGTTAGAAAATGACATTTTATTTCACTAAGAAAACTCACATTTTATTAAGCATAATATTTGCAATGCTCGAAGTACTTCAGAAATAAATTATGTTTCCTTTCCAAAGCGGAACATTTTCAAAAACACAATCTAATAAATCAGCAAATTGCACAAACACAATGACACGATGACAAGTGGTGGAACTTGACCAAGGTAGCGTACTTGACAGACGTAAAAAATGTTTGTTATTGCTCATGGCTCACTATGAGGAATAAATGTTTGTCATTCGTAATTAAAATATTCAATTTTGGCATAATATTTATAAAGTAATGGTGTGAAATTTTTCCTCGTTCATGAATATTTTAAGAAAATTATTATCATATTTTAATATAATTTTCAAAATATTCATGACCTCGAAAAAATTTCCGGAAATAATTTAAGCACTAGGAATACCTATTATAAGTGAAAATTTTCTAAATATTAAGAATTTTAATATATGAAGCCTAAATAAATTTTTTTAATGAATTCACGTACTTATTGTTATTTTACAAGTTAAAATATATGATAGGCGACTATTTTTTATTATGGACCACTTCAGGCGATGATCAGTACATTTAGATCATAAGGATAATATCTAAGACCCTCATAGTTGGCCTTTTCTGAAATCAGTACCTAGCGTCTTCTCTTTTCTATGTGAGTCACGATTCTATTGCAAGTAAATTCATTTTGCCGTTTTCTCGCCTTGAACTAAAACAATATACTATAAACAGTCTGTTCTGAAAGGTAGATAAGACCTTCTCCATAACCTTGTATCTTCAATTCACAGTGAATAAATATTCTAGATTACCTACTTGAAGTCACTCAGCGACCTTAAATTTGCAATAAGCGTACAGACATATGTAAAATAGTAAAAACAATTGGCAGGTATATAATGGGATAAATAGAACAAATATTTTCTACTGGAGCTGAAATAGGTTTTTTCCTTCATGAGATTGCCCAACTCGCTTCGCTCGTGGGCTCTCATCTCACGAAAAAATCGTATTTTCATCTCTTGTTGATTCTCGATGGTAATGTATTGCTATCTCAGTTATTATAAGAGATAGATAAACTGTTAAATTAGAGAAGTTTTGTAGGATTTTATGCTGATGTCAAATATCTTTTCTATTTTAGTCTATCTTTTTAGTTTTTGAGATATTTGGAAAAAAACAAAAATCGCCGATTTCTTTTTTTTTTCAATAACACGTAGGCGTTCATTTGACAAGTTTTAGACTTGCACATTATTAGGACACTTTTTTACAAGAAAACTTTTGTTAACAATAGCTACTCTCATTCGTCTTTTGTTTTTCAGTTATATGTGTCAACTTTTGTTTTTCTTACGGCGGCCATATTGGATATTTCACGTGATCGCCCTTGAAAAAATCTTTCCAATGATATGTTACTTGTTTGATTTGTCCTTTATATAAGGGACACAATTCGAGAAAAACGGTAACTTAAAAAAAATAATAGGCTGTGGATGATTTTAGTCCAATGAACAGAAAAAGAAAATAGGTGCAACATTACTCGTGTAATATGGTCATGTAATAGGGAAAATAATAAACATAATGGCACTAATAATTTTATTACATGAAATTATACAAACTAATTGATCGACTAATAAGCAACGGTGGCTATAAAAGATGTGAACAATAGAATGTAGTATCTTTTGACAGTTTAGCATTATTGAGACTTAATGCATTAGTATTGTGTATTTTTTAAATGTAAGTACCTAAGTAGGAAGACAATGTTCAGTAATGAAGAATATTTTGATATGCTTGAATGTTACATTCGAGCAAATCGTAATTCTGAAACGGCTCTGACCTCATATTCAGAAAATTTTCCCGAAAGACGTCAGCCAGATTCGAAAATATTTCGAAGATTAGTTTTGAATTTATTGAATAATGGTAATTTTACTGCAAAAATACATGCAGCAGTGGGTCAGAATGAAGAGAGAATGAACCATGTTGCACAAGTGGCAAACCAGAATCCGTCAAATTCGCGGATTTGCTAGACAAACAGGGATCCCAAAGAGAAAACGGGGGATCCCCGTGAAAAAAAATCCAATATGGCCGCCGGAAGAAAAACAAAAGTTGACACATATAACTGAAAAACAAAAGACGAATGAGAGTTGCTACTGGTCACAAAAGTTTTCTTGTAAAAAAGTGTCCTAATAATGTGCAAGTCTAAAACTTGTCAAATGAACGCCTACTCTGTTATCGAAGAAAAAAGCAATCGGCGATTTTTGTTTTTTTCCAAATATCTCTAAAACTAAAAAAGATAGACTAAAATAGAAAAGATATTTGAAATCAGCATAAAATCCTACAAAACTTCTCTAATTTAACAGTTTCTCTATCTCTTATAATAACTAAGATAGCAATACATTACCATCGAGAATGGGACACAGTGTATACTATTGTATTTGATTGACTAGTAATAAATATTATTATACTTACTTTAGTGGTGCAAACAATATTGACTAACTTAATTGGTGTTTTGAATTTGGACAAATTATATCGCTTAAAACCCCATTCTTATATAATTTTCGTAAAGCTGGTTTATTCTTTCTTAGATTTTTCGTAGATTACAGTGGCGTACTCTGTTTTTATTTGATCGTTTTATTGAAATAGACAACAACTTTTTTCGAAAATCAATCAAGTTAGATATCAAGCTTATCAAGAGATCTGTTTGCACTATTAAACGAAGGGCAAAATATCGGTCGAGATAACTATACATTTTTTTCTCTCTACCCATGTTTCGTCAGATAATGTCGTGGAATAATAATGTTATTCTATATTTTTTCAAATACGGGACTGATATTTTTCCTGTCTAATTCTCGTCCCAATTTAACTAACTTTGTCTAAATTTAACCAACTCTATATTTCTTCTGTTTTCGAGATTCGTCTTGTGGATGGTTGGGTGTAGATTGTAAAAAAAATTAAAATAATTTTGTACTTATTGTTGCTAAATATACTTATTGCTATTATTATTAAACTAAGTATTATTTCTACTTTTAAAAACTTTTCTACTTTCATGTAAGACCAAGCAGGTTATAAAAATCGTGCGATGCAGATGTCGTGATTGTCAAACTTGTTTTTAATAGAACAAAATAAAAACACAGACTGCAACCCAATTTAATGTTTCAGTTGTGGTCTCATTAAACTGCTCTAAATTTCTAGCTCACCTAATACGGCACAACTTATTTTTGTGATAAAATTGCGATTATTCCATTTATTTTGTACTTTTATCAATGATCTTTTCAGACAACACTTTTTCAAATAGAACAATAGAACAACCTTTAGGTATAGTTTATTTGTGGTATTAGTAATTTCCGTAGCAGCCTTTATTAAATCAACGGTGTCTTCTTAGAAGTTGAATTCCATGTATAATAGTAAAAGAAGTTTTTGTTAGTTATGCTAGTTATTAGGTATTTCATCCGAACAGCACAGGCTGCAAAAACTAATAAAACTCAGTATTTACCTTATTATAAAGTATAAACTATTAAATTTATTATAAAGGTATTCTTGTCCTGTTTAGATAGGATGCACCGTTTTCGAGTAAAATTGATTTAAACACTAAATAGGTATATGCTTTTAAAACAATACGGGGTGTCCCATCGAAAAGTATCACATTTTGTCGCCTTATATCTCGAAAACTAAAAGTGATATCGCGATGCGGTTTGGACAGAACGACTTAGGAATTTTATAAGTTTTTTTTGGCACTGTTGCCAAATCTCCATTTGTATTGGTAATTTTTTTATGGAATACGCTCCTCTTTGGAGTAAAATTACTTGCTTATATTAAATTGAACACCCTGTATTTTTTGCCATATTCAGAAAGCCTAATCATTTTACTTTTCAAAAAGGTATGCATTGTTTACATTATCTTGAGAATTGGAGCCACAAAATTCAGTTTAATGGGAGCACCTCTTACTGGAACAGTTTCTGAAGCTGGTCTTCGTTTTCACAGTAGCCATGAAAAACAAAAGTACAATAATAAACTGTATTGCCAGTTGTGTCAAATATTTGAAGTATAGATATAAAAATGTTCACATTAGAAGAAAAAACGCGCACTGTAGTTTTATACATAGACCAAATCTGTTACCGTTACCAGAAGACGGTTTCTCACCATTTTTAATAAAAATCGGCCTTCAAGAAAAAGCATATTATCATGGTTTCAGAAATTTGAAGAATTTGGGTCACTGAAAAGGAAAAGTAGAGTGCGTGAACATCAACAAAATTTAATTCTAAATGAATTGTTTTCAATTGAGCAAATTTTAAGTGATAATCGGAACCGCATTTCTGTAAGAAAAATGGCAAGTGCATTGGAGATGTCGAAAAGGAAGATCCATCGTTTACTAAAGATCTTAAAATTTAAGCCGTACAAAATTCAAACATTCCAGAAAATTCCTGAAAGTTCTTATGAGAAAAGAATTATTTTCTGTGAAACACTGTTAGATTTATTTCGACAAGAACCTAACACCAAGTTTATAATGTCGGATGAAGCTATTTTTCACATAAACGGACGAGTTAATAGGCATAATTGTCGAATCTGGGGAAATGAGAACCCCCGAATTTTTAATGAATTTCAAAGAGATTCGCCAAAAGTTACTGTTTAGTGTGGTATATCTGCGACAAGGATTTATGGACCCTTTTTCTTTGGTGAAAACGTGGTGCGAGGGGATAACTATACAGATATGTTAGAAAATTTTTTTTATCCACAAATCGATGAAGAAGGCATTGAGGAAGAGGTATTTTTCCAACAGGATGGTGCTCCCGCACACTATTCAGCAGTTGCAAGGGAGTCCTTAAACTTAAAATTTCCTGGACGATGGATCGGTAGGGCAGGACCAATCGAATGGCCACCTTATTCACCTGACTTGACAGTGGCAGATTTCTTTCTAAGGGGTTACATAAAAGAAAGATGTTACAATCCCATCCCACAAACATTACCAGAACTTATACGTAACATTCGAAAACATACCGTAGGAAATGCTACATAATTCTTTTAATCATTTACTACTAAGGATGCACAAATGTATTGAAGTTAATGGTGGGCACTTTCAACAAATTGTTTTCTAACTTATTCAAGTAATTTTTAGTTATATCGTTATTTTAACTATTTTATCTGTTATTTTTATTACTGTCATTGTGCTTGTTGTTATTGTTAACAAAATCGTTCCTACCGATTATTAAAGAATTATTCTTTTCTCCTTATCATTTTTCATTTAAAAAGCAAATGCAATCAAGTTCCACATCAAGTTTGATCAGAGATTTTAAAATGATAAAATATACAGGGTACTTTATTTAAAATAAGTGTACAAGAACTTAAAAATACCTTTACAAAAAAGAAGGTATTTTTTTCATTCGTAATAACCCAAATAAGAGTTCTTCTTCAAGTTAATTTTGTGGCTCCAATTCTCAAGATAATGTAAACAATGCATACCTTTTTGAAAAGTAGAGTGATTAGGCTTAAATATACAGGGTGTTCCATTTAATATAAGCAAGTAATTTTACTCCAAAGAGGAGCGTGTTTCATAAAAAAATTACCAATATATCTGGAGATTTGGCAACAGTGCCAAAAAAAACTTACAAAAATCTTAAGTCGTTCTGTCCAAACCGCATCTCGATATCTCTTTTAGTTTTCGAGATATAAGGCGACGAAATGTGATACTTTTCGATGGGACACCCAGTATTAAAATTATAAGATAATACTGTTTTTAATTTTTGTTTTTTATACACTGAGGAAATATGTCGACTAATTTCTGCAACACCCGGTATATAATTGAATATGCTGATGTTACTGTTCTTCTAGAAAAGAAATAAATATGATGTTAACTATAGTTGCAAAATTGACGTGTTGCGCTGTTTTCTAGAAATGGAATTGAAAATTGTGGAGATTAGTAATTTTTCGTTCTTGAACATAATAACAGTTATTATTAGTGTATTAGTAAATAGTACAATGATTTCGGAACCACTGACATAGATATAAAAAGATAATTACAACAAAGTAAATTATATATAGAAATATTAATTGTGTTTCTTTATATTCACTGGTTAGTTAGCAAGTGGTTGGCAGCAAATAATATTTGATATGATTTAGTTGTACAATATAAAAATAATATAGTACAGGCAAAACGCAGTTAACTTTAGATATTCTGAACTCAATATTTTTTCTGAAATTAAATCTTAAATCAATTAAATTCTACATAGAAGGATACTCGAAATTATTGATATTCATCAACGATTCGTAATTCTTCGTCTTAACCCATTAGGGATATTTATGATTCATTGACAGTTTATGAAAAGGCATTATTACTGCATATTTGGTTTTGTGGTTTGGCCTTCTGGATGATGAATGCAATCACAATTAGCAAATTTCATAAATATTTGTGAGTTTTATGTGAAATCATCATTAGCAACAGATTTTGGCTAGGTAGGATTAGATATTAGATAGATAATAGATGCTAAAAATACAATGGATTTTATATTATTTATACTAGACATTTTAATGTAAAGCAGTTCTTTTTCAAATCTTTTTGAGGTTATACGGAAGACTAAACATGGTTAATCTGAGGGTTACACTGAAACTTATCTTGTACCTTAGCAATTAAGAAACAATAACATATTGTCACGTCTGTGACTAGAGGGCTACCACCTAGCCCTTTGCTTGCCTGCAAGAGGGTTTTATACTAATTTAAAATAATGCGACTGAGAACTATACAACAACTTTATTCTTTATTCAGAACACCCAAATAAATGTGGCTAAATGCCAAGCATAAAAATACAGAATAGCAAAATAAGACTACCCAAAGGACAACATTTCTAGAGGGGCTGTTGCATAGCCTGATTATCTTCCAGTCAATTAGTGACTCCCTTCAGAGTCCAACCACAACTCCCCTTCCACCATCCACAATTTTAATTTTTATGCCAATAGATGCTTACACTTCAGAAATCATATTGGGAGTGGTGGAAGTTCAATGCATGTTAAAATCTCACTTTAGATTGAGATGCATATATATCTGCCGTTCATTGAATCATGCATTTTGTGATAGGACCTGTTACATCCTTTAAAATCATTAGTCAACAGAAATGTGTGTAAATTATTTTCCTGTTAGAATGAGAAATAAATGGTTCAAGTAGTTTTGTACTGAATGTTTAATACACAGGGTGTAATATACAGGGTGTAATTAACCTAACCAACAGAAATAATATTTTCTAATATAAGTTTTGAATAATTATTTGAATATTAATTTCTTAAATATGGATACTCATATTGTTGACAATATTAGATATGGGACTTAAGATGGATTCTTCTATAATTCTTTTAATATGAATTATAGAATTTTAAAACTTTGTATACTTATGTAAATTTCTTTATTAATTAAAAATTAATTAAAAAATGGCTGACTTCCTGTTGTTCCGAAAGGTAACATAATCTTTCTTATTTTAAATAGAACTTCCTATATATTGAAAGTTGTATATTTGGATAAAAACTGTTTTTCAAAGCCACAGTGATATAAGGTTTGATGCATTATAATCAATAATAAGGATGATATACCCCAAAAGAATGTACCAGCAGCATATGTTAGGAGAGGAATATCCTCTCGGGTCTAAGATACAAAGACCTCTTTGTCTAACACATTACGCTTATGGTACATTCTTTTGCTTATATCTGCCTTATTATTAGAGATAAATGCCATCAAACGTTATATCATGCACTGTACCACGAAAGAAACGTCTTATTCAAATATGCAATAATATACAGGGAGTTCCATTTAAAATAAGAAGTGCTAACTTTCAGATTATGTTAACTTGCAGTATAATAGGAAGACGTCCATCTTTGATTATATTTTTAACGGATATAGAAATTTTCAAAATTTTAGTCTACAAAGTTTTAAAATGATATTAGTTATATTAAGGAAATTGTAAAAGAACGCATCTTAAGAACCACGCTCAGTATAACCAAAGTATACAGAATAATATAATTCTGTAAACTTTGGTGTAAATGGATATGACAAGTGCACTTTTCTTCTCATTTTTTTTTGTGGGAATACATTTTATTTAGGTACCCATAAATCCCCATAATATTTTATAATTATTTAAAGTTCTCACTGGCCTCAAAATTTACGTAGTCACACACAGCCTGTGTCACACCCAAGCTCAACTAAATGCTACTTTCCTGCATGTTAAAAATTGGTGTAACATTATGATTTTTTAAGAAAATATTTGGCAACTAAAAGTTTGTAAATGGTAAACATATTACTTCTTATGCAGTGTAAAATCCTCTTTACACTATGCAAGATATTATGTAATATACTAGTCAATTTGCAGCGTATTTCTTTATAGCTGTCACATTCTTATATGGTACAATAGATTAATCAACTTTTCAAGATGAATAACTTATAATTAATTTGAATAATAATTTATGTTGATAAATATTTAAATATGGCTATTTATGACATATAAAACATGAACAACAATATAACTTAAAATAAAAAAGTTACCTATTGGAACGATCCTGAAGAGATATATTACAGTACACCTAAGTTATATAAATTTGGTAGTTATCTATATAAAAAATGCACTAAAAATTGCAAAGAAAAATTGGAATTTTTCCCAAGTTAGTTATTTCTTATATAGTCTCATACCATTGGCTAAATTAAATAACTTTATCGATGCTTATGCTGATTTAAAATTGCAGCAATTGCAATAATAATTGACTACTTGAACCTATTTTACTAACAATTTAATGATAGAAATCTGGAAATGTTTAACATTTTTTACATAATTTGCTTATTTATATTAATGCCCCTTGGATCTAGGGACTTTAATTTATAATATAATTTATATTGCATTACTATTCCACCTAGTGAGAGTACTAATAACAGGCTAATCATGTACAGTTACCTACTTTTCACATATAGGCAACCAGTTTTACACCACGTTTGTATTAAGCATATATTATCAAATTGTAAGCATTGAGAATAGTATAACTATTACCCTTGTATATAAAATCATTATATACGTACAAGGCTATTACTAGCGTTGTCCCTTATATTTTTTTATTTGAGTTAGGTCTATCTTCTATTTCACTTAAAAGTCAATATAATAATATAAGAATCCATTGTATACCTAAATTTAAAATAAAAATTTGAATCATCAACCTCGCAAGCTGCTTATATAATCATATCTGTATCTGTTAATAACATTTAAAACGTATTTGAACAAGTAGTTATTGTCTGAGCATATTCAAAAACTTTCTTTCATCAACTTTAGTTTCTGATTCTGAGGTTAAAGAGTGCTAAAGTACGGATCCTGCTGCGGGAAAACTTTTTCTGTGCTCTGCCGTACACCTCGCATCTACCTCGCATCTACCTCACATCTACCTCATACCATATACAGGGTGTCCACCTAGTGCGCGTAAGTCCAATATCTGGGTTAATAAAAGAGATAACTTAATTTTTTTTTCTACAGGGTTGTCTAATATCCCGAGCTGCACAAAATGAAAATATATTTACATATTCAGGGTGTTCAGTTTTTCCTAGACAGGTACCAACTTCATTTTTTTAAATGGAAACCTATATTTTTTATGGCATTATCGAATTCTACGTAAAAAATTAGTGGGACTTTGTGCATAACACTGCTATTGAAATATTGATAGTTTTCGAGATATTTGACTTTTAATTTTTTTTTCTTATGTTTCGTCACTTCTAATAGTTGACATAATTATGGTTGTATGACAGCTAGAAATTATTTTTTTTCAGAAACTGTAGAGTGAAGATGGCTCTTTCGAAAAACGTATCAAAAGTTGACCTGCGATATACAGGGGGCAACAGAAATCGTGCCAAAACTGATGGTTTAAAATTTAAAAAATCTCGACTTTTTCAAATGGAACACCCTGTGTTTTATGATTTCATTAGATGCCTTTCTGTAGACTCTACAATTTTATAATAGCTTTCCCTATACCTAAGTTACGTAGTTTTTGCAAAAAACCCACTTTTATGAAAAATACCCGATTTGCGCACGTTCCTTTCTCGGGAAAAACGCAGTGAGCGTCTGTCACGCAATAAAATTTGTGACAATCGGTTTACATGTCATTTCTTCTTTTACTGAATATTCACGTACGAGTTTAGAGTAAGTACTAAGCGTGCATACAATGAACTATTCAAAAGAAGAATTAGTGAAAATGGTTTATGCCTTAGGAGAAGCTCATGGAAATTGTTTGCTAGCAGCACGTATTTACAAAGCAAATAATCCAGATTTACAGAGATTTCCACGTGCTGACTGTTTTGAAAATGTGAAAGAAAGATTTGAAAGAACAGCAAATGCGAATTATGAGAAAACTACCAGGAGACATGACGGTAACAATGACGATATCCAGAGATACAGTTTAATATTGTGGCGTCTGCTGTTGAAAATCCAAATATTAGTGTCAGGAAAATCAGTAATAATCTTGGAGTTTCCAAAAGCTTGACAAACAAGATACTGAAGAAGAATAATTTTCATCCGTATCATATTGAAAACCATCAAGCACTGTTACCTCAAGATCACCTAAACCGCCTGCAATTTTGCCACTGGGCATTGGATAAAATTCAGGAAAGTCCAAACTTTTTTATGAATGTCTTGTTTACTGACGAATCAACATTTTCAAACACATGCTTACCCAATCGTCGCAACTTTCATCACTACGCTGACAATAATCCAAGATTATTGAGGGTACTAGATAATCAGCATCGTTTCAAAGTGAACGTGTGGGCTGGAATTTGTGGAGAACATATTGTTGGACCGTACTTTTTTGAAGGCAATTTAAATGCCAATGTGTATTTGCATTTTTTGCAAAACGAACTTCCCCTTCTACAGCTACAGAATATGCCCGCTGATTATTTGGTTCAACAATGGTTTCAGCATGATGGTGCCCCTCCACATTCCACTTTGGCGGTACTGTGATTATTTTATTGTTGTAGTACTTTTCCTATTATCTATTCATATTTCAGATTAGAGAACACCTAAACCACGTATATCCAAATAAGTGGTTAGGTCGTGGTGGTCCAGTTCCTTGGCCTGCACGTTCGCCTGATTTAAATATTCTGGACGTTTTCTTGTGGGGTTATATCAAGGAGCGAGTATACGAAGTACCACCAACGGATATGCAAGACTTGAAAGAAAAGATCCAAAATGAGTTTCTAACCATAACGCCCGAAATGTTAAGAAATGTTCACATTCATTTTCGTCGTAGATTAATGCTTTGTGTTGAAAACAACGGTGGACATTTTGAGCATTTACTTTAGGTTAGCTTGCTTGTATGAGTATTGCGTATTCTTTTTTCAATACTCTATGTATATTCATCCATTTCACTAATAATTTTTCTAACTACGGTAACACCGTTTGGTTTTCAATATGATACGTATGAAACTTCTTCTTCAATATCTTATTTGTCGAGCTTTTGAAAACTCCAAGATTTCTACTGATTTTCTGATACTAATATTTTTGGATTTTCAACAGCAGAAACCACAACATTAAACTAAATATTATCGTTGTTACTCCCATGTCTCCTGGTAGTTTTCTCATAATTCCCATTTGCTGTTCTTTCAAATCTTTCTTTCACATTTTCAAAACAGTCAGCACGTGGGAATCTCTATAAATACGTGCTGCTAGCAAATAATTCCCATGAACTTCTTTTAAAGCATACGCTAGTTTTGCTAATTCTTAATTACATGTAGAGCTTTTATGATTTTTTACTTTTATTTACAAATAAATGGTAACTTTCCATAAAGACTTGTTTATTAAACTGAAATTATCTAAATTTTTCAGTTATTTTTATTTTAAGAAGTGTAAACTAATACATTTTATAAAAATAAATAGCCTTACAATATTTTTTCCGTCAAAGGAGTGCGCAAATCGGGTATTTTTCATAAAAGTGGGTTTTTTGCAAAAACTACGCAACTTAGGTATAGGGAAAGCTATTATAAAATTGTAGAGTCTACAGAAAGGCATCTAATGAAATCATAAAACACAGGGTGTTCCATTTGAAAAAGTCGAGATTTTTTAAATTTTAAACCATCAGGTTTGGCACGATTTCTGTTGCCCCCTGTATATCGCAGGTCAACTTTTGATACGTTTTTCGAAAGAGCCATCTTCACTCTACAGTTTCTGAAAAAAAAATAATTTCTAGCTGTCATACAACCATAATTATGTCAACTATTAGAAGTGACGAAACATAAGAAAAAAAAATTAAAAGTCAAATATCTCGAAAACTATCAATATTTCAATAGCAGTGTTATGCACAAAGTCGCACTAATTTTTTACGTAGAATTCGATAATGCCATAAAAAATATAGGTTTCCATTTAAAAAAATGAAGTTGGTACCTGTCCAGGAAAAACTGAACACCCTGAATATGTAAATATATTTTCATTTTGTGCAGCTCGGGATATTAGACAACCCTGTAGAAAAAAAATTAAGTTATCTCTTTTATTAACCCAGATATTGGACTTACGCGCACTAGGTGGACACCCTGTATTACATAATATATCATAACATTTTATAATTATAGACCCATCTTATTATATAAGTAACCACTACTCGCATAGCAGTTAATTATTCCCAATATATCGTTTTAAATACCTATCTATTTCCTCTATTGAGACAAATTATTACTGATATTGTAGATACCTGTAAGGAAGGTATGGGTTAATTGTTATATTGTCGATTCTTTCTTGGTATTTTACTGACAGATCAAATATTTTGGTTACAATCTAAAAGAAAGGACGTGGGAAACGAAGGAAAGAAACAGGACTATAACAAACAAAAAAACAGGAAGCCCATTGCCTTGAATTTAGCACGGATGGGATGAGATGCGACATATCTTCTTAGAACTCATAAATCGCACAATGACATACATTGTGGTGGACAATACAATAGCCTCAAAATATGAATGATGAAAATCACATATTTATATAATAGAATTAACATAACCGAGTTGCTGGCAGCATATGTAATTTAGAAGCACCATGAATGAAGGTTTATAAAAGGGACATGAAAAATATGTATTTATAAATTATAGTTGTAGATCCTATCCTATTCCTAATAAAAATAGGAAATGAGAAGTATAAAAAATAAAGGTCAGTGTGTACCTATTATCAAGCTAATTTTTTTTAAAAAACGTGTATAATATGTTATATAAATAAATATTCGAAAAATTAACTAAACCTCATCAGTGGTTTTTCAGGTTAACAAAAATTACCTATACTATAATGTCTGTAACTTATTTGTAGCGCGTTTTCATGATGCCTTGATACTGCACTTTGAATATTTAATTTGTATGCTTCTGGTTTTTTATTATTTTATAGGTGGTGTAATCCCAAAAGAAACTACGACATATTTGACATATATTTGACCAAATTGGCAGATAGGTATATTACAAGTACTAGTAAATTTTGTTTAAATTAAAAAAAATTGTAATATATACAATAATTGATAGTATTTTATGATCAGAATTATCTACTGACGAAGACTCGAGGAACTACTTGAAACATATAGAAAATATGTTTAATAACGTATATGTTATTCATTTAATAAAACGTACCTCTAGAAAATACGTTAAATTACCACCATAACACGATGTAGAGGAACTTATTTTGCTGAACCTCTATAAAACAAATTGAGCAGGATCTACATTACCTACCCAATATATACCTATAGATAGATATACACTATGTATGATTGCGATGACATGTCATTTAGTTGTCATTCAAGAAATCATATCCCAAAATTCATTGTTCATATTTCTCTTTCATAAGCAATTTACAGACGCCATTTCAAACATATAAACCAGTAACAAAATGAAACTTCAATAAAGTTGTATTTGTTTAAAATTGTACGTGAAAATCTACCTATTAGTAATAATTGTATAATTATTTTAAATTATTATTTTAGATACGTGTATTCTTAGAAAAGTAACTAATATGGGAAATACAGTGAGTTATAGAACTGATCTAAGGGATGTTGACATAAATTTACCACAAAGTATAGCGTAAGTACCCAAATATATTTATAATCAGTAACTTGTTAGATGGCACAATCCTTTAGTACTCAAAATAAGGTAACTTCCATTGAAATGAATGCTGCAGTATATGAAATTATGAAAAGCCTCCAAATGAGCTAAATATAATTATTTTGGCTGTAGTATAGCACTTGTTTTCAAAAAGACTAATGACTAATGAATAAATGTAGTAACCAAAAGTTTTAATGTTACGTCAACGACCTTTACCTGCACGCATCTCTCATCTATGAAGTATGTTCTTTTATAATTATATTTTATTATATTTGCCGCGGCGATAGCTCAGTCTGTTAGGTGCTGGGTGATAGCCTGTGACTAACAGAATGGGTAATGGTTGTTTGTCTGCGTTTTTTTCATGTGTACCCTCCCTCTACACAAGCCTTAGGCTTTCAGTAGGGAGGTTGTCTATTTCTGTGGTGGTGGTGTTTTTTTTTTTTTATAACACGTATACCTCTTTAAGTAAAGCTTCGACAACCTTATTTTCCTTATCTATGCTTGTACGATTATCATAGATATTAGGTTAACGATTATCATCTGTTGTCAAAAATCAAAATCCAACTCACCCATTTCATTTTCAAACTGGTGTTGACACATCATACTCTGATGATCTGATGGGCTAATTAAGAGTAAATTTAGATGTACCTACACTTTTAATATTATTTGTAAGGGTATGTGAACAATATAGCTATAGATGTATGTATAGTAAAGAGCTAACACTGACGTAGTTTTCCACATGACACCAAAACACTATAATGCACTCGACGAGCTTTTCGACAATCAAGTTGGCATTATCTGGAGAACGGCTTTATTTTATTTAAGGAGCGCATACTCAAAAACCCCGGTGTCCACATTTTCACTATTTAAATCTAGGTAGTCTCTGACCTATTCTAATGGGTGGTCACCGTGAAACAACCTGTATTTCATAGTATAAATAGATATTCCTTCTAAAGACGAATTCAGCGATATACTTAAGGTTGAACCTACTTTTTGCCATAACCGTTAAAAAATGTAAAAAATTGTACTAGTACTACTTTATTATTTTATTATTATTGTGTATTAAATACCTAATGAAACGACATTAAAATGTACGTTACAATCTTTGAAACGATCTTCCAATCTTTTCATTTTGTTCCATCATTTTGGGTCACGCTTCCATGCCATTTCCATGCTTCTAGGTGAAAAACATTTATTTCTGGAAGTTTTATGTAGTATTTTTATTCTGTATTATCTGTTTGAGATATTATCGGGAAATTCTTCAATTAATTGGCTATTTTGCCAACGAATATTAAGTGATTCGCCTTGTGGTGATTTATAAAAAAAATTGTACTGTTGATACTCTTGATTGTATATTAAAAATTGCAAATATTATTTAGAAAAACTTTGAGCAGAATTATTGTTATCGTACGAGTAGTCCGAGAGGCTGAAGTTGCGATGGCAACGGTGGGCATAATCAGACCATTTTCCTCTGTAAAAAGTTTTAATTTGTTTACCAAGCATTTTATGATACAATTGGGGATTATTTACAGTAATTATCGTGCACGTAAAGCAATGAGTAGGTAATTAACATTGACAATCAAAGATAATTATCGTAATTCCAGCCTTGGAATTGACAAAATAATTTTACATTGTTTCTGTGGGAACTCATAATTTCATTTTGTATTTACAATTCAATTCCGTGAGTTTAATTTATGATTTTATAATTATGCTTTTACTTCCTCGTGCTTCGCAGAAAGTATATTTATGTTTTTAAATGCTGTATATTTCTTATTATTTATATATCCCGGTGTCCACATTTTCAATATTTAAATCTAGGTAGTCTCTGACCTATTCTAATGGGTGGTCACCGTGAAACAACCTGTATTTCATAGTATAAATAGATATTCCTTCTAAAGACGAATTCAGCGATATACTTAAGGTTGAACCTACTTTTTGCCATAACCGTTAAAAAATGTAAAAAATTGTACTAGTACTACTTTATTATTTTATTATTATTGTGTATTAAATACCTAATGAAACGACATTAAAATGTACGTTACAATCTTTGAAACGATCTTTCAATCTTTTCATTTTGTTCCATCATTTTGGGTCACACTTCCATGCCATTTCCATGCTTCTAGGTGAAAAACATTTATTTCTGGAAGTTTTATGTAGTATTTTTATTCTGTATTATCTGTTTGAGATATTATCGGGAAATTCTTCAATTAATTGGCTATTTTGCCAACGAATATTGAGTGAATTTGATTCGCCTTGTGGTGATTTATAAAAAAAAATTGTACTGTTGATACTCTTGATTGTATATTAAAAATTGCAAATATTATTTAGAAAAACTTTGAGCAGAATTATTGTTATCGTACGAGTAGTCCGAGAGGCTGAAGTTGCGATGGCAACGGTGGGCATAATCAGACCATTTTCCTCTGTAAAAAGTATTAATTTGTTTACCAAGCATTTTATGATACAATTGGGGATTATTTACAGTAATTATCGTGCACGTAAAGCAATGAGTAGGTAATTAACATTGACAATCAAAGATAATTATCGTAATTCCAGCCTTGGAATTGACAAAATAATTTTACATTGTTTCTGTGGGAACTCATAATTTCATTTTGTATTTACAATTCAATTCCCTGAGTTTAATTTATGATTTTATAATTATGCTTTTACTTCCTCGTGCTTCGCAGAAAGTATATTTATGTTTTTAAATGCTGTATATTTCTTATTATTTATATATTCCTATCAACATTTTCTTATTTCTTACAAATATCTATGTATTCTATAATTGGCGTTGACTGAGGAATTACTTAATAAAAATCAACTGAGTGAAATCGAAATTTCGATGTGTAATGTATCTGGTTAGCCAAGGCACGTATAAATTTGTATATTTTAACTGAACTTGAGTTACAAGTTTGTTTTTAATGTTGTAATGCTTAATGTACTGTTAATTCTTCAGTTACTAGAGAATTAAGAGATATAGAATATTTAATAAAATAACGACATCTACTTTCCTAAAATTCGTATGGAAAAGTTGTTAAATAGTTATTAATAGTTTGAAATTAAGTATTTATGATTTTGCAGAGTTTTCTCTGAACATGAATTTCTGTCAGTTTAAAATCTATTTTAGAAAAACTAAATGTTATTGAGAAGCTTAAGAAAAAAGCTTAAAAAAATTCAAAAACGTACAGGGGTCTTCTATTAGAAAAGTTTTGGTAAAAATAATTTGGAAAGACGGCAGTTATTGATAAAAATTGGCGAGCGATATTGATACAAAAGACTTGGAACTAAATAGGAAAAATCTGTTTAACATTTAAAACAGTCTAGTGAAGGCCGCATTTTATGTCTTAATCCGTTCAAGATGTACAGGGTGTTCCTTAATGTCAAGTCCATACTGTATGAGCTAATTCCTTGTCCAATTTTATGACTAATAAAAAATCGTTTTTTATTAATATCTTGAAAATTCTTTCGCCGATTTAAATGAAACTTGGAAACTTGGATGGGGACATCTCAGTTTTTTTACCTTTAACATAATAAACATTTAGAAGTGCACTGTAATAGTTTTTTTTCTCGAAAACGAAGCAAAGTACGAAAAAAATGCAAGAAACAAAGAAGTTGCATTTAAAATTGTTTGTAAAAAAATCCAAAAACTTGTAAAAAACCAGTGGCGTCCAATGCTTTTCCCCGCCAATATCCATTGACCGTGGACATGACCTGCGATGGTTTGGGGTCGAGCGGGATTACCGCCCTTTACCCTCCCCATAGCTGTAGCCCTGGACTGCCTCGTAGAGGTGGACCTCATCCTTTACCAACCGCAATAAAAAAAAATGATAAGTGTGGGCGATTCGTGGGGTCTCCTCCTGTCCTGGCTCTACCCTGAAGGCTGGGTAGGATCTTTTGGCGCTCTTCTGTCTTGTCTTCTTTCTTCGCCTGCATGTCTAACCTACCGGGGGGTAGTCTGTGTTGGGCGGGGCCGGCAAGTGCCGCTCTGGTTCAGGGTGGTGGTTTGGGGTAGGTCAGGAGTGGCTGTGTAGCCGGGGATGCACCTCTAAAGGAGCCAACTGGCCCTTTAGCTTTATGCAAAGTAAGGGAAGGGTACTCGAAGTGAGCCCGTGACCGCTTCCGGCGGTTGCGACTTCGGGGGAAGGTCTGAAGGTCGTTTTTTAGTGGCTTCGTAGCCCTCTACGCTTGTTCCGGGTGGAATCTGAAACATAAGAAGATCTTACTCTCATCCTGGGTCCAGCAGTTGGGGTCTTGGCCGCTTATGTGCAGCGACCGCATCCGGCACGTGGTCCACGGCTTCCCGGATTAGTGGGTTACTGTGTGTCTCAGCACGCGCGAAGAACTGGACTCCGCGCCTCCTGATGACTTCTAGCAATGTCCCCGCCCCCCATAAATTTCAAATAGGTTACCCTCCTGGACGCCACTGGCGCCAACAATTTTAATCTTTTCTCGTTAAAATAAGCCCCTTACTACTTCAAACCAACGTATTGCTCCGCTACTGCCTTCAAAAAAGAAATTACCAAATTTTAGTTTTTTTGAAATATCTCAAAAACGGGTGCAGTTGCCATCATAATTTTGGAACAGATTCAGGATTAGGACAAAAATGTGTAATACTTTCCCCATTTAACCGACTTTCTATCACTTATAGTTTCCGAGATCCCAACGGTGAGCATCGAATTTGGGACACATAGTATGTGGGGCCCGTGAGATATAAAATAACTTCAGACAGCATAAGTCAGTACACTTACAAGGCAGTGACTTAACTTGCAAATATCTAAAGCTATGGCATCGGTTGATTACAAAGTTGCAGTCAATATTTGCCTTTAATTTGAGTTTTTGTTTCTAGAACGGTGAGATCGAACATAATCCTGGCCATGCATCAAGGAAATTTCTACCCCTGCATCATTGTGAGGAATGCCGAAACTATAAACGATGGTTACGCCGTCTACTTTTTCCACAACAATGAAGAAACTGAAATACCCTCGACCAACGTTATTGGGAACCTGAAGGCGCTGCTGAACTGTAACATCAACTTCGTCGACGAGAATGGAGCCTCCTGTACTGGGGTAGTAAGAGCTACTGATACTGATAATAATCCAAAACAACCCATGAATTTCTTCGTTGCCATGGGCAGTGCTTGTAAGTGGGTGTCTCTGCCTTACATTTACTTGACCAAAGAACAGGCGCAGGTTTTTATATGATGAGTTTAAATGATTTTAAAGACTTGAGTTATCTTCTTGAAGAACTACTAGCTTTATATAGTAATGTACTCGTACTAAAATCGAAATCTAAAACATTACAATAAATAAAACATTAAATAAACATTAAATAAAGATAGCAACACAGATTGAATAGTAATTTTTTACTTCGTCGAGAATATTGTCATTTCTGAAGTTTGTCCTTTCTGATGAGAGTTTCTGAAGTTTCTGTTACTTCAGGACTGCAAAATTGTATTTAAAAATATTATGCAGTAGGACGTTATAGTTACAAATTTAATCCTTTTGAACATGCAGTAGTCATTATCTTGGTAACGGCTTACGTTAGGTACAGAAAATGTTAAAAAACTTGACCAAGAATTGAATTAACCTTTGTAAATGTCCACGTACTAATGATTCACCCTGTATAGTTTAAAAATGTATTAATTTTTATATCATTTTATAATACGATTCAGTTGTCCTAACTGAAAGCTGACTCTTCAAATCAGAAAAAATTTAAAACAGGAAGACATTAATTATATTTTCAGTTTTTTTACATACTATTAAATAAAAATTTTAGAAATACAATAATTGATCAGTTAATTATACTATACAAATTATAACTTGTATTTTCTATTTAAATTTTAATAATTATTATTATTGCATGCTGCATTTGTTTAAAGTTTTAGTATATATTTGTTTTTGTCTACGCTTTACATACTACAGCCATATTACAATGTACAGACATAAAAATTTAAATCAGCCGATATCCTGCAAATGCACATGGATAGGTGCAATAGGATTTTTACTGTATTATACAATGCATTCACTCTAAACTATTAATTTTGTTAAAGCATTTCACTAAAGCAATATTACTAAAAAAGAGCTCTGACATAATGTTAATTGGTTGATAAAGCATTATTTCGTTCCACGTACCAGATATTATAAATACTTCACGTAGATACCAATAGAGAAATTGACTGGATAAAAGAAGGTGAGTGAGATGCTAAATTATGTTAAATAAGTTCTTTTTATTCTGTTTTATTATAATTTATTATAATGATAATTTCTACCCCTCGTTGTAATCACAAGGATTAGCTCGAAAGTCTAGGTAGCTAGGAAGGTGGGTAGTTCCCAAGGAAGGGGACACTCCAAGATATGAAACACATTGATGTCAGAGCCTATCCTAGAGATGATAACTGACAGAATGATTGCAAGGTTTAACTTCCGTGAGCCGTTCGAGGTTCAAATACACAATTTCAGTCACTGGGAGTTGAAGATAAATTCTCTGGAGGCTTAGAGCCTTGTATGGCTCACAGATGGCTCCAAAACAGACGGAGGAACAGGAGCCGGAGTATTTGGGTTGAGACCTAGATAGCCTACAAGCTATAAGTCTGGGATCTTATCCCACGGAAAAATTTTTGCAATAATGGCATGTTTGGCGGAGAATGTGAGGAGGGGGGACACTCGTAAACTCATCTACATATTCTCTGATAGTCAGGCTGCAATAAAAGGCTCTGAACTCAAACAAAATCAGTTCGAGGCTTGTTTGGGACTGTTTGCATTTGTCGGTGGAACTGGTAAATACCAATACGATGAGACTGTGTTGGATGCCAGGTCATAAAGGCATTGAAGGAAATGAACGGGCAGATGGACTTAATGGATGGATGGATAGAAAAGGATCTGAAATGGCTTTCATGGGTGGAACTAGAACATATACTGGTTTTTAAAACCAGGGCAGAATCATGCGAAGGCACTCATGGAATGTTCTTTGCAGAGACGAGCTGTGCTGGGCATCAGTAAACCTCGGCTCAGGAGCATGACAGGGCTTATAACAGGACGCTGCCATCTCAAGAAGCATCTTTATAATTTAAGATTAGCAGAAAGCCCGGTATATTGGGGCTGCGATGATGCAGACGAGACTGCGTTTCACATTCTAAGTGAATGTGAAGGTTACGCCTATGAGGCTAATTCTTCTGGGTAAATCATTTTTGGAACCTTGCGAGCTAAGAGAAATTTCAGCGAGTTGACTTTTGGACTTTACGCAAAGAATAAAATTGCTCTGTGAATAGAAGACTGGCTGGATGCACAATAGACCCAGATGTGGCTGCGGTGCTTTGGGACTCGCTAAAAAGCCCGAAAGTCTGAGACTTGTCTGGGAGAAGGGGTGGCATATTATTATTCAGTAGGCCGCAAATTGCATCCTTATTACAGTCGTTTATGTTAGTAGCTGTACAAAAAATGCATTATCGCCATTGTCTATGGCTTATATGTGGCACGGCTTTATAATTTATCAAAAATATTGCAGGCAATATGTCGCCAGATTATGAATTTAATCTGCCTTTGGCAAAATCTAATTAATTTTTAGAAAGGATAATCCTAGATAAAACTAAGTAGACAATTTTATAACGTGGAACACTAATTTCTCAGGTATGTTCCACGTGTGACTTTGTAAAGTAAAATAAAGATAAGAAAACAATACACGAGAAATAAGACATATATCGACCAACTTCTAAAGTTTGACTCAAAGACTGAAAGGAACACAGTCTTCTTATTTTATTTTGCTATTAGCCGCTAGTAACTGTGAATCCAGCTTTGATATAGATATTGTCAATAATAGATAATATGTGTATAATATTCTGTTTTTGTCTAAATCAAGCATTTTGTTTACTGTAGCTATGGATTAACATCAAATGAGCTTAACAAAGACAAGTTGTTTTTTATAGCATATTTCTAATATTATTTATTGGCTTATTTGACTGTTTACATATTTCTTCATATAGGAATTAAGCCAAGAAGTAAACTAAGAGATAAATTATTAATTAAATTATCAAATATTATGGTTCAATAAAGGTTTATATCTTCTGGTTACCTATAGTCCTAGATATGTCGCAAACCAGTACTTTGCGTGCAACATGCATCGACCAACATTGAATTACAGCGGCATATCTTGACATAAACTCATCTTATTGTCCTTAATACGTTTTTCTTTTTAATAGCTATCTAATAGCTATTGTAGCTATTTAATAGCTAATTTTCTTTTCAATACAAAAGGTACGTAACAAAAAATAATTATTTTTAATGTAAAACAGATGCTTGTTTGATATTTCATTATTTAAAAAATGTAGATAACATTATTAAAAAGAAAAATGTATTAACGACAATAAGTTGAGGTTATGTCAAGATATCCCGGTGTAATTCAATGTTTGGCGGTGCATACTGCACGCAAAGTAGTTGTTTACGACATATCTTAAAAATAATAAGGTTATTCCTTTGCATACCTAGGATTATAATAGGTAACGAGGAAATATAAAACTTTATTGAACGATAATATTTGATAATTTCATTAATAATTTATCTCTTAGTTAACTTTTTGGCTTAATCCCTACATTAAGAAAGATGAAAAAAAAGATGCTGTTAAATATTTTTCTATTTCATATAGCTCTTACTTACCAAAAAGAAAAAGCGGGAATTCATGTTGTTATTCATTTATAAGTACCAGGATATCAAAAATTATCTTGGTCAAGGGTGGTTGTGGAATGTAAAACGTGTGTCTTACCTACTTTAAATTTTTGAATATGTTTTGTTGTGTCAGAATCTGTCAAGTTATTGTGCTGAAATTTTCTAATCCAGTTTTTGAATCATGCCTCTTACTACACAGCACAAAATTTTCATGATTGAAGCCTATTTTCGAACGGGTGCGCTAGTTAATGGAAATTGACAATACAGTCAACGTTTGTGTTTGGACAATTTTCGAGAGTACTTCCCAAACGTGGCAATATTACCGGACAATTTTTATGCGTGCCTTACAAATTGTGTTGAAGTGTTTCGCGAAACTGGTTGTGTGACTCATAAAAAAAGTGCTGGTAGACCAAGAGTTCGTACAGAAGAGGTTGTCAATGACGTTCGTCAACGTATGGAAGAGGAGCCTGCAAAACCTTTGAAACGTCTTTCTCAGGAAATTGGACTTTCTTATGGATCATGTCATAAGATTTTAAAGAAAGACTTGAACATGCATCCATATAAGATGCAAGCACGTCAAGCTCTTCTGCCCGCAAACCACCCCAGCAGACGCCTTGCTTACTGCCATTGGTTTGTCAATAATTTAATGAATGACGATCTTCTGGACTTAACTTTTTTTCTGACGAAGCGTGGTTCCACCTTTCGGGATACATCAATTCTCAAAATATGCGAATGTGGAGCAATGATAACCCTCATGTTTTTACTGAATCGCCACTACATGCTCAAAAAATTGGTGTTTGGATGGCAGTTTCTCGCAGAAGAATAATTGGGCCAATTTTTTTCGATTTCACCGTCAACGCAGAAAGGTACAGACACAACTTTTTGGCTGAATTTGTGCAACAGTTAAACGATGATGAACTTCGGTACGGTTATTTCCAGCATGACGGTGCAACAGCACATACTACACGAGAAAATATTGCTTTCCTCCGCGAGTTTTTTGATGACCGGCTGATAAGTTTGCATACAGAAGTTGAGTTTCCTCCGAGATCACCTTGTTTGACAATTATGGACTATTTTATATTTCCTTAATTAAAAAAACAAGATTTTCGCAACTCCGGTAAATAATTTGCAAGAACTGCAACAAAGAATTGTTCAGCAATGTGCAACCATAACGCCAGAAATGCTGCAAAACGCTTTTCACAGCATGAGGAGGCGCGTCAACTTGTGCATCGAACAAAACGGGGGACATTTCCAACAATTACTGTAATTTAGTTTTTATTGTTACTAAAACCGTTATTTCATAATTTGTAGTTCATTATTGTTTTACAACTGAAATAAATAGGTATGAAATTTATAGGTTATTGATGATGTCAGTGTGACAGTGACATAATTATTTCAAATTTAAAGTAAGACACACGTTTTACATTCCACAACCACCCTTGTCCAAGATAATTTTTGATATCCCGGTATTAGGTATATTTATTTAGAGACGAATACGATAAACTGTGGTTACCCTCAATGGTTGACCACCAAAATGTACAGATTTTCCTCTTGACTTTCAACGTATCCCCAATCTCCAACATCCCCAATAATTATTATGATTTTTTTGTTATTAATAAATTATACTGTATTTTCTGAGAATTATAGTTATTTTCATTTCAGTTGACGCAAAATGATAATCAGTTCGATATGAATTGATGTCAATATGTACTCCACTTAATTAAATCCGAGTATATGAGCGTAAATTATTTTTGTATCACGGGTTTTTATAACGCACTCAACTACCTACTAATAATACTCGTAGAAACATATGCGTGCCATATTATATTTTCTTATAGTTTTCATCTGTCACTTTAACCTTCAACCTTAAGTGTTTTTACATGGTGTAGCCAAGATATATATTCCAAAAATGGAAACGATTTAATTATTGTCAGCTCTTTTATCATCGAACATATGCTTTATAACCAATCATATTTTATTTGTTTTTATTTAAACAATATATTTTATATCCAATATTAAGAAAACAAATAATGAAATATTATTTTTTTTCAGCATGTATTCAATTTTTACATTTTTTTTATATAAACATTTATTTCCATCGTCCATGTTATGTGCAATTTTTTAATATTGTTCTGTTTGTTGTTTCGTTATGTACAGAGTGAAGAGATAAAGCAATTTTTTTAATAGAATACTCTGTACATTGTTAAATTTTCAGATAACCCCTCTGAAGATAAGTACAATATATTACAAAATGGACGGCATTCACTGTTTCGGATATATTGACGATTATCTTCAGGAGATAGTATTTAAGTCGAAGATACGACCTAACTTTTTTAGGCCCAATTTACATCGAATCAAATGTCCAAATATAAATCTAGAGAACAATATTCAAATATGTCAAACGTTAGCAGTTGTGTCATTTGTATCACATTGAGGATTGAATTACGAAAATTTTGAGAAAATTTGAATTCCTGCTAAATGGAGAGGACAAGAAAAACAGGTTTATCACCTCAAAAAATCAGAAAAAAATGTTGGTGGAATATTTAAAGAAGCATCCACAGTTAGTAGGTGGAAAATTTTCATAACTAACATAAATTATGTAATACCACACATGAATACTATTCTACATCCTACTTCCGGAGATTAATGTCGTAACACCCTGTTTTAATAAACATTTAAAACTCATTTTTTAATAAACCATTAACAGGTTCAATAATACTCCTAGTGGCTTTATGTGCACTATAGTTTACTAATTCAATTTCTGAAATTATATAGACAAAACCGTTTAGTTTACGAGCAACGTTGAGCACATAAGAGAGTAAGTACTTACCCTTGGCTGGCATAAGAATGATTTGTACGTATTCGCACCGCCTGCGAGAAGTTAAGAATTGATTTCTATGACGACTGGTGTATTTGCGAACGACTTTTAGTAATGCGATGGGTCAAGAATATACCCCCTGAAAATGTTGAAGTTAAAATACAGCGATTGAACCAAATATACCTTAGGCCAAAATTTCTTTTCTAAGTTATAGGTTTATCAAGTTGAAAACCCCGTAAGGGTTTTAGTCCACATTTGAACAGTTTTTACCAACACATAACTACGAATAGTACGAATCTACTTTATATCCACATCTGTAAACGCCTTATTTAAATAAGAACTAAATTAGCTTGTTAGTGCAATAAGTGATCATACCTAAAGATGCAAAGACCCAAGTATTTGACACAGTAGGTACGTTTTGCGTACGCAAACCCAAATCGCCGAGCGCTGAATGAGAAAGCAAAAATTTGCCGCATTTTGTCTAACACTGACACTGATTGCACTGACGATATCATAAAAAGATCGAAACCGGTCTGCAGTTAGTGACCTCCTACGATGTGAGGTCTAAGTATTTCCTTGTAGTTTTCGTTGCAATCCGAATCCTTGTATTTTGATTCTAACTGTGTTGACAAAATATGGCAAATTTTGCTTTGTAATTCAGTGCTTGGCGTCGCATATTGCCAGGAGGGTAGCTGTTTTGGCTTAATTTGTTTAAATAATGATATAAAGTATTATTCGTAGTTATGTGTTATATACAACCCAATTCTTGGTTTTTACCAAGTTTACGTGTAGAGGATATGTGCAAATGTGCATCCTTAAATAAGAAATCGATATCACCAAAAACATTTATAATAAAAGTCTTTGGATTTCCCGTAAACAATGTTAAAAGTTATACCATTATAAAGGACTACGTAGACGGGGAACTGTACTTCAACGACATCTGATATACCACATTCCTACAAAAAAAGTAAACAAGTTTTGTACCTGGAACGCCTGGTCAACACCGAGCGAATAGAGTTGGAGTGGGGATAATATCTCTATTGTCTATCTGTGTCGCTCTCTCAGTGCCGGTGGTAAACAAAACGAGGTCAGCCCAGCCTAGGTACTGAGTACATTAGAAACAAGAAGTCAGTACTGTTGTTTGTTGTTTTATTTATCGTAGGAGTGTTAAACTTTAAAATTTTCAAAATGGCTCATGTGTACAATAATGCTGAGTTAATGGACATGATTCTTATTTATGGTGAAGTTGGACAAAATGCAGTGGCAGCTTCGCGCTTGTATGCGGATCTATTTCCCAATCGAGACACGCCAAATTATGCAACTTTTACGGCAGTGGTACAACGTGGCCGTGATACTGGTAATTTACGTGCAAATCGTGGACGAGATGGTGGCCTGGGACGACCACAACGTATTTTCGCAGCTGAAGAACAACTGTTGAATCTGGTCCGTGAAAATACGCGAATAAGTATAAGTCACCAGGAGGAACATTCGCTTTAGTGCGGCAAAATTAGATAAGGCGTGCCTAAAAGTGTGTACAAGTCGAGGGACAAAATTTCGAACAGCATTTGTAACAGGGTATGTGCAAATTTTTTATAAATTTCATGTTTCTAATACCTAGTAATCAAGTAGCGCAATTCTTCAAAATTAGTGTAACAAAATTTTATTTATTTTAAAGACACGTCACTTTGGTCACATCTATCTATCTTTCAGTTTATTTTAAAGTAAAAATACTGCAAATCTTTTTTGCGCCGGGTGTCGGTATACTCTCAGAACTTCCGAAGTTTTTTTCGTGCTATATGTGACATCGCCAGTTTGCATTGTCAGTCCCAAGGTCACTCCATTACAGTGGACCAGTATCCAGCGGCGTGCAATTAAAAATTTTAAAATAGTTTTCAGAACGCGCAAAAAAAATTTTTTTGCACTACCAAATTTGTAGGTACATGTATGTTTAACATCCTCAAATTTTATTATGGATAAGTTCTGAATAACCCTGTATACATTTACACTTCTTAATTTGACCTAAAAATAAAATTATACATCAAAAAATGAAAAGCTGGAAATTTTGTTTTGGTTTAAGCGATTACAACGGAAGACCAAGACCGTAAGCGTATTATATGAGGAAATGGTGGATGCGCCAGTCCCGCAGTATAAATAATAAATGGTTTAAAACTACTACAGGCGCGTATACCGGGGAACTAATGTGACATTCTTTTTTGTATCAGACTTAGATTAAAAAATATTAATGTCAATTGCTGGTCTCCACGTAGAGTGAGTTTCACTAAATATGTAAATTTCAAATAGCCATACCTTCCCAGAAAACACAATTACCTTTATTATACCTTAATTATACATAACGATCGTAGGTAACAAATTGCTTATTGCAATATTTGCAGCCTCCACAATCTCTTCCGACTCACAATTATTCATTGTGCACTAAACAAACTGTAAACTAAACCAAACTAACATCTTAATTTGACAATTCTTTTTGTTTGTTTATTTTGTAGTTATGACAATAACTCAACGACTACTAAATAAATGCTCAAATCCGAATACAATAATTCTTGTGCTACTTACTTCATAATAACAAAATATGTGTTTTTAAGTTAATGAGACCGTGGAAAAAATAGTATATACCATTCGGGAGAAATGCTATTTTGTCCTCGGTGCATTGTAGCCCTCTGGCTTCGCCCTCGGGCTTCAAATTGCACCTCTGCCAAAATAACGCATTTCTGTCCCTTATAGTATAATATACTATTTTGTATTAGTGTAATTAATTGCTCTGTATATAAAACAAGATGAATTTTGAAGTAGATATCGGTATGATTGGCTCAAATACCATAAATTTATGTCTAGGATCTACTTTTGAGTGATTAATCACTCAATTAAATGTTGGAACACCCTCTATATATTTAAATTATATTCTGATAGTAAATAGGAATTTCTTGGTGACAAACATCGAATAAGAAAAGACGTCTTTGTATTATTATATTATGATATAAGCAGTAATTGTTTTGAAAAAAAAACACAGTCCTCATTTAGATGTTTCAAGAAATATATAGAAAATACTCTATATATATACTAGTATTTCGGCTTATTAGGCCTTTCTCAATAGAGTAAATGTCTATTACTAAATATTTCTAAGCGCGCTTTAGTTATTTATCTGTTTACAAGTACCTACCCCGATTGATCCTACCATCTGGTAAAGACCGAGTTTTTAGTACCTTTTCTAAGAAGGGCAAAAGTGTAAAATCTATCTGATCATTTCAAGATTTTAAGTACAAAGATTTCTAATTAAAGATTTTTTAATTTCTAATTGTTCTAACAGATCTAAGCGATTTCCTTTCTTTTCCCGATGAAGTACCATTACATTTTTCAGATCTATAAAATGATTGTTTTCTATACAATGCGTCGAAAATCTGGAATTTTTACGTTATTTAGTATGGATTTTTTATGTTCTTTTACTCTAGTTTCAATACTTCTACCGGTTTGACCCACATATGTCTTATTTTCACGATGTTTCATAAAGAATCATCCGCTTCTAGTATCCACTTATATAAGCAGTAGTTCGTCAGTCCAGGCATATCAATAGAATACATCTGTTCCATTCATTCACTTTAAAATGGCAGTTCTCATTTCTCAGTAGCGAATATCTCGCACGACGATCTCGTAAATTGAGGCCATGAATGGATTAACTGAACGGTCGATTACTCGCACATAATCCGCGCTGATCGACACAAACACTTTGCGTCATGTGTTGTGCATATGAGGACAGCCAGCAGCTGTGATTCATTCGAAGTTCATTCTTAAATTTCGTGGTACCCACATAGTTGTAGCCTGCCTACTACGATACAAGGAAGGAACCGTTTACATGGGCGTCGCGTGGCATTTTATCTCAAATTTTCTCTTCTTCCTTGGCTTGGAAGGTGAAGATATGATTATGTTAATGACCAAACCAAATGATAATTAATGAAAATATTTTCAAAATTACTACAATTCCAGTCGATAAAACTGTTCTGGTTTCTTTATACTTAAATTCAACAATTTTTGAGATATATTTTTTTTATTATTATTACTTTTACTTTTAATTATATGCTGTTGACATTTTCAAGAATCAAATTTGACGGACGAGTCCTGAGCCCTTTTTTCGAAAAAATAACAATGGTACAATAACGTATGTCGCTATAATAATAATAATAATATCTCTACCCCTCATTCTAATCACAAGGATTAGCCCGAAAGTCTGAGACTTGTGTGGGAGAGGGGGCGGCATATTATTATTTCGCGGGCCGCATTTCTTACCTTTTGAGTTATAGCGAAGACAATGAATTGACAACAATGGAGTGAATTATTAACTTTAACTTTAATTATATTTGTAAATATATTTCACAACGTCAAAGCTTTAGGATCGACTAGCGACTACATCTCTCTACACTCCACACATAATAGTGTACCTTTTATATTACAGTTTGACTCAGTGTTCTTAACATAACATCAACTTCAAACTTCAATCCTTAGGACTTTATAAACATTAAGAAGAGCACATAGTTTTAGTTACAGAATGGTCAACCTAGTTTTTTTCTTATATTCAATATTACCGTTTTGTAGGTACAGGGCGTTTCTCGATTTTTAGCAAAACCGACTGCTGTCCTTTTCTCTACTTTTCTCCGACTGATCTCCATGGTTGATGGTCTGTGAATACTATGAATGCTCTGCTTTCTCTGATTGTTAAGTATATCGCGAACAGTTCTCGATCATATGCACCATATTTCTGCTCGGCAGTGCTAAGTTTCTTTGAGAGAAAAAAGCTAATGGTTGCCAAATATCTGCGATGTTGCGCCCACAGCGAGATCCTGAGTTACCAGGGCCCATTCCATCGGTTTTGCGATACAATGTTGCCTGTGTTAACCTTTACTTACACCTTTCGAATATTTCATTGGTCTGCGGATTCCATGCAATGGGGGCTTTTCCTTGTTGCCTTGTAAAACAATGTTTAATGGTGCTTGTAAAGCAGCTGCCTTTGGAACAAAACGTCTGTAGAAGTTAAACATTCCCAAGAACCGTCGCAATTGTTCTGCGTCTTCCGGTTTGGAAAACGTGTTGATTGCTTCCAGATTTTCTGGTAAAGGCAGTATGCCTTCACTGGAAACACTGTAGCCTAAGAAATTGAGTTTCAATGGTTCAAAAACACACTTGGACACTGTGTTGGTCCAAACGGTTATAAAGCACTTGTAAATTCTAAATTACATTATCGCTTAAGAAGTATTAGGAAAAACCAAATTGTTGCTATTTACAATATTTAAAGTTGGAAATCCAAGCCTATTAAAGTACAGCATTTCATATAAAATAAAAAAGTGTGTGTAGACTTTGAAGTGAGAAGAGTGAGTGAAGAAAAAGAAGAAATAACTTTTGAAAATTTTCTCATTGAAGAGAGCATGGCTCCCTGTGTCCCTGCGGAAATTTTCAGAAAAAAGATGAACGCAACTTCTAGTACTTCTAACGAACTGTTTCAATTAATCACCCTGTATATTTTTATATATAATATATTTAATGGTAATCAAATATGCATATTTCGAAAATATTTTAATTTCATGTCTAAAACCTCAATAATCAATTTAAGATAATAATCGCCGCGCTCCGCGGTAGGTTTTAAACTGCTAATCTCACACTATTTTAATATGCAACAAGTTGACGGCAATTAAACCGATATCGTCAAAACAATAAGGCAAGCATTTACTATGAATCCGCTCGTCTGTAGCAGAATCAGAATATCAGTTGCAAAATGTTGGTGGGCGGTCTACGCGGCTTATGAATCATGTTTTCGGAATATCTTTAGGCCAAAGTTTACCTTCTCTTTCACCTGAACTAGAATCGGACTACGACTATAGAGTATTAGTGGTATTACTATACTGACAAAAAATATGGGACTTTCCTAAATAACCATTCCCATTTGAAGTAATTTTGACGTCGGGCATGTTTACTAACAATTGAATTATTATAAACTATGGTGTAATAGTACATGAACAAATAATTTAATAAATTATCAGAAACGTTAACATTACTTAAACGAATACATTACCCAGATTACTTCTCTGAATTCTAAGAACTCTATTATTCATCCGATATATTTATTGAAAAGTCATTTTCTCCTTTCTTGTTTTATTTTCTTGTGTTTGATCCTTCTCGATGTCATGTTTTATTACATGCCCTGTTTGTCTAAATCATCGTTTCTCAACCTGGGGGTCTCGGGCAGGTATAGAGGGGGTCGCAATCTGTTAAAAAAGAGGCATCCACACGAAAAATCCTTTTATTAAATAATAAAACTTAAGTTATAATCATCGTACTAACTACATCATGTAATAAAACAAACTAATAACTAAATATATGTTAATTTATTAATTATTGTGAGGGTTGCGTTTGTTTTTCATTTAAAAGTTTTTCTAGATATGGATTAACATCGGAAACACACAGTAGATTACACACAGGAAGTTAGTAAATTATTTTCAAGTGATAATAGCCGATTTATATTTAGTTTTTAAAGGCACCATTGAGGGAAACCCTTTTTCGTACAAGTAAGAAGTAGCAAATGGAATTAATGTTTTTATAGCTTCCGTTACTCAGCTTCCGTATTCACATCGTCGTGCAAGCCAAAATTTATCTAAATCTTGAGACAAAAATTCTAGTTGTAAAGTTTTGTCTGTCGATATTGTCTGTGAGGGGGTCGTAAGGCTTTTTATTTATTTTTTGACTTTTTAGCTGACGGTCGCGACTCTAAAAAGGTTGAGATACGATGATCTAAAGTAAGTGTTGAAGCAATGACTCAAGGTTAAGACACATGAATATATAACCAGAAGAATATTTCGCACGCGTCATCTTTGATGTGGTTACCGATGGACTCATGACCTCGGTTCCAAAATGGAGACAATTTTCGAGGATACTTTATTGATTTTCTATAGACGCACTTCCCTAATTAATGTATATTTTACGATTTTGTTTTGAAAAAATATTTTTTTAATATTATAACAATCAAAATTTTTTAGTACAAAATAAATAACATTTATTGACTTTTCTAAATTATAAGTAGGGGAGAGCGGGGCTGGTTGACAAACCATGCCCGGTCCAGCCCAGCAAACCAAATTTTTGAAAATGTACAAACTTTGGACACGGTATTGAATATTAAAACGTAATTTTTTACAGACATCACGCTATATACCTTAGTATTATTATGCCACGTTGCAGAATTAAATAAATTTAAAGGAAAACATTGTAGTACACATTTTTTAAATTAGAAGCAGGTGTGTCAACCTACCTCGTATGCGTGTCAACATACGGGGTAGGTTGACACATCGTTAAAAATGCGAATAAATCTGTTTTAAGAGCATTTATTAGCGGATATTTAACAAATCTAGGTTTACATCGATGGATTACAAGCATTTAGCTGCACCAGCAAAACTTGGAGAAGGAGGAATTAATTTCACATCTTCTTCATTTATAGTAGCATTATCTTCAATAAATGACAATATAAAAGTGACAATAAGACATCCCATACACATTCCTTTTTGTTTTTAGATCCGTTTACCATATTTGCAAAAGGTACAGTATTTTTCTTTTGGTTTGTTGGATTTTTTGTGATCTATCAATATCACTTAAATGAAATCTGATATTAACTGCCCTAAAGATGATATCATTAAGGGTTTGCGCCCTGGTCGTTTTACGTTTCGAATTTTGAAATTTTCCTTAAGAAAGAACGAAAAAATCAAGCTTAAGACTAACGGGGTTGGTTGGCTCTAGTGCCAACCAACCTCAGTAGGTATTTAGAAATGTCAACCGATATTTTCGATAAGAATTTAAAGATATTATTAAAACCAAACATGCCAAATAATAAGTACCTTTATGTTAATGGAAAACAATATCTATTACAGTCTCGAAATTGAGAAAATGACGCCTCCACAATATTTACTATAGCGTCTGATAAAACACGAAATTGGTTTTAAATGGCGAATAATGCGACCGACGCTTATCCTTTCAGGAGTCAACTGAGACCATGTTTGCTGAACTAGAAACAGATTTTTGCCTACACTAGCAGCAATTTTTTAATTAAAAGGAACGCGCCAACCAACTCCTGTAGCCAACCAGCCCCTGTCTCTCCTACTTTGTTTTTTAATATACTTTCACTATATCAAATAGTTTTATTAAATAATTTAACGTGTTTACAAATGTTTTAAAACCTTTTAATAACACTTATTTATTTGAAGGAGATGTCGAAAACAACTACTCCACGGACGATGTGCCCCCACTGGCATTGCATTACTTCGGCATTACATTACAGATACTAGCTAAGACCCAAAGAGGGTACTACGGTGTTACCACTACTAACTATTAATAATACTGTTGTGTAAAAAATACTTTCAAAGTTTAATTAAAATAAAACTTCAAGCGACGATAAACCGCCTACAAAATCATTGTGAGGATATTTAAATTGCCTTCAACTGCAAATGCCAATCAAAATTGGCATTTGGCAATTGAAATGATTATTATTTATTATTGCCATTCTAAGTTATAAAAATTTAAAAACTTCGGTTAACTTTTTTTTGACGCGAAATCCGAATTCTGAATAGAAAAACAATTATGTAATTGTTTATTGTGATTGACAAGTCACATTAAACAATTGCTATAAAAGCAGTAATTTTGTGAAGTATATTATCATTCGGTTTGTTTGATTTAGGTACAGGGTATTCGCGTATATTTTGATCCCTACCTACAGGGGTTATTAAGAAAGTTAGAAAAAAATTAAAATACAAAAGTTGTTTATTATCTTTTAGCTAGGTCGAAAAAAAAATTGCATGTCGTAAACTTGGGAAAACCAATTGAACATAATATTTTTAAATGGGACACCTTGTATAATTTTACACGCTTGGGGAAACATTTTTTCCTGATTTCAAAAATATATATTTTAATGACATTTGCATTGACATTTTTCGAAATATTCGACAGCGAGTACTGTAAAAATATACAAAAAATACAAAGAACTAAAAATATATAACAGTAGAAATCAACAGTAATAAAAAATATTTCACGATTTTCGATGTAACCTCCTTAGTTATTTAAACATTTTTTTAATATTTTCATTATAATATGTTTTTTAATATTTTATTGTAAACATTAAATATTAAATATTTCGAAAACTGTCAGTGCAAATGTCAACAAAATATATATTTTTGAAATCAGAGAAAAAAATTTTCCCAAGCGTCTAAAATTATACAGAGTGTCCCGTTTAAAAATATTATGTTCAATTGGTTTCCTCAAATTTACGACCTAGCCAAAAGATAATACGTGAAAAACCAAACAACTTTTGTATTTAAACATTTTTTCTAACTTTCTTAATAACCCCTGTAGGTAGGGGTCAAAATATACGCGAATACCCTGTACAGTTTGAATTCTGCGTGAAAAATTCGTTAAATAAAGTCTTTATTTATAGTATATTTTTAATATTATTTATTGGCTTATAACTATTTATATCTTTCTTTATATAGGAATTAAGCCAAAAAGTTAACTAAGAGATAAATTATTAATGAATATTATGGTTCAATAATAAGAATATACTATCATACTGGGTGTCATAACTAAAAGAGATATCGGGATGCGGTTTGGACAGATCGACTTAGGATTTTTGCAAGTTTTTTTGGCACTGTTGCCAAATCTCCAAATATATTACTAATTTTTTTATGGAATACGCTCTTCTTTGGAGTAAAATTACTTGCTTATATTAAATGGAACACCCTGTGTATTTTGCCATAATCAGACAGCCTAATCACTCTACTTTTCAAAAAGGTATGCATTGTTTACATTATCTTGAGAATTGGAGCCACAAAATTAAATTTGTTAGAAGTACTCTTATTTGGGTTATTACGAATGAAAAAAATACCTTCTTCTTTGTAAAGTTATTTTTAAGTTTTTGTACACTTATTTTAAATAAAATACCCTATATATTTTAAAATTTTAAAATCTCTCATCAAACTTGATGTAGAACTTGACTGCATTTGCTTTTTAAAGGAAAAAAAATAGGGAGAAAAGAATAATTCTTTAATAATCTGTAGGAACGAGTTTTGTTAACAATAACAACAAAGCACAATGACAGTAATAAAAATAACAGATAAAATAATCAAAACAACTGTATAAATAAAAACTAGTTACTTGAATAAGTTAGAAAACAATTTGTTTTAACTGCCCACCATTTACTTCAGTATACATTTGTGCATCCTTAGTAGTAAAATGATCAAAAATGTGTGATCCTTCTAATGTGAACATTTTTATATCTACACTTAAAATTTTTGACACAACTGACAATACAATTTATTATTGTACTTTTGTTTTTCATGGGTACTGTGAAGACCCAAGCTTCACAAAACTGTTCAAGTAAGAGGTGCTCCCATTAAACTGAATTTTTTGGCTCAAATTCTCAAGATAATGTAAACAATGTATACCTTTTTGAAAAGAAAAGTGATTAGGCTTTCTGATTATGGCAAAATATACAGGGTGTTCCACTTAATATAAGCAAGTAATTTTACTCCAAAGACGAGCGTATTCAATAAAAAATTTACCAATATATTTGGAGATTTGGCAACAGTGCAAAAAAAACTTATAAAAATCTTAAGTCGTTCTGTCCAAACCGCGTCCCGATATCTCTTTTAGTTTTCGAGATATAAGGCGGCGAAATGTGATACTTTTCGATGGGACACCCCGTATATTCATATGAAGATATGCCGTTGTAATTCAATGTCGGGAGGTGCATATTGTACGCAACGTAGTAGTTTCCGACATATCTTAAAAATAATAAGGTTATTCCTTTGCGAACCTATATTGGATTATAGGTAACGAGGAAGTTAAAAATGTTATTGAACCATAATATTTGATCATTTCATTATAATTTATCTCTAAAGCCGTTATATCGTTTTGATAATTTAAAAAATGACGAAGTTAATCCAAAAACTAACATTTTGGCATGACCACATAACGCGGTACTTCGTTTTACGTTAATAACGGGAATACAAATTCCGACGTCAATCTCTTTCATTTACGTGAGATTTCTCAATGAAAGGGAATCACTTAAGGAGTTCCACCATGCCCCGATTGGAGATATCAAGGAGGTGGCCACAGGTTATACTCGTCGACACCGGTACTGCGGCGGCAAATATATTCGCGATTTCTCGACGGACAGCGTCGCAGACGGACTACTTAGTTTGCGGGTACCACGTTAGTACTACCGCTGTGTGCAGTGCATTATCATTCAATATGATTTGTTTCGTAATTCTGTTGGAAATGACTTGCTCGAATTTTTTAGAGGAACCTGAGTTATAATAGTGGCCCTAGTGTGTGTGTGCGTGGTTTAGAATTTGATTTGGTGATATCAAGGATTTTGTTTTGTATCTGGTGAGTTAGGTTATGTTTAGGTATATTATATTATTATATTTGTGGGGAATTGTAGTTGGGTGTGATAAGATATCCACAAATATTGAAATATAGCAGCTGCTGATAATTTCAAAATTGTTTCAATGCTTGTATTTGTATATGGGTTTGAAAATTTACCGGTTACCACAATCTGCATATTCGAAATCTCGCGCGGTGTACTAAAATAAAACTGATATCAAGAAAATATGCGAATCTATTATTAATAGCGATATTTTATATGTAAAATAAAAATATGTATTTTAATTATATAAATATTTGCTCCTGTACTTCTTATTTTTATTAAAAATGTTTTGAAATAGTTGCAGTTCAGAGTTCAAATTGTATTTAAAATAATAATATATTATTATCGTACAGTAAAATAATATTATTTGTTTTACAAAACAATAACAGCAAAAAAAAAACAAATATGTACAACATTCAAATAACCAAACGAATCTTGTGCAATATTTAGTGTTACACATAAAATACGAAATTGTACCACATTTTTCAAATGCAATTTGTTCCAAATCTTTGTATTTAAGATTGCTAATATTGATATTTTGTTTATAATCTTATTGAATAATGTACTCAAAATAAATTAACGTAGCAAAAGTATCCTCAGTATTATACAGTGCGTTACCTACTATACAATACAATTTAATTTATTTTGGTGCATGTTTCATTATCCAAAATCCTAAAGGTGTTACACAAGGTTTATTCTGTGATAGCATACTCTATTTTCCCTATTCCATAGCACTTAATCTTCTAACATTCTTTCTATATGAGTCAGCTGGAAACATTCCTACTTTTGTTCACCAATTAACTTAAAAAAAAAAAAAAAAAACGGTAAATACAGTTCAATATGCTCCACTTCGGGCGTCCATAACTTCAGTCAGGAAAATACTTGTTAATGAGAATGTCTTGAAAATGTTTTCCAGCCATCCTAAGAGGGAACTTATGTGCTTAAAGTATATCAAATTTTATTGGGTTTTGTTAATAACTGAAGGGTCTACAGCTAAATAACGAAAGGCTAAAGGCAACTTTAGCTAAGTGTCCATTATTTTTAATTATGAAATCCGACCTTACTATTATTGAGACAATTGTATCCAAGGTATTAAAAAGTAACTTTAGCTAAAGCAGCTTTAGCTGGTTTATGAAACCAACCCTTAGTATTTAAAAGTTATAGCTGTTTCCTTTAATTTTTTATTTAACTTGCATATCTAGGACGCAACTAAAGACTAACGAGAGACAGTTACATGGTATACAACACAGACAAACAAGAATACAGACATCTTGATGCTGCAGGTTTTAATTTGTTTAAGTTTTGAGATATTTTTATATACTCATATAAATATAGTTCTGTTTATTTGATTAGACTTGATAAGATACTAGACAAGGTTAAACCGCAGATACCTGTTCGTAATTTAGAAAAATTTCCAAGGTCTGGTGACTACATGACTACATAGGTTTACTCATTTACTCACTATACATTTTTTTTATTAAAAAAGCTATTTTCAGTATTTTAGATCTTAATAATTATTTTACTAAAACGGTAATTTGGTAGGTATACAAGAGAGAACAGATATTTTTGAAATTTATATGAGAGTGAGATGCTAGTTGGTAACTATTCTATCAAACGTTATTAATAGTTGTTGAATACTGAAAATGTAGATTTTTTTATTCTTAATAATTGTGGATTATATCTAAAATATAGATTTATTCATATTTAGGTAATATAGATTATTTTTAAATAAATATCGTACATGTTTACCAAAGGTATTTACAGTTAAAGCTACGACCGCATAGCTATAAAACTTGTATATAAATATGTCTATAATAATAAATATGACATATGTTTTTTACAATTACATGGTATATTACTAATAATAGTAATTAGGTATTAATTAATATAAAAATAAAAATCATGCAGGACGACGGTCCTATCTCTAGATCTTATACGTAGGCAATTACTCTAAACGTAATAATTGTATTGTTTAATTGCGTGATAAGATTTTAAAGAAAATAACAAATAATAATAATAATAATAAGAAGAAGAGGAAGAAGAAGAAGACATGTCAGGGGTATGGAGGTCCCTGATGTCAACTACAGGGCCTGCCATAGGGCGCCGGAGGAAATTATGCATCTGGTCTCCGCTTGTCCTGCATATGGAGTCTCGGCCTATATCCATAGGCAATGCGGCTTTTTGAGTGCTTTACTACTTTCTACGGCACTCGTACGAGACAGACGAAGCACCAGTGCTGCCATACGCTCCGGGGGATATTGAGTCCGTTGTGGGGAATGAGAAGTGCCGTAGACGTAGTGAGAAGTAGACTTTGTGTGAACTTCAATGTTCAAACTGTTCTCTTATGTAAATTATATTACAAAAAAAATTATACTATTACTAAAATTATATTAAATTATATTATTACTGTTATATTATATAAATTTTGTAATATTTGTAAATTTGTTAGTTTCATTGTTGTTACTTATTGTGTAATTTTGTGGGTTGCCTTAATGATAGATGTTATGCTATCGTATATAGATATATGCTATTATAATTTACTTGCCCGTATTGTAAATAAAATTTTGTTACCATTCTTCTACAAAAAATGCCGTAAATGATTAACTTTTAAAAATAACCATATGAAACTATATATTTTTGAAAAGCTAACAAAATAAGCTTTCCATCGCGACCCAAGCCAACTATGGTTTCCATTTAAAAAATCATAAGTTTGGTTCGTAAATCAGTAATCACTCGGTATATAAAAAAAGTAATATCACCGTTGAATTATGTTATCAAACTTCGACAAAATTTGTCTTTACATTTTTTCTGTATCTCTTCAAATAAGCGAGATATAGAGTCCACCCAAAGTTACAAAAAAGTGACAAACGGCTTATAACTCGAAAACAAATCGACTTACCGGATTTCTGTTTTGACAGTTGAATTTGTCTTAAAAAATTAGCCAACGTTCGTGCTGTTCATTTTTTTCTGTCGCTCATAGCAACCGAGATACCCCCAAATCCCATCGAAAATGCACCTCCCTGTACGTTTGACTATACTAATAATTTGCGGTCGGTAGATACAACATTAAGTACCTGATACTGTAATGTTGTTTTCTAGCAACACTTTACAGGACTGTTATTAGGAGCTGTTTTTGAATTTAAATCAATTCTTGACACATCCGCTTTAATTAAGTAAAACTCGAGGTAAAACTACAAGTCAGAAAAATGTAAATAATGCTTTTCTACCTATTTCAGTGACGCTACTAAGTTAGGGAATTTATTTAAAATTTCCTCTGAGCACTTCCTTATTATAGGTACAACCAAAATTATTGTACGTCTAAAGAAGGTTAATGTCATGTTAATGTTATCTTGCATGTCAAGGCCATTACCTAAGGTAATGATGCAATTTGATTATTGTGAGATTTTATTTTAATGATTAAAATTCAATACAATAATTCATTTTTATTACTGTTTACAGTACTCGTTTACACTTTCTGGACTCGGCTCCTAAAAACTTGTACTGTGCCTATCTAATACCTCACCTGCCGGATTTCTAACGTAACGTACCCATTGCGGTTCCCCGTTTCCAATAATAAATAATAGTAATCGTAATAATAGTAATAACCTGGATCTCATATGCTCTCTCCCATGTGACTACTGAGCTATTGTGCATAAATAACCAGTAGGTATCAAATATTGCTACTTGCAAACTTCAAATCTTACTGTTGATGAACTTCAACTGATTATATTTAAGTTAATTTATTAGTTATTATTAAGTTAACTGAATGTTGAGGTAATTTGAGATCTAGCATTCATAAATAAGTATTTTGAATGTTTCTGCCTATGTCAATTATAATAATTTTACAAAATAAGTTTGAACTTGAAGCTAAAAATGTTAAAACTGTATCTCCTGTTGTTTGACCTTCTAAAAATAAAGTCAACCTAAATACGTGTCCGCAGGTGAAACATTGAACATTTAAATACATGTTGAGACCACAACTTTTCATTCTCAAGTTATAATATTTTTAATTAAGTACCTAGGTAACAATAAACATTTTCGGTTCTTCATAAATATCTTATAAGAGTTTCAATTAAAGAATAAATAGAGTTTAAGTAGGTATAATATAACATAATTATAGATAGGTGACAATAATAAAACAAAATAGCATCGTATTGCATTTTTCAAATTCACTATTTTTTAAATATTCAGTATAAGTTGCTTTACTGATTCCATAATTTACAAAATATATTTCCATGTATAATTTTTACCAAGAAAAGTTCAATGACTACTTTAGTAAAATCGTACCTTCTTGTAGTAGTAGATATTGTTTGTAGTACTGATGAAACATTTTTCAATCAAATTAAATGCTTAGGTACTTCTAAATATACCAAAACGCGAGTCGCTTTTGATATATAAAAGAAAACAGTTATCATCTGATCTCTTTACCGCAAAATCCTCTTATTTTTTACTTATCTAGATGTGTATACCAATATTAGGAAATGTCTTTAGGGGTTGAATATGCTGAAATTGAGCTGGTTATTTCATATTTTCACACTTCCTGTTTGGTAAGCAAAATCTGTTTTTCCATTGCGTTAGTACCCTACCTATTAGGGAACAGTAACTCATATTTGTGTTAGTTTTAATAACACAACGTTTTATCCTTTATCCTTTATCCTTTATCCTTTATCCTTTATCCTTTATCCTTTATCATTTATCATTTATCCTTTATCCTGTATCATTTATCCTTTATCCTTTATCCTTTATTATCCTATCATGATGAACTATATTTCCAAGACATTTATAGGTTTCTTTGCTCATTCCGAAACTTTCCATTATCTTGTTGCAATTCCGCAGTGACTGCAAATAATCTGAAGATTATATTTCTTTATATATATAGGGATGGATCCAGAATCAATCCGCCTCCTTCTGTGTCTATATGTACGAATATAATAGTACAAAATATCCATCTCTTCCACATCAGTCATAATTTGGAACAATTAAATACAATCAGAACACAAACGTACTTACGTAAGCTATTGGCATATTTTTGTACACTACGTATACGTGTACCAGAACAATATTCATCTAGATGGTACTACAGTCTGTAAATAGTTTCGTTAGAAACCAGTTGCTCCGTGAACGACGGGCCTTAATGCAAAATGTTTATTTCCCACAAACTTCTGTAACAATTTAGGCATTTATTAGGATAGTAGCCTCACATTGCACAAACACGCGAATAAATTGTTCATGGGTCATTTTCTATATTGAAATTCATATAGGTACGTTCACAAAGATGTTCTTGCTATTGGTAATAAACTAAAATTAACTGATTCTCTTATCTTAATCTATATTTATTTTGGTAATAGAGTATACTGGACTTCTAGTTTAAATAAAGACAAAAGAGTCTTCAAAAAATTAAAAATGATTGCCTTAGGTTCAGTTACAACTTTAAAAAAATTGCTGAACCTCAATCAGCGTTATTACATTTAGCTAGTCTCGTTGACAAAGTTGACCAGTTACATCATCAGCCTATTAGACACATGGTCGATACATTGTTCCTAAACATAGATCCGTGCGATTTCAAAGTCCTTTTAATTGCACTACTTCTAAAACTTATAATAATGCTTTACCTACCGATTTTAGATCCTCTTCTGGTATGGATTCATTCAGAAAACAAATAAAATCATATTTGTTTGAAAGATAGAGGTTATATCTACTTGCAAACATTATTTTGTAGTTTTAGATTATATATTGTTTCTTTTATGTTTATTTTTAGTAAAGTTTGGTTCGGTGGAATAGCCAACCATATTGAATTCTGGTCATCTCTTTTCAATTAGTTCTTTTTATCATGCTAAACACATTAAATATTAATAGTTATGAATAAAATCCATATATCTGTCTAGACTACACTTAAGTAGACATCAATTTAAGTAAAATAATGTAAGTGCCGTAATACAAACTTTCAATGTGTAATATATTTACTAAAAAAATAATTATGGGTAAAGAACCCAATGAAATTGAATATTTAGTAAACGTTTATCTGGAATTGTTCCACGTAAATCCAATAATCATCAGATAAAATGATTATTTTAAATCCTCAATTTTGTTATATTTACGTTGGCTTAGTTTCTTCTGTGTAAATAGATAAATATCGTAAATGAAATTTCTAGTAGGTAGTCACAATTAGTCGACATTTTCCAAAGCAATATTACCTACTGAGATCATAGAAGATAGCAGCCTCCGGATAGTTGCTTCTGGATTTTTCTCCAAAAGTATTAAAAAAAAAGTTTTACGTGTTGAAAAAATAGTTTTTTAAATACATCGAAATTTACCAAGATACGTCAATTTTAAGAATTTAAGGTAATAACTCATTTTAATCGGGAGTTTGTATCCTGCTGGCAGTTTTGTAAACTAACTGTAGAAGCTTATTAGGCTGATAAAGGATGTTTCTGTAGGATCCGGAATTTGTTCTAACATGGTAGAACATTTTCACAAGTAAAACTAGAACAATTGCCAGAAGATATCGTCTATCATTTTGGCACATTCGATGATTCATTTTTCATTCTTTTGGCAATTTGCCATTTGTGAAATAACTACAATTGCAAATCAGTGATAAAACTTAGTTGATTTATTAAATAATTCTAACCATTATATTTGATGATCGAGCGGTTTTTTTGAGGTAAACTTTGGTGTGCCTAGATGCTACGCTTATGGCCCTTTGAATATTTTTATTTTATTGTTTATATTGTGTATTGTAAAAATGCCATGTTCTTTTTTTGATGAATGACCCAATAAATATACTATAATCCAAATAAATATACAGACATGTAAAATATTTATTCGAATCAGTCAGTATTTCATTATTCTTATTAGATCTATTTATCTAATCATATTGCTTATTTATCTGTTGTTTTTTCATCCACAATCTTCCTATGTAAATAAATGTCGTCTAAACATCTCTTAAGTCTATTTAAGATCATTTGAAGTGAAAAAACTGTAAGAATATGTAAATGTTCAGCTATGTCTGCAATACATGTAGTTTGAATTGGATGACTATGACTTATGGATTAAAAATTAGATACTATGGCTAAATTTTACGACTACGAAAACTACGAAAAAGTACTGGAAGTGATCTGAAAGTACCTTGCACAAAGCTAAAGGACCAGTTGGCTTCTTTAGAGGTGCATCTCCGGCTACACAGCCCCTCCTGACCTACTCCCAATCACCACCCAGGAGGGGAGCGACACTTTTCGCCCCCGTCCGAGACAGACTACCCCCGGTGGGTTAGACATGCAGGCGAAGAAAGAAGAGAAGACAGTAGTATATTTAAAGAGAATTTCCAACTCTAACTGTTGCCTTTTATACAAGGTATTTCAATAGAGTGTCAAAGTCCAATATCGGTCCTTTTGCAGGGTTTTGGATAAAAACGTTTTCATAGGAGAGATGAAGTGTGAAAAAGCGCAGATTTTAAAAAATATTTTGAAATATACAGAGTGGCACACTACAGAGGGACCTATCAATTTTTTAAAATGGATATCATTATATTTTTGGATATTTGAATTCAGCCTAAAATTGAAATGGACTTCCTTCTAAAATTTTAGCTTTAATAAACATCGGTTTACAATAATAAGTATCAAGAAATCGTTTAATACGCAAAACAAAAGAAACATATGAATAATTAAATAAGCATAAACATAAAACGCTATTACTATTTTCAAGAGTTTTAAACATTTATTAATCAAATCTGTTCATAACTGAAACTGATCTTGCATTTCTATACATATTTGTATTCGACTTTCAAAAGATCTGCTGACATTCCTTAAAATGGCTAAACTTATAATATAAAAAACATTCAAACGTTGCATGTCTTATTTTTGTATTTAAAAGAGTTTTGTATTGTTACAAAATCACCGACACAGTGCCCGAGTGCGGCGTTGCCAAATCTACTTTTTCCCCAGCCTTAAGGAAATTGTGCATAATCTGGCAACACCACCTTCAGAGGTGCCAGGGGCAACCCCCAAGGACGAAGTCTCAGCCCTCTAGACCTTTAAATAAGGGAGGTAGGCTCTTTTGTCCACATTTCCTGGATGTCACCAACGGTACTTATCGAATACCCCTCGTATGACTTGAGTGTTGATTATTTATTGAACTGCCCTGGTTTGTGGATTATTCGTGAGTAATTGATGGAAATTTCTACGTGGATCTAGAAGCCTAGTTCACCTATACAAAGGTCGCGATGTGCCGGCGAGTCAATCATTTTAATCAGACAGCGGCAAGAGCGAAGAAGCAATACTTAAGTGAAGTAATTGCAATTATTTTCGAAGTGTTTTCGGCGGTTATTTAATTAAATATTGTACAAGAAGTGTTGTGTTATGTTTGAAGAGTTATATAAAGATTTGTTCTGTTGTAAAAAAGTCTTACTTATCTTGAGAACCTGGGAAGGACTAACACTATTATACTCGCTCTTAAACATAGCTCCACAAAAAAATCCAGTTCTGCCGAATCGGGGCTACGAGCAGGTCATTCGCGATGTCTTCTCCTTCCTATCTGACCATTTGGAAAACTTTATCATGGTTATTAGACTAATCGGAAGTAGAAAGTGAAAATGAAAAATTATACAGAATAAGTAAATATTTCAAATAATATAGATTTTAGGTATAGAACATTATTTACAAAAATATAGAGAATGTCAAATCAAAAATGAAATAATGTAAACGCATTTGAAAAAATGAGAAAACGCTCATCCTTGAATGTCTTCTTATATAAAATAATGGATAGGTATTATGATATAACTTACGACAAATTAGAAATTGAAGGCACTGAAAATATTGAAAATTTATTAATACGATTTTTTTTCCTAAAATTACAAAGGTAGATCAAATTATATTAGTTTATCTATAACAATACTAAATGATACTCATTTCATTTTTTATGCCTGCAGTTGATAAAAATAACTGACTACCTCATATTACACTTCTTATTATTATTTATTTTTGTAACACTACTTTTATTTCAAAATTCTGACTACTTATTTTTAGAAGCTTACACGTTCTTGGAATCACATTAGACATATATATAGTAAGCAAAATTGTGGAAGTGGATAAGTTGAAAAAAGAACAGTGGGCACTAATAATAAATATTTATTTATAGCTCGAAAATAAGTTCCTGAAATGTAACCTACAACAAAATACTGGTATTGTGCTTTAATATTGTTGATGTATGTATATTTGAAAGCAAGACATAAATAAATTAGTTTACATATTGAGAATATGTCAATAAACTTACTATACAATTACTAACTATAAAATACGAATAAATTTTAATAGAGTATGTTGTTCATTTTAATCAAGAACATTAAATATATTTTCTGTTTTTGAATGTTTTCCTAGTATATCGGTTGGTTGACACATTTTATAGATGTGAATATAAATAAATAAAAAGAAAATTATTATAGACACAAAATATAAAAGTTATTGTCCCTTTCATTCATGATAGTCCAAGTTCATTTTCATTGTAATGTAGTTTAAGGAAAATATGGTATACAACGTCTCTACGTCTCGAGTACTCTACTCTACGCCTATGTACTGGGCTCACATGCAGTTAATATCCATGCTGTGAGGGTCAATGCTACTAGGATAAAATTAGTTTGGAAAAGGACAAAACACACAAAATTGTGTCATGGTTTCCAAGGAAAATAATTCCTCAGATCATTTTCACCTTGTTACATACATACAAAATCTCTGCAGATATTTATTCACATAAACATAAATTTATTCAGAAAAACACCTAATAATTTTTCACCTAATTTCGAATCCAACAAATTTTGAGTCAAAATCATAAAACACCATGTTGAAATATAATAATGTTTCAGTAATGAGAATATTTGTTTTATAGCAGACGTTATAACCATATTTCCAAAGAATTTCAATCTGTGGATGTACAAGGTATCATATCATAAAGTAAGGGATATATTACAGCTTATTATTATGTATTTTTAACAAATTAAGTTAATAAACAGGATGTGAAAGATATTCGATTGTTTAAGCAATGGGATTTCTTATGTCCAACAGTGGTTAACGCAAATGTTTGATATGTCGTCTATTTTAATGCTGTACAATCACCAACCGTTCCTCCAAATTATTGTACACTGCATTATTCAACATTTCTGGTTGAATTGCAGCAATTTGCTCCCTAATAGTCTTTTAAATATTCCAGTTTTGTTGGTCGTTTTCTAACCACCAAATTCTTTAAATAACCCCACAGCCAGTAATCAGTTGGATTAAGATCAGGAGATCTCGGAGGCAATGGCTTTATAAAATGCTTATAAAACGATTTTGAACATCAGTTAAACATTCTTTAACTGGTCGGTAAATATGCGGGGATGCTCCATCCTGCATAAAAATCATGTTTTCAATTCCTTCGTGCTCGTTTTGTATTCGTGGAATGGCATAATCTCGTAACATATGCAGGTATCGTTCACCAGTAACAGTTACAGATACGGCCTCTCCATTCTGAGTCTCCTCAATGAAGTATGGTCCAATGATACAATTAGATGTGAAACTGCACCAAACGGTGACTTTCTTGTCATGAAGACCTTTGATCCACATGAACGATTTTATGTGAATTATCTGTTGACCATATTAGACAGTTTTGAGTATTGACTCCACCATTTAAAGAGAAATGGGCCTCGTCTGTCCGTAAAATACGGGATAACCATTCAGGTTCAATTTCCATCTGAGATTTGTAAAGAAAAATCATACCTGATGGGAAAATTTGTAGCTTTTAAACTGCTGTAGCAAACAGCAGTTTAAGTTTATATTGATACATTTTCCAAGCCGTAGTGTATGGCATTTGCAATCGTTTTGATATCGAATTCACACTACTGATTGCTAACGGATTAGTGTTGGCTATGTTCTGGTTTTCTCGAAGAACTTCTGCAACTTGGACATCACTAATCCTTGGTCTTCCTGATCTCGGTAGATCAGTTACAGACTATGATCTTTCAAATTTGCTAATCAATTACGGTACGTTTTCATTTGACAGGGCCCTGCTCTCAAATCCATTTTGTTGGTTTAGTTTAGAACACTGTTCCTCAGTCTGATTTCCAAAATATGGACTTCAAGTGGATATGATTGAAGATGTGCACAGAAAATTTTATAAAACATATTAATTTTAAATCAAATGGGATTTATCCTCCCATAAGATATCCGCAAAATGTACTATTAGCCGAATTTAACGTTGATAACAAAGGGACGCGACGAATCCGTCATTGCGTGATTATATTGTTTAAATTTGTAAATTTTTTAATTGGTTGCCCTGAAATATTCATCAATCTAGAATTCCAATATATGTCGTTTAAATTCAAGGTACCATGATACATTTAGATTTCCAATCCATGCATGCTTTCTCTGGATGTCTCCTTTATTACAGTGATAAATTAATAATAGTCGATTTTGTAATGTGTAATATGTATGTTTTTAAATGCAGAATATCACATATTATTGTCTAAGTGTATATTTTTAAATTATTTACTATATTATTATTATTTTTTGTTTGTTAAATTTTATGTATTTAGTCTGCCCTTTAATTGGCTTTTGTTGTTGTATGGTATAAATAAAATTAAAAATATTTGACAGTCATACAGGTATAGGTATCTTGTGGTGATATATCTCGTGTAAACACCACTTTCAAATCAGAAGACAGCGCTAGCAATTAACACCTAGGTGTTGCTTAAGTTAATATTATGATGATTACCTGCGATTGACGTCTGTGTTTAATCTCACATAAGAAGCACGCGTGTCACATTTACTTTACAGTATAAAGTTTTCAGACAGAGAAGAGTATCTATACACAGACTGTTAATGCGTAAGGGACAGCCCGATATTTGCTTGTTCCTTAAATTATGGTTTTATAAGTTGGTTAGTAGATTGGATGGACATGTAGCAAACATTTTTCTGGGAATATACCAGCTGCAAAAGAATACGAGAAAACAAAATATTCTTATACATACCTAATACATAGACAAACCGATAGAAAACAAATAGTTTAGTAACCCATTACCGATATCCATTGGCGTTCCCCAAGGAACGGTGATTGGGCCAATTTTGTTTTTAATTTATATTAACAGTATCATAATATACGAACGAGACGAACTCTTAATATCATATGCTAATAATACTGCAATTGTTTGCTTTGGTGAATCATGGCAATATGTACAGGATACGACTGAAAAGCAACTACAAATTATTTGTAACTGGCTCAGTCTAAGCCGGAATGTGGAAAAAACCAAAATTATTACATTTGACCCAATGGCAAGAGACCAGCCAAACCAAGAAAACTTGTTCTTGCTGTATATTCCTTCGAATGATAGGAAGAGCCGACATTGAAAGATCAAAAAGCGACGTCGCTATGAACGCTTGCCAGCAACGAGCCCATTATCCCTGTGATAACTTTTCTGACACCTCTTGCTGAAAACTCTTCAAGCCAAGAGGATCTATAGACCGTGCTTTGGCAGTCCCTATGCGTACTGAACATTGAGATCCAACCAGCTTTTGCCCTTTTGCTCTACCTGCAAACCTACCTACCTGTTTCTCCTGCAAATATTTTAAATAGTGGCAAGTATTCTACCATAACTGTAATTAAATAGTGACAAACCATAAATGTAAATACGATAAGATATTTGGGTGTGATGGTGGACCAACTCTTAGGATGTAACGATCACATTGAATACAATGTAACTGGTTATGAAAGCTTATGAAATTTGATTCTACCCTATTTTTTTCTTTTTCACAATTATTGAAACTTGTTTTATTCTTGGGTAAATTATGGTAGATGTAGATAGTAAACATCTACAATACTAACATCTATATTATTGCTTATTATTGGTTAATACCATCAATTTTATTGGTTATTAACGATCCTATAACTGCTTATTAACTAACGGTGCAACGTTATTCCCTTAGCAAGCCGGTGGGTAACGCGTGCGTTAATATTTAATCGGAACTGGTGCAAACAAGCATAACAAACTGAAAAATATATGTGAAAACAAAAAAATTACAGAAATTGCTCGAAATGATGACTACTTTAGTTTAAGATATATGTGCACACGCATAATGCAATTTATTGAAAAATAATATTTACTTTTATAATATCACCCATGATACATTTTTTTATCAAATCTCCCAGTTATTAGCGAATTACCTAAGGTAAATAGAAAGTTGATCAATGAGTAGCATCAAAATTTACACTTGTTCATAAATACTGTGAAAACAAACCGCCGTTAAAGCAAATATTTAGAGAAAAGTTGTTTATGCGTAGGTACCTTACGGATAAAAAAATTATTTTATAAATCACAAGGAACTGTATTGAGTATTAGAAAAAATTACAGTCTTGTTGAATTGTTGATAAATATTTAGAATATTGTAGTGTCTATAATTTGTAGATGTTCAAGTGCCCCTATTATTAAAAAAATCATAGAAACTGAAACTCCTATTATATTCGTAAGATCGAGCATTCAATTCGGACAAAGACTCGTTCTGTCAGTCTTTAGATCAAAGGTAGATATGTCTCTATTCTATATATCAGTTTTCTAGTAGCTAGAACGCGTTCTAATAAATTAAAGACCTTTTTAACGTAATAGCATTTTAGATTGTGATAGATGCGTTCTTAAATGTATCTGATCGATTAGGTACACAGAAGGTTATAGTTTATGTTTGTTGTTTCGCATACTGGTATTTACTCAAGTATTTATGAAATTTCCAAATCATTATGAAAACTCGACTGAATGCTTCTTCAAAGCATTTGTGCAAGATGCAATGTATCTATAGACATTTAGTATCTACTTTACATTGCGAATTACAAGGGAAAAGTTGAAGATAAACTCTTGTAGAGGTTGCGAAAACTCATATATGGTTTTTAGTCTCCTGTCACATTACAAACAATAAAAACCAAATTGTATATACTCTCTACAACAGCTACAACAATAATGAAAATATTTTCAGACTGATCAATAGGTACCTATTGCTGATAACATGGAAGGATCAAGAAAATAGAAGTACCATTCCTTGGCAAAGCCCCGGCCCCGTCGTGTTCGACCATTCTTTCTCAGTAGAGTGGTGGGCAGTAAAAAACAAGTACTTGTGCAATAATTTCAACGATTTAGAGAATAGTCAATATTCCAATGTCCTCAACATAAGATAAATATAATACTTAAGTTGAATATAATATATCTCACTAGAAAAAACTGATAAATAATGAGTGACAATAACCTTTTGTGACTTCATTAAATTATAATTTGCACTCAGAAGTAATCCATTACTTAACTTATTGGGATTTTGAAGTAAACACATTTCATTACCATCCGCATATACTCCATAAAAATTAAATTCCACTCAATTAAAATTTCATATACTCAAGATATTGATATCAAGATATATCAGTTATACAAAGTATATCTTGACCTATCACTGACCAGTTACACCGGTCAGTGTCTGGTGGTTGTTCTCGATGAAAAATGTGGCGACTCCTATGGAGATGCCCGAGTAATGCAATGCCAGTCGGGGCACATTGGCCGTCGATTAGTACATTTTATTTCTTCCGTTTCTACAACTTTATTGGCAGTGTAATAGGTCCATCTTCAGTAGTTTGTTTGTAACCTACAAAGAGTTTGTCCAACACATTGCTCTTATGGTACTAAATTTTGGACATATCTTCCTTTTTATTAGAGATAAATCCACCAATCCTCATATCACTGTATTCGCAAGAGAATGATTTATCTAAATATTTAAAAATAGAGCTGGTTAGTTGGTTACTAACTGATTACTTTTAATTTAATTTTCTGCTAAGCAGTAAAAATTAATGAGACTACGTAAAATTATCTAAATAAAAACAAACTCATGCCAATTTCTATAGCAATAACTCAGTTATTATTGTAATGAAACTTGTAATGGCCTTTTCATTATAATTTTGTTGTTTGTTTTAAATAGCTTATTAATTGTGGTTGGTAGTTTTTTCGCTTTTTCACCTTGAATCGTAATAATACGTTTACTGGTCATTATATCACTCAGTGAATATAAACATCATTATTTGAAAATGGTAATTGTAGCGTGCAAAAATGCACTGTCAGTTTGGAGTTGATTTGAAATAATCAATACAGCTATTAAAATATTGCCAACATATCTATCGATGTAAACGTCACAGGTTGGCGACGAAATCGAAAGTTTTTGCTGATTCTTTTGTTTTGAAAAGATAATTGAATCCCAAAAACTTACCAACAAATTTTAAGAGGTGGTAGGGGACATGAAAACAAACCTTTTAACATATGTCTCCAAATGAGCCGTTTGGGCTGTAGAGCAATAAAATGTTTTAAATCATACGCGAATAAGTAAATTAGTTCTTGATTTAGTTGGACACCAGTGTATTTCGTTCAAAATTTGTTGTTTCAACTACACTTGAAACCATCTTGAAAGAAAAGCTGCACGCTTGTATGGACAGAGATATCCGGAACGCCGGCAACCCATCATACAACGCGTGGGAACAGGGCCGCCGCTATGGTGTTGGCCGCCCGTGTGCAACTCAATATTTGCCGCCCCCCTCCTTTCTATCTAGGTACCAATAATTACAAAATGTATAAAAGTTGCATAGTTACTTTTTTAGATATGTATCAATAGTAATTAGTAAATAGGTAAATACTCACTCAAAAAATTAAAGTAATATCCAACACAGCCAAATCTAGGAAGTCTCCATATTAAAGTACAAAAGTCCATTAAAATAAAATATAATTAAATAACATAAAAAGTAATTAAAAACGAACTTTTCGGGCTTTGGTTTCGGAAAACTTTTTGACAATGTCTTTAATACCCAATGTTATTTTCTTCCCTGCTTTTGATAAAAAATGATTCTAGTGCACAGCTAAGTTTTCTTTTCTCCTCAGTTTTTGAATCTTTTTTCTCTCTATATTGAAAACCCTAGTCGTTTTCGTTTTGTTTTTCTTTCGAACATTTTAAAGTAATCACAAAAAATTTCAAAACAGCGCGAATTTAACAAACTAAGGAAAAAAACACTTTACTTAATATTGTTTCTCTTGTTTGTCCAAACTGTAACCCGTACCCGTGAATAATAATATTTATGAAAAATACTAATAATAAATTATTGCTCTATTCGGGACGGTCGCGTAAACAAAATTATACATATCTATCAACTATCAACGTACTGTTTAAACCAAACAGCAAACCAGTTGCCGGTAAATAGGGAACTAAAAATTAAAAGAAAGATGAGAACATATTTTCTTTCCTTACGATCAAAACTGCAGTTCGGCGTATGCATCCCTCATCCTATAAAGAGAAACATTTAAATATTTAAAAGCCAAAAGCCGCGAGCCACCTCAGATAAAAAAGTGAAATTTATTGCTACGTTTATTTACAAGAGCCGATAACGCACGTTGCCCAGCGACGAAAAATAATTTGTCATATTAGCAAAACGGCAGTTTCAAAGCTAGATACTATACAATAACATTTCTAATCCAAAGATTAGGATGAAAGAAAGAACGAATTAATATATTACGGCTGTCGTTAACTTAATATACAATGAATAAAATAATGGGGTTTCAGCCAGTCAAAATAAGAATATATTTAATTTCTTTTTTAAAAAAACCAAGCTTTCGCTCAAATTTTTGAGTTTCATCAGGGCTTTAATGTTATCAGAGGGGTCTCTTTGGCCGCCCCTATTACTGGCCGCCCGTGTGCGGTGCACACTTTCCACACATGGTAGCGGCGGCCCTGTGTGGGAACCTAAAGCGACAATCTACTGTCAAAACCGGAGTGAGTCCTGGTGGTGGGGGTGGTGGTCGTCCGGTCGTCCAAGAACAGCTCGTACGGTTGAATTTGAGGAAGAAGTTCTACACCGTGTGGAGGAAAATCAATCCACAAGTGATCGCGCAATTGTACTCCAAATGGAATCTTCCAATCATGGTACACCGTGTCATGTATGAACAACTCCTCTACCTCTATCATTTACAACACGTACAAGCTTTATATTCTGAAGATTAACTAAATCGATTAGCTTTTTGCCAATGGTTTTTAGGTCACAACTTAATAGAACGTCACTTCGGGAGAATAGTATTACTTTTCTGATGAGGCATGTTTCATGCGCGATGGTTATTTTAATGGTAGAAATAGTCATATTTGGCATGATGAAAATCCTCACGCTGCGGTCTCTAGAAGACACCAGCAACAGTTTTCTGTAAACTTGTGGGCTGGTATTGTTGGAGAGAATTTAATAGTTCACTTGTTGCCAGCTCGTTTGAACGCAGATATTCATCTCCATTTTCTGCAAAATTATTTGCCTCTGTTATTAGAAAATGTCCCTTTAAACATTAGAAATAACATGTGGTTTCAACATGACGGGGCACCTCCACATTTTGGTTTGATCGTGCGCCACTATCTGGACCAGCAACTTCCCCACCGACGGATTGGAAGAGGAGGTACCGTGGCTTGGCGCGCGCGTTTTCTCGATCTCAACCCCCTGGATTTTTTCTTTTGGGGTCTTCTATATTACTTCTATTTACTTTGGGGTCATCTTTTTCTTTTGGGGTCATAATTAAAACGTATGAATGTTATAAACAAAGTAATGACAACTGTCCCTGATGAGTTAGCAGATCCAGACTCTATTAATAATTTTCTTGTAACATCGATGCAACAGGTTGATAGCAACAGTAAACATGACTGGATCAGCTTTTATAACTCTAATACCAAAAATAATATACCTAACAGTTTTTCTTTTTCTAGAGTTAAGGACGATGAGGTTAGTAAAATAATTAATAATATATCAACCAAGGCGACAGGGTCTGACGGTTTCAGTATAACTTTTATAAAATTGTGTTGTCCGTATGTAATCCCCTTAGTAACGCATATAATTAATTTTTGTTTAGAAAATAGTGTGTATCCTTCATGCTGGAAAGAATCTTTAATAAAGCCAATCCCGAAGATTAATAATCCTGCCGAGTTTAAAGATCTTAGACCTATAGCTATACTCCCAGTCCTATCTAAGGTACTAGAAAAAATAATTGAAAATCAGTTTCGGGAATATCTTAATAATAATCAGTTACTGCCTATTCATCAATCTGGTTTTCGGAAACAACACAGTTGCTTATCCACCCTTTTAAACATTACTGATGATATTATTGGCCAAGCTGATACTGGTAAAATCAGCGCACTAGTTCTGTTAGACTTTAGTAAGGCCTTTGATACACTTAACCATGATATATTACTGGCTACATTACATTTTGTAGGTCTTACTGAACAATCTATACTGCTTTTCAGAAATTACTTGAATAATCGTGTGCAATCTGTGATTGTTAATAATAAAATATCCGGCAAGGTTAAGGTGTCAGCTGGAGTACCTCAAGGATCTATTTTGGGTCCACTTCTATATACCCTTTACACGTTACATTTTGAAACCTTTATTGACCAATGTAAATATCATTTCTATGCGGACGATACGCAACTGTATTATTCATTTCTACCATCTGAAGCTATCAACTCGTGCCAGAAAATTAATAGTGACTTATCAGCTTTGTTCACTATTGCGACAGATCACTCTCTAAAATTAAATAGCTCTAAGTCCTCCGTTTTACTTATTGGCCGGAATACTGTACTGGATGAAGTTACTCATTTAATGCATATATGTATAAACAATGAACCTCTCATTGTCACTAGAGAAGCTAAGAACCTAGGTGTAATCTTAGACTCTGATCTGAGGTTTAAGTCATTTGTAAATTTAATGTTAAAAAAATCGTTTCTAAATCTAAAACTTTTATACGGTAGCCGACATATGTTAAATAAGCAAATCAAGATTCTACTGTGTGAGTCGATGGTCTTGTCACAATTTAACTATTGCGACGTTCTTTATAATCCTTGTATAGACAGTAGGGATACATTCAGGATTCAGAGAATGCAAAATGCTTGTGTCCGATTTATATGTGGCATTAGGAAGTATGATCATATATCTAACGCTTTCAAAAGCCTGAAATGGTTATCAATGAAAACTAGGCGAAATTACCATGCATTTTGTTTTTATCACAAATTGATTTCTACGAAAACTCCTCCATATCTTTATAATAAAATAACATTCAGAACGGACGTGCACAACATTAATATAAGAAATAAAGGTTTATTATCCATGCCTCGACATAGAGCCACTTTTTTTGAACGATCCTTCTCCCATAATATAGTGAAATTGTTTAATGAACTAAGTGTTACCTCAGTGCCCTCACTAGCAATGCCAATGTCAATGTCGCTTTATAGATTTAGGATATCTCTCAAATCTTACTTATTAAATAATCAATTTTAAAATATATTTCTCTTATGTATTTAAATTTGCCTGCTGTATATTCTTGTTTAAGTTCCAACACCTACTTTCAAATTTTTACTATCATTTTGAGTCGTCGATTTACTTTAGGATGCGCGGAAGAACAGTACTCTGCTGACGCAGTGAACTGAGCGTTATTCCTTTTTGTCTATATGCAATATTTTTTTTTTCTTTTGTATTATATAAATGCTATTGTAGCCTATATAGATAAATAAAATTATTATTATTATTATTATTATTATTATCTGAAATTTTTAGTCTACGAAACGCGTATTCGTGATGAGAAAGATCTCTTAGCAAGAATTATGACCAGTTGTACACACATGTAGAAGGTATTTTCGGAATATTCCATAGGGTCCGCGAGTCAAGGAACCGACGGTGTAATCTTTGGATTGAAGCAAATGGTCAACATTTTGAACACTTATTGTAAACCAGGGGTTCCCAAAGATTTTCTTAGGTGGGCCAATTTAATATTACCGAAATTTTGGGCGGGCCAAAAAAAAAAAAACAGAATAAAATGAAAACAATAACCACGATTCTTTTTGTTTTAAATATATTTAACTATTGACAAGGTCTGGTGGTACAGTTGTAGTGTGCGGCACAGCGCACATCATTGAAAAAAAAACGATAAATTCGTTACTGACTCCTTGAAATTGTGTGTTGCATTATATGCGCCAGAAATGATTAACAGTTCTCTATCTATTTGAGACTACTATATTATTTTTCTGTATAAATGTGTAATAACTAGACTAGACATACAACAATAATTTTTTTATATAAACTAATCAATATTTTATTAATACAAACACTTATGGTTAAAGTTCTGTAAGAATTTATTAAAATTATTCAAAATATTTTATTGTATTTTATTTGTAATATTTATTATTTATTTTACAATTACTTATTTATTTTTGAATAAAAATATAAAATATCGTAGCGAGATCGCGGGCCGCATTCACAGGCTTTGCGGGCCGCATTTAGCCCGCGGGCCGCACCTTGAGAACCCCTGTTGTAAACCATCATTTATTTATTAATGTCCTCTTATCATAGTTAATATGTCAATTGTTTCTTTTTCGGATATAGTATTTTGTGTATCTAGGCGGGAAAGTGAACATTTTCCAGGCTGAGAGAAGAAATTATAATCGATAATAAAAATGTGTCGAAAGATTTTAGATAGAAACGGCGGTCTTAAGAAATATTGAATTTATCCGTTACTTTTCTAACACACTGTATATATATATATATATAATTCGTCTAAATAGACGTCAACTTAATATAAATTACATATATGCAAAGCAAAAAATAATTGATAAATGAATACCCTTGGAGAATCACCTGAAATTCCCACAACTGGAATTGGAATATTTAAAACATTAAACTTGGTAATTACCAGCTAAAATTGACCTATATACAATCATCTATATACAAGATACTAGGCATCCAGAAAGGGGAAATACTACTTCAGTAATATATCTGATAATACAGGGTGTCCACCTAGTGCGCGTAAGTCCAATATCTGGGTTAATAAAAGAGATAACTTAATTTATTTTTCTACAGGGTTGTCTAATATCCCGAGCTGCACAAAATGAAAATATATTTACATATTCAGGGTGTTCAGTTTTTCCTGGACAGGTACCAACTTCATTTTTTTAAATGGAAACCTATATTTTTTATGGCATTATCGAATTCTACGTAAAAAATTAGTGGGACTTTGTGCATAACACTGCTATTGAAATATTGATAGTTTTCGAGATATTTGACTTTTAATTTTTTTTTCTTATGTTTCGTCACTTCTAATAGTTGACATAATTATGGTTGTATGACAGCTAGAAATTATTTTTTTTTCAGAAACTGTAGAGTGAAGATGGGTCTTTCGAAAAACGTATCAAAAGTTGACCTGCGATATACAGGGGGCAACAGAAATCGTGCCAAACCTGATGGTTTAAAATTTAAAAAATCTCGACTTTTTCAAATGGAACACCCTGTGTTTTATGATTTCATTAGATGCCTTTCTGTAGACTCTACAATTTTATAATAGCTTTCCCTATACCTAAGTTGCGTAGTTTTTGCAAAAAACCCACTTTTATGAAAAATACCCGATTTGCGCACTCCTTTGACGGAAAAAATATTGTAAGGCTATTTATTTTTATAAAATGTATTAGTTTACACTTCTTAAAATAAAAATAACTGAAAAATTTAGATAATTTCAGTTTAATAAACAAGTCTTTATGGAAAGTTACCATTTATTTGTAAATAAAAGTAAAAAATCATAAAAGCTCTACATGTAATTAAGAATTAGCAAAACTGGCGTATGCTTTAGAAGAAGTTCATGGGAATTATTTGCTAGCAGCACGTATTTATAGAGATTCCCACGTGCTGACTGTTTTGAAAATGTGAAAGAAAGATTTGAAAGAACAGCAAATGGGAATTATGAGAAAACTACCAGGAGACATGGGAGTAACAACGATAATATTTAGTTTAATGTTGTGGTTTCTGCTGTTGAAAATCCAAAAATAAAAAAAATTATTTGCTGCTAGCAAATAATTCCCATGAACTTCTTCTAAAGCATACGCCAGTTTTGCTAATTCTTAATTACATGTAGAGCTTTTATGATTTTTTACTTTTATTTACAAATAAATGGTAACTTTCCATAAAGACTTGTTTATTAAACGGAAATTATCTAAATTTTTCAGTTATTTTTATTTTAAGAAGTGTAAACTAATACATTTTATAAAAATAAATAGCCTTACAATATTTTTTCCGTCAAAGGAGTGCGCAAATCGGGTATTTTTCATAAAAGTGGGTTTTTTGCAAAAACTACGCAACTTAGGTATAGGGAAAGCTATTATAAAATTGTAGAGTCTACAGAAAGGCATCTAATGAAATCATAAAACACAGGGTGTTCCATTTGAAAAAGTCGAGATTTTTTAAATTTTAAACCATCAGATTTGGCACGATTTCTGTTGCCCCCTGTATATCGCAGGTCAACTTTTGATACGTTTTTCGAAAGAGCCATCTTCACTCTACAGTTTCTGAAAAAAAATAATTACTAGCTGTCATACAACCATAATTATGTCAACTATTAGAAGTGACGAAACATAAGAAAAAAAAATTAAAAGTCAAATATCTCGAAAACTATCAATATTTCAATAGCAGTGTTATGCACAAAGTCCCACTAATTTTTTACGTAGAATTCGATAATGCCATAAAAAATATAGGTTTCCATTTAAAAAAATGAAGTTGGTACCTGTCCAGGAAAAACTGAACACCCTGAATATGTAAATATATTTTCATTTTGTGCAGCTCGGGATATTAGACAACCCTGTAGAAAAAAAAATTAAGTTATCTCTTTTATTAACCCAGATATTGGACTTACGCGCACTAGGTGGACACCCTGTATATATCAAGATATATTTTTTAAGATAAAATTGAGTGCCTTCCTTTCTGTTGGCTTTATTATTTTGTAAGTGGACCGAGGCAAGTCATGGTAGCAATGTCCCTTCATATCATATAATATAGCAAGGCTAAGCAACGTTGCTCGGGGTTGGTACTTGGATGGATATCTATGGACACTTAGGGGGGTTTGTGTAGAAGACGTACCATCTCTCGGATAGAATGTCAAGCCTGAGGATTAGCACTACAGGTAGTCCTTGATAACCATCATTTTCTGCCTTTTTCGAATTTTTGAGATACTTAAAGATAAAACTATGAACAACAAAATCATAATAACCTTTTAATCATGAACTTAATTTTATAACTTGTTTCATTATATTTAACACCTACGAGTATATACGAAATTAGTTAAAAAAAAAAAAACAATAATTATGTCTGTATGTCGTTAAATATAGGTACTATAGTTTTCGATGTCTATTCATTGAAAAATTACCAATGTAAACATGGAAAGCTCATTGTTTTTTATTTAAAATAAATCTATAGTACTTGTTAACATTTATATACGAGTTTAAATTAAAAAGTTTATTTATATACATAAATTATTTTGTAGCCTAGTTTATTACGGTTTCTTTATTTTTATATTTCGCTATGGGTTTAACGCCACTGAATGTAATAGTGATTGTCTTAAATTCCTGCATATTGTTCACAGTATACTACAATTTTAAACATATTAAACTTGCCGTAAAAATTCTTTTAATGTACAGTTTTAAATAGTTGAGAAGAAATCACTAAATGTATCGTTATTAAAATTCCGCGTTTTTCTAAACTAATTCTTATTTCAATCAATCCACTGCTTTTTTCTGGGACACATTTCAACACATTCTGCAACAAATTGGTTTCCTACAAAAAAATTCATGCTCTATTTAAACTATGGAATTTGCAGTTATTCTTTTGGCACCAATTTATACCAACAAAATTACTCGTTGCAAACTAGTCACATACTTAAACCCAAGTCAACCTGTGAAATTTGCCATTTATAAACAGATTTCTTCAAGATACGTACGGTTACCCATTAGAAGTGGTTTTTTTTTATTTTCCATGGTTGCTCAAGGCTTTATAACTAATCTCTTTATAATAATACTATACCAAAAAATTATAAAGTAGGTCTGATTACGTTTCCGTAGTTCAGTTACCTCGACAGTGGGATGAAACTTAATGGATTTTTTTTTATAAAATTTTTCCTTCGAATATGTATTAAATTGAATTCCCCAAAAATTAATGACAATAACCGTTAACCAATTTCACGCATTGATTAAATTTTTGTTAAAATATTTTAGCGCGGCTTGTTCTAAAATAAAATTGGTGAACTGACTGAATAATTAATATATTTTATTCTATCGCTGATGGTATTTTATCATTTTATCGAGTCACAACTCGTTGTCAGAGTAACAGTTTATTTAAAATAGTGAAATCAAACAATTTTTAGCGATTCATATGTCCGTTTTAACCACTCAAGGGTCATTTATTTCAAAACTAATATTATAAGTACCTAATATAAACAATAATTATAATTATTATGTAATTCATGCTTGGCGCTTCGAATTTATATAAATATTAAACATACAATTTTGATTAATGGAAATATTTATAGCGAGAACACTATTTCATCTTTGAAACGCCATATATTCTTTTTCATATTTAGGCGCGATTTCTGCCACAATAAACTCTTCACTGCATCTGCAGCTTCAACTTCTACATCTTCTAGCGTCTTCATCACTATTTTCGTTTTCTTAATTAAAATCGCATATTTTTAGGATAATTTCAACTAAAAGTCACTAACATTGATAAAAATCAAAACAAGTCGCGTTACTATAAACAAAATCCATAACAATCGTAAACAATACAACGTTCTATCCAATTTAACTACCAATAATAATTCAAACTGCTTCCTTTTTATCAATTCTTGTTAAATATTTCCTCTCAAGAATAAAATGGAATATTACACACGACGGTAAAAAGGCTTTAGTCTCATGGAATTCACCCACTCGCTCCTTCATCCCTCGTGGATCAACATTTTACACCCACAGGTAAGGCATATTTTACCGTCTTGTATAATAAATAACTATTGTTGTGGGATTATTCTTTTAAAAGTGGTTACTAGAAATGGAAGAAAATGGCTGTCGCAATTTTGGTTCCCATTTCTAGTCCTACCGGGGGTCCAGGGGGCCTGGGGTCACAAAAGCATCTGGAATAATATTATTTTAAAGAAAATTCATATTAAAGAAATTTTGTATCTGGAATGATGATGTAATGATACTAAACGATTTTTTTAATATTTTGATGAATTGTAAGGGTCTAAGGGTACTCTATTGTTGATGGTAAAACATCATAATTTTTTAAGTACTGAAAGTAGAATATATTTTTAAGTAAACATTATTATCAATTTTATCAATGGCACCAAAAATATTGTAGATATTTACTTTTGTAAGCTAAAATGATGAATTTAACAGACTGCCTTAATGAACGAATTAATTCCAAACTTTACGTGCAGAAAGAATAAAAGCTACAAATAATGAAACAGAATAACTACATACTAATACTAATAAATAATTGGAATTAAAAAGTAAAAAAAAAAGTTTGCCTTGACCGTGACTCGAACTCGCGAAATCAGCATTATCAAGTTTTGAATCGCATACGACTTTCCCGTTGCGCTATCAAGCCTGTTGTCAAATGTTTACCTTGAGACATTTAACTATGTAAACTGTACGTGTCAACCTGAAAAAACTATTTTTACCGATTTTCTAATTGGAAAAGCATTTCGCTTCAATATTTTGGTAATCAGAAGTGTTTCGCAGTCAGTACTATTGATTCCGTTAGCAATATTTCTCGTAGGAAAATAACCTATCTGAAGTTTAATTAATTTGACAGTTTTCGTGGGAGGTATTTGTCTCGTTAGTGTAATCTCAGATCGGCATATAAAATGAGAAAGAAGTTCAGACGGATGCGACTCGAAATTTTAGAAGACGAAATAGACGTAGAAAGAGTCGACGTACGGTCTCGAAAAAAAAATCTCAAAGGATTAGAGAAAGGACTAAACTTTCGCGTGAAGCCCTTCTCGAAGCCGTAAAAATTAGAAGAGGGACGAGGGAGTCCCGGGAAAAGTCGGTATTTCGGCGGGCGTGACGGGACCATTAGGCGCGAGGACAAACGCCGGTGCTAGCCGCATCTCTCTCGCCGAACGGCGATCGACGAAAATTTTGCAGAGGTTTTTTGAAAAGGCGTTTAAATTGGGAAAACGCGTAGGAAACGGGACGGAAATACCCCTACGCATTGGAGAAAGGCCGGGGGCATCCTCCGGTGGTCCGCGGAGATCGTTCCGAGATCGCCCCACTGAAGAGATAGCTTTGAAACTTTGCGGATTCGGCGACGGAATTTAGAGGGAGACAGAATCGACGCGTTTTAATATATATGGATAAAGACTAACTTAGATTTACAATTTGACAGTTTTATTGACTGGCAACAGAAAATATCTTAATAATTTCGTAAAGTAGGTAGTTAAATTAGTTGAAAACATTCCTACATGTTTTTGGAGACACACGCTTTAAGCATAAAATGCATTTGGTTTTAATTTTTGTTCTAAAAATAAACCAGAGCTGTACAAATCTTACTTGTAAATATCCCTTGTAGATAAAATTGGCTTGGAAATGGAAAATCTCTATTAAAAATTAGGTTAAACTGGGAAAAAGTTGGACAATTTTAGGCCCATGAAGAATCCAAGTTTACAATTATTTCATACCTTTATAATTATTTCATAAACCTTCCCTTGAATAGATACAGTGTGAAAACTAAAAATGTGCGTTTTCTGGAAACGTTCATAGTTTGTTTATTATAAAAGATACATTCATAAAGTTTTCAGGACAACTCAGAAATAGCAGTCAGCAAGGACTTCAAAATTAGCCTACTAGATTTTGCGTTAACATACTAAACTTTTGTTTTTCTAATGGGCGCCATATTGAATTTTTGCATTTTTAAAAACTCCGTAAAAAGTGCTTTTTAACCATATGTAACATGCATTTGTTTAAAAACGAAAAAATATAAAACATGTTTGGAGTAATTCGAATTACTGCGTCTTTAACTGCTCGACGTAATTCCTCTGCAGTTTCATACGATCTTACATATACTTTGTTTTTTAGATAACTCCACACAAAAAAGTCGAGTGGAGTGAAATCCGGTGACCTAGCAGCCCATCTTATTGTTCCTCGGATTTGAACATATGCATGTTTTACATACCTAATTGAAAAGTACTTTTTTCGGAGTTTTCAAAACTGCGAAAATCTAATATGGTGCCAATCAGAAAAACAAAAGTTGAGTATGGTAGCGCGAAATCTAGTAGACCTACAGTTTTTTAGAGACCACTTTTGAAATCTTTGTTGACTGCTAACCCATTTCTGAAAATGTCATGAATGTAGGTATATTTTACAATAAACGAGCTATGGACATTTCCAGAAAATGCACATTTTTTCACGCTTATTTTCACGCTGTATTAAGAGAAGGAATTTTCGGAATTGTAACCTTGTACAATTGTCCAACTTTTTCCCAATTTAGCCAACTCTCTATATCTAATGATTTCCGAGATGCTCATACAATTCATCTTAAACTGGATACAGTGTATATAGTTTTAATCTATATACAGTGAGTCCCAGACGTAAAGTCTAAATTCATTTTAAATTCAGCGGTATGTTTTCCGGAAAAACGCTCGGACCCGTCTTTTTTTATTTTTTAATGCGGTTTTTTGTAAGCTAAATTCATGTATACAGGGTAGCCCAAAAATAAGACGACCATCAATTTCATTTTTTTCAAATACAAACACCTATTGTTTATTTCATTTTTGAATTCTGTATCGAATTCTAAGTCTTGTTCATGTACCATATCCTATACCTACCTATCTTCAACTGTTTTTGAAATACTGACAGGTGAATATTGACATTTTGCAACTTTGACACCCTGTAAAATCTAAACGGTTTGACATCAAGCAAAACGGTTTGCACATTCCTATCTTTACTTTTCATAAGCTAAACTTTGACACTAATTTCAGATTTAAACAAAAGATTAACTATAGTCGATTTTTTTTATTTCTGGCTAAATTTGCTAAATTAAAACACAGCTACTAACTGCCACATTTGACAATTGAAAATATTCAAACTTTTTTTTAAACACACTACAGAAATTGACAACCGCCCTTTTCAAAGCGTCAGGCTTGTGTAGAGGGAGGATACACATGAAAATAACGCAGACACAAAACCATTCCTGGGAGAGGTGCCATTTCTCTTCTCCCCTGACGAGATTAGAACTCTCGCTACAATATACCAGTCTGTTAGTCACAAGCTACCACCCAGCACCTAACAGACTGAGCTATCCACGCGGCTATATTAATAATAGACATTTCTAAAACGTCAACAAAAAGGTAATTTTTGGTTGAACAAAATTGTTTTTCAAAAATCATCACCTTGATTGTTTTTTATAGGCAATTTGGGTATTTAATTAATATCATGTTGATTCGCAATTAATTAATTCATTGAAGTTAATCCCGTACTGTTACCGTACCGTACCAAAACCATTTCCTTTCTCCCCTGACAAGATTCGAACTCTCACTACAATATATCATTCTGTTAGTCACAAGCTACTACCCAGCACCTAACAGACTGAGCTATCGCCGCAGCTATGTTAATAATAGACATTTCCAAAATGCTAACAAAAATTATCATTTTTGGTTAGACAAAACGGTTTTTCAAAAATCATCACCTGATTGTTTTTTAAAGGCAAATTGGATATTTAATTGATATCATGATGATTCACAAACTAATAAATTCGTTCAAGTTAATCCCGTTAATTCAAGTTAATCCCGTACCATTACCGTATCGTCCGTACCGTATCAAAACCATTTCTGGGAGAGGTGCCGTTTCTCTCCTGACGAGATTCGAACTCTGGCTACAATATACCATTCTGTTAGTCGCAAGCTACCACCCAGCACCTAACAGACTAAGCTATCGCCGTGGCTATATTAATATTAGACATTTCAAAGACGTCAACAAAAAAATTAGACAGCTTGGTAGAAGGCTTGGTTAGACAAAATTGTTTTTCAGAAATCATCACCTGATTGTTTTTTATAGGCAAATTGGATATTTAATTATTATCATGATGATTCGCAACCTAATTAATTCATTCAAGTTAATCCAGTTAATTCAAGTTAATCCCATTAATTCCAGTTAATCCCGTAACATTACCGTATCCTCCGTACCGTACCAAAACCATTCCTGGGATATGTGTCATTTCTCCCCTGACGAGATTCGAACTCTCGCTACAATATACCATTCTATTAGCCACAAGCTACCACCTAACAGACTGAGCTATCGCCGCGGCAATAGACATTTCCAAAACTTCTACAAAAAGGTCATTTTTTGTTAGAGAAAACTGTTTTTCAGAAGTCATCAACTGATTGTTTTTTATAGGCAAATTAGATATTTAATTAATATCATGATGATTCGCAAACTAATATTAATTCCCTTAAGGGGGAATCCCTTAACGGGATTCAAGTTAATCCCGTGCTTTTAAATTGATGATACGGCAGTGAACTTGAACCTACGTTACAAATTGGTAATCAATAACGTAGATTCTGGACAGGAGAACATAAACCAGAATAATTTTGTCAAGTATGCCAAATTAATCAAATCCCTGTTGTTGCAGGAAATTATTGAATTTCAACCCGTTAAATTTACTGCATATTATTGTTTGGAGCACGCTATAAATATTTCTCCTGCGAGGAACTAAAATAAGAAGTAAAATAGGTGCAAGGTCTAAATTTAGTAACGAATGTACGTCATCCTGCGATAAAGGCTACTATTTCGATTAAGGTATTTAGTGAGTGAGTGTACCTTAAGATGTGCACCGAATTAGATTCAGATTTGTGCCCTCATTGTTACAGTGACTACCTCTAATTTTAAATTAAAAGTAGATAAAAATAACCAGGCCAATAATAGTACCTTCGAAAATGGCTCTCACTTGTTAATTGTGATTTACGCTTAAAAATATGTACTTTCTACGCTGAAAATAATTGGATTTAGAAATTTATGTCATTTTATGGTTATTTTCTCCTTTCTTTACCGGCATAGTTTGTGATTTGAAACCATCAAATGAATATAAATGAATATAAATGAATATAACTTGCATATGAAGCTATATATGGCTTGCATATAAGAAAAGAGGAGATTTACTGGCGTATGAAGAGTTTAAACTTTTGAGATCCAAAGTTAAAAGTGATGTCAAAAAATCCTATGACGCTTTCATTAAAAATGCTGAAGCTTCCATTAAAGTTAATCCCACTAAATTTTGGGCTTTTGTTAGTAGTAAGAAGGGGTCAACTAATATATCACATCATATGGTTTACGACGAGCATCAGCTCGATAATCCGAATGACATTATTAATGCATTTGCTGATTTCTTTTCAAAATCCTACTTACCAATGCCATCAGCTGATCATACGAATTTTTTGGGGCAAAATAGCGTCAGTAACTCGATTCACTTACGTGAGTTTAACGAAACCGACATTTTTTCGGCGTTAAAGAGAATTAAACCGAAAATGACTACTGGTCCTGATGGTGTGCCTGCTTTTGTGATAAGAGACTGTGCGCAGGTCCTTTCTTATCCATTAAAAATATTATTTAACATGTGTCTTACTGATTGTCGTTTACCTAATATATGGAAGCTTTCAAAGGTGTGCCCTATTTTCAAAAAAGGTGATAAATTTGATGTCAGCAACTTTCGCCCTATTTCTATTATCTGTAATTTCTGCAAAGTATTAGAAATTATGCTCCACGATTTTATCTACAGTAACGTCTCCAATATGATATCTCCTTCTCAGCGTGGTTTTATGAAGGGTCGCTCGACTGTTACTAACCTGGTCTGCGTTACCCAATTTATAGCTGATGCTATTGACAATCGTTTACAAACGGATGTCATTTACACAGATTTCAGTAAAGCATTTGACAGGCTTGATCATTCGTTACTGCTTCAGAAACTTGATAGATTTGGAATTTCGGACTCCTTATTAACTTTTTTCAATTCATACCTTCTCAATAGAACGCAATACGTAGTTTATAATGGTTTCAAATCTGTTGAATACCGGGCTACGTCAGGCGTCCCACAGGGATCTATTCTTGGCCCCTTATTATTTATAATTTTCATCAATGATCTCACGGAAGTTCTGGACAAAAATTTCCTCCTTTACGCGGATGACTTAAAAATCTACGGCACAATTCATAATCAGAGCGACTGCATTCAACTTCAAAATAACCTTAACCGTGTTAATATATGGTGTGCCGAAAATAAGTTACCATTAAATGTTGGTAAATGTGAGGTTATGTCTTTTTCTAACAGACGGTCCCTCATAACTTTTGATTATAATCTCTACAGTATCAATTTAACACGATCAAAAAATTTCCGTGATCTCGGTGTTGTATTTGATAAAGAATTATCCTTTAATGTTCACATTGACACCATTAATTCTGAAGCTAGTAGAGCATATGGATTTATTGTTCGTAATTGCCGTGACTTCACAAGTACCGACGTAATAAAACTACTCTTTTTTAGTTTTATCAGATCTAAGCTTGAGTATGCTTCTCTCGTGTGGACCCCCCATTGTGGTGTACACATCAATAAGTTAGAGTCAGTACAGCGTCGATTTTTAAAGTTTCTTTCCTTTAAATCCGATGGTGTTTACCCATATATTGGATTCCCACATGATGAGTTGCTCAGTAGACATTCTGTCAGCAAGCTTGAAATTAGACGAAAATATCTCTCCCAGGTCTTTCTTTTCAAGATATTGCATAATTTGACTGATTGTCAAGAATTTTTAAATAATTTATCTTTTGCTGTTCCTACAGTCAGGACACGGGAAAGTTTAACCTTTTATCTACCTGCACCACGTACTAATGTACTTAAATATTCTCCTCTTCATATAACTTATGATAACTGTAATCTTTCTTCTAATTTACTAGACATATTTAACTGCAGCCTTAATGACTTAAAAGCATTATATTTTGAATGATTATAATTATGGTTACTTCTTGGATTTTCACTCTGTTTTTAATACGTCATCTAATTGTCGGTAACTGTACTATATATGTATATGTGGTGTGCATTCCTTATATTATAATTGTACTTTTGATGTTTGTTGTTATGTTGTTTCTCTTTGCATACCCTCCTGTTCTGTAGTTGGGTACTTGTACCTGTTGAACAGTGTATGGAAATAAATAAATAAATAACTTCTATTCATTTACACGTAATTGACATTGTATTTACAGAATATACTGAATTGTCATTTACACCACTGTTATTAAGCAAATTGTAACTAGGGTTGATGATTACCGGAAATATGAACATGAACAGGTGGTCTGAAAAAATGTACTCGTACAGTCAAAAATATTACAAGAAAGGCAGAAGTTTTTTAATGTTCTAGCATGTTTCCTCTTTTAATGCCATAAAGAAGCAAAGAAGTTACGACTCTTCTTTAAATAGCCTTCTCTCATAATTTATTTTATGAAATACCTTGTATATTTCTACTAATTTGGTTCCTATTCCGTTTACAACATTTTCACATACGTCATGTAATATCTAAAATTCTAAAAATTCTAAAAGAGCAAGGTACAACAAATGGCTGAATTTGGGCTGTTCTAATTTCTGACATGTTCTCGTGAATTTTTTTGAGCACGTAGTACCTATACTACTACTTACGTATAAGTGCAGGTGTCCTTTCTGTAGCACCAGTAATTTTTATACTTTACTGTATTTTCTATTATGTTTTTAGATTATACCTATTTAAATATTTGTGGTAAAATAAAAATAAACTGTCATTATTTATCTTGAAGGGGGTTGGAACCTTTGGTGTGAAGCTAACACTGACGTAGTTTTCCACATAACACCAAAACACTACGAGTATGCTGCACTCGACACGCGTTTTTCCAATCAAGTTGGCATCATTTGGAGATGAATTAAACTATACTAAATATTTGACATATGCAGAAAAGATACCAGTACTTTAAGATATATCCCTAAGGACTCAGTGCTCAACACAAAATGGAGAGTTTCAATTTTCTAATTCATCGCCTATTAAGCTTCTGCCTAAATAAGGAGAGGTTTGAAAAAGATAAAGGCTTGATTAGGGATATAGCTGCGTCTAATGGATATTCTGTAAGTTTAATTGATAAAATAATTAGGAAACAAATTTAAAGAAACGTATTTCGAAATTCCTCGACTTTTCAATATGAAAGAGAAAATCTATTCCATACGATCCTCATTTCACTCATGGTTTTGGAAAGGTTTTTAAAGATATAGGTATGTCAGTTGGCATAAGTTGGTATAAGTTGGCATCATCTGGAGATGATTAAAGCTAAACTAAAGACTAAACTTTAGTTTTAATCATCTCCAGATGATGCCAACTTGGTTGGCGAAATGCGCGTCGAATGCAGTACCTATAGTGTTTTGGTATTATGTGGAAAACTATGTCAGTGTTTGTTGTCATTATTTGGTTTATATATTGGTCATAGTCAAGAAGTTGTACAATTTATATCATATAAACCTATAACATAACTATAAGAAATTTAATCTGGATCTCAGTGGTAAATTCATCTCACTCATAAGGAATATTTACGAGAATGCAACTAAGGTCCTAGAATGTGATGGTCTTACTCAATCAATAGATATTGCAGCAGGTGTACTACAGGGCGAAACTCTGAGTCTGGTACTATTCTCTTCATTCGTAGCTGATATTGAGCAATTTTTGCGTCTAAAGGTGCAAATGGTCTTATATTGACGATCAAAATCAGATAATGATGCTTCTCTATGCGGATGATCTCATTGTAATCTATTATTCTGACATCGAGCTAAAGCGTAAACTTAAAATTCTTATAATTTATAAATATCAGATCAGCATAGGATTTATTATTAGAAACTATAACGAATTTTATAATATTACTGCACTAAAATCACTGATTTTTTGATATCACAGATCGAGGCTTGAGTATTGCAGTGTTGTTTTGGTCTCGTGGTTATGCTGTACACAAATATGAATTGGAACGAATTCAAAGAAAATTTTTGAAATATCTCAACTAACTTGAAAGTGAATATATTTTATCCCCCTAGAGGATTTAATTTGCATTCACTTGAGTTAAGAAAAACTCTGCTGAGTCTTAAATTTCTTTATATGCTGATACACCATAAGATTGATTCACTGAGTATTTTATCAAAGGTTTATAATATAATGTGCCTCAATTCAGAACTCGTCACTTTACTACATTCCATCAATCACATGCGAACACTAACACTTTGTTGTGTTACTCTCCCCTATATAATATGTTTCGTAATTTTAACTTAATTGGTTTTTGGAACACAACACAATTTGGAAGGTATTTGAACACAAATACCTACCAGATGGCAGTAATGTAGTTTATTCACAACCATATATGTAATAAGGTTATTACTGACTTTTTAGAAGTTTGGAAATTAGTCATTACTAAATGTTGCTACTGTCCAGGTCGGGAAGTAATCACTTTCCACCCAAGGGTGGAAAGTAAAACATCTGAACGATACGTGATATTTACATTTTGAGTGACGTTAATTTTGACAAGGCATCAGTCATCAGAAAAACCCTTATATTTTATATTTATTTATACAAAATCAGTTTACAATAACAATAATTTTGGATTTTAGTTTTTTATCCCATTAAGTACGTACATATAGGTATATGCGAAAGCAATTTAATGAACATCTTATTGGGTAGAAAGGTAGAAATGTCTTCTATCAGCCAGTGTTCTGTTTCTTTGCCAATAATTTGGAAAATTTCGATATATCTACCTTAATTATTTCTAATGTTTAACGTGGTCCTCAACATTGAGTATGTAAACAATAGCGTTGACGATTTCTTTTTCTGGGACATTTCACTAAAATATGCAACTAGCACAGTTTCTGAGGCTACATTATTGACCTTTCTTAGAGCACTAATTCCTATATATTTGAAAACTCTTATGGTACGGTCTTTTGCTTTTTTTGGGTAACAAATATTCTTCGGCTTTTTCTGCGGCATGTTTAACCTCAAGCAGTTCAAGATTGTAACTCTAGATCTTACTATAAATACTAAAAAAATAATCAACTGCTGTCAGTGTGACAGTCAACAATTTATGCCCTCTTTATTAAATAATGCCAGTGTCATAGAAACGGATTTTCACTGTCTTCTAAATTGAAAAGTAGTATGAAAAAATATGAATGAATAAATGGAGATATTCCCGTTTCTCGTTTTTTTAGAGATGGTTGTGAATAAAATCGTATACATACCTCGGCGGAAAGTTTCATTCCTGTCTCGCGCTATAGCTTACCTCGGTGCTACGCACCTCGGTTATCTAAACAGCGCTCGACAGTAATGAAACATTTTCCGCCTCAGTATGTAATATACTATTTCATGTACATATTTTCTTATATTTACTTTTCATGATTAATATTAATTATTTCAACTACTATTGTAATTTTGGAAAAAAATTCACAAATTTCGCAATCCTTGCAAATATCGGAGACATTGGAAATGATAACATTAATAACACCATATCTGAAACATAATCATAAGCGCGCCGATCGTCCTGCCAAATGAAACACTACTCCATTAAGCGAGTACGGTATTATAACTGAACACTCCCCACTACTTTTCACGCTTCTAGCCGGTCAAGCGCTGCGCTATCTATATTTAGTGGAGTAAAATTAACGCACTCTCAAACCATTTAAAAAAATGCCCGATTAAAAAAGTTGTAGATCACACCACATATGCCCCAAAACATGCTCTATAAGATGGTATATGTTTCATCTGCTCAACTATACGAAAACTCCTAACTTAGTCCCCATATACATAAATGTTTCCATTGTTAAAATATTGATAACACAGCTAGTCACTACAAACTACTACTTTGTTACATTTCATGTTACAAATCATTCAGTAGTTTTTCTGTAAAGTGTACCACAAAAATGTATAATTTGTTTCATTAAAAGGACGCCTTGCTCGTCCAATTAAACTATTAAATTGTACCTCAGTGTTTTAATACTTATTATTAGTACATAATTATAATAATATACACCTGTCCCATACATTAGGTACATACCTAACAAATCTCTAAGTTTTGTGATATTTAAAAGTTTATATGATAAAAATATTCATGTAGAAACTTTGAAGTAGTTTATTTTTACATTCGTATACCATTCCTCGATGTTAAACATTGCCTAGATATTTTTAATCAACTTAACTTTCCACTGATGTTAAATTGACTTTTGTATATTTATGTGTCAAACTGACCTTTAAAATAAACAAGAAATAAATTGATCTACTATAAATTTTTTACCCAAAAATATAGCAATAGTAAATAGTGCATAAATTTAGATAAATGAGGTCGCGTTTTATTTGATTAATTAACAGTGCATTAAATTTCAGAATTACCGACAGACAGAAATGAATGAAAACACCTTTTTCTCTATTTTCCTTTTTCATAAGGAACTAGAAAGGTATCCCAAAGTTACTCATGTTAATTATTTAGAATACAGCCTGTTTGTAAAGTAGTGGATAAATTCGGTATTTTATAAATAAGTCCCCAATTTATTTAAAAATCGCTGGAACTAATTTTTTGCAGGGTGACTCAAGGAAGCCACGTCGATGTAAACTTTAATATTTTAAATGGTCACCCTGTATTTTTTTACATATTTGGAAAGAACTGTATTACTAATAGGGTCATATAAGGTTTTGTGGGTCTATGTCTAATAATAAGGGAGATATACAGTGTGTCCCACTTAAGGTCTATCCACCCCCGTAAAATCGTTATTTATAAACCGATTTCAATGAACTTTTTTTTGTTGGGTAGGTCCCAAAAAAGTACATAATGGGCATGCTTCATTTATTTGATAAGTCGGCGTCATGGCCAGCTACGACCTATTTTTTGGTGCAAAAAAACGAGATGTACTATTAGCGAATTTTTCACAAAAATTTTAATTCCAGATTCTTAATCAGGAGCACCTAAAACCCCTCTGTATCAAATTTCATGGCGCTACTGTACAGGGTGTTCCAGAGAATAAGAGATATTTTTTAAATGATGCATTCTTTTTTCAATTTTAAAATATTCTAATGTTTTAGGAAAATAACTTTTTTGGATAAGGTTTCATTAAAATTTGATACAGGACTGTCCCGGAAAGACATTATTTAATGTTTGATGAACTATTTTGTTGGGTTAATCTCTAAACAACGAGTTGGAAGGATGTTTCAAAGTCTAAATAACATCTAAATAAGTCATGATCAGTACTGCTAGTATATTAAACTTAATTTTATTAATAATAGCAATTGGATATAACAATTTTAATTATATTTATTGGGGTACAACAATTAAATAATTTTATTAAATATCTTCCTATAATACTGACATAAAATAAACATACTGGAATCAGGATATTTTGGATATTTTATTAACTTTTTGTATTTAAGCAAATTATAACGTAGGTACCTATTAAAGTACATAAATTAAAAATTACTTATTTGTGAAACTAGTTCAATTTTAATTTAACTGAAAGTTTATTGATGGTCTGAAAAAACTAATATTTTGAAAAGTGGGTTTTTCAAAGTGTATAAAATGACTAATATTTAATTTAATTAAACTTATGTATTTATGTGTTGATTAGTTTATAAATTAAAAATACTGAGAAGAGTTTTTATAAAACAATTTAATTGTGTGGCGTAATATGAACCACTAAAATTGATACACCCAGTTGATGACATGAATAAGGTTCGATTTTTTTCATTTACTAGTAGTACTGATCACGGCTGTAGTTATTTTGAAACTGCATGAAATTTTCTTCCAACTCGTTATGAGATCTTACCATAAAAAAAGGTAAGCACACATTAAATGGTTTTCTGCCACCATCCTGTATCTAATTTCAATAACCTTTTCCAAAAAAGTTGTTTTCCTAAAATATTAGATTATTTTAAAACTGAAAAAATAATGTGTTATTTAAAAAAAATTGTCTTATTTTCTGGAACACCCTGTACAGTACCGTCATGAAATTTGGTACAGTTGGGTTTTAGATGCTCCTGATTAAGAATCTGGCATTAAAATTTGTGTGAAAAATTCGCTAATAGTACATCTCGTTTTTTTGCACCAAAAAATATATCGTAGTTGGCCATGACGCCGACTTATCAAACAAATGAAGCATGCCCGTTATGTACTTTTTTGGGACCTACCCAACAAAAAAAAGTTCATTGAAATCGGTTTATAAATAACGATTTTACGGGAGTGGCTAGACCTTGAGTGGGACACATGAACACCCTGTACAGTAGCGCCATGAAATTTGGTACAGAGGGGTTTTAGGTGCTCCTGATTAAGAATCTGGTATTAAAATTTGTGTGAAAAATTCGCTAATAGTACATCTCGTTTTTTTGCACCAAAAAATAGGTCGTAGTTGGCCATGACGCCAACTTATCAAACAAATGAAGCATGCCCGTTATGTACTTTTTTGGGACCTACCCAACAAAAAAAAGTTCATTAAAATCGGTTTATAAATAACGATTTTACGGGAGTTGCTAGACCTTGAGTGGGACACACGAACACCCTGTACAGTAGCGCCATGAAATTTGGTACAGAGGGGTTTTAGGTGCTCCTGATTAAGAATCTGGTATTAAAATTTGTGTGAAAAATTCGCTAATAGTACATCTCGTTTTTTTGCACCAAAAAATAGGTCGTAGTTGGCCATGACGCCGACTTATCAAACAAATGAAGCATGCCCGTTATGTACTTTTTTGAGACCTACCCAACAAAAAAAAGTTCATGAAAATCGGTTCATAAATAAAAATGTTACGGGGGTGGATAAACCTTAAGTGGGACACACTGTATATGCCTAAAAAAAATGGACCATAAGAGCGATGTGTTGGAGAAAGACTGTATCTAGCAACGAATCGATATTCTCTTTCTAGCACATAGCTCTTTTGGCACACTTTTTTGGGCATATCTGCCTCCTTATTAGAGATAGACCCATAAGACCTTACATGACGAATTTGTAAAAAAGAGTCCTTTCCAAATATGTAAAAAAATACAATCTGCCCATTTGAAATATAAAAGTTTATACCGACGTAGCTTCATTGAGTCACCCTGTAAAAAAATAAATATATGTAAAATAAAGCCAAAAATAAATCGACGGGTCCGAGCGATTTTTAAAAAAATTAGGTAGGTATTTATAAAATAACGATTTTATCCACTACTTTACGAAAGGACTGTATACAAGGTGTTTCAAAAAACATGTACCATAGTTCAAACAAAAAGTTCTTGTCAACATTAATCCACTTTTGCTTCGGTTCTTAGATACAGGGTGTTAAAGTTTTTTTTTACTTTTCTCAAAATATCATGAAACGGCTTTAGCAGTTTGAATAAAATTTCGGTTCTGTGGTCGTGTTCAAGTCTATTTGAATAATAAATAGGAATATACAAATTGAAGTCGTCTGAACTTTTAAAAAATGTGTTATTAAGTACCCTACTAAAAAAATGGCATTTATCTCTTGAAAGAAGCCGCAAACTAAAAAATATCAAGAGAAGACTTTTATAAGGCATTTGTCCGTCTACACAAATGTGCTAGCAAAAAGTAAAAAATTCAGTGGCGTCAATATATTTTTTTTCAGAATTATTTTTAATGCCAAAATATATACTATTTTAATTTTCAGAAACCAAATTTGAATGAATCAAATGATATTTTGAAAAAAGTAAACAAATTTAGAAAAAGTTTAAACCCTGTATTTAAGAAACGAAGCAAGAGTGGACCCGTATTGATAGGAACTATTTCTCATGTTTTTGGGTGACGAATCTCCCCACAACCTATGGCTCATGTTTTTAAAACACCCAGTATATATATTTACAATACCGGTTTGTATTTTAGAATGTTCCGATTTCCTTTAATATTACAGTAGTAATCCTACTGATACGCAATTTCCGAAAATAGTATCAGAAAATGATTAGATCAGATTCTTCGCCACAAATTAAAAAAAAAACAACTCCTACGAACACCAGCCCTCAAATACTTCCAAGAGGAACTCAAATCTTTTTGAAAATATTCCCTAAAATTACTCAGTTAAATTGTTTAGTGTTTAATCGTCTGCGAAAAATAATTTTGGGTAATCGATCATACTGTTAAGTGTGACGGGACTGAGAATTGTGTGGGAAAGGGGGCGGGATATTATTATTTCGATAACCGCATATGCGCCTCGGAAACGACTTAGGTGGTAAGCCTTAACTACTATTCAGTGCTGGAATGAGAGAAACCTGGAAAACCTCATGAGCTAGGGAGACAGTCAAACATCAACTGACTTTATCTTACATTACCACCTCGCTGACATTCTTCCCATCCTAGTCCATTGCCAGGATGGTTGCCAACCCATCCCTGCGAACAATCCTTAATCTACGAGTAGGCAATTTAATTAAAAATTATCTGGTGAATGGCGATGTGAACCCACGACCTATGAGAATAAGCTCTAAACCACCGACTCGCCGTCACATCTAGTCATGTCTATCTGCTCTAGTATATTCTTTTTATCATAAATTTTAATCAGTTGCAGAAAATCCTGTTAATCTGCACCAAAAACATAACGCTAAACTTACCATTTGGTGTACAGTTTTAACATCTAATATTTGACTCCTTTTATATTTAAATAACTAAATTGAGACAACATATTCCGATCATTAATAAGACTTGGTTTATTTCAAGATCTGAACAGATCTTCCAGCTTACAAGATCACTGGGTCTCTATCTTCCTTGCGTAGGTATGTACAAAAAATATTGATCGGGGTTTGTTACAGATTGTTATATGGGTTATAAAATTAAAAGATGGATATATCAAAGTTTATATGAATGAAGTAATCATTAATATTATTTCCATGTAATAAATCTCAGATTTTATCATTAATATATCCTCGGATTCTGCATCATAAAAATATCACGCTTTATCACAAATTTTCGATATAAAAACCGTAAAGCATGAAAGATCAACTATTTAAATCTTCGATATAATAACGTTTATTAAAAGTTCGCAGTGTCAGATCTAAAAAAATAAGTAAATACACAATATATATTTGTTGTAAGCAAATACAATTTATTTTAACGGACTGTAAAGTGCTGTGAACTATATTATCCATAAGTGCCAAACTTCTCAACTAAAGAAGTATGTGAAAATAATTGACAAATATTGACTTCATAAAAATAAGTGTAAACGTAAGTTATTCTCTCATTGAACTTGCTAAATTATAATTAATAGTCATCTGTTCATTTTTATTATTTATATTTTGTGTATAATATATAGATCTTATGAATTTTTAAAAATATTAAAATTCAACATGGCGTTCACCCATTGTTGGATTACTGTAGCACAAAAATAAACTGCCACTTTCCTGATGCATCTGTTATAAATTCGGTTTGAATTTCATTCATTCGAGTGATCAAACTCAAACCTTAGGTTTGATTCATGAGGAGGATGACTCAGGGTTCTTCTACTGTAATATTTACATTTGGTATCTCTTTTTCTTGATTTATAAATCTGTTTATATCTTTCAGAAATTAATTAATCTTTAGCAGATGCATATACAAGGTTATCATAAAGTAAGTGATATATTTCAGCTTATTATGTATTTTTAACAAATTAAGTTAATAACAGTATGTGAGAAAGAAAGAAATTCGATTGCTTAAACAATGAGATTCCTTATGTCCAACAGTGGTTAATGCAAATGTTCAATATGTCGTCCATTTTGCTGCTATATATAATCACTAACCGTTGCCCCAAATTGTACACAGGATTATTCAGCATTTCTGGTTGAATTGCAGCAATTTGCTCCCTAATAGAGTCTTTTAATTCTTCCAGCGTTGTTCGCCGTGTTCTAAACACAATTTTTTTTACATAACCCCACAGCCAGTAATCCGCTGGGTTAAGATCAGGCGATCTTGGAGGCCATGAATTCACAAAATGTCTGTTTATAACAAGATTTTGAAAAACATCAGTTAAAAATTCTTTAACTGGTCGGTAAATATGCGGGTATACTCCATCCTACATAAAAATCATGTTCTCAATTCCTTCATGCTCGTTTTGTATTTGTGGAATGGTATAATCTTCTAACATATGCAGGTATTGTTCACCAGTAACAGTTACAGATACGGCCTCTCCATTCTGTATTTCCCCAAAAAAGTATGATCCAATGATAAAATTAGATGTAGAACCGCACCAAACGGTGACTTTTTTATCATGAAGACCTTCATGTGGATTATCTGTTGACCATATTCGACAGTTTTGAGTATTGACTCCACTATTTAGAGAGAAATGAGCCTCATCTGTCCATAAAATACAGGATAACCATTTGGATTCAATTTCCATCTGAGCCAATATTTGTAAAGAAAAATTATACCTGATAGGAAAATCTGTATCATTTATCTAATTCCCTAATGTATCCCTAAGTTTATAGCGATACATTTTTAGGATTTTGCGTAAAATTTTACAAAACGTTGCGTAAATCGTTTTGATATCGAATTCATACTACTGATTGCTAACGGATTAGTGTTGGCTATGAATTGATTTTCCCGAAAGACTTTTACAACTCGGACATCACTAATCCTTAATCCAGGTAATATTGATATTACCTGGTCTCGGTAAGTCATTTACAGACCCTGATCTTTCAAATTTGCTAATCAAATTACGCTCCGGTTTCATTTGACAGGGCCCCACTCTCAAACCCATTTGCGTATGAAATCTTCAATGTAATTTCTGCCTCATTCGTAATAACATTGTACTAAACCAATTCTTGTTGTAGATCAATGTTATTAAAGTTTAAATCATTTCAATTTAGCTTTAGGCTTGTTTTACTTGTATCAGCAGTTGACACGACAACTCTTTTTCTTTCCACAGATACAGTAAAATCCAATTATTGAAACAACTAGATTCCATTTACTTTTCGCTACTAGCTTGATTTCTTAAAATTATACAATAAGTATACCCCTTACTTTAAGATGACCCCATTATATATCCATATATGCAAATGCATGTGAAAACGAGTGAAACCGATTTAATTTTTCCTAATCTTATCAACTTGCAAGTAACTTAGAAGCCATAATCCTAGTAAATACTATTTTATTAGATACTCACGACATCATTCAATGACATTATAGTGCGTGTTAGTTTTGTCGTATCAGTATGAAACTAGCAATCTCTAAAGTAGATACACCGTCAGTGTATCATGTTTATTTTTTATCAGCCATTAATTATTGTAAATCGCCAAGGGATTACCTGTTATTGAGATTTGTGTAAAACATTGTTTTATTGCATCGAATTAAGTGATAACAACGTGTATATATGAGATTAAAGGAATTTATTGGATATAGACACTAAATTCTATGGGTAATACAACTTTTTTTTATAAATTTAATAATTACAGTTTGTGTTTACTACATATAGACTGTTATGTATTTTATTAGTGTTATTAAGTTTCATAAAACGTCAAGAGAGAGGTCAAATTCCGTCCGATGAAGTTAATAAATAAAACGATAATTAATTGGAGACATTAAAATTCAGATTTCAGTGTTTGGAAAGTGCAATTATCCTTTCCATATCTTTTACTTTCCACTGTTTACCGTTAGGCTAGTATAATGCAATCAATATATAAGCTTATACTTCAACATGTATTATTGAGACTATTATTGCTCAATAGAAAACGGCCTATCAGGTTGATTACCAGCATAAATTTTTAAATCCAATACAATAAAGGGTTGTAGAAACTAGTTCTACTACTATCAGATGGCATGCATATAGCAAATAACTACGAATAGTAAGGGACATCACTAAGTATCCTCCATCTGTAAACGCCTTATTTAAATAAGGACTAAAACAAATCAAGCTAAAACAGCTATTCTCCTGGCAATATGCCGCGCCGAGCGCTGAATTACAAAGCAAAATTTGCCGTATTTTGTCTAACACAGTTAGAATCAAAATACAAGGATTCGGATTGCAACGAAAACTACGAGGAAATACTAAGACCACACATCGTAGGATGCCACTAATTGCAGACCGGTTTCGACCTTTTTATGATTTCATCAGTGCAATATAAGTGAGCATACCGACGAATGCGAAGACCTGAGTATTTGGCACAATAGGTAAACCTTGCGTACGCAAGACCTACGCAAGGCCTATTGGCGCCACCTCTGTGTAGTTTTCGCAACACAATCCAAACAAATCGTAATGGGGTAAAAATCCAATACAATAAAGGGTTGTAGAAACTAGTTCTACTACTATCAGATGGCATGCATATAGCAAATAACTACGAATAGTAAGGGACATCACTAAGTATCCTCCATCTGTAAACGCCTTATTTAAATAAGGACTAAAATAAGGATTTGTTTGGATTGTGTTGCGAAAACTACACAGAGGTGGCGCCAATAGGCCTTGCGTAGGTCTTGCGTACGCAAGGTTTACCTATTGTGCCAAATACTCAGGTCTTCGCATTCGTCGGTATGCTCACTTATATTGCACTGATGAGATCATAAAAAGGTCGAAACCGGTCTGCAATTAGTGGCATCCTACGATGTGTGGTCTTAGTATTTCCTCGTAGTTTTCGTTGCAATCCGAATCCTCAGAATTACAAATTTTGCTTTGTAATTCAGCGCTCGGCGCGGCATATTGCCAAGAGAATAGCTGTTTTAGCTTGATTTTAGTGATGGGCATAATAGTTCATTTCAGAGAACTAGTTCTAGGGAACTACTTGCGCGAAGCGAACTAGTCTTTAAATCTAGTTCGCGCGAACTACTTTTTAGATAGATATTTGGAAACGATCGGTCGGTCGGTAAACATCACGGTCGGCCGACGGTCGCAAGATTTCGGCCAAGTAAACATATCCATTGGTTGAGGTTGAGAGTACTGAAACATGCCAACACTTTGCAAAGCAAAGAAAACCCCTTGTTTACTATGTTTATTTGTTTAACCCGTGTTACCTGCTATTTATCTTAAACGGATACAAAAATGCCAATTAAATATTTTTTAGGTTTTATGTTTTCAAATATTATTTTGTAAATATGCTATAATAGCTCTACCCAAGAATATAATTTATTTTTGTTATATGTATCGACTTTTTGAGAATAGAATATCTTGTGATACATCCACTAAAAATTACTATTTAAGTTTGCAAATATGTATATTTCATTCATTTTATTTATATAGGTACTACTTTTGTTAATTAATAAAACATCATTTTTTAAACATTCCTTTTATACTTTATTTATTGATAAGCTCCTGCTATCGAAGTTGTTGCTTATACGGGAGTGTATACATCAGCATCAGCATTGTCTAATTATCTCCGTACTCCGTACACCTTACGATGAACCCGAACGAACATAATTCGCGAACTATTTCGGTGTCGAGTATATTGCTGGCTGATATCAAGAAGTAGTCGCGAACTATTTCGGTGTCGAGTATATCGCTGGCTAATATCAAAAAGTAATTCGCGCGAACTACTTTGTTTTAGATTAGCGAACTAGTTCGTTTAGTTCCCTACAAAGAATAGTTCGTCTTAACTCGTTCGTTCGCGAACTACCCATCACTACTTGATTTGTTTTAGTCCTTATTTAAATAAGGCGTTTACAGATGGAGGACTTAGTGATGTCCCTTACTATTCGTAGTTATTTGCTATAAATTTTTAGATTTCCTTTGTAAAATAATTTGACGTCAACTATGGAAGAAATGTTGATTCCGTAATTAACTAACATTGATAATAACTAAATTGGTATTGCTGATCACCAAATATCGATGAAAAAATTGGCATCAGATATTAAAGATCTCTTAGAGGAAAACAAACTTGTTGGTGCTCTAAAATGCACTTTGTTTATCATTTCAATTATTAAAACAAAATTGTATTCCTCTAGTTAAAACATGATTGACTAACTTATTCAGAAAATATTGCAAAATATAAAATATTGAACATTTGATAGGTTTATTGATTGATAGCTTCACATCTCTCTAGACTTCTGCCGTGATTTATTTTAAGGATTCTTTTTTAATTATATCCAAATAGGAACCTGAATCTGATTCGACCAAACCTTTCAACTGTTACAGATTACAGGACGATTCCCTAACCTTGTTACAAACTTTTGGAAACAGAAAGAACACGTAATTTCTAGAAACAAAACGTCATATAAACATATATCCCATATTCTTTTTTTTTTTTTTTTTCTAAATTATAGCGATTTTTCAATTCCATATACTTTAATTGTAGTAACCAAAGTTTAAAAATAAATCAACTACTATTCAAAATTAAACATCAAAAACTAAATACATATTAAAAAGTTAGCCCTCTATTCTTAAAAAACTCATATTGTTTATGATATAGTTTACGCCATCCTGAATCCTTTGCAGTAATTTGTTTTAATTAGTTTACTAAAATTATAATAATTTAACCGTATTATAAACAATGTAAATTGTTTCTTTAGAAATAGCTTGTAACAGGCTAGCCGATGTACTCTACAGGCTTCGCGGAACTTACTTAATTATTCAGTTATCTCGAAAGGGAGTCTAAAGTTTTACTACTGAATCGATTTCTCTGTCGCTGGGTTCGAGATATGCTGTGATTGACGTATAAAACGAGTATTGACTTACCGTGGGTGATCTTATCCTGAATCTCGATGTAGGGACGTATTCCGAGGACACTTCTTATATGCTGACACTGAGAGGGTAGTTGGGCGGATTTGCACGAAAACACAGCACTTTTAGGCAAGGGTTTTTAATAACAAATAAATAGAATTTAGAAACGTAAACAAAATAGAAATGCAAAATACTGAAATAATATTTGACCTAAGAAAACGACTGAATACAATACTAATGAACTCTAAACTGAATGACTCTATATAAAACAACTAACGGCGTCTACTTCGAGCCCGAGAAACGTACTTTACCCTGCCTGGGTGGTGTGCCCCCATACTGTGGGGGCCACCACCCAAAATAAATACAAACAACCACCTATTCCGAAGTAGTATCGTGGGAGACTGACTTTTCTTCAGTCGAAACTTTCCAAGTAAAGTTTCTTTGCTATAAAATTTAAATACACTAATCCCATTGGTTGTTAAAGTACGTTTCTTCTCTCTGTCTAGTACCGCGAACCATGACCTGTTTCTGTCACGGTGGCCAATCAAAATGCTGTTTACTAGCTAGTGACCTAAAACCCTTAGATATTATCCTCGTCTCAAAGTGAGAGGGAGTTACGGCTTACTCTATTGATACTCTTCCAGGAAAAACTCTCCAAAAAAACCTGGTTGACCTATGCCTTTACACTTAACTGAACATATAAAAGATCGTATTTCCGAGAACTTCCAAGTACCACCATAATTCATTATAATTTACTGGGCTTATTTAGTACGCATATTTGGCGCATTGTCTACTAAAAACTCTTCCGTCTCCAGGGGTGCACGGATTAGACATCCATAAAATGTTTTAGTAAATTTGTTAAGCCCGAACAATTCTCAATATTATTTATGACCCAAAATGACATCTTTGCTACAGAACCAGAAATGGTTCAACAAAATCTATCTATTTGAGCCAGATGTTACGGTCTAAAGATATTGAATTTACACGCAAAAAGGCCGCTTGACGTTGACCATGTCAGCTTTTGTTACAAGCTTTTAAAGGCATAAGTATCTTAAATGCATATTTGTCACTGAAGAAAATATACATATGTTAACATTGCTTGTTATCGAGGGGCATCGTGGAGGTGGACCTAGTCGTTCAATAATGCAACCTGAACCGGATACGCATTCGTTACTTTAGTTTAAGAGTAGTCTCTATACGATGTATTGTCACATTAGGTCGGAGTGGTGGAAGGGGGGCTAAATTTGTATCCAGTAAACAGTTGTGCTTATCAAATTTTTTAATAAGGGTGTTATTACCCCTTGAACTCTTACACATATATATTTACGCAAATATATACACTAATATATCAGTTATAGTTGCAAAATATAATCTATACTTAGGTTTTTTGTCTATTCACCCCGCAATTTTAGAAATAATCTTGGGCTAAAACAAGGTAGCCCAAATTTGAAACGAGTGTAGTAGATTCACCCCAGACTTTTAAAGAACAAATTTCTTTTGGGTGAGTAAACATTACATCCTCGATTATCCTTCAGAGGATTGATTTCCATGGCAAATGATCGATTTTTATTTGAAGGAGGACAGATTTTTATATTACTGACATTTATACAGGGTCTTTCAAAAAGAAGAGGTTTAACACATCTCATATTTTGTAAATAGAAGAACATCCTGTGTACTTTTACAGGTTTGGATAGAACGTCTTCTCACGAATATATTGATATAGTGTTTGATGGATAGCTCTAATAGTGAGGGAGATATACATAAAAGAGTGTTTCGTAAGGATAATAAGTTAGAAAGAGAATATCGATTGGCTGCTAGCCTATGAACGCTACAAAGTCTTTCTCTAACACATTGTTTTTATGATAACCATTTATGGTCAAAACTCCCTCACTATTAGAGCTATATCCATCAAAACCTGTATCAATATATTCGTGAGAAGGCATTCTATCCAAACCTGTAAAAATACGCAGGGTGTTCCATTTAAAAAATTCAAGTTGTGTTAAACCTCTCACCCTGTCTTATACACCCTGTATAAATGTTAATTATATAAAAATGTGTCCCCCTTTAAATAAAAATAGACATACCCGTGGATTTTCCTCCTATACTAACCAATCCTTTGATATATAATCGAGGATGAAACTTTTGGGTACTCATCCCGTATCATCCTTTTTTATTTATTTTATTTATGATTTTAAAATTCTTTCATCTCCGAAGTCTCGAAAAAGAAAATAGGAAATCCATTAAGCGGGTTGGTCTTTTAGTTTGAAATATGAGTGAACGCTATTAGAATCTGTATACGTTTTTCTTGTTATATGCTTATAGCTATCCTTAGCCTACATTTTCTCGACGTGTTGTTAACAGCAGTTCGACATTGACCAGTTCGGTTACTATTTTTATTTAAAGGCGGAGAGGTTTCCAATGACAAAGTTATATAAAAGAATTTTGGCGTCACGCTGCGAATGGGCAGAAAATAATTGGCCATAACTGTGATTATCTAACTTGGATATTTCGTGCAGCATTGAGTATATACTGTAATTTTCTTTTATTTCGTAAAAAAATATGGAACATATAGCAATATGACTTAAAGTTCTTTATTGAATTCATACTACTGGAAATGTGGGTTTAATTTTTGTTTTATAGTGTATTTGTGCGGCTGCTAAGTGATAAATGTATTGAATAATATACAGTCTGTCCCAAAATGATATTATATATGATGATAAATGATGATATATGAAAATTCATATTTTTCCAATTGAGATTTAAAAAGAAACGCTGAAGCAGGTCACTTAGTATATAGAAATTACCAATTTTATGTATACATATTCTGTATTTCCTATTTTTTTGAGCCATGTTTAAGGGAGCTATAACAATACCGATATTTTTGTTAAAAAGGACGCTCTAAATTTTATATTATAAATAGAAAGCCCTTTTTATAGTATATTTTTAATATTATTTATTGGCTTGTTTAACTGTTTATGTTTTTCCTTAAATAGAAATTAAGCCAAAAAGTTAACTAAGTTATGATTCAATGTTGGGGGTGCATACTGCGGGCAAAGTAGTTGTTTTCTACATATCCTAAAAATAATAATGTTACTCCTTTGCGTACCTAGGTCTATAGGTAACGAGGATAATTAAAAACTTTATTGAATTATACTATAATATTTGATAGTTTCATGAATAATTTATCTCTAAGTTAACTTTTTGGCTTAATTCCTATATGTATAAGGAAATATATAAATAGTAAGTCCTTCTAAAAAGACGAATTCAACGATATCAAGAAATGATATAGTAATTCATCCTACTTTTGTTTGTCGTTGTCAAAATAGCTTTTTTATGACATTGATTATTTCATTGCCTCTTCTATACTTTAAAAAACAAGCAAAAATAAAACACCTCGATAAACACACAACATTTACCAAAGTACCATGAGTATAACGTCAATCGTTTTAGTTCCAATTATTTCGTTGTTAAATTATTTTGAAGAATGGTTGCCCGTTTAAGCGAAAAACAGAAAATTGAAACAATTTCAATTCTGTTTTTCGCTTAAACGCTTTTTTATCTTACCATCCAATCATAATTAAAATTATTTTAATTATGATTGGATGGTAAGATAAAATCCGTATTCAATGGGAGGTATGTGACTTATGACCATAAGTATCCAGATCAGAGAATTAGTCCAGCTACAGTAATTAAAATATCGAAAAATTTGAAGAAACCGGAAGTAAGTATAAAAGATTTACCTGGATCAAAAAGACGTAGAACGGTAAGCGAAATGACTATCAAAGTGTGCTGGTCGCCGTTCAACCTGTCAAGGTTGCCGTTCGCTCATCAACTTGTCGAAGTCCACAGTTCACAGAACTCTGAAGTCTCAAAAGTGGCATCCTTACAAAGTTAACGTCTTAAAAGTATTAAGATTGCAATTTTGCGAGGAAATTAGAAATGTATTTGAAAGACAATTTCACTTAAAATTTTCGTTGACGAAGCAACATTTTGCTTAAACGGAACCATGAAGAGGCAAATACTAGGTTTTGAAGCCCAGAAAATCCCTACTGGATGCAAGAATACATACACAATGGCCGCAAAAAGTGAATGTTTGGGCTGGAATAGTAGGAAATTGCATACTGGGACCTTTTTTCCTTGAGGGCAATTTGACAGACATTTATTTGAATTGTTTGCGTTTTGAGCTGATTCGAACCCTGGAATTAGTTTTTCTTATCCCTTATAAGTACGATATGCCTGGTGGTGACGTCTGGTTCCAACAAGGTGGCGCCTCTCCACATTTTTGTCTCGATGTAAGAAATTATCTTAAGTTTTTCCAAATCGGTGGATAACCAGAAGAGGATCGTTAGAATTGCCACCAGATCAGACACTATCGAAGAATTGAATTCCTTCTTAAACCATTTTTTACATTTTTAACGGCTAGGTGGCTAATAAAAAAAGAGAGGTACAACCTTATATCGCTGAATATGTCTTTATGACTATCTATAGTTTTATTCTGTAAACTTTGGCATTATCGGCAAAAATATTTCTTAATTTTTGGTGGATTTATTATTACCGCATTACCAAAAATATGGAAAAACTAACAGAGAACAAATTTCAACGATAAAAGAATAAGCCCGCAGATGATTTTTTTGAAATACAGTTTTGATTAACCCAAAAAACCCATATTGTAAAACAGAAGACAAATATTCTTGACATAATATGTAGGTATATAATTATAAAGTCTATCACCATCATTACATCATCTATCACGAATTTCGCTCACTCCTAACATTACACGGCAAACAGCTCTTTCGTTGTATATTTTCTATCAACCTATTATTGCAGTGTTTCAATTAATAATGTTTTTTTTTTGTTTAAGAATACCTAAGTATATGTCTTTGCACTGCAAAGATTTTATTTTTGGTCAGACAAAACTGAATTTCCTAAAGCCATGATCCGTTTGGTGCAGGAACGTATTTCCTATTTATTCCTTAATATCTCATTGTGAAAAACTATTGAAAAACAAAAACAAGAATGTATGTAGGAAATAGAACAAGTATTATTAATCCATATTTGTCATTGCTTTATTAACTATTTGAATCGGAAATTACTTAAAAACTAACAAGGATCTCCCAAAGTGGCGCCCAAGATCGTTGACTTAATCTATCTAAGTCATAATATTTATTCTGAGAACTACTAGAAGCGCATTGGCAACATTATCATTTAAAGTAATTGTGAATACTATCATTTAACATAATGTTATAGAAAACCGTTTTTAAAAATATAAATTAACGCTGTTATCTTTGGGGCCAGACAGGTTAATATGAAATTTCTAATTATTTCAATTTTAATCAAATTATGCGTATTTGTATTTTTGGCGCCTTGGTATGAACATGTTAAACATATAAATGTGAATAGAAATGCAAGGTCAAACCGATAAATGTTTACTGTTTGGTTTCTACAAATATACTCGTACAAGAAATGAATGGAGTCGAGCGAGTTGGACCTAATTGCAGCTTCAAGTATATCCACAATCAAGTTTATTTCCATCGCAGATATGCTCAATTTGTGCAATAGATTCTATTTCTGGTCCAAAGATACATATAAATAGATTGCCGATTCATGGACATAGAATGGAAGTCAGATCCGACGTTACTCGATTACAAATATTATTAATCAATAATCAAGTGGTTGAGTTATTGCTTCGACTCGTTGACACAAACAGAAAATTATTTATTATTTATTTACTTAGTCTAGAACATATGGAACTCGTATTCTGAGGGAAATTATAAACCAGAAAGAATATTAGATTGACGGTTTCCGTAGTTTACTCTTATATACAGGGTGTTATTTAAGTACGTGGCCAAACTTCAAGGGGTAATTCTTTGGGTGATTCTAAGACGAAAAGTTTATATAAACATAGATCCGGAAATGCTTCGTTTTCAAGATAGAGTGTGGGAAACTTTTTTAAAAAATCGTTTTTTCCATATCAATAGGTTTTTCCATATGGAAAAAGTAACAGGTAGACCCCCGTTTTTGATAGTTGGTAGTTTTAATTTTTTAATATGTTGTCCCAGGGACATGCAATAAAGCGGTTTTTTTTCTCGAAAACGAAGCAAGATACGAAAAAAATTCAAGAGACAAAAAAATTGTATTTTTACTTGCTCCATTCGAGAAAAGTTTTAAAAAAGTCAGTGACGCACATTTTATTTGTCAAAAATATTGGTTAAGGTGCCCTCCGGGATGCCACTGGACTTAATGATTTTAATCTAGGGCCTAGGGGAAAATTGGCCCTTAGAGTTTTACACCCTGTATCTTGAAAACGAAGCATTTTCGGACCTATGTTTATATAAACTTTTCGTCTTAGAATCACCCAGAGAATTGCCCCTTGAAGTTTGTCCACATACTTAAATAACACCCTGTATATTGTGATATTTGTGATTTAGTTTCTGGAAGTTAGGAACCAAATTACAATAATGATGATATTATTTGAAACTGCCACACAATACAATACAAAACTAAGTTGAAACAAAGACAGAAGGTCAGTATATATAAAATACAAGTATAAAATGAAAACGTTCAAACAAAATACAAGAAATCACACATAACAAGTAATAGGTCGGTGTTATAAACAATCGAAACAACAAAACAGTATGATCAATAATAATAAAATGAATAAGGTTCCATATCTACTATTAGTTCATCTACCATCTGTCTACCCTATAGCTCAAAAACAAATGAAGTTATACACAATTATGGACGTCCTATTGGAATATTTTTTTGAAAATTTGAGTACAGAAGTTTTCATGAAAGTTCTATTCATCTGAAGTATTTTCGTTTTTCTGGCACTTCCGGTTATACCGGAAATGGCTATCAGCTTTCTTATTTCAAATAGAATACCCTACATTTTTTTTTATATTTTTGATTTGTACGCCAAAATCTACGTTTTTTAATGTAGCACAATCTATACGAGAAATTAATAGTTTTTTAGATATTTCAAGTTTTTTTTTAAATTTGATTTTGTAGTACCTTATTGAAATGCTTGTCATCGATTGTAGGTAAAGTAGTATAGTAATAAGTTTTGGGCTATGGTTAGGCGGGCCATCAAGCTTTCAGATTATGTGCAATTTCATATTTTATTATTTAAAAGTTGTTCAAAAAAATTATTTGATTCTGACTAGTTTCAACTGTCCAAACTTCATTTTTTTAAATGGAACACCCTGTATTTTACTGCTGAATGTGATGGAGAATAAAGTTATCTTTCAATCTGTGTTATTATTTTCTTGCTATCGACGTATTTAAGTACTTTCCGTAAAATAATTTTCGATTTCAAATTCAATTTAAATAGAAAAGAAATCAGTTATTAGTCAAAAAATCGCGTTAACCTCGGCTTTATTGTTACTATACATTTCATCACAATTACCTAAATATAAGTTTAACGGAATGCATGTGAAAATTGAAATTCAACTGTTATTTTTATAGCCAGAAGGTTAAACCATGGGCCCTGCTCGCGGAACTAAAAATATAAAATCTGTTAATTGGTGAGAAAGCAACTCTTATTACACATGGTCTACAAACGTGACAAATAACATAAAGAATATATTACAAATTTGACATTGACAATTATTTTTATTTAATCAATTCAATTGTCATATATTTCTTGTAATTCTTTAACAATCCTTAGATGTTAAACCTCCTGCCCATGTGCACATGTGCACATGTGCCTGAAGACGCCAGAAGCAGAAATACGTATCGTACTTTAGGCCAAGGAGGATGGCTACAATTTCAGTTTTGTCAGTAAAAAATAAAAAATAATTATTTTTAATGTATTGCTTGTTTATATCCCATTATTTAAAAAATGTAGATAACGCTATTAAAAAGAAAAATATATTAAAGACAAGAAGATGAGCCGGAGAGTTATATGAAGATATGCCGTTGTAATTCAATGTTGGCCGGTGCCGGTTGTACGCAAAGTAGTTGTTTGCAGCATATCTTAAAAAGAAAAATAATAATAATAATAATAATAATAATAATATTAATAATAATAATAATAATAATAATAATAATAATAATAATAATAATAATAATAATATCTCCACCCCTCATTCTAATTACAAGGATTAGCCCGAAAGTCTGAGACTTGTGTGGGAGAGGGGGCGGCATATTATTATTTCGCGGCCCGCATTTGCGCCTCAGGAACGACTTACGTTGGTGTAGGCCCTAACCACCATTCAGTCCTGGAATGAGGGAAACCTGGAAAACCTCATTAGTTAGGGGGACAAGTCAAACCTCAACTGATTTTAATATCTCACATTACCACCAAGTTGACATTCTTCCCATCCTAGGCCATTGCCAGGATGGTTGCCAAGCCATCCCTGCGAATAAGCCTTGATCTACGAGTAAACAATTTAAGAAAAATTGTTGGTGGAATGGGAATTAGAACCCACGACCTCTGGGTTGAGGGATCGAGACGCCAAGCCCTGAGCCACCGGCTCTACAAAAAACCCGACCGGCTTAAAAATAATAAGGTTATTCACTCTAAATATTTAAATAATTTAACCGAAGAATGTAATGTTATGTAATTTGCTATGACGTAAAAAAAATGTATCTATAGGTATTAAATCGGGGGAATTTAGAAATACAAGGCGTTGGCTTGTATTTCTGTCGTATTTTTTTTATTGTAGTAGATTTGTATAGATACTAATTATAATTCTAATGTTACTTTTTATGTTATCAATAATAATTATGATTATTATAAATATGTTTTTATTAGTTAATATACCAAATAATGTAAAGTTATAATAAGTGTTTACCGTTTACTTCTAACTCATTATTTTATTAAGATTAAGTAAAGTGGATATAGACTAGCCTTCGTCATTAAAAAAAAAATGTTTATAACTACAATTTAACACAATACATTAAGTAAAATAAGATAAAAAAACATTTGTATACCTAGGTTATACAAAACAATAACAAAACATCATTACATAATATATATTTTAGTTTTATTTTCCCTAAATATCAAAATAAATATATTACAATAATAAAAGACTATATTTTATTCGACAATAACATAAATGAAGCCTATATAATTATGTATCTAGTGATATAGTCTTGAAAAGTTTGTTAGCTGTGGGTTTTAATTAAATACATATAGTTAAACTGTAACGAGAATTCGCTACATCATTAGGAAATTTTATATTTCGTGAATAATACACGGGAATTTTGGTTACATCCACGTGTATTTACTCTCGCGCTGTAGAATCCAGAAATAAAATATATGTGTTTAATAAACCTCTAAAACCAGAAAACATGAGAATGTAAATGCTTCGTTAAACTACCATGTAGATAACAGATTGGCAATAATGTATGAATGAAGTATATAAATTATGGTAGAATATTTATAAACTTTTAATAATATATTTATCTTTTAAAGGATATACCGGTATCATTAAATACTGGACGGGGCTGGGATTATTGCAATAATAACTTCCTGTTCTACAAATCTTGTTAACTTTATTGAAATAAATCCAGCCACCCTATTTTATAGGGGACATAGCTTTAATACAATTTAATTTACAATGCGTTGACATTTTAAGTAGCTTCAATCAAGCTATTTAGAAAAGTGGGTTAATATTAGGATATAGATAGTTGTATCAATTGGACTCGGTGCACACAGTATGCCTAAATGACTGCAGCAATAAATCAATATTATAAATTGATAAGTCTAGCCATGATTTACAGTCAGTTAATACATAGATACAATCGGTATTAAAATCGCAGATTATGAGGCTAACGCCTAAAATTGTTGGTTTATACTATGGGTATACCTTAATTTGGGGCCCTATACTTTATTTATTATCAGATTATATGAGATTACCAGGTATTAAATAAAAAATAACGTTTAAAAGGAAATGTACCTATATTAAATCAGGGATTATTTCAAGAAAAAAATTATCGCTATAAACAAATCAACAAAAAATGCAGACGCCACTGAGATATATTTTATATGACATGTATTATTTGTATGTTATCAGTCTGCTAAAATACATAAAAACATATATATGTGGAAATTGCTTTAGCCTTCAATTAAACTGTGACGTTTTTGATAATGAACTATAAATTTTCCGCATATTTAATAAAAACTAGATTATTTTAATATTTGTTATAAGCAGAAACAGAAGTTTATCGTATACAACTATTTACAGGATTATCTTTAATTTATTTATATTCTACCAGACTCCTCAGAAAAATTTTAGAGATAATAAGGATCAGTCAAGAACTGCACTTTGAAATCCACCCAAGCACAAATAAAATTTTCAAACTTTGAAAAAACAAGCAAATAAATTTAACCAAACCAAAATATACTCGTAATTAAAAATGTAGTAAGTGGCGCAAAAGTACATTCACGATTTGAAATTAAAATAAAATTACCAATAAACCAAATCAATCTTTATAAAGAAAATGATAACAAATTATACCTGTTGGAGTTTTTTTAGTTATTTGTGAAATATGATATCTGGCAAGTGACGTCCATTTTCGCAGTGATAAATAAAGGACCTTTTTACAGCATCTAACTTTAGTTAAAGTTTCCTGCGTTATTCTCAATATCTCCCGTCGAATGTTTTCCTTTAGTTGCTCTTAATTGCGGGGCTTACCCACAAACTTTTTCTTACAAATAGCTCCAAAAGAAACAGTTGGGAGCAGTGAAATCCAGGGGTCTCATCGAAATTAGTCTCTTGGGGAGTAGTAGTAGTAGTAGTAGCGATGGGATACCTACGGAGGTTATCAAAGTGGCGGTGGAACATATCGCGGACTATATATTGGAGGTGTTTAATAACTTACTGAGGGTCGGCTTATTTCCGAAAGCATGGAAAACAGCTAGGGTGGCCTTAATAGAAAAACCCAAAAAGACAATACAACAAAGTAGCTCGTATAGACCGATCTCCTCATAAATGCTATTGGTAAATTATATGAGCAACTACTGGTCAGAAGACTAGAAGTAGAGTTTGAGGAGAGAGGTGGATTGTCTGCCCACCAGCACGGGTTTAGAAGAGGCCACTCCACTATACAGGCCATTGAAGAGGTAGTGGGGATAGCAAGAGCGGCTCACCAGGGATTTCCCCGTAAAAGGTGTGCTTTGGCGATGATTGACGTAAGGAACGCCTTCAATACAGCAAACTGGAGTAATATAGTCCGGGCCCTGGAGTTGAAGGAAGTATCGCCATACCTTCTCAATGTCGTAATGGGATACTTATCTGAACGGGAAATCCGGTATGGAAACCGAGGCAGCAAGCTGGTCAATATAGGTGTTCCCCAGGGTTCTGTGTTGGGCCCCTTTTTATGGAATGTCATGTACGACGATATCTTTCGAATAGTGTTGCCAGAAGAAGTGCAGTTAGTGGGCTATGCCGACGATGTGGCCATCGTAGGCATAGATAGGGATGATGACAGACTTCTACATAAGATGAACGAGTCACTAGAAAGGGTGAGTTATTGGCTTTTAAGGAACGGGTTAGAGATGGCACCAGAGAAGACGGAGGCAATTCTTCTAAAATATAGAAACAGGAACGGAGATGTTTCCCTCGCATATGATGGAGCTCCAATCACCATTGGGAACAGTGTTAAATACCTTGGAATTACACTCGACTCTGCTATGACATTCGGGGCTCATATAAGAGCAGCCGCAAGAAGAGCAGAAGTTGCGGCTAACTCATTGTGCAAGTTAATGCCAAATATGAAGGGACCAGCTGAACATTCACGGAAGGTACTGGGATCGGTAGTACAGTCGATAATGTTGTATGGGGCACCTATTTGGGCAGAGGCAATGGCTGTGTCAGCTCACAAAAGGGCACTGCAACGAACACAAAGAAAGATTGAGAATTTGTAGGGCATATAGGACGGTGTCATTTGAAGCAGCAACAGTGTTATCATCCACAGTCCCAATTCATCTGCTGGCGTTGGAAAGCAAGGAATTATGGCACATTAATGCGCCAAACATTGAAAACAGGAAAAATGAAAGGGAAAATACGCTGAACAAATGGCAACAGGAGTGGACTGCCGGCAGCAAAGGAGAATGGACGAAGATTCTAATACCGAATATTAGACCATGGGTCGGCAGAAGGCATGGCCGGTTAAACTATCACCTGACGCAGGCACTGTCTGGGCACGGATCTTTCCGCACATATACTAACAGAATAGTGAAAGCCAGGGATGAGTTCTGTTTACACTGTGGGGAAACTGACTCACCGGAGCACACAGTTTTTGATTGTAGTAGGTGGCAGGAAAACCGGAGGGAAATGGAGACAATGGTTGGCCAAGAAATTAATAAGTATAATATGGTGAACATTATGCTCAGCAGTAAACAGAATTGGAATATCATTGACCAAGCAATAACCAAAATTGTGTCAGAGAAAGAAAAGGAGGAACGGAGAGATGGAAACATATAGATCAACGCCCTTCAGCGATGTATGTTAACAAAACGGTCCCGCTGCAGGGCACGAGAAGCTAAGAGAGGGGTTTTAGTCGGTAAGAGTCCGACACTACCTGAAGCGATAGAACCTAAGCTCAGGTGCCCATGTAGGGTTTCCCCTCTCCCTTAAAAAAAAAAAGTAGTAGTAGTAGTAGTAGTAGTGGGGACGGCCAAGTCCAAGGCAAGTAGGCCACAAGCGGGCCCTTTTGCCTACCCCTGTCGTCCCCTACCTAACTCCGTCACCTCTTCCCTCGTCGAACCTTCCAGAGCTTCTAATGTAGGTCAAAATATCAGTACATTGAAGGGAACTAACCTCTTCCCCTTGCAGCTCCCCGGCCCCCCAGACGTCGTTTCTCAGTCTACCGAAAGCCGCGCATTCTGCCAAGAAGTGTCGCCAAGAAGTTCGTCGCCCTCCCCGCACTTTGGGGAGTCTCTTGGGGAAGTGTTGTCTTGAAAGCGTCATTGTGGCTCTGCCAGTATGAGGAGTAGCACCATCCTGTTGGAACCAGCACTCTTGTTCAGGAAGATGAATAAGAGAACACTTGTAGTAACAGAAAAAAGCTTTCCAACATATCCCTCTATGGTTCGCTGCTTACAGTTAGTGTACGGTTCTCTTCATCTTGAAAAAAGTAGGGTCCAATTATCCGCTGTACAGAAATGACGCACTAAACAGTCACTATGAAGAGACCTTTGATGAAGAACTTGTGGATTACATGTATCACACTACCGTGCATTTTGCCTAGTTACTTAATTATCCACTTAGGTGAAAATGCGCTTCGCCGGATATCCACAATGTTTTCACAAAATTTTCGATAGCATCTGCAAGATTCAGTAGGGCACGACTGTATTCCAAGCGCAGCTGACAGTCAGGGTGCAGTTTCTGTACTACTTGAATCTTATATGGGTATATATGAAGGTCCTGTTTTAACATCCGCTGTGGAGATCGTCTTTTTATATCTAACTGTAAAACCCGAATTCGTGTTGAAGTATGTGGTTCTTCATGAACAGTTTCCCTGATACGCCGGATATTTTCCAGCGATCTTGTTGTTTGTGGTCTTTCTTGTCTCCTAGCATCTCCCACTGATCCAGTCTCTTGAAATTTGGCAACTAGTTGCAGTATAGTGTGATTAGAAGGAGCATGTCGTACGTTGAATATTCTTCGAAACTGTCTTTGAGTGGAAATAATGCTCCTTTTAGTTTCCAAATAAATTGTAACAATTTGAATTCTTTCTTGAAGCGTATACCTTTCCATTTTCAAAACTCCTACGTTTCTACTCTACTCTTAAAAGAAAAAAAAAAAAACAAAAAATGTATTGTTGAAAATACTATCTCACTTTAAAATCGTAAATGTACTTTTGCGCCACTCAGAATTACCTGTCAATTAAAATGTCCATGAAATGGTGAAGGCGCGGGTTCGCATTAAACCAGTTTACATTATTATTATTTTACATAACAATTAACTTCACGACTATACTTAAGAATGAAATATACAAGTTTAAAGACTTGTTGTTGACTTTCTCTACCACCAAGTAATTTAGCAGTCGTTTAGCGCTAGTAAAATTCAGTAGTTTACACCTAAAACGCAAGGTACTATTGATTTGAAAATGTTGTCAACCAGTATACGATCAGTATTCAATTTTTACAAAAACCCAATTGTGTATCACCTAATAAATTTAAAAAATTGTATTTAAAATGTATACTTTGAGAAATAATCTGCTCATTTATAATTAAAACAATGCTTGTAAACGCCAATGAACACTGACGGGAAACTCGGTAAAAAACTTGGTAAAGGAAAGTGTTTTTATAAAAAGAAACTCATAATGTCTCTGCTGGGTCTGGAATCTTTGTATTTAGATCAAATAGAGGTAGTGGATTCAGTTCTACACAGGTCCAACAATTAATTGAGCGGTTAACGGATGATATTCACTGTTTCCCTAACTATTAAGTTTGTTCAGGTGTGCCTCATTCCTGCAATAAATAGTGGTTATAGGGTTTGCCTATATTTTATAGAACATTACCAATTCTTCAAAATAATAGTAATAATATATCGTCCCTCTTACGCATAAGTTATAGACATCAGGATTAATTTTTGTGCTTGGTAGGCAATGAAATATTATTATAATAATTCTTCTATAATAATTCTTCTTATTTTAAGCATATCAGTGATCAAGAAAGTTATTTGGCCTCTTAAAGTCTTAAATAGCAATAAATTATTCAATCAGAATTAACTTCAGAAGATCCTATTTTAGCTATAGTGAGAACGACACCTCAAATACTCCCTTAGGAATCTCTAATGTTCTGGTATTTTTATTATTTTTTATAAAAATATAATTTTTGTTAACAAAATGCCTTCTGAACTATTGATAGAGTGCAGTTGTACAGTATGTACAACTGCACTGTATCGCACTATCGCGCTACTAGTAGATGTAAATGTAAATTGCACTATCTATTCGCAATGTGGTGAACAGTGTAAAAGATATGTAGAATAAAACAACAGTATAAAAGATAAAAATATGTAGTTTTACACTCACTTTTCCTGAACAGAGTTTACTTCTGGATCTATAAAACATGTTGTGCAAATTATATTTTGTAGTGTAAATAATATCGCTTTCCAAATAAAATATTGCATTCCACTTTTGTTCATATTTTTATTTAATATCCAAAATAACTGATTTTCTTTAGTAAATAGCAGTCAGGCAACTTCATAAACCACCTTAATCGTTTCCTTACTCTTAAAAACATACAGAGTGAGTTTTATGTATGGAACGCCTCAATTATCTCGGAAACGGCTTGCCCGATTTTTATGAATTTTGGTTTATAAGGGTTTTGTAATATGGCCGATATTATTGTGGCATTTACATTGTTGTCAGATCTTTCGTTTTTCCGGAAATATACTGAAATTTGTTATTTCAAATGGATCACCCTATATATTTTTTGTTTTTGAAATCTCTAAGAAATTTAGAATATTTTTCATGTAATGTTCCCTATACCTAATTGCCATAATTTCGGAGTTACAGCTACATTTGCAATATCTCCGCCGAAGTTAAAATATTACATCAGGGCGGCTATGTCTGCGACAAAAACAATTTTGACGTTTTAATAAACTATTATTGTTGGTGTTTATTGAAAGTTACAATGGACCGTTTATCTGAGAAAGAACGAATTGAGATTTTAATGATATTAGGATATGGTGATGTGCGTAGAAGTCAACAGGAAACGTGTAATATCTTTAATAATTTATATCCTAATAGAAATCCCATAGGATCTTTTGAAAACATAAAGTAAAGGCGGTTACAGCTGATGCTCAAAATGTTGTCCGTTTACTTCCATACAAGAAGCCATGCGATGTTTAAAACTTTGCAGTACATTTTGTAACATTCCTGACTGCTCAATTCTTCTTATCTCTGTGGCAATCCTATCTTTTAATTCCTGAATATTGGCAGGTTTGGTTTTATAAACAATATTTTTTAAGTGACCCCACAGGAAATAGTCTAAAGGATTCATGTCGGGTGATCGCGGGGGCCATTCGATAAAACCACGCCTTCCAATCCATCTTCTGGGAAACACATCGTTTAGGTATTGCCTCACGTCACGCGCATAGTGAGGTGGAGCTCCATCTTGTTGCACCCAAATATTGTTATTTGGGACATTGTTATTGTCTGAAAGTTTCAAATAATAAAATTTCTAAATTAACAGGCAATTGAGAATACTTACTTAGATTTGGAAATAACCGAGCGAACTCAGGTATAATATTATTCTGTAATAAATTTAAATACGCCGGGCCATTTAAGTTTCCTTCAATGAAAAAAGGACCAATTATTTTGTCGCCTATTATTCCAGCCCATACATTAATCTTTTGTGGAAATTGGGTGTGGGATTCTCTCATCCAACGAGGATTGTTACGTGACCAGTATCTGCAATTATGCCGATTTACGTTTCCATCAATACAAAAAGTGGCCTCATCGGAAAACATAACATTATTTAAAAAATTTGGATTATTTTGATCGTAACATTTTTCCATCATTGTGTCGGCAAACTCTTCACGTCTATCGAAATCATCATCTGACAACTCTTGAACCAATCTTACTTTGTAAGGATGGAATTTATTGGCATGTAAAATTTTCATTATGGATGTTTGAGAAATATCAACATCCCTGGATATTTGTCTAGTACTCAAGTGTGGATCTTCTTCTAACATAACACAAACATCTAAAGATTTGTCTTCAGTTGTTGCAGTTTTTATACGCCCTGATTTCGGTAAATCTTTTATGGCTCCAGTTTGGTTAAACTTTTTTAACAACTTACTCACAGTAGATCTTGTTATGGGATTTCTATTAGGATATAAATTATTAAAGATATTACACGTTTCCTGTTGACTTCTACGCACATCACCATATCCTAATATCATTAAAATCTCAATTCGTTCTTTCTCAGATAAACGGTCCATTGTAACTTTCAATAAACACCAACAATAATAGTTTATTAAAACGTCAAAATTGTTTTTGTCGCAGACATAGCCGCCCTGATGTAATATTTTAACTTCGGCGGAGATATTGCAAATGTAGCTGTAACTCCGAAATTATGGCAATTAGGTATAGGGAACATTACATGAAAAATATTCAAAATTTCTTAGAGATTTCAAAAACAAAAAAATATATAGGGTGATCCATTTGAAATAACAAATTTCAGTATATTTCCGGAAAAACGAAAGATCTGACAACAATGTAAATGCCACAATAATATCGGCCATATTACAAAACCCTTATAAACCAAAATTCATAAAAATCGGGCAAGCCGTTTCCGAGATAATTGAGGCGTTCCATAGATAAAACTCACTCTGTATATTTAGACACCTGAATGACGAATATGACTCAAATAGGAGCAGAAATATGTACAAAATAAAATCGGTGTCGGCCATTTTGGAAAATGGCGTCTGAAACGCCCGGTCTAGAATATGGTGATGTCTACTCAACTTTTTCTGACTCTCCAATATGCACTTGACTCGATTCTGTTAGTTAGACAAATCAGAACTAAAATTTTTACGGGACTTTAGTACAGGGACTGTATTAATATGCAACTCGGCCTACTATGCTATTTAAAAAAAAAATGTGCCGACCGCAACCCTGGTGCCATCTATTAGTTGTCAAAATTCCGTTTACGTGGTAGAAAGTTGTATTTTTTATACCATTCATCCTACATTTTGTGTAAGGTCGATATCTCAACTCGTTCAACTCGCAATTCTCCATGGTGTTTCTTTAGGGGTTTCTTTATGTATAGTGACTGTATATAGGTACTAAATCATTGTTGATTTTAAATTAAAACTATTAAATCTGTCTTCAGGTAGGCAGTAGGCAGATAGCATATTTCATAATGGCAATGTTTAAGGTAATACACATGTTCATATCGGCAAATAAAGTTATTACACCGCCTATAGAAAATTCCACGTAAAAGGAGTGCCCATTACAGTGGGGCACGTTAAAGGTTGTTGTCACAGGATATGCCTTTTATTCATAGATGCTTTCCTCCTGCATGCTAAAACTAAACCGCAGCTCGTGAGCAAAATTAACACTTTGAATGTTTCTTTGTTAGACGACACGATTTTATCACTTGTTTCCTGTTAATACTCCCACTATTTACTCTCGAGAAAATGGCTTTTGCCGCCGGAAGAGACACTTGTAGCAGCATTTCTGGAATTATTCTCATGTGATGTAATAGAGATTACTGACTTGGGCAAGAATGAAAATATTGAGAATTTTAAAAACAATTACTATCTACCCTAGTTGGACAATTGAGCAGTGTCATGTATTTATGTCGTTTCTTGATGAAGTGTTGACTCGTTTATCTGAGTACAAAATATTTATACCTAAATATGAATTTTAACTATTTTCTGGATGATGATTTTTCTGAGGAATTTGTGATTTGTCTGCGTTTGAGTAGAACAAAAATGTTCTAATTGTCAAATATTTTTTAGAAGATATATAAGTTCCCATACAATACTGTAGCCCATATATGAGACCCTGCTTAAAATTTACATTACATATAATTAAGAGATAAGAGAAAGAGATATTCTCTTTCTAGCACATCGCTCTTATGGCACACTTTTTTGGGCATATCTTCCTTATTATTAGAGATAAACCCATAAAACCGTATATGACCTAATTCGTAACAAAGAGTTCTTTCAAAATATGTAAAACAATACTGAGTGTTCCATTTAAAATATTAAAGTTTATATCGATGTAGCTTCACTGAGTCACCCTGTAAAAAATGTAATATTTGTAAAACAAGTGTAAAAATAAAAGAAAATCGACGTGTCCGAGCGATTTAAAAAAAATGTGGTTTACGAGATATTGAATTTATTCCTTACTTGACGACCACACTGTATGTACCGGGTGGCCAAATAAGAGAATGGACGCCGGCTGTAAAATTTTAATAAGTAAATCGGACAAGAGAAATCGCTGGAAATTATTTTCAAGTTCGTAGGATGACCGCTAGGGGTCGTAATTGCTATAATCAATCAGAAAATGGGATTTTTCTCAAAAATATGCCAAGTTAAGAGGTATTTTAAATAGTGGCATTGTAATCTTTGTAAAATTTGCAATCTTTTTCTTGTAATGCACTTTGCTCTATCTTTAAAAAATAAAGTGGTGGGGGAAGGTTAAACTTTATTTTATTCAAATAAGGATAACTCCGGTTTGGGTTAACAGAATTAAATGAACTAGGGCTCGTTTACAAGAGATTTTCTTACTGAATAATCTGCAGTATATATTGTTCCTGAACTTATTTTATCGTGGTGGCTAGAGGGCGCTGTTTGACATCGTAACAGTTATTGCGCGTTTTCATAAAAATTTTAAATGGCAGGCTATGTCTCTTTTTACATAGTTAAATCGAGCACAAAATTTCCAAAAAATCTGCTCAAACCGCAACTTTCTATCTTCTCTCTAACGGAAGATATTAAGTGAACAAGTAAAATTAGGCTGCCGCCTATATAGGCCTATAATAGTCTAATTAAAAATTATATTAGTAGGCTATGAAACAAAACCTATGTTCCTTGAGTATGTTTTAAACCGTAGTTTGAGTTACTCCAAGGTCTTTCGCAATAGTTCTAGTACTTAGTTGGGGATTAAACTCTATATAAGCTAACACATTAATAATGTTCGCTTCGGTGCGACCTCTGCGTTGTCTAAGGTATACAGTTAGATGAACATTTCCAGTTGTTCACAGAAGGTGAATTACTTGTAGAAAAACTTTTTTATTGGGGTGCCGTCTTTCAGGATCTTGTTGCGCATATACTCTCGCAGCAACTGTAGCATTTCTCATTGATTCAAAATAAACTCTTACCATGTCAAATAACTATTCGTTTGTATAAATCATTTTGTAAGAAAAAACGAACAATAAACTACAATTCAGAATAAACAAGAAAATAACACGAACAACAACAAGAAAAACCCGGACAATACAAACTTAATAAGACATGAAACGACATTAACTAAATGACATTAACATGTAACTAAAACGTTTTAATATTTTGACGTGCCTATTTACCTCTTTTTGTTTCATAGCCCTACTAGTATAATTTTTTATTAGACTATTATAGGTCTAGGCGGCAGCCTAACTTTATTTGTTCTCTTAATATCTCCCGTTAGAGCGAAGATAGAAAGTTGCGGTTTGAGCTGATGTTTTGGAAATTTTGTGCTCTATTTAAATATGGAAAAAGAGACATAGCCTGCCATTTAAAATTTTTATGAAAACGCGCAATAACTGTTACGATGTCAAACAGCGCCCTCTAGCTACCACGGTAAAATAAGTTCAGGAACAGTATATACTGCAGATTATTCAGTAAGAAAAGCTCTTTTAAACGAGCCCTAGTTCGTTTAATTCTGTTAACCCAAACCGGAGTTATCCTTATTTGAATAAAATAAAGTTTAACCTTCCCCCACCACTTTATTTTTAAAGATAGAGCAAAGTGCATTCCAAGAAAAAGATTGCAAATTTTATAAAGATTACAATGCCACTATTTAAAATACCTCTTAACTTGGCATATTTTTGAGAAAAATCCCATTTTCTGATTGACCATAGCAATTGCGACCCCTAGCGGTCATCCTACGAACTTGAAAATAATTTCCAGCGATTTCCCTTGTCCGATTCATTTATTAGCATTTTTTCCCAAAGTTATACGATAAGTAGTTTCTGAGATACAGCCGGCGTCCATTCTTATTTGGCCACCCGGTATATGTACAGCAAAATACAAAAAATGATGATTCACTCGGTCACATCTACAAATAATATTTAAAAATAACACAATTCTCCAAAGTGGATATACAAGTTAATAGTAAGTAGTTGATTCATACTTTCAACCATTAACTCCACCTTAGTCATTTCATAGGTATAGGTGTAGTCAATTCTAGATCTATAAGTACGACGGTCGATGTCGTTCCTTTTATGGAGAGACATTTTAGAATTATCTCTTTATGAATCAAACTACTATCACAAGGCAAGGTTGTACCTACCCACATATCGGGAATGTAATAAAATATCCTATTATTTATATGCCCATTTACTATGAACATATGAGAGTAAAACAATATGGATTTTTATATTACGTATAAGGCTTACGAAATTAAAAATAATCAATCCATAAATGACAGGTCACAATCTGGCACAAGAAATAAAACAAATGCATAATAATATGGATTGTAATATTGCAACTTTAGGGAAACGGCAAAAAAACAAAACTGGATCAATTTATTTGAAGGAGATGCCGAAAACAACTACTCCACGGACAATATGCCCCGATTGGGGTTGCATTACATCGGCATCTCCATAGCAGGTCGTTATATGTCTGTCAATTTGACAATAATTGTCAGGCAGATAGTAGCACAGACCCAAAGAGGGCACTACGGTGTGTTTCTCACCACTACTAACAAAACTGGATGAAGTTTACCTGGTTGTTTTGCAGTGGCAGGTTGAGCTACGATTATTTTGAGGGAATATATGAATAAAGAAAGCTATAAGTAACTGCTTCCCATAACATGAATCCATTTTTGCTAAGAAACAAACGGTTTCAACGGAAATGCTTCTTCTCATTGCTTAAATAAAGTCTATACAGGGTGATTTTTTTGGGGGTCTGTTAGAAGTATCTCGAGAACAAAAAATTACTTTGATCTGAAAATTTGGCAACGTGCACTCTGCGATAAGATCTATTTATGGAAAATATTTTCCAGATGAATGTACTTCTGGAAAATCCGGAAGTTGACCCTAACTTCGTTATTTTAAATGAAATGCCATATATATTGTATCATTTCTGGATTCTACGTAATATATTTCATGTAGGATGTCCTATACCTATCTTCAACTGTTTTTGAAATATCGACAGGTGAATATTGACATTTCGCAACTTTGACACCCTGCAAAATCTAAACGATTTGAAATCAAGCAAAACGGTTTGCGCATTCCCATCTTAACTTTTCATAAGCTATAGTTTGACTCTAATTTCAGATTTAACGAAGAGATTAAATTTAATCGAATTTTTTTAATTTCTGGCTAAAATATTACTATATTGTTGTAAAATATTCCTCATGCAACCTCAATGGATGCTCAGGTAGCCTCTGCTCTGGGTTTAGGATCAATAGGTTCCTGATATCGATGTTGAAGTGGTCATGTAGGACTTTAAATGCCCTCCGAATCTCCGTTCTGACATGAGAGCAATATTAAGATACTGCATGCAACCTTTCGGGGTATGAAAGTGTAGATCTGAGGAATCTTTCATTGTCTTCGTCTTCGATAAATGTCATTTATGAGAGGAAATTAGTGCAGCACTTTCCAGAAGTGGTATAACATAGGATTAAATAGAATTCGAAATAGCTCGGGTGTGGGGTTTTGAAAATCTTGAATAATAGGTACGGTAACAAGTTTGGTTGTTTTTTTTTATATTTGGCCAATGGGCCATGAAAGCTTGGTACTTAGATACCTAGATACTTAGTTAGATCAACAAAACCTAGGTTTCAAGTTTGGAATATAATAACCATATTTTACAAGTACTGGTATTTGGTGGATTATAAATCACTTCATCACCAAAATTAAAGCTTTTAAATTGAAATTGAAGTGTTTATGGCTTCCTCTTCAGGCTAACCTAAAATCAGTGATAACAATTAATTTTAAAATACTCTTGAAAGGTAAAAAGATCCCGATAAATAGAAGCAAGAATGCTTCTTTTCCAAAGTGGTTGAAGGTTCTTAAAAATATCTCTTGGTTTCTCAAAGGGTTCAATATATCTCTAGACTTTTTCTGTTGTCATTGTTAATATTCTATTAAATATGGCAAATGCGTATACTTTTTAATAGTAAAAATTCTTGTAGAAATATTCAAACCTTGTACTTTGTGTTAACTAAAATAAAATATTCTGTCAGTTCCTTCAATTATTTTCACCCCTTAAAACATACCCGTCTATGGCGAACCGTAACAAGAAATCTTCAGAAATTGAGGAACGTCTTTTTACAAATATTTTATACATGATTACAAGTGACAAGTAGGTTATTACTCATTTATACATTTTTGATCGGAGGCTCAACATCGGATTACTTTACATTTTCAACTATCTTTACAGTTATGGTTAAAAAATATATGTTATAATAACCATATGTTTTATTAGATAATATTTAAAACATATATTAAAACATTGTGACTTTTTGTAAATCAGGGAAAATTAATTGCGCTGTTCTATTTCGGTTTTAGAAAAGATATAAAAATAAATATCTCGATTCAGCAATTTGTCTAGTTTTATCTAAATCTGAAAGTGCTTAGCGTTAAACAGTTTATATAAAATTTATTTTTTTAAATGCTGGAAAAACCTTATTTTCCGTCGAGTGTAAAATATTTAAATATTTTTTTTATTTAAAACTCTTTTTTTTGATGACATAACTGATACATTATAACAGCGATTTCAAATTATGACAGCGAATCAATAAACCTCTATAGCGCATTTTAAAAATAAACATTTTATATTAATAAAAATATTTAAGCTTCCAACTTTTCATATTCGGTCTTAAAAGTCACTTTTATTATCCAAACATTGTTTTATTGCCGCTGGCGATCGTTTACATTGGTTTAATTTACATAACTTTACAGCTTGAAGATCTGCAACATCAGTCGATAGAAAAGCGAATAGTTTATTAATAATCAATCTGAATGTAACATCTGCTTAAAAATAACCATGGAAGTATAATAAAGTAGCAATTCTATGTGCAGATGTTTATTAGATAAAAGGTCGTTTATTTCATGTTGTCTTATCTTCTCAATACCTGCATTTTTTAATACAAAACTAGGTACCAAATTTAAATGAAATTTGGAAAATTTTCTATACAATGTTTTTTTATAGTATATTTTTAATATTATTTATTGGCTTATTTAACTGTTTATATCTTTCTTTATATAGTAATTAAGCCAAAAAGTTGTCTAAGGGAAAAATTATTAATGAAATTATCAAATATTATGGTTCACTAAAGTTTTAAATTTTCTTCGTTACCTATAATCGTACGCAAAGGAATAACCTACTTATTTTCAAGATATGTCGAAAGAACTACTCTTCGTGCAATATGCACCCCCAACATTGAATTACAACGGCATATCTTTAACTATTGAACTATACTATTTGATAATTTCCTTATAATCTATCTCTTAGTTAACTTTTTGACTTAATTCTTATGTAAAGAAAGATATAAACAGTTAAATAAGCCAATAAATAATATTAAAAGTATACTACAAAAAACTACCAGGGTTATAGGACTCAAACATTATTAGGATTAGATAGGTATGTAGGAAATTAAGGAAATTTTATTAAAAACATCTAAGTTATCTACAAACTGACAATTTTAACATTGAAATCATTTTAATTTTAAATACAGTTTAATTGTCATATATTTCATGTAATTTTTTAACAACTCTTAGATGTTAAACCTACTGCCACACATGTGCCTGAAGACGCCGGATGCAGAAAAACATTAGGCTAAGGAGGATTGCTACAATTTCAGTTTTGTCAGTAAAAAATATATTTCTTTCTTTAAAATTCAATAGAAATATATGTGTATGTGACCAAAAATTATTATTTTTAATGTAATGTAGATGTTTGTTTAATATTTCATTATTTAATAGATATAGATAACACTATTAAAAATAAAAATGTATTAAGAGTCCATTCACTGGTCCGAAATAAGCCCAAAATCGGCGTTCGTCTCGTGTCTAATTATAAAAAAACTATAAAAGATAGCGACTTTTAGTAAAAAAGTATTGAAAGATAAGACTTTAATCTAAATTCCTATAGTAGTAATTTTTCGTAATTCTTTTTATTTTTTAAATTCCAGGCAAACAATCTTGTACTAAAATAGCGTATTTTCAAAAATTATTTTCTCTAAAATACATGTATTAAACAAAAATTTGCTACTATAGGCATCTACTTTATCTTTTGATCTTTCCAGTGATATATAATTTATAACATTAAAAAGAAATTTTGTTGCAATTATAAGACAAACCGGTACCCTTGCAATGAAGGCTAACTTTGTTTCCATGTGCCTTTTTACTTCGGCTTTACGTGCACCTCTGAAATCTAAATAATTCGGTAGTGGAAATATGTAAGTTTTCACCCATCGGCTACCCAACCTCACAACCCGAGCCCGAATTCATGTCTGTCAAGTCTACAGTGAATGGACCCTTAAAGATAATAAGTTGAGATTATATGAATATATGCCGTTGTAATTCAATGTTGGGGGATGCACATTGTACGCAAAGTAGTTGCTTTCGACATATCTTAAAAGTAATAAAGTTATCCTTTTACGTACTTAGGATTATAGTTAACGAGGAAAATTGAAAACTTTATTGAAGCATAATATTTGATAATTTCAATAATAATTTATCTTTTAGTTATTATTTATTTTCTTAGTTATCTTTTTGGTTTAATTCCTATATAAAGAAAGATATATTCATATAACTCTGCAGGTTGCAAAACTGTGGTAGCTGCTAGAAATAATTTAATTATGCTAATGCGAAAGATGATGCAGAAAAACTATAAAGAAACATTTTACTGGAAATTGGAAAATTTAGCAATTGTCAAAATATGGAAAATGTCTTTTTTCTCCAATTTTGAAACTAATACCCATTTAGCCTTATTTACGTGAGTAATGCATGTAAACTGATTATAATCCTGACACATTTGTAGGTATTGTATGAACTACATACTTTTAAAATGATAAATTTTCGTTATCACATTGTTAATTTGCATGGACGTGAACGTATCACGAACCAAGCTTTTAGGCATATTTTTAATTGGACCATTTGTATTTCAAACACGCTTTTAACTTGACATAATAGGTTTGCGTGCTGAAATTTTGAAATGGGTACTTATTTATTTTTATGTAAGTATTCTTAATCTATATTCAAAGCGTGAGTGTGTGTGACTGTATAGATATATTTATACATATAAGTATTTTTTCAGTTACAAAGTAAGAATTTATGTATTTAATTGTGATAGGAGGTATAAAATACGTGATCATGATCAATATTATATAACAATAATAATAATAATGTATTTACAATACAATAAAACACAATAAATAAATTTTAATACAAACAAAAAAGAGGAAAATAAATTTAAAAAACCCACAGAAGAACAAATCTGTGCGTGAATGAAAACAAGATACCACTAGAGTAACAAAGACCATTAAAACAAATGAATTCATTAAATATGGAATATTTAACAGCAAAAAAAATAGTTACTGGTACGGCTAATGCATACACCATCAAGTTTCCAGTACAACCAGGTCAATTATCTAAAAGTTGACAAAACTATGGATTTGAGACCTATCCACTATCCACTGCCTAATGCGTTTCTTAAACATCGGTTTTGAATTTATTTGTCTCAGATTGAGAGGGATAAAATTATAACATTTCGGAGCTAAGTACAGGTAAGCTCTTTGTATAATACTTTTTTTGGTCTAATAAAAGTATATACTAAATTGGATGTATATCTTGTGTTATAGTTATGATCAACTGGTGTTAAGTCAGATACCATATTAGATGGTTTTCAATTAGTGAATGGTATGTTATTTTAAGCTGATTGGTATTATAGTATCCTACAAATTATTTTATTTTATATAACACAGTTCTCAATCTCTTTACGACATAATTAATGTGTGCATCCCATTTCATATGAGGGTCAATATACACACCTATATGTATACTTCATAAGATACGGAGTGTACGTAGTGTGTCTACCGCGCGTCCGTTCATATCGATAGATAAATTTTCAAAATCTGGCATATTAGATGAGTACGAAGTAAAGGGTAGAAAATGAGTTTTGCTGATATTTATGGAAAATAACCTGCTACTTCTACTCATTTCACTGTATTTGAAAAATAATTTTCAGCTATTGTTTTAAATGAATCCCAATTCGTATACAATAGCCGTGTCTTCTGAAAACTCAATATATTCTCGCTTGTTTCTATTTGAAATAGGTCATTCAAATACAAGTTGAAGAATATCGGTCCCAGTACTATTCCCTAAGGTATTCCATAGTATATCGTCATTAAGTCACTCATTGTGTCACCGATTTTAACACATTGTGTTCTGTTATTTAAATAACTTTCAATTAACTTGAATATAGAAATAAGAATTGCTATTACTACCTGAATGTTCTCTGCTTTTACTAATGTTCGTAAATTATATATTATTACAATAAATTTCAATTTCCATAAGTATGTATATGAGGTAGGTATATAAGTAGGTATATGGTAAAGTAAAGAAAAGCAAATATTTTGATGAAGCATGGATGTGAGGTGAGGTTTTATCCTTATGTATGAATACTTATTAAAATATTACTTTAGATAAATAAAATGCATTAAATATGTGCTGCGATGTGTTGGAAAAAGACTGTGGCTATCATCAAATCAATTTTCTCTTTCTAACACATTGCTTCTATGGCACCCTTTTTTGGATATATCTCCGTTATTATTATAAACACACACCCATAAAACCATATACATATGACCGTATTCGTAAAAAATATTTTTTTCCAAATATTTAAAAAAATACAGGTGTCCCATTTAAAATATTAAAATTTATACCGATGTAGTTAGTATTATTAGTAGTATAGTAGTATTATTGAGTCACCCTGTACAAAATTAAATATGCAGTGTGACACAGATTCATGGTATACCCCTCTTTCCCCTTCTTTTTAGATACAATTCTCAAATTGACAGATATAAATTCAAAAGTAAAATAGAATCCAAAAAGTAATTTGAGAGCTGAAATGTCACTTATGTTATACCATGGATCAAGAAAATAAGGTAAATTCCAAAAATATAATAAAATACAGGGTATTCCATATAAAAATCTAAAGTTGGTATTACTTCCGATAAAACCGGAAGTAGCAAAAAGGTAATTTTTTTGCTAAAAAGTGACCTTTAATAAGTAATTCCGCCGTACCAAATTTGAAAATTATATCTAAAATATAAGGAGGGAAAAAGTGCCATGAATCTGAGTCACACTGTATGTGAAATAAGGGCAAAAGTAGAAGAAAATACAGAGCGATTTTTAAAAAAATTTATTGTTTATAAATAACGAATTTATGCAGTTCTTCGTACTAATGAGTGAGTAAAATGGAAACTAGAAGTTATTGATTACTATTTGTAATTATAAGAAAAATTAAACACAGTAGACCCGGTACCAGCAAAAGATTCTTACGGCGATTAAAAAATTAATAATACGCATGTTCCTATAGTGAAAAGAACTGAACAAAAATTGAGGATAGGAAAAAAAGTGGCTCGAGCGGAAAGGTTTATGAAACATCACTATAGTATTTGTAGTGGCGAGATACAGTGAAATACACTGCAGTGCCCTCTTTGGGCCTTTGCTACTACCTGTCTGACAATTATTGTCTAATTGACAGACAGATAACGATCTGCAGAAAAGCAGATGCCATTACAGCGACCTCTATTGTCTTTGAGGAAGACAATCCTACTTAATTATTTTGAAGGAGATGTTGAAAACAACTACTCCACGGGAAATATGCCCCGACTGGCGTTGCATTACATCAACATCTCCATGGATGTCGCCACATCCTTCATCAAGACCAAATACCAGACAATGACCGGTTTCGATCTTGTTATGATCTCATCAGATTGCCATAGGTATTGGAATCGATGAATGATCCGACGACATTGATTGCCTAAGGGGCATAAGTGAATGTTTGTAGTGGCGAGATACAGTGAAATACACTGCAGTGCCCTCTTTGGGTCTTTGCTACTACCTGTCTGACAATTATTGTCTAATTGACAGACAGATAACGATCTGCAGAAAAGCAGTTGCCATTACAGCGACCTCTATTGTCTTTGAGGAAGACATACGATAAAAGGAGAAGGCACTTGCAATAATTAAGTAGGATTGTCTTCCTCAAAGACAATAGAGGTCGCTGTAATGGCATCTGCTTTCTGCAGATCGTTATCTGTCTGTCAATTAGACAATAACTGTCAGACAGGTAGTAGCAAAGACCCAAAGAGGGCACTGCAGTGTATTTCACTGTATCTCGCCACTACAAACATTCACTTATGCCCCTTAGGCAATCAATGTCGCCAGATCATTCATCGATTCCGATACCTATGGCAATCTGATGAGATCATAACAAGATCGAAACCGGTCATTGTCTGGTATTTGGTCTTGATGAAGGATATGGCGACATCCATGGAGATGTTGATGTAATGCAACGCCAGTCGGGGCATATTGCCCGTGGAATAGTTGTTTTCAACATCTCCTTCCAATAATCACTATAGTATTTTCATCTTTTAAATCTTCATAGTTTCTTCCGCTCTCTTCCGGAAACTAGTTAATGGCTCATGAGGAGTGATTGCTGACCTGATACAGTATATTCTGTTTGAAGTAAAGGGGCAATTATTCTAGCAATAAAGGGGAGATATTCTAGCAATTTCATATATGAAACTTCGTCCATACACAGTTAATTTCTATAATCATTAGATTACACTCGTAATTCGTTTAATAGGTGCATAATAGGACACTTGTCTATTTATTAACCACTTTTTTATCCATTCAGAACGTTTGCGCTTTATCTTTTTACGTTTTTTAGGCAGCAAAGCAACCGCCAGTCCTATCAACTTAAGAGTCATATTCCGATTCATGTCCACGGCTTTCCGCTATACTGAGCAATTAAAATCTGAACAAAACCCAGCGATAAAAAAGTAATATATAGTCTCAGTGGAGAGGACGGCTTAGCCTGCAAGTTGGCAAACCGAAAAGTCTGCCTTCCGATAAATTGTATCGTGTATGCCGTAAAAGTAAACCTTATACACTTGTTTTTGTTTTAGCTCAAATCATTCAAAAGATGGGGTATGGGGATGGGATATTTATAATCCATATAAGAATTAGTCGACATTAAAAGTGGACAACGATCTTTCTCATGATAACCTTGCATACCTACTAATGATATTTCGTAATGTTTTTTCACCCTTTTCTCATGAACCACCTAACTTGAGATTATTAGAGGAAGCAAATATATTTGGTGCAATTTTATCTACTACGTTTATACAACAGTGGCCAAGACGAGGTGATGAGCAATAAACAGTTTTATGAGGTTATTTAACTCGGAAAATTAATTGGTACTTCATGATAGTTACCTAGCGATAGAGATCTATTTATAATTTCTCTCATCTTCTTACCCTTTAAGAGGATTCATATATTCTTCCATTCCATTATCTACTAGACGGATCGTAGAACTAATAACAACATTCTTTTTGATATTGTGACAGCTAATATAAGACTTTAGTACATACCTTTTTAACGTATGTTGGCTCTTATGTTGGTGTCACTTCCGGTTACAACTAACCGCACGAAATTGCTTATTAGAAATGAGATACCTACTTGTAAAACATTTCATTTAGAGTGTTCTCTTATGCAGGTAAAGTGGCTAATGGATGTATCTCTAACAATAAGCGGAAGCACATAAAGTGTAGATACCGTAATACACACATCACTCTTATAATTATAGTCTTTTGGATATATCCCCCTTATTATCAGTGAATTCATGAATGACATTGTTATGGGGGGTCTTACTTAGAATAAAATATTATACCAGAGTATCTTGAAATAACAAGGTTTGTGCGCTCCAATAATTGGACTGGAAGTGAAATGAACAGATATAGGTATCGTAGCCTATGGTGTGGAATTTTAAAATGCCAAAACGACACTTTTAATTATTTGTAAAGATACGTATAACAGGCCAACGTGTCATCGTTAATCACCCTGTATGTTACACCCAATAATTTAGCATCAAAATAATTTTTAGAGTCATCCTTCGTATGGGAAGTTAAATTTAGAAAATTTAAAATTTTTCACCTGCATTATTATTTTCATTTTAGGTCTTTAAATGTATTCTAACTACTGTGATAATTTCGATGTTTTCAAACAATTTTATTTACTTTAGTGACTCGAGTGCCCTGAGTAACGTAATGAACCCAGAATGACCGCCTCCTGCATTCATCCGGCATTCCGATATGATCTTCAGTTCCGAAAGTTTTACTATCATTATTAAATATTGTTACTTAAGTTAATAATAATAAAATAATATTATAATAACGATTATTATTATTATTATTATTATTATTATTATTATTATTATTATAAAATATAGTTATATAGTTATATATGCAGTTATTATAATAATAATAACAATAGGGATACTATTATTTTTTTTCTTGAAATCCAGTCGATCGGTTCCCTCCCTCCGATTCTCAGGGTCGGGGAGTAACTACTGAGTCCGGGAATGGTGTGCCCTGAGTATACGTAATGAACCCAGAATGACCACCTTCTGCATTCTTCTGTCTAGAAGATCTGCTGAATTTCGGCATTCTGGTATGATTTTCAGATCAGAAAGAACCGTATCTCTTGCTCCACCAAAGGTTCCTATAATCAGTATCATAAGCTTCACAGTATGTTCTGGATGAAGTCGGCGAAGTTCAAAGAGGTCTCGATATTTCGTCCGTTTTTTCTCCTCTTTCAGGACAATGTTGTTCTCGGCAGGAGCCGAGAACTCGATGACAAACATTCTCTTGAGCTGGTGGTCGATGAGGACTACATTAGGCTTATTGACTGGAATATACCTGAGTGGAAAATGAGTACTTCCAATAAATTCGGCACTACTCATTCTATTATTATATATTTTTTGTTAAAATCCAGTCGATCGGTTCCCTGTCTCCGATTCTCAGGCCGCTGGTGATTATCAGTAACTATTCCCCACGTCCGTGGAGTGAATAACTACTGAGTCCAGGAATTGTATGCCCTGAGTAGACGTAATGAACCCAGAATGACCGCCTTCTGCATTCTTCTGGCTAGAAGATCTGCCGAATTTCGGCATGCCGGTATGATTTTCAGTTCCGAAAGCAATGTATCTCTTGCTCCACCGAGGGCTCCTATAACCAGTACCACAAACTTCACAGTATGTTCTGAATGGAGTCTGCGGAGTTCGAAGAGATATCTATATTTCGTCCGTTTCTCCTCCTCTCTCAAGACAATGTGGGTCTCGGCACGAGCCGAGAACTCAATGACAAACATTGTCTTGAGCTGGTGGTCGAGGAGGACTACATGGCCGTTGCCGGTGTCTTAACCTGGTGGTCGCCGATACTGCATAAGCGGAGAACAGACCAGATAATTGTCTCCGGCGCCCTATGGCAGGCCCTGCAGTTGACAGGAACCTCCATACATTATTATTATTATTTTTATTTTATTTATTTTTGTTAAAATCCAGTCGACCGGTTCTCTGGCTCTTCACTGTTCCCTTTTTTCACTTTCGCTTACCATTATTTTTATAAAAAATTAATTTGTTTTATACAAAATGCTAAAAATCTAAGACATATACCTGCAGAATACATTGAATATACATTAATTTTAATAGATTAAATACATTGCAAATATTGTGTGAGTATTTTTTAAAACTTCCTAGAAAAATATAGTTTATACAGAATTTCCTTCATATAAATAATTGAAAAATGATGTATGTACACATATAAACTATTTACATTGGAATTATGAATGAGAGAGTGGAATCCAAGGCGTACAAGTTTTTTTTATTGGGATAATAATGCCAGTGAGCACATCATTCAAATTATATATATGTTACGTTGAATTCATTAAGCTGCATCGTTTACCTTGATGTAATTGCTTATATGCGTTAACATTTATAATCGGAATTTGGAATGATAACTTTTTAAATTATTCCCACGGAGTCACTCAGGTGCAACACAGAAATTGTTAAAAATTTGTACTGATATTACATAGAAGGTAACCTAGATAGATTATATTTTTGATAAAATGATAGATACACATTTTTGTCATAGATGTGGTAGTGACTATACCCTTTAGAAAGTTAAAAAAATCTTACTAAAAATACTGCAATATTTTAGACATACTTACCACGTAGGCACTTTCTGAAATTAAGAACAAAAATGTTCTCCATGGTGGTCATGATATAGTAAACGTTGCATTGCAAACAGTTTTAAGGTTATATAAACAGTTTATGATATTTCTATTTCATTAAACATAGAATCTAAAGTAGATCAGAAATCTTATAATCAAAGATGAAATGTAAAATATCATTTAAAATTAAAAGAATGTCATCAGTTCTGACGCAAAGTGATTTGTTTCATCTAGACTCTAGACTCTATCAATCCTCTAGATTCTAGAGCATTGGTAATATGGTCTCTGATCAAAGAATATAATTTATATTATTCAGTCAATAATGGTATACCGCGCTATACAAGTACTACTATACTATATAACAAGGAACACATACAGGAACAAACGGTCAATAAACTCTAAACTCAAATCAATAAATAAACTAAATAAATAAATCAATAAATAAACTAAACTCAATAAATTCAAAGAACAACTGAATGAATGACTTTTGCCTACTTCGATTTCTTCAATTTATTGTTCTTTGTATGAAATGGTTTGTCACTGTACAAAATAAAAGGCAATATTTTCACACGAAACCCAGGTTACCTTCAAGTGTGAAGAGGCTCACAATTTTTCAATAAAATCTCGCTTTTTGAAAACATTTCCTTTAAAACAGTATTTTAGGTATAATAATTAATTACAAGAGTCAGTATTCAGTATTCATTAGTAGATATAAGTTTTTATAATAATTAAGCAGAGAACAATTTTTTAAGAAAACATTGGTTTCATTTCGAAGTACACATAAATACAGAGATAACAGTAATAATAATATCTCTAGCCCTCATTCTAATCATAAGAAGGCCCGCATGTCTGAGCCTTGGGTGAGATAGGAGACGGGATATTATTTTGCGGACCGCATTTTTTGCGCCTTAGGACCAACTTACTTTGGTAGGCCCCAACCACTATTCAGTGCTGGAAAACCTCATTAGTTAAGGGAACAGTCAAATATCAACCGATTTTAATCTCTATTATTAACACCAAGCTGACATTCTTCCCATCCTAGGCCATCGGCAGGATGGACAACATCCCTTCTGAAAGCCTCAGACTTGTGTGGAGGATAAAAATTCATGAAATATAAGAAAAAATTCACAGATCTTGCATCTTACGCAAATATCGTAGGCGTATTGAAAATACCAGGAACAACTGATAAAAATTGCTAAAGTAAAATTAAAAAAAGTAAAACTCAGTTTGGTTATTACGATTTATTATTACGTTTGGTTATTATTACGATATTAACGGCAACGTACTATTAACTGCAGTGGCCACACTTATATTTGCTAATAAAATAATGGTATTTACGATTTTACATTGCTCATACGTACGACATCCTTTAATATTTAACGTAAGATGAATAGCTTCTTCTTCATTTTCTAAAAACATTGTAGTTTCGTTTCTTTAATGGCAACATTATTTCCATAATTCTCAAATGCAAATGCGTCAGCCTAAACCTATTTTTGTTACGCACTTTATAAGTACATTTCATAGTCCATTATATTTATAGTTTATACAGGGTGTGATACCAAAACCTTTCATTTGACGTATCTAGAAAACTAAATCTTCCAGTTTAGAGATTACGTATTCTTAATGAATCACCCTGTATATGTTAGTCTAAATTAATAAAATAACAAACCTGCTCATCCTATTACAAGGATCAGTAAATACCAAACGTTTATTTTATAATCAACAACAGTTCAATAAATCATTGTAACATGTACAAGGTGGCCCGTTTAATATGGGCCTATACCTTATCTCCGAAACTACAACTCCCATGGAAAAAAAAAGATATGACATTGTTTTTTTCAAGGTTATCTTCAATTTTTATATATTTTCAAATTTATAACCTGTTTATATACAGGGCGATGAACTAAAGTCCCTTTTTTTAAATAGCACACCCTATATATTATTAAATTTTCAGAAAGCCCTTCTAAAGACAAGTTCAATGATATATGATATGATGGGTCTGACGCCCACCGTTTCGGAGTTATTGAGAATTATCTTCAGGAAATAGCCCATATTAAAATCGTGCTACAAAAATTAATAATTAAGTTTTTGAGCATTAACTTGCGCTAAGAGATTTCTAATTTTATTGACTTTATTACGGAATTACCCAATATTCAGTTTATAAAAAAAATTTTACCGTGTTGCCACATTTCCAAAACCATCAATTTGCACTATTTTTTCAAATGGAACACCCTGTATATTGTTACATTTCTAGAAAGCCCTTCTATCGACAAATTCAGAGATATATGATATGATGGGTTTGTATCCCATCGTTTCTGAATGATTATCCTCAGAATATGGGATTTTAATATTGGCTATTTCCCGAAGATAATACTCAATAACTCCGAAACGGTGAGCATCAGACCTATCATATTATATATCATTAAACTTGTCTTTATAAGGGCTTTCTGAAAATATAGTAATATATAGGGTGAGCTATTTAAAAACAGTATTATCTTCGGGAAATAGCCAATATTAAAATCCCATATTCTGAGGATAATCATTCAGAAACGATGGGATACAAACCCATCATATCATATATCTCTGAATTTGTCGATAGAAGGATATTCTAGAAATGTAACAATATACAGTGTGTTCCATTTGAAAAAATCGTGAAAATTTATGGTTTTCGAAATGTGGCAACACGGTAAAAATTTTTTTATAAACTGAATATTGAGTAATTACATAATAAAGTAAATAAAATTAGAATTCTCTTGGCGCAAGTTAATACTCAAAAACATAATTATTAACTTTTCTAGCACGATTTTAATATGGGCTATTTCCTGAAGATAATTCTCAATAACTCCGAAACGGTGAGCGTCAGACCTATCATGTCGTATATCATTGAACTTGCTTTTAGAAGGGCTTTCTGAAAATATAGTAATATATAGGGTGAGCTATTTAAAAACAGTATTATCTTCGGGAAATAGCCCATATTAAAATCGTGCTAGAAAAGTTAATAATTATGTTTTAGCTCATCGCCCTGTATATAAACAGGTTATAAATTTAAAAATATAAAAAAATTGAAGATAACTTTAAAAAAAACAATTTCATATATTTTTTTTCTTTGGGACTTGTTGTTTCTGAGATAAGGTATAGGCCCATATTAAACGGGCCACCTTGTACATGTATTGGGAAGTTTTTTATTCAATGTGCTCGAATTGCAAGTGCCCACTATCGTGATATGTATAACCAAACAATCTCTGTAAGTCAAGGAACCATGTAACCCAAGCATAAACATAGACTGCTTATTATAACAACACAGCTAGGTCGTCTCCATGAGCACAATGTCACCATGTCGAGGTCGCTCGTATTTGCATGTCGCTAAGCGTTAATATTTTAAGGACAGCTCCCATATACATGCGCCCAGAAGTATTTTCAATACTAAAAACGCAGATCATTCCCTAGGAGAAGGTGTCATTGCTCCCCTGGCGAGATTCGAACTCGAGCCGCAAATATTCTGTTAGTCACAAGCTACCATCCAGCACCTAACAGACAGCTATCACCGCCGCAAATAAAACAGAATAAGATCAAAAGTTAAATGTACATGTTTTGTTTTACTACCTGTGAACCGTCAAATTTTATTCATCTATTCCACATGTTTGCCTTTCAACAAAGAACTTCATGTTTTCACCGCTATTTACCTAATTACAGATCTGATTAGAATTACCTGTGGTTCGTATAATTTTAATTCAGTATATCCGGCTTCCTGAAACAGAATTTCCATCAAAAACAAGTTCCCTATTGTAATCCTATAATGTTATTATAATAACGCACATACTCATCTGACGCACAACATAACGATGAGATTTGACCTAAAATGTTAACCGTGAGAATAATGTTGACATTGCTACAAAATATGGTAGATGTATCATAAAATCTCTATGTACATATTATTCTCATTATTCTCGTCCTTGTCCAACCGAATGTCTCCAGTACCTACTGATTTTCAGATGGGCAAATTACATAATAATGTTGACAGTGCAGCCACTAACACTGGGGTATTTATAAACCCCAAATGTGGGTAATTTACCAGATTTGCAACCACTGCGTCAAAAAATCTTCAACTCATATGCCCATTGATTTCAAAGCAGCAGGAAAATAACCACATCCTATATAGAAAACTATTAGAAACAAAAACATTCCGGTCATGTACACCGCTTGTTTTAATCCAAAGTTCAATAGAACGCATTGACTTTAAATTATGTAAACTACGTCGTTTTCAAATCAACTGATCTATATTGTCTCTCCCTTTAATGATCAACCGATTTCCACAGCTCGCATGATATTGATATAAGTTCTGCACATTCAGCTCCTTGGGGATAATTAAATTAAAAGCTGAGAAAAAGTTGTAGTTTCAACTTAGCTGAAACGGGATATGGAGTTCTGCGTAGAGTGACTAACACACATTCTGTCAAGAATGTCTATCCAGCAAAGAACGCGTTCAAATGGATCTTTCATTTACTTGAACCTTCATTTCTTCCCCCAGAGATAAGCGAGTGACTGCATATTGAAAAATGAATTGAACCAGAAAAAAGGATATTAATAAATTAATGTAATATGACATTAATTGGTGTTTTCATGTACCTTATATGGGGAGAACCATAACCCCGAAGCAACGTGACATCTTGGGAGGTCCTTCGTACTAGATAGTCTCGATTTCGATTCATATTTGTTCCAAAATAACCGGAAATGTTCGTCATCTGTCAACACTCATTACGTTTGAATTTAAATAAAAATTTAAACTCGAGCTATTCCATTGTATATTTTTCTTGGTCGTTAGTGAGAAAAAGATATTTTTTTACAAATATATGTGACGATACATTGCCACATTGCTACAAGAAGAAATAAGTAATATTCATTTCTACGACCATTGGTTCCTGGTGGTTTGGCCTTACCATTTACCCCCATAACCTATGGCCTAGATAAAAATCTAGGACTTACGTTACCACAGGACTGTTTTCATATAGATCTTTGATTTAAATTGTCTATATTTTAGACTTCAATGTACATTATTAATATATTCTAAACTTTAATCATAATAGGCTAGCTCTAATATATTATATCTGCTTGAAGTTTCAAGTTAATCTTCAAGCTATTGCTTATTTCTTTACCAAAATTCAATCAAACTAAAATTCGACTATTAATATGGTTACTCGATAACTTTGTTTCCAATTATTTATCTAATAGATGTCAAAAAGTTGTGTTTAATAATTCAGTATTATACAAAAGAAGTTTTACGTCCAATGCTGTTACATTATATAACAAGCTTCCCATCCATATTAAGAATTCACCTTCTATATACTGTTTCAAAAGACAAACCAAACTCATCATTTACTTTAAGAGAAACATGTTAGTTTAAATATACGTGCTCTTCTTTTATTATTTTCTATATATCTACAACTATTTGGGCAAACAAATATGGGTAACTCATGAAGTAATAGTTGATTAATATATTATTTTTACAAAAATTTAATTAATCTTATGTTAGTAATTAAATAAAAACTAATTTTATCATATATAGAACAAAATAAAGTAATATACCTACCTACTTAAATAATAATAACAAAGTGATGAAAATAGTACATTACTTACAGACGCTTACAGTTTAAAATATATTGTAATTAGTGGAATGTTCAAACCACGGAATATTATAACTACAATAATGATATTATAATACGAATATGTACTTTAATCCATACAGGACTAACGTTATTTTTTTTATTTTCAGGTACAAATTCACCCTAAGTTCCTTTCGAAATTTAAGTGCTGTGATATACATAGAACGAATTAATCTGTGATTTTTACTTTTTATTATTAACATAAGAATATGAGCTTACACCAACAATGACGAACAGTAATCAGGACACTCTCGAGGATGTATGCGTCGACACTGGCCGAAACGCTGGACAGTTTGAAAAATTGTTGGGCAGCAGGTATATAACTTCATTATTATATCTTTCTTTATATATAGACCAGGCAAATCTTATTTTTCCAATGAAGTTTAAGGGTACATTTATTTTCTGATGGGAATCGATAGGTTTTATGTTCAGGAACAAATATATAAAAATCCCAAAAAATCCGTTGTGAGCTAAAAATGTTATCTTGAAAAAACATGGCCGCCCCTTCAAATTTTTGAAAATGAAATATCTTTTTATCCCTTGGAGCAATTTTAACATTTTTTTTTATTTTTACAGGATTTTAAGCTTAAAACATTAGAAAAAATGATATTTGAATTTAGATATAACCAAGAATATAAATTTCCTAACAAAAAAACGAAAAAGGAAACTATTTTTTAATTTTTTTTTACTTCCTACATTTAACTTTTTAATATCACTAACTAACTTTACATTCTAGTTAACTACAAAAACTCAGTCATTTAAAAGATCCACGTACATATACATTTTTTTTGGCAGCCATTTCTACATACATTTACAGTCACGATATACAGACAGAAGATAGAATGTTGTGCGAAATGGGCGATCCTTAACATGACGCGTTACGTCACTCAGAGGGCTTTTCGTTACGAGCTTACGCATTTTGCGCGTTTTTTTTTCGTCTGTAACGTAATTATTTTTACAGTTAAAAAAAAATCTCAAACAGAAGATGTTTGTTATGGTTCGTTTTATAACTTACAAATATAAAATGTCTCAATTTCGCGAAGATGAGCTGTTAAACACATTATTCTTACTGTGAAATTTGTTCCTCTAAGGTTTTCGCCACGAATTTCGGGAGAACTGTACAATATAGAGTAAAATTGTACATACACTATTTTGTAGAGCACAAAATATACTACAAGAGAAACTATGGGAGGGTATTATATGCACAAATATAAACACAACACAAGTTTTAAAAATGTGGGGTTTTATTAATACAGTCAAAATTTTATTCTTTTTTTTTTTTTCTTAACCAGTTTAATTTATTTACTTTTTATATATCAATACCTAATGGTTACATAAAATCAAACAATCTCCAAGTAAAAAGTATCCTTATCTAAGCAAAACTTTACGTTTAAAGGATTGGAAAGTAAAGACCATATATATCAAATATGCGAAAATGATGGTTTACCCAAATTTTAAAAAAACATACACATGCTAGTAGTAGTATTCACATGCTATACATATGCTAGTTTATTATTGTCCATAATATTCGGACTTTTATATTTAAAATACCTCATAATCTTAAATTTACCAATATTTAATTTTAAATAATTTAAATTAGACAAGTTCACCAATTTATTTATTTATTAATATTTTCCTGGATTGTTACACCGTTCTTGACGGTATTTACAAAACACGCAATTTAAAGTATACAATATACATAAAAATGCAGCACATAATTAGAAAGTATGATGATCCAATTCCAGTCCTATAAACTTGAGGTTTTTGTTAGATAAGGATACTTTTTACTTGGAGATTGTTTGATTTTATCCAAGCATTAAGTATCGATATATAAAAAGTAAATAAATTAAACTGGTTAAGAAAAAAAAAGAATAAAATTTTGACTGCATTAATAAAACCCTACATTTTTAAACCTTGTGTTGTATCTATTTTTGTGCATATAATACCTTTATTCGGGCCTAGGAAATTTCCCATCCATTGCTGTATTTGAAGATAGGTCCTAAAAATATTTAAAAAAATATGTGCTATTATATGTAATCACCATTTGAAACTACCTTAAAATATGTTGCTTCAGTGCACCTTTCGTTGGGGGAAGAACGTCCAAATCAAAGGATTTTTCGAGGGTCCGCTTAACTATACCAATGTTGTAAAGCCTATATCGTTCTTCTATAATGTCTCGGGATCCGTCTAATCCGTACATAAAGGAGACAAATTAATAACCAACGTTTAGTAGTTCATCTAGATCCGCATTCTTATCACTGAAGACTAACAGTTTGTCTTACATGAATGTATGCTTCTTAAACACCTTAAAAATAACGCGAGCGGCTATGTTTTTTTAAATGCTGACTTTAGCTCACTTCCGATTTTTTGGGATTTTTAGATTTGCATTCTATGATAAGAGAGCTATCGTTTTCAACACAAAAAATAATGTCCGCAAAAACTTCACACTTAACGTATATTTCTTTAAAATTTGCCTGGTCTAATAGGAATTAAGCCAAAAAGTTAACTAAGAGATAAATTATCAATGAAATTATCAATTATTATGGTTCAATAAAGGCTGAATTTTACTTGTTACCTATAACCTAGGTACGCAAAGGAATAACCTTATTTGCTTTAAGATATGTCGAAAACAACTACTTTGCATGCTATATACATCCCCAATATTGAATTACAACAGCATATCTTGACATAACCCCAACTTATTGTCTTTAATACATTTTTATTTTTAATAGTATTATCTACATCTTGTAATAATGAATTTTTTTTTTCATTGTTTAAAAGATGTAGTAGATAACACTATTAAAAAGAAAAATGTATTAGACATTAAGTTAGGTTATTACCTAAGTTAAACAACTAAAGGGTATTGCGTTAAAGTAAAAAGTTATTAGTGTTAAGTTTATTATGATAAATTAATTCTAAAAAATTGGTATGACTACCGAACGATATTTGCAATTATATTAACAACAATATTAATTATTACAACAATTACGTTGATAATTAAGGTATACGTAGTTTGACTGGAATTTATTATATCGGTAATAACAACTCTGAAGTCAACATCGCGATTGGTTTCAATTTGGTACATGTTATTCTAAGTTGGTAATGATCAGGGAAAATTGTAATGGACACAAAATAGCTATTTACCTAACAAGTGCGGAAAATAAATTTTTCCGCACGAGTCTGCCGTTCACCGAACGACGCGTAGCGGAGTTCGGTGAAGCAGACGAGTGCAGAGAAATACATTTTCCGCAAATGTTAGGTACAATAGTTTTTCTACAGACGTGCGGAAATAAGTATATATAATTCGTAATAATTTAATAACTTTTAATAACTATGGCAAACATTAACAATACATAGTAAACGTTACATCGTTAGCAATAATGTTGACACTTTTTCTTCTCAACTTGTCATGCTGGTGCTGTTTCACTAGTTCATTGTTGTCAGCAATAGCATCAATTTCACACGCGAAACTTGTAGAAGGTAAGGGCGAAGGCGGAGGTACACTTTCCTCGAAATTTTCTCCTTTAGAATATAGAATTTGGTTGGCTATTCGTTTTTTGTTCCCCATGGATTCGTCCACATATGATTCTGCAACTTTCGTCGATTGCCATCCCCCGAGACGTTTCAAATTAGTAATATCCACTCCAGCGTCAACCAACATGGTAGCCGAAGAGCGTCTATAACAATGTCCAGTAAAGCTCTCTGGATTTGGAAGTTTCAAAAAAGCAGCCACATCGGATGGCATCTTACCAAACTTATTAATGCCAACAGTTTGAATAGTACATGTACCTTTTTGGAAATTAACAAAAAACCTTTGATGCGGTGTACTTTTGGGACGCAGAGACATGTACTTCTTGATTAAATTAAGATTTTTTTCTCCAGTTATTACAAAGCTTCTACTCTGGTGAGTCTTGCTATCCGGTATTTTCACCAAAAATAAATCTCCTTGTTCGACTACGTTTTCACACAACAGATAAGTCAATTCTTCGCGCCTACAGGCTCCAGCGATTCCAATGATAGTTGCGACTTTGATTAGTAAATAAGTATCGTCAGGCGCAACGCTTAAAAATTTTTCAATATGTTCCTGATTTAACACTTTAGACTTTTTTGGTCTAAAACCTATCATTTTCTTTTTTAAAAAAGCAATCAATTTAAAATGCCTGCTAATATCAACGTTTTTCTTAATTTTTAGTATAGATTTCACCATTGAGTACTTGGACCACATTGTAGAAGGTTGAAAATTCTTTGAAATTTCTTGAAAGTAAACTAAAAGTACCTCTTCTTTACTGATGTTCGTTATTTTCTTGTTGATGCACCATTTGACGAACTTTTCGTATTCTTGAATGTACCTGACTTTGGATTTTTCTGGAAGCAAATTCATATCTACTTCTTTTGCTGCGCTCAAAATATATTCTGGAACCCCGTCTTCCATGGCCAGATTGTCAAATTCACCTTCAATCATTCTAATAATGCAGAATTACGAAAAATACACACTTTCAAAAAGCAATTAATCACAAATAAATAATAATAATATCGAAATGTCAGTTTGTTGATTTCTAATGATTGTTTAAGCGTCCTTAGTAACTTGGAAACCTGGTAGCTAAGCAAGACGAAATGCATTAAGCCTGTTACACACTCTGAGATACATATCAGAGACGGTCAATTAATGAATTAATAAATAATAAATAATTATTGTTGCTGCAGTCCATGTTGGTACAAAATATTGTTATAATTTCCTGTTATCTCCATTCACGTTGAGATATGCATTGATATGTGTATCGCGACAAACAACGATGCGTGTATAGTAATTTTTAATATTACGTGAGGAAAAATATTTCTGCACTAGTGCGAAAATTTTTTCCGAACTAGTGCGGGAAAATCAATTTTCCGCACGAAAATCAGTGCGGAAAATCGGGTTTTCCGCACGGCTATAGAAAAAAACGTTTTTTTTTTATATTTTGTTTTCAGATTTTTCTAAAACTAATGTTAGCTTTGACTTTTTAGAGCCGTAATGCTTGTTTCACAAATTTACTTTCATTTAACCTACTCATACATTACTCATATCTACAAGGTTAGATTTTAAAATAAATGAAACTCAGTAGTGGTGAGAAGTACACCGTAGTGTCTTTGCTACTATCCGTCTGACAATTATTGTCAAATCGACAGACAGATAACGACCTGCTTTTCCGTAGGTGCCATTACAGCAGTGACCTCTATTATCTTTAAGGAAGACAATCCTATTTATTTATTTGAAGGAGATGCCGAAAACAACTACCCCACGGGCAATATGCCTCGACTGGTATTGTTATTGACACAGAAAAGCCGGTCGTTATGTGTCTGTCAATTTGACAATAATTGTCAGACAGATAGTAGCAAAGACCCAAAGAGGGCCCTACGGTGTGTTTCTCACCACTACTAACTTTCATGACAACGACGTTGCAACATCGTTCATCGAGTCCACTACCTATGGCACTCTGATGAGCGCAAAATAAGCGCGAAACCGGTCAGTGTCTGCTAGTAGGTCTGGATGAACGATGTGGCGACTTCTATGGAGATGCCGATATAATGCAATGCCAATCGGGGCAATTTGACAATTATTGTCAGACATTTGGGCAAAGACCCAAAGAGGGCACTACGGTGTGTTTCTCATCGATGTGAGATGTAAATCCAATTTACATCTTAGTTTTCGACCTAGCATTAACTCTGCCGGTGTAATACCAGTTGAAAAATGCGGGTTAATTCGGTAATCCATTAAAAATCTATTTATTGATAAATACAAATTGTATCCAATAAAAAAAAAACAATTGTACATTTAAACTGAATATATAAGCTAAGTACTGATGAATCGTTTTGAATATAAAATCGAACATGAACATGAGTTTGCTGCCTAATAGGCATCGATGTTTTAAATGCCGTCATTTGTTTACACCTCATCAAATTACCTACTGCATGGCAACATACTATTACTGGTAAATGATTTAGATGACTTATTCTGATTCATAGATCTATTAGATGTATCACATACCCGATCACCATGGGAAAGATCGTTATGATTGATTCATATGACGATCATCAGAATATACATGAAAAAAACATAACACAATAATCATTCCCTGGGAGAGGTGCCATTTCTTCCTTCTTTTTTCTTTCTTCTCTCTGGCGAGATTCGAACTCGCGCCGCAATGTACCATTCTGTAATTCACAAGCTACCACCCAGCACCTAAAAGACTAATAAGTAGACTTATAAATTAATTTTGTAACAAATAGTCCTAAATGCATCCAGGAATTAGGATGCATTTAGGGTGCTATTTATCCTTCAGGATTAAAAATTCAGTAGAGGTTATCTGCAATGGAATTATCTTTCCATTACACCTTGATTCTTACTTAATTGAATACTATGGTTTAGTTTGTATCTTGCATGCTGTTTTTTATATTACTTTTTATAATATAATAGGTTACTACTCGTGCAATTAAAATAATTTTATCGGTGTATTGTGTTATTATGAATATTACTTAAATTTTCAGGTGCCAAACAGCTCCTACACTTCCTGCATTGCTTCCAGCTGCTCAGATCGCGCCCAAGTTGGACAGGAGGCGAAGATCGGACAACAGTCTCTTTGGGTCGTTCTACAAGCTGAAAAGTTCTTTCGGCTCCGGGTCCAGAGAGGGATCTCAAATTAATAGAATCAGCAGGTATGTTTTTATAATACTCATTAAAATGATGTCGATAAAATAATTACAAAAAATTACAACTATAGGGATTTAGATTAAAGTCTTATCTTTCAATACTTTTTTACTAAAAGTCGCTATCTTTTATAGTTTTTTTATAATTAGACACGAGACGAACGCCGATTTTGGGCTTATTTCGGACTAGTGAATGGACTCTTAAGATTAATTTGGTTATAAAATATGTCTACCGGTTTTAATTATACTACCAGTAAGGTAATAAAATTTGAGTAAGACCAACTTAAAGTAATTCAATGGCCCATAATTTATTGCAGTTGGTTAAAAAATCATTAAACATTAATTAAATAGTAAATAGTATATTGAATTGTGATACATTTTATGAAAGTTATATTTTATTTATAAAAAATAGCTGATAGAGAGTACCTAATCAAGTGATAACAACTATACCCCACTGGAATAGGTATATTACTCACGGGAACCTGGATTTTCTAAATTTAAAAATAAAAATGGATGCATTTATCCATTTTCTGCTTAAACATAGTGAGTTATAACCTAACTATGATAATATTTGAAAAATAATGAAATACTCTTTCGGTTATACCATTACCTATAAGTCGATATAAACATTTTTATTTTAAATGAAATGGTTAATTTTTTATGGTACCTATATCTGGAAATTACTAATTATTTTAGGAGGACTTTCATCAAGTTTCCTTTTACTTAATTTCAACAAGTTGATAATAATTAACATTCTGAATAAAGGAACCCTTAAACTTTATCATAAAAATTATTAAAGTATGCTTAATTTGCTTTTATTTTTTTACATAACAGTAATGCAGCAGTAACTTAAAATAAATATAAAAAAAATAAAAAGAAAGAAAGAAATATAATTTCTATCTATTCACAAGTACTTAGCACTCCGTATTAATTTTTATACAGAATTCCAATAGAGCTGTAAATAAAAAATTGTTGTATTAACCAAGTAGATAATGTGTTACATTTAGGGAATTTTTAATTATTACCATTTTAATATTGATTCTTCTGTTTTCGCAGTTTTTATATTTACTTACCGTTTCAAAAGTTCTAGTCGTCTTTGTATAAAAGGGAAAATAATTATGAATTCTTGAATTTCATTTACGTGAATATAATGATAGAAGCTGAGGAATAGCAAAGGGTAGTTCAGTACTGCATATTGAAATAAAGTAAAGAAAGAAGACTTATTATCACTAATTTTTAGTCTAACGATATATTTATTTGACGCAACGTATTTTTCATATAAGTCATATAAATTTGTTTCGAATTAGTTGTTCCAAAATGTAAATTAGATTTAAGAAAAAACATATTTATACATATATTTATGACCAATTTTTGTTACCAGTCAAAAACTTTAAACGTATATTATATTATCAATTAATTATCTATGAAAGGGAATGTGTACACAAATTATAGTAACGTCACAGTTAACTATTTTTCTTGCATAAATCTACAAGTTAAAAATATTACTGTTAAATAAAAATATTATGAAAGTACCTATACTCATTATTAATTTCATAAACTTCTTCCATTTTATTTTATATAATTATAAATTTAGATTAAGTTTGGTGTAACTATAATCTTTCCAACCTCTCCAAACTTGATTAAATAACGACGTTAACAAACAAGAAACAACATATAAAACGTCTTTCTGTTTTCATAAGTTCGGACTCGTATAAATAAAACCGAATACCTACCCTTATGGAGAAATTAGAAATAAAATGTTTTCTCTTCGGTTACAGAGTTCCACTGGTTTCTTAAACTTATTTATGTTTTATAAAAACAAACTACGCGACGGTTAGCAAATTAACTAGTGGATAAAGGGAATTATTCACATGGGAAAACATCATTAACAACTGTATTGAAAGATGTGCATGGGATTTAAATTCAAAATGGAAGGTAATCGACAAGGTTTGATGGAAAGGGTTAATATAGCAGTTAAGAGACGTCAATTCTTAAGAAAATATTATGAGATTCTAAAGTTTTTCTAGTTTTAATTGACAATTTCCGAGAGAAGTCATTTTTCTAGATAAAACATGGATTTATGCTAAAGATACCAAACTAATATCTTGGCAAGATGACAATATTAAAAGTATTTTGTACGCTGGCTCAAAAAATGCATTTGTTAGTGATGTCGATTGTTAAAAATAAAAAACATTGAATTACCATGGTAAAATAAATGGTGATTTTCACTAAATGGGCGAATGAACGGTTAATTCCCAATTTGGAAGAACCATAATTAAGTATAATGGACAATGGACCATATTATACATAGCATGTTAGTTGAGATACAATTCACTAGTCCTTTCAGAAAATCTGAAATTATCGAGATTGGTTAAAAAAATTAATGAAATTGTTCTGTAAAGATGAAAATACGCAAAGTACTGTTTTTCGTTAAGCAACATAGAAAAGATGATAAATCTGTAATCTATGAACTTTTACAAGCACATGGACATGATTTGGAAGATTAGGAATCTGTATGCAAACTATGTATAGGGTGTTTTTTTAGGTTTGATAGAATTTTACATGACAACTACTATCAGACTGAATTGTTAGTCTGACACTGTTTATAAAATTTATTTTCAGTATACTTTGGCAAATCATCATGAATAGATTCACTCTTGAACAACGCTACCAAATTCCTCAAATTTACTTTGAAAATCATTCGTCGGTTCGCCAAACGCATAGACCCACTTTTATGGCCCACATGATCGTCCATCTGAGCTATTTATTCGTCGTACTGTGGATAGATTTCGTACCACATACTCTCTACATGATTTGAAAACACCAATGCGTCGAAGGAATGTGCATAATGAAAAAAATATTACCGCTGTACGTGAAAGTGTGGTTGCAAACAAGGTTTGGTGACAAATTAATTTCGAGAAAAGGACCTGTTCACTATCCACCCAGGTCCTGTGATATGACGCCCGCAGATTATTTTCTGTGGGACTATGTCGTCATTATGCTGGTAAACCAGCAATAATTGAAGCCTTAGAAGCCAACATTGTTCGTGTTATTCACGACATACGACCAGAAGTGCTCGAAAAAGTCACCCAAAATTGGATCAAAAGAATACGCTATCTTGCGGACAGCCACGGTGGCCACATGCCGCAAATAATTTTTAAATGTTTAATGTAATGTAATAGATTGTTTTTTTAAATAATATTACTTTTTTAATCACAAAATATTTTCTTTAATATTTTTTTAAAGTTTAAAGTTCTATCATCCTTAAAAAAACACCTTTTATTAAATTCTTGTCCGTTTAATCCATTTACAAAAGATAAGTTTCGTATTCTTATAAATTTGACGACATGGAGTTACACATAATCATTTCTAATTACATATATTAGACGTCGGACGTCGTATATTTTGACGAAAATCTCAAATTGATAGACCATGTTGCATATATTGCAAAGGATATTTGTTTTGTGCTTAGTTAATAATCAATCAATGTCATTAAATATTCCTTTAACGTAGGAAGACTTCAAAACATAAAAACAATCACCTTTTTAATTTCATTTATCTTGATACTTGAGATGCGCACGATTTAGATACTTAAATTTAGTTGCAATCGCAAGTGAATGACGGAATAATGATTTTTTAGAATTAATTATTAATAATTAATCCGTGTACTTTCCTCTATGGTGTAATAATAAACAAATTAATCTCACATTTACGAATCATCCTGGTTATCAAAATCACACCATATTAAACCAGCTAGGGACTCAAAATAAATTGATTTATTATTTTTTATCACTTGTCATCTCACTAGATAAACCTTTCAAGCTTTATTCCGAAGCTTTGTTAATTCCATGCCTCATATTTTAATGAAAATTGCATGTAGGAGGCTCAAACAGAGTATGCCCAGGCTTAAGTGATGGATGTTCTGTTCTCAAGTCGTTGTGTTTATATGGGTTAAATAATTAACTTTATTACTAAAACGCAACAACTAGAAATACCTACTTAACATAACTCAAATATAATTTCAAAACCTAAATGTATCAGAAGAACAAGACACAAAGTAATAATGGGATGTTTTGTAAGCACCACAGTTCAAGGGCTCATTTTACAGACACAGGTTGTACAGATGTTCTTTAGATCTACGGGTTTCTACAAATTATAGGTACAGTTGTTCTTCAGATTTACGACTCTTTTACAGACCCTCTACATAGATTTTTGCCTTTGCCTGAATTAAAATCCAGAAAAACTGTGGCATTCATTATATTTTCATTTTATATACATTGCAGTGGCATGAGTTACATACATACGTTACATATTAAAATGAAAAAGACTACTCGTACGTACACCCCTGATAGAATTTTAAGAAACAAGAATCAAATAGTCAATTTAGAAATTTTCTAAAGAATGTAGTAAAACTTTAATGCCTTACATCTCAGAAATTAAATCACTTGCGAAATAACTTTTCTTCATGAAATTAATATTTTCCTCAGAATTTCAGATTACTTAGGAAACGACCAACGAAATTCAAACATTTTGATCGCAATATGGAGTTCCAAAATGTATGGAGGAAGAACTAAAATGTACACACGTTTTCAATATTTATTATTATAATTACTTTACTATTTAATTCTAACTGATAAGGCCTAATCAAAAATTGGCATTATCAATAATTCCTAGATCTACAAAATGACAGGACTTTTGATTCCATAGGATTCAAGGATCCTTTTTCTTGTAGCTCTTGACACAAAATGTAGAAACTTTTGGTGAATTAAGTAAAATTTTGAAATCTGTTATTTATTCAAACAAATGTTACTAGTATTTTAGTTATGGTGAGAAGCACAATAGGCCCTCTTTTGGTTCCACCGGAAGTCGACGTCAACTCGCTTACTTCAAATGGATTATGCTATTTGGATTATTCTCGGTCCTGCAACAACGTCCAAATAGCCTCAAATCGGTGGAATTTAGGTATAGGAAACATTGATACCAATCGAAAGAGAATTAAGAAGTACATAGATTAGAATTATAACACATAGGCTTTTCCATTTACAATAAGTACTTCTTGGATTTTGAATCACAATTCTCATAATTGGTCTGCCAATGTTTGACACCCTGTGTAATTGGCACTAGTTTTCGTATTTTCTACATATTTCGATGCATTCCAGTGTTACTCTGTTAAAATTTCAAGTATTTAGGTTACAAACTAAAAGAGATACAATGGGATAAATGTAAATATGTCCCTTGAGACATTTTTAAAGAAATCAAATCATCTCAAAAACGATTATGAATGAAGATAGGGTATGCTTATGAAACGTAACATCAAATTTGACATGAAATCCAAAACTGAAATAAAAAATAGCATATTCAATTTGAAATAAGCGAGTTGACATCGAATTCCGGTGGAACCGGAAGTTCGCCTCAAGGCCAATATTTTTACTCGATAGAAAATGGCCAGAAACCCCCGTCTACAAATTTTCAGAGTTCCAGTACGCGTAGTATTCTAGAAACGACTAATTAAAGGTCTGCGTGGTACACCCCGTATATATTATATTATACTATATGTTTTCGACGTCCGCTTCAACGAAATAAATAAGTTCATTTTTCTTAAAGGAGATAGAGGTCGCAGATCTAATGGTACATTTAGAAAACCAAGTTGCTATCTATCAGATGATAATTGTCAGATGGATGGTATTACAACCCAAAAGAGGACACTACTATGCTTCTCACCACAAATAAAATACCAAATGCCTTTTAGGTAATCATGTAGGAACATCGTTGCGCATCTGACAAGTACAAAATGAGTGCGAGCTGGTCATGGTCTGTGGTTGGTCTCGATAAAATATGTGGGCTTCATGTAGATGCCGGAATAATGCAACACCAGTTGGGGCACATAGTCCGTGCAGCAATGTTTTTGGCATCTCTTTCAAACAAAAAAATGTTACCAGTGTTTTCATTGTTAGGGATGCATATTTTAGTCGAAATATCGATACTTGTATCAAATGATACTTTCGTTTTAAGTATCGATACAATACGATATTTGACAAAAAAATATCGATACTCTGAAATATCGTATCGATGTATCAACCGTAACGTTATTAGGTTAGGAACAAGGAACAATAACGAATAAGGATAACCATAGAAAATATAATACTTACGGTTATATTTTCTATGGGCATAACCGCATAACGTTGGTATTGAAGTAAATAACCTTTGCAATTTAATTAAAAAAAATAAACTTATGTTAAAACAAAGAATTGAAGGTAACAAAAAAGAAAATTTTAATGAAAATTATCAAACAAACAGTTCCTTACACTAAAAAATTATACAAAAAATTCATTTTTAAATAGTAAATTTAGAAACAGTAATTTTCCCATACGTTTTCCCGTTAACCTATTTCTTTGTTGTGTAATGGTAGCCCCTGCTTTAGAAAACAGTCTTTCTGGGGCGACAGCAGTTGCTACAACACAAAAATGTCTTGGTGTCTGAGAATATAGGCCAGGAAAAACGGTTTCCATTTCATTCCAAACTTCCAGCGGATCTGTCTTCAAACTTCACAAGGTTTGCCAAATAAAGAGATAATTCGTCCTTTACTCTTCCTGGGCATCCCTATTCATTGTATTCTTAACTATTGCATGTATTGCTCCTTCATTTTTGTACTCATACAACATTCACTTTATGGTAAACAATTAAAACAAATGACCGTAAATTTATATGTACGCTGCACATTAGACAACACGTGACATCTCGTTTGTGCGTTCCGATATTTATTAATAAAGTAATTATTGTGATTTAAGTTCTCAATCCTGGTTAGTTCACATGACCTTAGACAGATGTATTGTTTAGCTTCGTCCTACAGAGGACTTTTAGTATCAAATTAAATACGACCACAAAATAAAAACCGTGAAATGCTTTAATTTCTTGATTAGATATCAACCTTAACCCTGAAATCGTGCTTCTGCGGTTGTGGTCAATGTTAGATGCAGTGTTATATAAGTGTTGCATCGATGAGTCAGTGTAATAAATAACCAATTGTGTAGTAAATCGAATTAGCTTTAATAATTCTAGAAAAACATTTGATATTAGTGTTTTATTAACGACATGATGTGATGAATACAAATTACCATTTTTAATAACCTCGAGAATAATTATTCCTTGAAATTTTTATATTTTACGGTTCATGTCTGATAAAAAAAATTTAATACTAAGTACAGAGTGATTCATCAAAAAACTCCCCCCCCCCCACCACTTTACTATTTCTGGACCGATTCCAAAATTTTAAAAACCGCGTAAAATTATTCTTCTCGAAGATTTTAGATGCCTTATTAAAAAAAACCGTCAGTTCCAAATCTAATTAAATGCAAGGTGGCGCCTAATTTTTAAATAAAACACCCTGTATATTTTTATATTTTTTGTTACAGCGTTTTTTAAGGAATACACTGATATAGTAGTCGTTTCGTCTATCTCTAATAATAAGGGAGATATGGGCTAATGATTCACCTCCAAATCTAATTATATGCTTGCACAGGGTAATGCTTGATTTGAAATTTAATACCCTGTATCTGAAACCGCATTCCTTACTTGTTTCTAATTTTAATAATATATGATTTTATGTATCGGTTTGATTTAGATACAGGATGTTTAATTTAAAAAAGTCAAGGATCGCCCTGTATATCATTGAATTTGGAGGTGATAATTTTATCAATCATCTCTCATCTCATCAGTCTAAAATCTTCCAGAAGAATGATTTTAGAAAGTTTTTAAAATTTTCGATACCGATCCACAAATGCTCAAGTTCTATGCGTAACATGTATCTAACCCCACGTATCTATGTTGTTAATCCTACTACTATCTACTACTTTGATACCCGGCTAATAGTAACATTTTCTATTTTTAATTTATATTTTTATTTTTCTGTTTACTCATACATACTTGATTAATTATACGAATATTGATATCTTTAATTTCATAATATTATATTATATAATTTATATATAGCGGTATTAATAATTTCCTCAATTTCATAAATTACGTTTTGTGCCATATGGAGAAACAATTAAAATAAATCAAAAAAGCATAAGCATAGATAGCATAATTTTGCATTAAATTGTTCCAAGAACTAGTTCGGATTCCAATAACTGATCCCTTGCAAATATATTGCTGTTACTGGAGTTACGTCAGTAACTTTAAAAGCGATATCAAATACCAATTTTTATGTTTAAATATAACTTTTTAATATAACAAAGACGTGAATCTGTATTTAGTATTTTATTTAAGCAACATACATATATCATATCATTATTTTATCAATTAATGAAAACCAGTTATAACTGACGAAAAAATACACTTACAACAACATGCATATCATTTAGGTACCATATCAACATACAAATGCAATTTGCGGTTCGCTTTTATAAATTTCGATAAAATCTGTCAAGTGATGAGGATGACTCTTAGGCTAATTATGTTGATAAAAAATGATAGAGAATTAAATTATTTTTTAAAATGTAGATATAAAGATAGATATTTATAATTTAAACGTACCCGTCTATTAAATTTCATTTACATGTACCTAACATATTTAAAATGTTTATAGGTGACAACTAAACTATATAGCTTGTGAAGACTTTTACGAGTATATAATACACAAAAAACGAATAACTGATTCCTAAATATATCAAAATCCCACATATTAATAATTATCAGTTTACAGAATCAGACATTATTTGCGATCAAAAACTACGTAGGCAGTGACCGCCAGAGGCAGCACTGTTGCCCAATGGTAGGATTGCAAACTGTATGGCTCTCATAGGTGGCAGTAAGGTTCACCAGAGGGCGCGACCTGACGTATTAATCGTCCGTTGAGATGAAAAATTAGACAAAACTCACTAGTTTTATGCATACTATTTGTTGAATTTTATACTAGCTTTTTAAATTTTACCGAAATGGAAAGCAAATTATTTTTTAATAACTTTATGAAGTCGTAAAATACACCTAATCATCCCAGCAATGATGTATAAAATATCTGCTGTATACGGTCAAGGAATTTATATACATGGAACGATTATAGACGACTGCGCATCCAATTTTGTGTGGAAACATGGGAGCCGCCATTTTGATGTCACACTGCTCCCAACTTCTACATTTTGTATTGGCACACCTGACCAAGACTCTAGAATTCTAGTGTCTTTTTCTTTCTAATCTAAAAATTCAGTGGTTCAAATCTTCATAACACGGCAACAGTGGTATGGGTAAATTTGGTAAATAGTGTTTGTTTTGTATTTTTGGCGTCTTGCTGGTTTATTTTATTGTGATTCTCTCGGTTTGATTCTGTTTGTGTGTTTATTATTGTGTTCCTTTGATTTATAGACTTTGAGTGACAATATCTGTGTATTGGACTCGTAATTATTCCAGGTAAATTCGGATTTTATAACAATTGAAAGCCTTAAGAGACATGCAATCATAGTTCCTAGCTAATATAATAGTAAATTATGAAAACTGGGAACATAAACAATACAAAAAATAAGCCAGGATAGTTAAAGTAAGGTAAAGGATAGTTAAATTTTATATGCATAATGAATTTTAAATATTTACTTTTCTAAACGGCTAATGGTGTATTTTACATAAATAATGTGAACAATAGGTACATAGGTAGGGTACACAAAATATTTCGTTTGTACCTTTATCAATTTTACAAGAAAGTTTGGTGACGATATACATATATTTTATTTTTCACAAATAATTGTAATTAAACTATAAAATATTGGAACATTTATTATACCTATTTAGAATTTTTCTTAGCCTCAAAAGTTTTACTTGCTGCTTTCTGTGGTTTTTATTTGTTATTGCTATCTAATTGAAGAGGCTAGGTTAATACTGTTAAATTTCCCACCAATTTTCAGACATCAAAATGGCGGATTCAAAATTGGAATACTCGCGCAGCTTTGATAATCGTTCCATGTATATAAATTCCTTGTATACGGTACGATGTTTACAGTCCATTTAACCAGATCTAATGATCACGTGGTAAAATGGTATTTCTTTGCTCTAATAAAACCTATCCTTCCAGAAATTTACTAGTTTAAATAGTAGAGCTCCTTTGGGCTTCACATATATTGCGATTCTGCCTCTCAATATAAGTACCAATAATCTCAGTCCAATATTACATTGACCAAGTTTATGATATTTGTTGCTATTGGTTGTTTTTATGCTTATTCTGTACTGACGAGAACATATTAACTAATCTGCGGACTCTGCGGATTGCTTAGGCAGGTTGCTGTGTCCAGTGATAAAGTAGCAAAGAGTGTATTCATGTAACCATTACAGGATTTCTAGTAGAATTTAGTGAAAAAGCAAATACATGTTCACACAACTTTGTTAATTATGTAGACAGGATCGATACGATCAATTAGGTTAAAACTTTGAAGTAGGAAGGAAAACTTCTCAGTAGTTGCACTTCCATTTTGCAAATGGTTGCAAAAGTGGAACCATTTTGAAAATATTTTCACTGAATAGAGCATAGCCGACTATGTTCGTGGGTAAATTTTCAGCAAATAATAATGAGTGGTTCTTCAAATCAAGAAAGAAAGCAAGCAAGATCAACTTTTCTATTTTAAATGAAACACCCTGTGTTTTTTTCTTCTACGCATACAATGATATAGCGGTTGATAGGTCCATATCTAAGAGACATATTATGTCCGAAATAAAGGTCCAGAAAGCATTTTAAATATTATTTTAAAAATAATTAATTATACGTAGGTACTTATAAATAAGTTATTTTATTAGATTTTAAAATGTTAAAATAAATTTGAATATCCAATAATAGACGTGACTGCGAACTCAACGCTACATTAAATGCGGAAGCGATTATTGAATATAACGGAAATACAGTCGTTGATAATGAAATGACATTCTTATTGATAGTACGTTTTAATATATCTTCAAATTAAACAAATATACGATTTTATATACATAAAATGTATAGTTTATTATTGAGAGCTGCCTAATAATAAAAATAATGGACATATTATTAAATATATATTAATAATTATTATATTTTCACAGGGACAAATAATATGACATATCCCTGAAGTACACAAATATTTTATTTTACACTAATTAGATATCAAATTAGATATTTATAAAAAGAGATATTTAGATTCTCTTTCGAATTGGTGTTCAGTATAAATTGGTTGCAATTTTTAAAATTAATGCAGTTTTTAACAATTTTGGAGACTATATCAGGATTATTTGAAGAAATATAAATCACAGACATGAATTCGTTCAATTTTACCTGGAACACCCTTGAAACATTTGACTGTTGGGAGATTTCAGTGGTAATTTTTTTGCATATAGGATCCTCCTAGGATCCATATTGGATCCTCCTAGGTATACTTGGGAAATGTATTATGGTGACCAGATTGCAAATCCATGGCCTGTTATGATTTTTTCCAAGCAATTAATCCGAAAATCATTTTAGCGATTTTTATCGAAAACTTGGCAACTTAACATTGTTCCACATCCCTTATAACCCCAAAACATTAAGTTACATTAACAATAACTTTGTTGCAAAGCCTTGAAATTAAATGAAGATTGCAGAAAGGAAAATAAAAAGATCAAAATAAAGGTAAAAACGGGAAAAATAAGTTTTTACATCAGTCTTTAAAAATTACCATAGATAATTCTGAGTGCATTTACAAAAATTAAGCAATTGGGCATGCAGTAGGGTAGGCTATTTCCTGAGGAAAATATTACATATTGTTCTTTTATATACTGTTACAAAATCGCCGAAATTGTGCACAATCTGACAACACCCCATCTGGGTGTGCCTGGGACAACGCCTAAGGGCGAAGTCTCAACCCTCTAGACCTTCAAATAAGAGAGATAGGCCCTTTTGTCCACATTTCCTGGATGTCGCCAGAGGTCCTTATCGAGTACCCCTCATATAACTTGACTGACGATTAGTTATTGAACTGCCCTGGTATGAGGATTATTCCTGGGTGTTCGATGGAAATTTATACGAGGATCTAGAAGCCTAGTTCACCTATATAAAGGCCGCGGCGTGCCGGCAAAAAAGTCAGTCTTAATCAGGCAGCGATCAAGATCAAATAAGCAATACTTAAAGTGAAATGACTGCGATTTTTGGAGTGTTTTCGGTGTGTATTTATTTAGATATTGTACAAAAAAGTGTTGTATTGTGTCTGAAATGTTAAATAAAGATTTCTTTATTGTTGTTAAGTCTCAATTATCTTTAGAACCCCGGAAGGAGTAACAATATTATTCATAATTTGTGATTTGATCCTTTTTATCTTTTGTTCTAAATTTTTCATATAACTTCATATAGATAATAATAGTTTAGTAATTTCAAGGCTTTGCAGCAAAATTACTGTTAATGATAACTCCATGGAATTTGGGATTTTGAGGTTATAGTGGATGTGGAAAAATGTGGAAAATCTGGCGGTTGCCAGATTTTCGATAAAAAATCGGTAATATGATTTTGCTTGGAAAAAATCATAGCAGGCCATGGATTTACAATCTAGCCATCGTAATACGTTTCTTACGTACACATAGGAGAATCCTGCAAAGAATATCCAATTAAAAAAAAAATGTATTTGTAAAATAACGAATTTATCCACTACTTTACGAAAGCACCGTATTAATGACGTTATAGAAAGAATAATAGATCCTTAATAATATCCGATCGTATCCTTAGTTCTTCTTCTTCTTGTTCTTCATCCTTCCTATCCTTAGCAATAATTTATAATATACAAATTATTCAAAATTCATAATTAAACAGGATCATCAGCCATTTATAATGTATTTATGACTTTCTAACTGCTCCCAAATATTTTAGCGGTTATTAGTTTAATATTTTTTATTATATTTCTTTATACGGTGATTTATATTTCCTAAGTTTCGTCATGTTTCCAATATTTCCATTTACTCAGCTGCTATAATGAAAAAAATTTCACTGATATTTTTTATTACAAACACATAAATATATAATTTTCATTAAAATTATCAATAACGCGTACTGAATAACAGTTTTTCAGGACAGCAGGTCAAGAGTAAAAATACAGTGGATAGAATACTAATTTTAGTAATAAAACTCATATTTATGTATTTTGCATAGCTTATATATTCTTTTATGAAAACTAAACAGATTAACCTATATTTTTTAAATGTTTGGCAATTTATCAATCGGCAATTTCTCGGACATTAGCTTTCTAGAATCGTAAGTTTGCTTATGAGTCTAATTTATTTTTATTCAAAAAGATGGGTCGGTGGTCTTTTTCCATTTGTTTTCATAAGTAAACTAGATCGCATTTTATTTACTGTTTTAAATTAGAAAAGAGAACGGGAGGGAGCTTGAACAATATCAAATTTGATAACAAAAAAGTTTTATCATAACAAATTGTTAATGGTAGTCATTATATAACAAACAGGTATACACGGTGTCTCACCATGAAGGGTCGTAATCAATATATAGAAAATTACGTACAGGATGATTTTTAAAATTTGGTTATTTACAAAGGTCGGTGAGGCCTATCTTTTTAAAATATTTTCACATTTCTGGCACTTCCGGTATAACCGAAAGTCGACACCAACTTGCTTATTTTAAATGGAACACCCTATATATTATATCATTTCCGGATTCTACGAATTCTAAATACATTTCATGTAGGACGTCCTATACCTATCTTCAACTGTTTTTGAAATATTGACAGGTGAATATTGACATTTTTCAACTTTGACACCCTGTAAAATCTAAACGGTTTGAGATCCAGCAAAACGATTTGCACATTCCTATCTTAACTTTTCATAAGCTATCGTTTGACACTAATTAACAGATTACAATATAAACCAGCGAACAACTGAGAAGTGCATAATACGCAAAAACACAATAATAATAATAATAATAATAATAATAATAATAATAATAATAATAATAATAATAATAATGTCACCAGGGACTCCATGCACTATAAGCGCAACCTCTCCATGGCTTGGATTGATTACCGTAAGGCATTTGACTCAACATCGCATGAGCTATTGTTACACTTGCTCAGATGTCTTGCGATACCCGCCCCAATAGTGAGATGCATACAACAGCTGTTGCCACTCTGGAGGATCCGTTTTACCATTACATCCGGTGCCGAGCGGGTCACCACAGAGTTGGTAACATTCAGGAGAGGAGTTTTCCAGGGAGATTCCCTTAGCCCTCTCCTGTTTTGCATCTCACTGCTGCCGCTCTCTGTTGCCCTAAGGCGTACCCGTGGGTACGTATGTGGACCACCAAGGAACCGGGAGCATGAGATCACCCATCTGTTTTATATGGATGATCTCAAACTATATGCTCCCGGAGAAAGAGATCTAGATCAATCTCTCAGTGTGGTCCAAGAGTACACGCGGGACGTAGGCATGGAATTGGGGTTGGACAAATGTGCAGTGTTCCATCTAAGGAGAGGACGATCGTCCGAGTACCCTAACGATATGCAGCTCGCCGACGGCAGCATTTTCAGACATCTGAATGCTGGAGAAGTCTACAAATACCTGGGGATCGAACAGCATCGTGCCTACGATGCTCCCCGGGTGAAGGAGGCCCTCCGTGGCAAGTACAGACACCTTGTCCGGAAGATCTGGTCTTCAGAACTTTCCGGCCAAAATAAGATTTCTGCTACCAATATGATTGCCGCGCCAGTCCTGCTCTACTCCTTCGGAGTAGTGAAGTGGACAGTCGCAGAGCTGCGCCAACTCGATAGGGATACTCGGAAAATGATGCACATCCACAGAAGTTTGCATCCTCGATCGTCCGTTCCCCGTATATACCTCTCACGCCATCGAGGAGGTAGGGGACTCCTAAGCCTGGAGTGTATGCATGACAGAGTGGTTTTGGGTGTAGCACTGAAGATCTTTAGAAGCTCGGACCCCCTCCTTTGCCTCGTGAGAGATCACGAAATTACAGGAGCGGGGGCATTTCTACTTAAGGCGGCACAAAGAGCCGCAGATGAACTCGGTCCCCAGTTTGAGGTTAGGCGGAGAGGCGGAGAGGCGGAGAGGCGGACGAGGTGGCAACCCGAGTTGCTAACTGAGTTGCAGCCACACCGCCTAGGAGCCCAACTTAAAATCGCCGAACAGGAGAAACTGTTTCGGCGGCACGTCGACAGGCGGGTCCACGGTGTTTTCTACCGACACATCGAGGACCGCGGTCTGTCGACAAGGCTGACCTTCTACTATCTAAGGTCAGCCGGGCTCACTTCGGAGACTGAGGGATTTATTGCGGCCTGTCAAGATGGCGTTATAAACACATTGGTATACTGGTATGGATGGTACTGATAATAAGAGCCCTCGGTGGAGCAAGAGATACACTTCTTTCAGAACTGAAGATCATACCGGGCGGCATGCTGAAATTCGGCAGATCTTCTAGCCGGAAGAATGCAGAAGGCAGTCATTCTGGGCTCATTACGTTTACTCAGGGCACACGATTCCAGGACTCAGTAGTTGCTCACCCCACGGACGTGGGGAGTAGCTACTCTTAACCACCAGCGGCCGACCCTGAGAATCAGAGCCAGGGAACCGCTCGACTGGATTTCGACAAATAATAATAATAGTAATAATAATCTCTACCCCTCAATTTTGAGACTTGTGTGGGAGAGGGAGCAGCATTTATTATTCAGTAAGCCGCATCTGCGCCTCAGGAATGACTTACGATGTTTAATAAGTTTTAGTATGAGAATAAAGCCTGATTCTCATGAAGTGAGTGATTCTCATGTTACGGGCTCGGCAAAATACCTTTCTCATCGACGCTTATGTATTTTATTCTCGCGACAATTAATATTATTTAGTTTTTTTACTCTTGAAAATTCTTCTTCATTACGTTTTTTATGCACCGAAAAACGTCTTTTTCTGTTTTTTTCATACTATTTGCATTTCTTTGTTTTTCGGCTATTATTAAAGCAATTTTTATTAGCGTGGAAGAAGACAACATATTATTCACGCTAACCTGCGGCAAGCCTGTCGCAGTGTGAAAGTATAAGAAAAAGTTGCCCGTGCTGAGCATTTGCTGTGCCGTTGTCGAGCCTGTTTCTTGAATGTCTAATGAGAATCAGCCTTAACGGAAACCTGTAAATCCCCTTATTAATTAAACTGAACAGTAGGTCGTCAGTCATTTATACAGTATAGTTGCAGTACTGGTTGTATATTAAGAAGCACATGCTAACAAATTTATAAGCACTAAGATCCTACCCAGCCTGCAGGGTAGAGCCAGGACAGGAGGAGACCCCACGAATCGCCTACACCTATCACTTTTGTGATCGGGGTTGGTGAAGGATGAGATCCATCTCTACGAGGCAGCCCAGGCCTACAACTATGGGGAGAGTAAAGAGCGATACCCGCCCGGCCCCAAACTATCCCAGCTCATTACCACGGTCAATGGATATTAGCCCGAGTTAACATATTAGTAGTCCGATGGTGAAATCTAACCATCGTTAAATGAAAATAAGGATTAGAAGTTCGCATCTCCACGGAGCTTGATATAAACGTACTAACAGTATGTTACGTACTAACAGTTAACTAATCCTAATCGGAGGAAAATATTCTTTACTCCCTTGAAATATATTTTCCCCTTACTATGTGGAAAAAGTTACCGATTATATTAAGTACGACTAACCTATTTCGACACGTGACAGAGAACTCTTTCAATTTCTAGAAGCTTTTTAAACGAACCTACTTTGGTAGAACTTTAGAAAACTCCTATCCTTGTTCAGAAATCATTTTTGCACCTCTCAATCAACAAAATCAATGCGAGAGAAAAAGCTAATTTAAAAATATACTAAAGCTGGATGCTTATGATTATGATTAAAACCAGTCGAGGAATGCGTCGTATTATATGAAATACAGCTTCCGCATTAACGTAACATAGTAAAAACAATAATAAATTAATTAAATTGACGAAGTGCCTACCTTCATTGTTTATAGAATGCATTTTCATGATTTATTGCGGTACCTACTAAATATATTTTCAATTAATTATGGGTCAGTGACGAAGCCTATAATAATATTTAGATATAAACTATTTGGCAAGCAGATCTATCCACGTGCTTCTAAGTTTATGATGATAAAGTAAAAAAAATGGATTTATAATTTATGCTTCCATTTAGTGTGTGAAGCATTTGCAGACAGCATCTGTCAAACCTAATGATTTAAGTGAATTTGGCTTGTGATGCATCACGTTTGAGGCTTCCAGCAAGAATTATTGCCAAATATTGTAGTTTTATGCTGGGGCAGTTACTTGAATGACGTGTGAATTCACAGACAACATATGAACTATTTGAAAAGTAATAGTAATCATCTTGCGCGGCTAGTACTTAGATGGACGACCATGTACCTAAGGAAAACCTGTCCATCTTCTAGTGGCCTGTATGTCTGTGAATTCACACGTCTTTGGTCTTAGTGGTCGGAGATGAACGCAATTCATACAATAAAGTATTAAACTGTTTCGTCTATATTAACTTACAGCGGGATATCTTTTTTTTTTTGAATAATGTGGACATAAGTTTAAAAATTACAAATCATTTTTTTTAAATGAGTACATCAGTTGGCTATTTTCTAAACTTGTTAACCTGTGTTTACAATTTTAAAGGCATTTTGTGCGTTGGTTTTTAAAAATATCACGTAATTCATTAAAACTTCGTCAAACAAACGTGATCGAGCATATTTTTAAACTGAAAATATACTTGATGTACCCTAGTTGTGTAAAATTTGAACTGGATAAATATCAAATATTTGTAAAATACCTAAGTTTTTTATATATACCATAACAAGATTACTGACTAAAAATTAACAAACATGTGTAACGCAGTATTCGTTTTATTAAACTTACAGATAATATATTTTTTTTTCTTTTAAAATACATACAAGTACAGTGAAACGTAAATATTTTTTAAAATGATAACATTGGCACTCTTTTTATTGATAACCTTCTTGAAATATAGGGTGTCCCTATAAAGTATCACATTTTAACAGTTTCTAACTCGAGAACGAATAGCTATCGACATACTGTCTGCAATGAACTTCTTAGATTTCCTTAAAGTTTTTCCTGTCATTGTTCCAATTCCTAAATGTCAGAAATTATCTAAAATAAATAGTCTATTTCAATCCAAAAATCCTTTCTTTAAAAAGAGGAACACCTATTTGTTGCAGCCATCTGAAAGCCCCATTATTTGTATTTAAGAACATGTATACTTACATTGTTGCCATTCAGGCCAAGTTTTAAGGAGATATTAATGTTTATTCGAAACCATGTCATCAAACATCTCTAAAAAATAACAATACTAAATATAATGATATGATTTGAGATGCAGAAAATTCAATCGTAATAATCTAAGAAATTTATTGAAGATAGAATACTTATAACTCTTAGTTCTTTAGTTAATCCATTATAATGTGTTATTTTTAGAGAGATATATTAACATGGTTATGTAAAAAAATTAATATCTGATCAAAAAATTGTCTGAATGGCAACAATGGAAAAGAATCAGGCTTTCAGATGGATGTAACAGATAGCTGTTGTTCTATTTAAAGAAAGCTCATAATTTTAGATTGAAATAGCCCATTTTTTCAGATAATTACTGACAATATTTAAGAGTTGGCAATAGTGGGATAAAAACTTTAGAGAAATTTATGAAGTTCAGTGAAGACCGAATGTCGATAGCTCTTTTCGTTCTCGAGTTATAAACTGTTAAAATATGATACTTTATAGATGACACTATGTACTGTCCGTTCCAACCCTTTACGTACATCTCTGTGGAGCATAGAACACATTCTCTTCATTGGGTCCTCTTCTACACCAATGCTTTACTTAATTTACCCCCATGTTTTATCAGCGATCTTCAGCTGTTATTTGCCTCTGATATAGTGTTGTTCGGTATGTTTTGGCACTTCCACTCTTAACTTCAAGCATTTTGAAATTTATTTTCCTCCCTATGTATTCCACATAAAATCCGACAAATCCAGCGCCACTTCCTTTCCACTTTTCCTTGCTTCTATATTTTCTTCTATTTGTTTTTGATTTGATAAGCATCACAGGTTTTGATTTTTCATTCAGTCAGACCAATATATACACACAATTCTACAAGCAATGGTTTACAAAAACTTACTCATTACATTAGTGTAGAGTAGTCTTTTATTTTGTTTCTGCTTCATATAGAAATTAACGTGTAGACGTTGGATACCAAAGAGTTAATGAATTTGGTTACATCATCAATTTGTTGATCATCTATGAGGAACTATTTTCATTGATTTTGATTTATCTTTATCAATTACTGTATTACTAATTTTAGAAAGGAAAACTATTCAACAAAGAAAATATCTTCTTTCTAACGTTAACCAAAAGTAAATGGTTTAAACTATAGGTTGCATTTATAAATGCCCAAGTATTCACAAGTTTAATTCTTTATTCAATGGATTTAACCACACAAGGACGTGCTCCTTGTGGTTATTTTGCATAATCGAATTAATTGCAGTATTTATTTTATTTAAAGGTGAACGAAAGTCTTATTGCACTGATGCAAAACGTTGACATGGTTGACTACTAACTAATAACTTTTCACAGAATCCTGCATTCCTGCATGTTATTGCAGGTTATTTGATGTGGCAGGAATTTTTTACAGAAATATTAAACATAGAGTCTGTTGCAGGATTGATGAAGCAATAAATACATTATTATTGAATCTAATATAGAGTAGGTCTCTTATTTATGACTTCAAATTATATGATTTAGCCCAGCTTCCTTTAAGTTTAATTTGTATTTGTTTCAGTAACCCAACAGTTCTGAAAACTTGCACATATTCGTCATCTCCGAGATATTCTTTGTCGGGTCTTAAACAGAGAATATTTAACCAAAGAAGAAAAAAAATGTTAGGGATATTCTCAAATACAAACTCACCCAGTTAGCCTGAAATCAGCAAGATTAATTAAAAAAATTGAATCCTAATAAAAAACAAACGAATGCTGGGACACTATATATATTATGTTTTAAACTTTCTAATAGCCTCAACAATGTTTAGATACAGAAAAAATATAAATATTTTATTCACTTCAATTAATCGCCCACTCATTAAAGTAACATCTATTTTCACTTATATAATACTGACGGAAAAAGATTAATTGACAGGCTTTTCAGAATATTCACCACTCGTTAATTTTAAATTTCAGGACTGCCGACGAACTTCTTGGCACAAATTACAAAATAAACACTACGCGTCAATTTCAAATCAATATTTAATAATTTATAGCTTACGACACACTTTAGACCACCTTAGCTAGGCCAAGACACATCAGAAAATAAAGAGAGTATCACCGCTTTACGTATCTGCACATTATCTTGAACTAGAGGTTGTAAAAATAGATCTCCAGTCTGAACTTATGAAAAATCGAGGTCGTTTCTTTATAATGGCATAATTAAAATAGAATCGTTAACGCAGCCAAAGATTTGAACAGGGTTATGTCGCGACAAAAACAGTTTTAAGTTTAGTACTAAGTACGCTATACCGGTGTGTCGGGTAGTCTTTTGAAAGTGAAATTATAGAAAAGTGGCTTAAAATCTAATTCTCCTCGCAATCGTAAGCTTGTTTTATCATCCAATTGCTTTCGGATCACTTCATTTGCATTTCCACTCATTCGTCACTTAATCACTCTAATTTTAAAAATGTATCTGTGCGCCAGTTCAAATTTGTAGTAAAGTCGTAGTACGATTTAAAAATAAAGCCTTACGAATGTGTCTGCTATCTACATATTTCTTAATTTTGGAATTTATTAAACCAAACGAGACTTATATAAAGCTTTAGACATTCTTTGTTGCTTATTTTTATAAGAAGCAGGTACCAAACCAAAATATGGATGAACCATTTTAAATAGTAAAAAATTTGTTTTATTAAATTATACACCCCAATCAGTGTGTAACAGAATATAGTGTTTCTGTGCAATTACAAAAAAAATATTTGAAATTGTTATACATATCAACATCCTTGATGGTATCAACATCCTGATCAGTTTTCATCATCTCCAGACGATGCCAACTTGGTTGGAGAGACGCGCCTCGAGTGCAGTATAGTGTTTTCGTATTATGTGGAAAACTACGTCAGTGTTATCTTCACACCAAAGGTTCTAACCTGCTTCAAGGTCCTTATTGAGGCACTTCAATTATTCAGCTATAGAAGATTGTTAGTTTTCGTTTCTGAAGCGCCATATTAATTTATTTGAATAAAGGGAAAACATTTAGACATTGATAAGCCCCAATTAACGCATACCCGTTTTTGTAATTAAAAAAATATAGATTACCTTTTCATTTTCTAATATGTTTGAGTTGATTTAATTTTAATGTGTCTGAATTTGAATTAATAAATTTATTCAATGTTAATCGTTCACCTACTCCTCAGAACTCACTGTACCAGCTTTTTGCTCATTTTTATGTAGTGGATCAATGTTTATTTTATTGAGATATGTACACTGTTATTAATATTAATTAAATAAATAAATAACAGTCTAAAATATTATAAGAGACCCATAGGTTTCTTTGCTATAGTTTTACATTAATTCCTTCTTGTTATCTTGTCATTTATCTGACTTTTATATCTCCCTTGGCTCTTTCCTTATCTTTTTCCCACTAATCGTTAGTCCTTCTATACATCTTCATATGTTTTTATTTCAATATGTATGTATGTATGTACTTTTAAATATATGTTCAGAGAATGTGACACAATTGTTCCAGCCACCATAAGTCTTATTTGTGTTTTTTCTCATTGTGTTTCCTCATCTTGTACTACTCCTCAAACACCAGTCTCGCTTGTATTTTGTTTCTCTACTTCGTACTATTAGTGCCCCTAGATATTTAAATTACCTCTTCATGCAAGTAGGTATTTGAATTACTTATTGTTGTCTATTAGCTATTATGACATGTTCGACTTATTTTGTTTTGGATTATAAAGATTCACTTTGTATGGTATGTTTCAATTTTTTTTACCACATTCTTACACACTGGTGCTTCTTATTGTCGGTGTCATTCGCATATACAGGGCGCCCTATTTCTTGACCCGTTGCATGGGTAACTTTTTTATTAGTAGAGATACAAAAACGCTTAAATGAGCAAATTAGTGCAGTTTCGTATTAGTAATTCTACGGTAAGGCGAAAAATTATATACGGGGGAAGGTTGAAAAGTTATTGACAAAAAACGAAAAATCCAACTTTTCTATTATCCCTCGTAGCTCGTTCACTTGAAGAGTTAGAGAAAAATGCTTCACATGTTTTTTGCAGTATTTTTCATGTAAAATGACATGCACTTGCTACTTTTTATATATCTCTTAAAATGGTTGAGAATCACAGTAAAATATATTTTTTTTTAATGTAATGGATAGGTGGCTGTGACATTAACCGAAAGTCCCCTTTTTTCTCTTTCAGATGATATAACATAGTCCATATTTTATCCTTACAAAAGTAATAATAATCGTTGTTTTTAAAGAAAGTTTATTGTCACATCAAGAATGCTATGGATTATGGAACAAAAGAATGTTTTGAGAACAGAAATTATTAATTAATTAATTATATTGAAGTAAATGTTCGAAATGACCACCATCCTGTTGGATACATAGTAAGCAACGTTTCTGGATACTTCTTAAAACATTATTTATTGTATGTCCATGTATGCATCTAATTGCATCTTGAATCCTGACTTTTAGATCCTCTATATCTAGAGGAGCTGTCACATAAACTTTATCTTTCAATAACCCCCAAATAAAGAAATCTAAGGGGGTCAAGGTCAAATCAGGTGTTCGCGCTGGCCAGTCGATATCCATTCTATTTCCTATAACATTATCAAACTGTTCATGTAAATATTGTTTTACCTCGCGGGAATTATGCGCAGGTGCTCCATCGTGTTGGAAGTATTTAAGATTTCTAAAAATATGAAGTGGTAATTCATTTAAATATTCCTCTGTTAGAGTATTCCTTAGAAAATGAAGGTAATTATTCGCATTCAAATTATCTTCGTAAAAATATGGGCCAATAATTTTGCCACAAAAAATTCCACACCACACATTTATCCCAAATTGACGTTGATTTCTTCTTTCAGAAACAAGATGTGGATTTTCTCGGCACCACATTATGTTATTATGGCGGTTAAAAATACCATTGTTGGTAAATCTACTTTCATCACTGAATAAAATCTTTTTCCAGAAGTCTAGATCCTCTTCGCATTTTGAAATGTACCATCGACAAAATGTCATCCTTCTTTGATTATCAGCTGAATATAAAGTATTGCATATGGAATAATGATAAGGCTTTAAATCGTTACCTTTTAAAATAGCTCTTACAGTTTCCTTGGAAGTGTTGCAGTGATGTGCAATTTCTGCAGTTGAATAATCAGGTTTAAAATTTACATAAGCCAAAACATTTATTTCAGTGTCTTCATTGAAGTTTCTTTCATCCTTAGGCTTTGAAAAAGAACCGTATAATCGTATATTATTTTCCAGCTGTCTAAATATTCTATGATGGGGTTGTCTTCGTTCCATGTAAGTTTCAAAATAAAGATTCGCTGCAGCTTGTGCATCTCGATTTTGGTTATAATAACAAAATAGCATATCATTTTTCTCTTCGTTGGTGTACATATTTGCAACACTATTATTTTGTATGCAGTATTAATAATAAACAATAAACTACTTAACAAAAACTAAAAATGTCACTTATGATCTGTCAATAATTAAATGCCAACTAGACGTTTTTAAAAATATCAGGAATCTTATTTTTTGTTTTATTTCCATAGCATTCTTGATGTGACAATAAACTTTCTTTAAAAACAACGATTATTATTACTTTTGTAAGGATAAAATATGGACTATGTTATATCATCTGAAAGAGAAAAAAGGGGACTTTCGGTTAATGTCACAGCCACCTATCCATTACATTTAAAAAAAATATATTTTACTGTGATTCTCAACCATTTTAAGAGATATATAAAAAGTAGTAAGTGCATGTCATTTTACATGAAAAATACTGCAAAAAACATGTGAAGCATTTTTCTCTAACTCTTCAAATGAACGAGCTACGAGGGATAATAGAAAAGTTGGATTTTTCGTTTTTTGTCAATAACTTTTCAACCTTCCCCCTTATATAATTTTTCGCCTTACCGTAGAATTACTAATACGAAACTGCACTAATTTGCTCATTTAAGCGTTTTTGTATCTCTACTAATAAAAAAGTTACCCATGCAACGGGTCAAGAAATAGGGCGCCCTGTATAGGCGTATTGGTGTCATTTATAGAAAAGCAGACCTGATTCGCATATATGCAAGTCATTGGTGTCATTTATGGAAGAGCAGACTTATATCTATCTCTTAATTACAACCTTTTTATTGAAAGTGTATCATCTCACCGTAATCCTGTCCACTTGGAAACTATTTTACATTTTTCTGCCCACGTCTCCTCACTTTTGTATGTTCTAATGTCATCTTTAATAAATTCATTATTTTTCTGGGATAGTTGAGCTATAAAATTATTTTCTAAACTTAATTCTTTTTACCATCTCACTGAACTAATTTTAAAGTAAATTATGATGATACATATATTTAGAACATTATGTTGTTAAATAACCATTAAATTGAAGTTAGCCCATGGCAAAAAATGTGCATGGTACAAAATTTGGCAAATATAAATAATAATGCTATTTAATAAAGTTCACCGTTAGAGCAAATAGATTTATTATTATGTTGGATCAGAACCGGAAACCAACAACTGAAACCATCCTGCTTGAATATGAGATCATCAAATATAATTTTGTAAACTACATATTTATATCCAGTAAATAGGATTTGTACATAATTGAATAATTACGAAACTAAGGGCCGGTATTTCCATCTCTTTATAAAGTTGCTTTTAACTAAAACAAATTTAAAGTAAACAGGTGAATTTATCTGGCAGTTAAAAAAATGTGTCTTTTCACACAATTTAACTGCTCTTTTGTAAAAAGACTGTTTCATGATATTGGCAATACTGATTAAATAAGAAAGTCTATATAGTAAAGTGAGACAGATGAAATGCGTCAACCATAATCAACAAAATATATCAATTAAGACAACATTACCTAGCTATAACATACTGAGGCTATAACCAACTATAACTTTTTTCTTAAGTTCTAGTCGTTTCTGGGATCTCTAGTTTAAATTTAATATTCAGAAGTGTAAAAATGTCTTCCCAGGATGATACAGTAAAAAACTTTGAACCAAATTGCCCAAGAATTTGAGACCTTTACTAGTACAAATCGTAGCAGTTCAGTACTGCGATTAAAATATGATTCAATAAAACATGTCATAAAATGTAACAATTAGTAGATCATTTCTTTTTTATTATTAACCTGTTAGTGGCGTAAATGTTGCTCGATCTCTTCCAATATTTAACACCGTTATTTTTGATACACGAAATTTCCTCATAAATTTTTCATCATCCCAGATGTTTAAATTGTCTATATGAGGTCTTACAGTATATATTTACCATGTTTATAATTTCATGATCTAATAATATTTCTTCTTCAAAATAAAAAATCTTTTTTAATCAAATTGTTTACTAACATTCAAATTGTAAAATTTCTGAGGTTAGAAATCTGTTTGTAACAACTTATAGGCCAGTAAAAGTGACCGATAAGTTAAAGACCAGATAGAGAACTTTAAAGACAGGATTTAAGTTAAAACTCAGTGAAGAGGCCCATTTTGTAGTTACAAGGAAGATAAATTTAAAATGATGTTTATAAGGAGATGGAAAGACCGGGCCCTAAGTTACATTTTTTAAAAAGCATCCAACCGCAATATTGTGCACCTATTTCTAGAACAGCCTTCCTACAAATCCATAAATAAGAATGAAAGTGGAAAAAGTATATTGTGCTTCAAATGGGATGCAATATCATTAACATCTTGGAAACCGTTAAAGATGGAGACTAGGTTAAATTGGGGCTAAGTTGCGTAATTTGGTAATCAATAATATTCAAAGAGAAACTAAAAAATGGTTGGTTAGAACTGGAGATTAAAAAAACTAAAATTATAACATGTGACACATCACTGAACTCGGAAGAAAAAATGTTATGGAATAACCTATAATTATTAATGGCGTCGCATTTCAAAAAATAAGTTGATGATGGTTGCTAGGAGCGTTGAGTGACGAAGAAAACTTCGTCACTCAACGCTAGGAGACGAAACGTCTCATTGTTAATCTGATTATATATTTTAATAAAGGAAAGAAAAATTGTATTTTTGTGTATCTCTTCAAATAACGTCACAAAAAATAAACATTAAAATTTTTAAATTTTAGTTTTTTCCAAAAATATAATCAAATAGTTTCCGAGAAAGGAATGTTACTGCATTTAATTTGAAACACACTGTACTAGAATACATAATACATAGAATTAACTCAACTTTAAACTTAAGGAGTTTCAACATGCGTCCATACCTGACATTTTTGTTCTGGTTTTAATTGGTTTTATCTAAATGTCTTTCTGCTTGATCTTGTGGTTCTATTTTTTTATCTATTTTTATATTTGTGTAACAATAATTATTGTAATATAAGGGTTAAGTCAAAAGGATACTAAGAGATATATTATTAATGATAGTAGCCAAATATTATGAATCAATTATTTAAATTTTTTTGTTATCTATATTCAACGTAGGCAAAAAAATAACCTCATTATTTAACGGAATATGTCGTAAACACTACTACACGTGCTCTATTTGCCCCCCACTATTGAATTACAATCTTTCCTTCGCATTCTAATAACCACTGAGTCAACTAGACTATGGTTTGGACTTATCGTAAATAGATAGCGGTAGTTTTTGTAAAAACACAAGAAAATGTATAGACATCTAGTAGTTTACACGTTTTAAAATAATTAACATGATTAACGTGCTGTATTACGAAATAAAGTTACTAGGGGCTTCTCTGTTTATAAGGTCGCCAGTGTATTATATCCAGATAACAACCAATTGTGTCAAATGAAGTGTTATAAGACATTTTTCATTTTTTTTTTATTGCAGTGGAAAGAATAGTGTGGTGTGGGAAGATTTAGTAACAGTATAAATAATAGTGACCCGGTAGTACCTTCAAAGTGTAGTGAAAAATAACAGATTTTCGAAATTAGCATTATTTATATTAACAACTGAATGTACAACATAACAACATAGTTATTCTTTGACATTTTGACCATTGATTTCTGTATCTTTCTTATCAAGCTTTGCGTCAATTACTACACAAAATTGTAATTACGCAAGATGAGATCAAATTAAATTAAGATTTCCGAAAATATTTTCATTATATAAAAAGTTATTTACAATGTAAAAGATAAATTTTACAATATTTACTGGCATTTTAAGAAATGTGTAGGCTTTTCATATACACACACTTCTATCATAATTGAATAATTCTGCCTTCTGCTATAAAAACGAAATAACGCCATTTTATTTTAATATAAATAAAATATTCTCTCATAAGAGGATGATGAAGAAATATCCTTCGTCAGATTATGTTCTTTTCAAAAGCTTCAGCTTTAAATAAATTAGAGGATGGTAGATATATAAAATATTGAATTAGAAGGTTTCTTTTAATGAAAGCGTAAATTAATCACAACAGATTATCAAAAAAGCGAAACCGCTTACCTAATTATGGGTCCATTATTTTGGTGATCTTAGCATACCTACATGTTTTTCATGAAAGTAACAAATAAACAATCAAAACAATTACATTGAGCAGTCTAGTTAATAAATACATTGCAAAAATAAATATAAACAAGAATAATAAAAAACAAACACTTCGTAACGAATACAAGTTTGTTATTGACAAACAATTCTAACAACCTCGTGAGCAATAAAATCCCTCATTCATAATCATAAGTGTTATAAAAGCTAACATCTATGATGTTAATATAAACTTTATCAGCTAATTGTAAATCGTAAATCATATTTTGCAGTTTTTACTTTTATTGAATAGTTGAATTATGATTTATATAAAATATGAAGCAAACTGTAACCAACTTAACAATATAATACACAAAATACAAACAATCTGTGTTTAAACAGTTTGGCAGTTCACGTATTGGTTGTTTATTACAAGAACTGTTATGGCGATTTGCAGAATACAATATTTGCAAAGTTTTTTAACTGATGGGATCTTTATCCCGTAAGAAAAGTAAAAGAATAATGTATTTTTCAAGAAAAATTTGATAATAAATGTTTTAATAGTTGATGGTCCAAGTGTTAATAAATAAACAAAAACATTACTGTCATTTCGAAAGTTATTTCATGCTGACTTGTCTCACGCTATAACATAGTGTTCCATTAAAAATTAGTCTTTAATGGAACACCATGTTTTTCTGATATCACATTTTGATTATAAGTAGGTATTAGTTTAAAGCTTAAGAGCTCAATTAACTCAATACAAAATCCCAGTCTTTCATTCTCGGAGATAAAGATAATATAATCTTGAAATGACGTACCTAATGTTTTGCTCATATTTTTTCAAAAACACATAATTTGGCAACTCACACATAAAACTGATAAACAAGGCTTCGATATGAAGAGTATTTTTTTAAGCTTCATCAAAATATCGTGTACAATACAAAATGTACAATTTAAATAAAAAAAATAAGTTGAATGCTGTCACGGCTAAACTAAACAGAACACTGACGTATTTTTCCACACTGCACTCGACGCACGTTTCGCCAAACAAGTTAGCATCACCTGGGGATGATTAAAACTGTGTTTGTTGAGAGTTTTAATCATCTCCAGATGATGCCAACTTGGTTGGCGAAACGCGCATCGAGTGCAGTATAGTGTTTTGGTGTTATGTGGAAAACTGCGTTAGTGTTGTGTTCACACCAAATGTTCCAACCCCTTTCAAGATAAACTAAACCCCTTAAATATTCCAAAATAATTTTGTATTAGAGATAAGCAACTGCTTTTTCATTCAGATCAGTGATGGGGAAATAGATTTAGAGGAGAGCGGTATAAAATAATTACAACATTTAAGCGGGCTATATCAAATGTAATACAAGTAACACAAAAATAAACAAATTTATTAATCTATTATTGTTTAGACGTGCTAGGTTGATGTGACAAATGAAATTTTGAGTGTTCATTACTTATGTCTTTAAAATTTGGTTGTATATTACTAGAATCAATCCTCAAAATATTCCCAAGATGTTTGTCAGTCATGTTATTCCTCAATTTGTTTTATGATGCTTCATTGTTGAAAATACCTATTCACAGAGGTATGAAGGTCCAACATTGACATCGTTTTATGAACGAGTTCTTATGAGATTGGTAAAATTAGATTTCGGTAAACTTTTATAGAAATCAATTGATGTAATGTTAAATAGCTGTTTGAGCGTTTCGTCAAGAATTTTGTTGAAAGTTTTGCCGGATCGAATCGTATCGCGGTCCGGACTTGGGCCACGAGCCGCTATTTCTCCCTCCCTGATATAAATGGAGAATATAGATGGATACCAAGAAGATATCTCCTATCGACTTGTATCATGACCACAAATCTTACATAGAATTTAAAGATGTAGAAATATTCAGTGTTGCATTTACAATAAAACAGTTGAGAGCTACTTCTAATACAACGGGAAGTGTTAGAAAATTGAAGCTATTTTCATCAAAAAGATTTCATTTCTAGGAGCCTCTGTATACATACTTAAAATTCCAAATACTGCTAATAGCCAGTCGTGGCATGATTTCTATTCTGGCATTTATTTCCATACCTATTTACAATGATGTCAATAATCATTCAATCAAACCGCTACGAGTTGGTTGGACATCCGGCTATGATGCATCAGAATATCTAAAAAACCATGTTGTCCATTAAGTTTGTTCAAGCCAGCAGTCCTAAATTATTTTAAACTGTCAAAAGTATGTGCTTACTTTGGTACCTGATTCAATACAATCATCGAAAATACTCGTATGGTAAAAACTTAACTAATCGAATATTTCTTGCTTATTTATCTTTGTTATTGATTCCGTCTTTTTACCATCATTAATACAAAAGTACTACTTGCATTTGAATCCAGTACGGTTTAAACGAAGAAAATTGCCGGTCGCTGTTAATTGAAGTTGAATATCTTCAAAGGGAGTTGGAACCGAGTTTTAATCATCTCCAGATGATGCCAACTTAGTTGTCGAAACGAGCGTCGAGGGCAGTATAGTGTTTTGGTGTTATGTGGAAAACTACGTCAGTGATAATCATATCATATCATATCATATCATATCATATCATAATGCTTATTGCTCATGTCATACTTATACAGTGTGTCCCAAAATGACGGAACAAAATTCATATTTTTTTCTGCTTGAAATTAGAGATACGATGAAACGGGTCAATTAGTACACAGGGTGTTCCTTAATATCATGTCCATACTGTCAATGTCAAAATTGGACAAGGAGTTAGCTTCTACAGTATGGACATGACGTTAAGGAGCACCCTGTATAGAAATTGACTTCCTGCAATATTTCCTATTTTTTTGAGCCGCATAACATTACTGACATTTTTTTGTTTACTAGGGCGCTCTATATATTGTAGTATAAACCTACTTTTTTTCATAGCCGTTAAAAGATGTTAAAAATTGTATAAGGAAGAATTAAGAAAAGACAATAGTTTAGGTACTAATACTACATTTTATTTTATTACAGCCAATGTTCAAAGTGGCCCCCATTAACCATTGCACACTGTCCAATTCGGTGTCCAAATTCTTCACATTTTGAATGATATCTGGTGTTATGTTTCGAACTTCGTCTCTGATACGATCTTTCAATCCTTCGGTAGTATCTGGTATGTTTACATACACTTTGTCTTTAGATAATCTCACAAAAAATCTAATGGAGTTAAGTCAGGGGAGCGTGGTGGCTATTTAAGCAGCCCTCTTTACAAATTGGGCATTCTGCAATGGTTAATGGAGACAAAATAATGCCACTGAATATTTGGCGTAATAAAATAAAAAGTAGTTCTAGTACAAAAACTATTATTTTTATTTAATTCCTTCTTCCACAATATTTTACATTTGTTAACGGTTATGACGAAATGGTAGGTGTAACCTTGTATCGCTGAAGTCATCTTTACAAGATCTATCTAGAAGATTATCATAAACTAAGGGATATATTTCAGCTTATTATGTATTTTTAACAAATTAAATTAATAACAGGATGTGAAAGAAATTCGATTGATTAAACAATGTGATTGTCTTATGTCCAACAGTGATTAACTCAAATGTTCGATATCTCTCCATTTTGCTGCTGTACAATTACCAACCATTCCTCCAAATTGTACACAGCATTATTCAGCATTTCTGGTTGAATTGCAGCAATTTGCTCCCTACTAGAGTGTTTTAATTCTTCCAGCGTTGTTGGTCGTGTTCTAAACACCAATTTTTTTAAATAACCCCACAGCCAGTAATACGCTGGGTTAAGATCAGGTGATCTTGGAGGCCATGAATTTATAAAATATGAACTATTCTCTAAATCGCAATGATTACGTTTGACACTTGTATCAGCAGTTGACAAAACTCTTTTGTTCTCCATAGATACAGTAAAATCCAATTATTGAAACAACTAGATTCCATTTACTTTTTGCTACTAGCTCGATTTCTTAAAGTTATATAAGACTTTAAAATATACCCCTTACTTTATGATGACCCCATATTTATACCTTGAAATATAGAGCATCCTATTTAAAAAAATGCCGGTAAAGTTTATAGCTCAATCAAACATGGCTCAAAAAAATTGGAAATATTACAAAAAAAATAGCAGTTTCCATAAACTAATTAAGCTGGTTCAGCGTTTTTTTTTTTAATCTTCACTGGAAAAAAATATGTGACACACTCTACTCTATATAATGCTCATAATGATCATATCATAATTAATTATATTATTTTAATACTTCGAGTGCAATTAAATGTAAAACCTCTTACGTCACAGCTTCAGCATCAACCCTTAAAGAAAAAGTTCGCCCCCTGTGCACCATGTTAGCTATAAAACTATCAAACCGGCCAATTTGCTTCGGTTATTATCTAATAAAAAGTGAAGTGAAAATAAATTGGCATTATACAAATTCGATAAAACTGTTTTAATAATTGAACTCAGCTGCATGTTATCGCCGATTCAGCACAAGGAAAACCTTCCTATGGCTCCTATGACAGCGATGGGAAGCATGGCGGGACTCAAAAGGTGTCTTTCGCAAATGTCCATGATGGCGTTCAAAGCTAGTACGTCCGGGGAGGAGGCATGGGCCCACACTTGGTCAAGGTGCATATTATAAGTATTTATTTGTATATTTTTTAAATTACTTCTATTTTATGAAATGTATTTAGTTGTAGTAAAAACAAGGTAATAACTTTGTTTTGTATAATTTCCAAGTTAGGTTTTTGAAAAACTTGAAAAATTATCTGAAATGCGACGCAAACAAATGCGAAAAATTACACAACAAAATATTGACAAAAACCAAAACTTATCAAGGTTTTAAGTAATAATGAAATTTAATTACAGTTATATACAGAACGGTTTCTAAACTACTGTATCCTAAATGAAAAATTTCCAATTTTAGATTTTTTTTTATTTTTATGACACTTTATGAGAGTTTTGTTCATCATGATTTTTCATTTCAATTTGCAACTTATTTCTCATATTTGTTTGATATTTATACATTTACGATAGATAAGTAATAAAATATACAGTGCTTTCGAAAAGTAGCGAATAAATTCATTATTTTAGAAATTGAGAAGTTTTCGAAAAAATCCCCTGACACGTCGATTTTGTTTTTAAAGAAGGCACTTTTTGACGACCCATATTTGTGACATCATCGTTGTTCCGAGATATGACGTCATCGACAATTTTTTTTAAATAGAAACCCCCAATTTTGACCACGCCATTTGAAAGAGCGTATCATTCTACATACGCATCATGAAAAATTATGGTGTTACATAACATTTCAAAATTTCAAGATAATAATGTTTGAAGATCTTAAAATTTAATTTTCACAATACTGACAATGATAATGATTATGTAAAAAATCGACTAAATTAAATGTTCAAATTGTGCACCGTTGGCTGCCTGACAGTAGTCAAGACGATTAATAAATTCTTTTTGGACATTATCTATAACTTCAGGAGGTATACGATGTATCTCGTGACGAATTCTTTCTTTTAAATCTTCTAAATTAACAGGTCTAGTAACGTATACTTTGCTTTTTAAGTATCCCCACAAGAAATAATCTAGGGGTGTCAAATCACGCGATCTGGCTGGCCACTCAATCGGCCTCCTTCTCCCTATCCAACGATTCGGGAACAGCTCATCTAAATAAACACGGACAGGTGCTGCATAATGGGGAGGTGCACCATCTTGTTGAAAGAACATGTCATTTCTTGGAAGGTCACGTCCCTCTATATCTGGATATAAAGTTATTAGTGCAGGAATGAGGTCGTCTCGAAGAAAATCCAAATATCTTGCACCAGTTAGGTTGACGTCAAAGAAATAGGGACCCCCCAGAATTCTTCCGTCGACTATGCCGCACCACACATTTACTTTCTGGGTAATTTTAAGCTTAAATTTAAATTCAAACATTAAATTTTAAGATCTTCAAACATTATTTTCTTGAAATTTTTGTTATGTAACACCATAATTTTTCATGGTGCGTATGTAGAATGATACGCTCTTTCAAATGGCGTGGTCAAAATTGGGGGTTGCTATTTAAAAAAATTGTCGATGACGTCATATCTCGAATAACGATGACGTCACAAATATGGGTCGTATGCCAAAAAGTGCGTTTTTTAAAAACAAAATCGACGTGTCAGGAGATTTTTTCGAAAACTTCTCAATTTCTAAAATAGTGAATTTATTCGTTACTTTTCGAAAGCACTGTATAATCAACCTAATATTGATCTAAAATACCAAAAATTATTTATGTACATGAACGAGTTAGCAATAGTGACCGCTAGTAAAGGCAACCAACGATGCACCGATTGGTAATGATTAACTAAAAACTCCCTAGTACAGTGCAGTCCTCCCGACCCGGTTAGAGTTTAAATTAAATAAAAATATTTTGGCAGAATTAATTGACCTCACAAATGGACTGTTCACAGTATTAAATTCACATGGAATTTAGTGTTACATATGGATAATTGATAACTCCGAAAAAAAATTTTACCGAGTCAAACTCCTCGTAAATAGTGAAAATTTTAGTTAAAGAACATTTAATCAGTCAATTTTCACAATACTGACAATGATAATGATTATGTAAAAAATCGACTAAATTAAATGTTCAAATTGTGCACCGTTGGCTGCCTAACAGTAGTCAAGACGATTAATAAATTCTTTTTGGACATTATCTATAACTTCAGGAGGTATACGATGTATCTCGTGACGAATTCTTTCTTTTAAATCTTCTAAATTAACAGGTCTAGTAACGTATACTTTGCTTTTTAAGTATCCCCACAAGAAATAATCTAGGGGTGTCAAATCACGCGATCTGGCTGGCCTCTCAATCGGCCTCCTTCTCCCTATCCAACGATTCGGGAACAGCTCATCTAAATAAACACGGACAGGTGCTGCATAATGGGGAGGTGCACCATCTTGTTGAAAGAACATGTCATTTCTTGGAAGGTCACGTCCCTCTATATCTGGATATAAAGTTATTAGTGCAGGAATGAGGTCGTCTCGAAGAAAATCCAAATATCTTGCACCAGTTAGGTTGACGTCAAAGAAATAGGGACCCAGAATTCTTCCGTCGACTATGCCGCACCACACATTTACTTTCTGGGTAATTTTAAGCTTAAATTTAAATTCAAACATTAAATTTTAAGATCTTCAAACATTATTTTCTTGAAATTTTTGTTATGTAACACCATAATTTTTCATGGTGCGTATGTAGAATGATACGCTCTTTCAAATTGCGTGATCAAAATTGGGGGTTGCTATTTAAAAAATTGTCGATGCGTCATATCTCGAACAACGATGACGTCACAAATATGGGTCGTATGTCAAAAAGTGCCTTTTTTAAAAACAAAATCGACGTGTCAGGGGATTTTTTCGAAAACTTCTCAATTTCTAAAATAGTGAATTTATTCGTTACTTTTCGAAAGCACTGTATAATCAATCTAATATTGATCTAAAATACCAAAAATTATTTATGTACATGAACGAGTTACCAATAGTGACCGCTAGTAAAGGCAACCAACGATGCACCGATTGGTAATGATTAACTAAAAACGCCCTAGTACAGTGCAGTCCTCCCGACCCGGTTAGAGGTTAAATTAAATAAAAATATTTTGGCTGAATTAATTAACCTCACAAATGGACTGTTCATAATATTAAATTTACATGGAATTTAGTGTTACATATGGATAACTGATAACCACGAAAAAAATTTTTTACCGAGTCAAACTCCTCGTAAATACTGAAAATTTTAGTTAAAGAACATTTAGTCAATCAATCTGTACCAACAGTGTTTTCTGATGTTTCCTGACTAATCATTTTTATTCCTGAGTGTGATTCATGTGTAATTATTACAAATTATGAAACAGCGGATTGCCTTCTAAAGCCCGGAGGTAAACACATCATTTCCATGACTATAATATTTATGTTTTTTTTTATTTTCCAGATATTATTTTACCTTCGCGTTTATCGCTAACAGTATTTTTTTTTTCAGAACGTGACCTTCGTGTATATTATTTTATATGCATAACGGCAGTTATTGTATTCCGTCTATATGAAATGAACTTCTGAGAAGAGTGACCATGACTTGGAAAATTATTTTTATTTCTGTAAAAACGATATTACTACAATATTACACTGGTATACAGGGTGTTCCATGGTGACGAGACATTAGACATATTTCAGAGTCTGCTTCGATTTTGATTTTGAACATTCGGGCAATAGTGTTTTCGGGCATGAAGGGCATGCATTTTGGTTGAAATCATTGATTTTTTGAGACTTTTTCGTGCAATAATTGTGGCCAAATACAAAAATAAAGTCTACATAATATATCTACTTACCAAATTTAATATTGTTAAAAACGAATCTTCGTGGACTTTTTATATGCATGTAGAAATTAATGTAACTACTTCCCATTTAACACATGATTATTTAATGGTTCATAACTGACCTTTATACTTATGTTCTGACTAAGATATTAAGTCAACAGATATATAGACCAGGCAAATCTTATTTTTTTAATGAAGTTTAAGGGGACATTTATTTTCCAATGGGAATCGATAGGTTTTATGTTCAGGAACAAATATATAAAAATCCCAAAAAATCCCTTGTGAGCTAAAAACATCATTTTGAAAAAACATGGCCGCCCCTTCAAATTTTTGAAAATGAAATATCTTTTTATCCCTTGGAGCAACTTTAACATTTTTTTTATATTTACAGGATTTGAAGATTAAAAATAAGAAAAAAATTATATTTTAATTTAGATACAACCAAGAATATAAATTTCCTAACAAAAAAACGAAAAAGGAAACGATTTCCTTTAAATTCTTTTGACTTCCTACATTTAACTTTTTAATCATTTTAGTCATTTAAAAGATTCTCGTACATATATATTTTTTTTGGCAGCCATTTCTACATTTACAGTCACGATATACACACAGAAGATAGGATGTTGTGTCTCTTAGAGAGTGCTTTTCGTTACGGGGATACGCATTTTGTGCGTTCTTCGCAAAAGATGTTTGTTATGGTTCGTTTTATAACTTAAAAATATAAAATGTCTCAATTTCGCGAAGTTGAGCTGTTAAACACATTATTCTTACTGTTCTTATTATTCAAAATTTGTTCCTCTAAGGTTTTCGCCACGAATTTCGGGAGAACTGTAGAATATAGAGTAAAATTGTACATGCACTATTTTGTAGAGCACAAAATATACTACAAGAAAGACTATGGGAGGGTATTATATGCACAAATATAAACACAACACAAGTTTTAAAAATGTCGGGTTTTATTAATACAGTCAAAATTTTATTCTTTTTTTTTTTCTTTACCAGTTTAATTTATTTACTTTTTATATATCAATACCTAATGCGTCCATCAAATCAAACAGTCTCTCGAAATTGTAAAAAGTATCCTTATGTAACCAAAACCTTACGTTAAGGATTGGAAAGTAAAGACCATATATATCAAATATGCCAAAATGATGGCTTACCCACATTTAAAAAATATGCTAGTTTATTATTGTCCATAGCATTCGGACTTTTATATTTAAATTACCTCATAATCTTAAATTTACCAATATTTAATTTTAAATAATTTAAATTAGACAAGTTCACCAATTTATTTATTTATTAATATTTTCCTGGATTGTTACACCGTTCTTGACGGTATTTACAAAACACGCAATTTAAAGTATGCAATATACATAAAAATTACAACACATAATTCGATGATCGAAAGTATGATGATCCAATTCCAATCGTTTAAACTTAAGATTTTGGTTAGATAAGGATACTTTACTTGGATATTGTTTGATTCTATGCAAGCATTAGGTATTGTTATATAAAAAGTAAATAAATTAAACTGGTTAAGAAAAAAAAAAGAATAAAATTTTGACTGCATTAATAAAACCCTACATTTTTAAACCTTGTGTTGTATTTATTCTTGTGCCTATAATACCTTTATCCGGGGCTAGGAAATTTCCTATCCATTTCTGTATTTGAAGATAGGTCCTGAAAATATAAAAAAAAAATTATTTGCTATTAATGTAATCAACATTTGAAACTACCTTAAAATATGTTGCTTTAGTGCAACTTTCGTTGGGGGAAGAACGTCCAAATCAAAAGATTTTTCGAGCGTCCGCTTAGCTATACCAATGTTGTAAAGCCTATATCGTTCTTCTATAATGTCTCGGGATTCGTCTAATCCGTACATAAAGGAGACAAATGTATAACCAACGTTTAGTAGTTCATCTAGATCCGCATTCTTATCACTGAAGACTAACTATTTGTCATACATGAATGTATGCCTCTTAAACACCTTAAAAATAACGCGAGCGGCCCTGTTTTTTTAAATGCTGACTTTAGCTCACTTCAGATTTTTTGGGATTTTTATATTTGTATTCTATGATAAGAGAGCTAACGTTTTCAACAAAAAAAAATAATGTCCGCAAAAACTTCACACTTAACGTATATTTCTTTAAAATTTGCCTGGTCTAATACTGCGTGCCTTTCAAACAATCACAACACAATCTTAAGAAGCGTGTTTTTAAGCAGAATATTGCTTTCCTTGCCTATCAGGACATAGAAACTTTCTGAATAAAAGTAAAATATTAAATCTGTTTAGAACTATGAAGTGAAGAGTTATTTTCACAATTTTCAACTGTGATATGCCTCTATCCATAAACAATTACTTATCTTCGATGAAATGGGAGCATTGAAATACCGACCTGTCTTTAATTGTATGGAATTAAAGAAATCATTCTAAGTATGTGAAACGGTGAAAATTCAGAACAATTAAACATAATCTCTCCATGACATTAATTGCTCAAATTGTTGTTTAAAAAGTGATCTCTTTAAATGTGCTTTGGTTTCCTTATAAACAAAAAGGCATAAAACCTCACATTTCCCCGAGTCATTCTACGATACCCCAAACAACGAAATTCTAATAAAAATTTTCCATTCCGTATGAAAACAATTGTGCAAATTATGACTACTACGAATAAACACATTGATTTATTCTAATTAATTGTGCAAGTTTATGTTTTCGTATTTGTTTGAATTGGTAAATTCTGTTTAACGTATCTGGATAACGGCGGAATCTGTAATTTTGTTTACGCAGGAGTAGAATAAACTATTAATTAAATGGGTCAGAAAAATAATTTTATCAGTGCTGGAAATATACTTGGTATATAAGTACGGTCTTTTATAAGATATAAATAGCCGAGACCATCTCCAATGAGTAATATTGTCTCCGCTGGATGCTAATCAGTTTCATTCATTGTCTTGTGTTTGTATTTTATTAAAAGATAAATTACGAAAATAAACCACGCAGTAGACAACAAGATAATAGCATGAGAATTTATAGATCACATGATCCTGATTATTAAAAACTTACCCACATAAATCTAGCAGTTTTCGCACTAATTTCCCTACTCTAACAAGAAAGAAAGGGAAATAGAGTATTATTTGAAATTACCCAGAAATATAGTTTGACCTTAGCTTGTTTACAAAATTGTAGTTATTGAAATGGACAGCTGGTTTTGACGTTACTCTTTCCGTCTAACTTAAAATTTGTCCAAGGTACTTTTAAATATTACAATTTAGAAATGAGGGAAGAAAATAAGACTGTAATATTTTACAATGATGTGTAAGCTTTTGTACATGTTTGTCTCAGATTGAGTTTCTGGTGGCATACCTATATTTTATTTTCATGGGTGTCCACCTAGTGCGCGTAAGTCCAATATCTGGGTTAATAAAAGAGATAACTTAATTTTTTTTTCTACAGGGTTGTCTAATATCCCGAGCTGCACAAAATGAAAATATATTTACATATTCAGGGTGTTCAGTTTTTCCTGGACAGGTACCAACTTCGTTTTTCTAAATGTAAATATATATTTTTTATTGCTTTTTCGAACTAAACCCTTGATTTTAGTAGGACTTTCATCAGCCTTCCCTATACCTAACTTAAACTGTTTTTGAAATATTGACGGGTGAATATTGACATTTTTGCAACTTTGACACCCTGTAAAATCTAAACGGTTTGAGATCAAGCAAAACGGTTTGCACATTCCTATCTTAACTTTTTATAAGCTATCGTTTGATACTAATTTCAAATTTATCCAAGAATTAAAAATTTTCAAAATTTTCGGAAAATTTTTAATTCCTGGATACATTTGAAATTAGTATCAAACGATAGCTTATAAAAAGTTAAGATAGGAATGTGCAAACCGTTTTGCTTGATCTCAAACCGTTTAGATTTTATAGGGTGTCAAAGTTGCAAAAATGTCAATATTCACCCGTCAATATTTCAAAAACAGTTTAAGTTAGGTATAGGGAAGGCTGATGAAAGTCCTACTAAAATCAAGGGTTTAGTTCGAAAAAGCAATAAAAAATATATATTTCCATTTAGAAAAACGAAGTTGGTACCTGTCCAGGAAAAACTGAACACCCTGAATATGTAAATATATTTTCATTTTGTGCAGCTCGGGATATTAGACAACCCTGTAGAAAAAAAAATTAAGTTATCTCTTTTATTAACCCATATATTGGACTTACGCGCACTAGGTGGACACCTTGTATCTACATTTTATAGGTATTACTTATTGTTAATACTTTTATGCATTTATCCTTGTTACTCTAAAAATACGTAAACAATATTCTAAATGTTATATGGTTTTCACGATTTTCGACGGTTGCCTTCGCCCAAAACATCAAATAAGAAGACATAACACCTTAACGTAGACGTAAGAAGACGTACCTTAAACCTGCACAGACCTGCAGTTAGGTTAGGCTAGGTTAGGTTCAAAAGTGAGTGAGCCGAAAACCAGACTCTCCACCGCGACCATGTGATCTATTGTGGCTTCTCACACCTACTTATATTTCACCCAACAGGTCCAGCCTCTTAATGAAGCTGATCACCTTATTCGGTGAGTACTTAATCAGATGCTCTAACAGAAGTTGTCCTTTGGCAAATAATGAGTATCTGATCCTTTCCCCAGCGGGGCAGGTGCATAATATGTGTTCTGCCGTTTCATTATCTTCTAAGCACAAGCGGCACTCAGCATCTTCTACTAGGAAGAATTTGTACAGATGACATTTTAAACGGCAGTGACCAGTATATAGGCCAATTAAAGTTCGTAGGTGCAACCTGCTTAACTCTAAAAGTTTTTTTAGTTCTTGTTTTTGAAGGGTTTATTATAAACGCCGTCGAATGAACTAATCTTGGTAGTTCTTGCCAGTACTGGAGGATTTGCCCCTCTGACCAGGTCAAGAGAGTTGCTTTGGCATTAGTCGAGGATATGCCAACTTATTGGGTGAGAACTTATTCAGATCCTCTGGCAGTAGTTGCCCTTTGCCAAATGTTGAGTATCTGATCCTTTCCCCAGCGGTTCTGCCGTTTCATCATCTTTTAAGCATAAGCAGCACTCAGCATCTTCTGTTAGGCCGAATTTGCACAGATATTTTAAACGGTAGTGCCTAGCATATAGGCCAATTAAAGTTAATAGGTGCAACCTGTTTAACTTTAAAAATTTTGTAGTTCTTATCTTGTTCTTTGAAGGGTTTATTACGAACGCATTCGAATCAATTAATCTTTGTAGTTCTTGCCAGTACTGGAGGAATTGCCCCTCAGCCCAGGATATGCCAAGCACCGGTTCTGGTCCAACGAATTCAAAAGCAGCATCCTCCCTGGCTAGAGAGTCGGCTGCTTCATTCCCTTCATGGCCAGAATGGCCTGGGACCCAGACCAGAGATTTTTTCTGCTCAATTCAACGAGCGCATGCTGACAACTCCATACCGTTTTTGAGTTACTTCCATACCGTTTGAGACCTGTAGCAGGTAGTAACCTTATTAAGGGTTCCCTTACTAAAAATCATACATCCTACAGCAAAACCTAAATTCTGATTAACCTTATGATGCATCCAATAACTCTCTAATGTCACCTGTGTAAACATTAGTCAATTAGTATTTGATTAAAAGCTAAATGTTTGTGTATTATAATGATATTTTATTCTTTATAAACTTTGGAAGAGACATAGTCAATCAGCCTTCTTACGTGACACACTGATTCGATATAAGACCATCTGAAGTCATGCATTAACTAAAATATATTCCTGTCATTGTCCATGTCCAACCAGGACATTTTAGTTATTTTTTTAACTTTTCTAGGTTGTCTTGGCATGAGAAAGAATACAAAATAATAGTTTTTCTATTTTGCGTCTGTAAACAAGTAATGATGAAACGCAATTGCGTATCGAAAACAAACCCTTTTCGACACACAACTTTTTGTTTTTGAATGTTGATAGCAACAAATTTAATGGATTCACGTTTACGATTCACGATAATGTTTTCACGTTTAATAATTTCAGTATTTGAAGGAGCAAACGTATTCTGTTATGTAGATATTAGCTGCTAACTATCCAAATCAAGTTTAAAGCAGGCCATATAAGATTATAAATAACTTGAACTAGTTTAAAGATAACAAACATGCGTTCCATTTTCCATTCACACCTGGTCATTTCATTTAAGGTCGGACGAAGTTTTTTTAGCACGTCAATTTGCGAGTACAGGTAATGTTTGCACCCTTCGCACAGAATTCATGTTTTTCTTGTTTGGGACAAAAGAGTAAAGATTTCTTTTCACAATGGGACAACTGTGCATATACTTGGTTTCATATACAGCTGGTACTAAGAATGAATAGCAGTTCTTAGTAGATCTTGTACAGAAACCGGTGGTTGACTTATTAAACTTAGGATTCATATAGTTATGACGCTTTTGTTATTAAAAAATATATTATAGTGTTCTGGTGATTGGTTATATTAAAATGATTTATTATCACAAAGTTCTTTCGGCAACTTCTATTACTGATTTTTGAAGATGATAATGTTTAAAATTAAAACTAAGGCAAACTTTATATTTTTATGAACATGCTCGTTTTATATAGTTTGTTAAATTCTCATAAATGTTTTGATTTTTTTATTATATGGTTCATTATTGAAATACATTTGGTTTATGTTATTTACTTTTTTCTTGTAATCCAAATATATTTTATTAATTTAGATATTACAAAAAATGAGATTATTTATTTATTACTACAGGATCATAATGTGAGATGTCTCATAGTGTTTTAATTTTTCCGAAGTCATTTAAGAATAACTAAACATAAATATAAAAAAAATTATAGAGTAAGTTCACTTACATTTGAAAAACTAAGATTAAGTAAATAATTGTAAAGCGGCATTAAGAAAATGACTTTATTCTGTGATTTTTAACCAGTAATGTAGTTAATTTGTCTTAATTAAACATATTTTAATTACTAAGTAACACGAATAACACTAAATCAATATTTAAACGTGTAAAATATTTATTCCTGGTTCTGTGAAGATGACTGTTTGATTTAAATACCTGTTCGTCAAAGTAAATATACTAAAGGCTGTTCATATTTTTACATGATTGATAAACGAAAACAATTTACCACAACGACATGTTATATAATAGTATTTTTTTCATTAATTACTCTTTTTGTAATACCTCTTACTGTTAGAGACATATCTATCTATCAATCCCTATACGAATGTACTCATAATTGTTTTGAGAAAAACATTGATCTCATTTAGATGTTCCAAGAAATATATAGAAAACACTCTATCTACTACTAGTTCGGCTTTATATCTAAGCGCTTTCCTTTCTTTTCCCGATGCAGTACCTTTACATTTTTCTGATCTATAAAATGATTGTTTTCTATACAATGCGTCGAAAACAATCATTTTATAGATCAGAAAAATGTAAAGGTACTGCATCGTGAAAAGAAAGGAAAGGTTGGAGCAATTAGAAATTTTAAAAAATCTTTAATTATAAATCCGTGTACTACGAATGATCAGATAGATTTTACACTCTCGCCCTTCTTAGAAAAGGTAATAAAAACTCGGGCTCTACCAGATGGTGGGATCAATCGGGGTAGGTACTCGTAAACCGATAAATAACAAAAAATTACTTGGAAATATTTAGTAATAGACATTTACTCTATTGAAAAAGGCCTAACAAGCCGAAATACTAGTATATAGTGTTTTCTATATATTTCTTGGAACATCTAAATGAGATCAATGTTTTTTCAAAATAATTATTTTCACGATGTTTCATAAAGAACCATCCGCTTCAAGTATCCACTTTATTGAATGTACTCATGGTTGAACATTCTACCCGAATATGTAAACGTGTATAACACGTGCCATTTATAAAAATATTCACAACGTTATAACTTTTAATTCAGTAAAATAACTGTTAAAATTATTGTAATATATCGGACAAAATTAAAGTTTCAAAAATTTATGGAAATAATGAGGATATCATAAATATTATTAAACCAAAAATTTCCCACCCCTAAGTAGCTTCCCACGCAGATACTCGTTATAAATGCTATTTCTTTTTGCCTTTATGGGCATATATTATTAACGTTTACACTAGATAACCCAGCAGAACCACAATAGTGAACCATTCGTTGCATTATACATGTTCTGAATTTGACTAGTTTACTTCACCCTGTTTGTCAGATTTGTTTCAATCCAAACGTTAATGAAATATATGTCCAATTAGTATATAAAACGGGGATAAAACTAAACAAATCATATTTCAATACGTCGTGATTGATGGAATTATTTATTAGTCGATATCAATTTCTATTTAATAACAATAACTGTCGGAAGCTTCGTCAATCAGAGTAGTCTGACTTATTATTTGCATCAAACGACAAGTACAATTACTAATATTGACTGTTCAAGTTTCGATAACTATGATGAAAGTGCAATCCCATAGTTACATCCAAGATTACGATATACATAAATGTGATAATTGGAAAACTTATTCAGAGACAAGGTACAATAACTATAGACATACTTTATATAGCAAAAACATTTTGATTTATTTCCCATGACCTTTTTTTGAGATTTACATTATTTGTTGGCTTGAACTTTTTTATTTTCTTGAAATTCACTGTATTTTTAGAACCTCACTGTTGTATAAAACTATGTCAAAACATTTATTCTGGTGTCTCAAAGTACATAATTTAATATGTTGACGTAATTTTAAAATAAAAGTGTTAAAGTTAAATTAAATATTGACACTTAATTGGAAAGTAGAATCTTCAACTTAGATAATTCTTATATTTATATTTCCAGCAAGTGATAATTATGTAGTTAAAAGAAATATTGAACATGTAACTTTATATGTGAATAAACCTTACCTAATTAGTTAATATTTTACCGATATATCGGTGCAATCAAATCTTACGTTATATCACCACATGTCCATGCATTGAGCCGTTGGTGTTGAATTTTTTCTGTAGATATGAAAATATTAAGTAATATTTTTCCTACGTATCTGTTCTAAGCTAAAAAAAAACTATTCGACTAACATTCTTCTTTTTTCTGCTGGTCGATTTCTCTAAGACGAGTTCCAAAGCATTGGGGTCACATGTAGGCCTATTGTGCAATTCACTGATTTTCTGTTCAGCGAGCAACTTTATTGTTTGTATAAGTATACTTTCTGAAATTTCACTTAACTCGCAAGGTTTCAATAAAGGTTTATTCAGAAGCGTTAGCCTCATACGAGAGTAGCCCTCCCCCTCACAGAATGTGCATCCCAGTCTCGTCTCCATCATCACAAACCCGGCGCACCGGGCTTTCAATCTTGAATTTTAGATATGTTTCTTGATATGATAGTGCCCTGTTATGAGACCTGTCACACTCCATACTCGTACTACTTACGACCCATATCAGAAAGAATAAACTAATAAGAGAATTTACTTACTTCTAATGTAACTTTCTGTCTCCCAGATTTCGTTTTTTTCGGTGATTTATGTTGTGCCCGGCGCACGCGTAGGTTTACACAAATCATCCATTAAATTGAACATTTGCATTATCTTCCCAATAAGACGAAAGCACATGACCGGCTACGCCATGTCTGACACAGATACAATATTTTTATAACTTTAAAAAAACGCAAGATAACTGTTATAATATAATTAAGACAAGCACTCAAACACTGAGATACGCGAAGCTTCCAAATAATTCAATGAGACAGAGCAACAAAAATCAAATAGAAGTAACGAATAACACGAATAAGAAATCCCTGACCTGGCAGCGAGATGTGCAACTGGTGTAGATGTTCTCTCATTTTCCTCACTTATTTCCATGTCACATAAGTAGTCTAAGCGACGGTTGAGGCAGACAGTGTGACGTCACACTGGCGCCAACTTCAGGGTGGTCGGTAAGTATACGATCTGCATGGGTACACGTTACGTGTTTTGCGGGTACGCGTGACGTATTTGCGGGTACGCGTGACGTGTTTTGCGGGTACGCGTGACGTATACTTACCGACCACCCTGAAGTTGGCGCCAGTGTGACGTCACACTGTCTGCCTCAACCGTCGCTTAGACTATTCACATATATAGCACATAGTGACAAAGATAGAAATTTGGTCTACGGTATGAATGAATGTGAAAACTCTTATTAGTTAATTCCCATGGTTTCCTTCTTTGCACATAGCCCATACTCATCTGCACCTTCCTTTCCTTGGATGCCTTTATGACCTGGCACTCAACACAGTCTTACTGTATTGGTAGTTCATAGATCAATTTGCCATTGGAGGCAATCCAAAGAAGCCTCGAACTAACCTTGTTAGAGATACGAGTAATGCATATTCTTTATATTGAATATTTAAATTATTGTTTAATTTACTATTAATGTAACATATTATTGAACAGCTCAATTATGATAATTGAAACTGAATTGAGTTCAATTATGATAATAGTAATTAAAAATTGTTACTTAAAAGAAAGGTATTTTGAAATGCATTATGGTGTAATAAATATTCATATTCGATTCCATTTGGTTACATTACGACTTAAATCTTAGAAAACCGACGGGCATGGATAGAATGGCACGATAATTTTGGGGATATAAAAAAGATATTGTGTATCACTGTTTATATTTTTACTAAAGAACATATTTTTATTTTTAGTATGCATTTTGTTACACTTCCCAAATATAGACAATATAAGAAAATAAACCCTATATATTTACAGGGTGAGTCAGCTAAGACACCTCGGCCATTTACTCAATTGCTATAGAATATATAACTTTTTCGTTTTAAGGCATTATGCACACCACTTGGAACCATCTTTTAAAATTATTTTGGAATATACAGGGTGATCCAGTGCAGAGGGATGAACAAAACTTATATTTTTTAACGGATACACCCTGTATTTTTCAGTGGCATTTGAATAGCCTTTCTTTTACCTGCAAAGTGATATTTTATTTTTTAAATTCGGATGCGGTGTTGACTAGTTATATTCAAAAAACGCATTTGGAGGGACGTACTAAAAAAATCAGCGAAAAGTTATTTTCAGTGATTAAAGGAAATATATTTTTCAGACACATAGTACTATCTTCATTCTTCATCTCTACAATTCTGAAATCTACATTTTTTGTATAGTGTTTTCACAGGAGAAGTAATTTATCAATTTTCAAACAGCTGAAACTCAATTCTTTAAATGAGACACCCTGTATTTTTCATCTCCATTGAAAAGGACACATAAATATCTTCGATTTGTTCCCTTTGAATGGCATGCCAAACTAAACCTAACAGTTTTTGAGAAAATTCAATACTTAAATTACAGTAAAATATTATGCCCTTGACTCGTATCTCAACTTGCTGCAACTTGAAAAATTACAGTAGGTACTTGTGTTGGTCATAGGTAATTTTGTGAAATCTTGCTGTAGATATATTCCACCTGCTAATTTTAGGCATTTCCTCGATTTTCTCAAAACTGTTAAGTTTAGACATGTCATTCAAAGAAAACAAACTGAAGATATTTATGTGTTGTTTTCAATGGAGACAAGAAATACGGGCTGTTTCATTTAACAAAATTGAGTTTCAGCTATTTGAAAATGTAAAATTACGACTCACGTGAAAAACACTCTGTACAAAAAATGTAGATTTCACAATTATAGCGATGAAGAATGAGGATAGTACTGTCTGCTAAATATCTATCCTTAATCACTGAAGATAAATTCTCGCTGATTTCTTTAGTGCGCCCCTGCAAAATTCGTTTTTTGAAGATAACTTGGCAACGCCGCATCCAAATTTCAAAAATAAAATATCATTTTGCAGGTAAAAGAAATGCGAATCGATTGCGATTGAAAAATACTGGGTGTTTCATTAAAAAAATATGTTTGGTTCTTCCCTCTGCACTGGATCACTCTGTATATTTCAAAACAGTTTTAAAAAATAACTTTGAACCCTAATGCCCTAAAAGGAAAAATGTATATTCTATAGCAACTGAGTAGTGAACGGAGGCGTTTTAAGTGACTCACCCTGTATGTATATAATGTATAAATTTTCGCATAACTCTTCAAGGACGTCTTGTGTATAAATATGATTTTTCTCTTATTAATCTTATCGAAATATTTATTTGATATTTCAACCTGCTAATCTAAATATTTTCCTTCCAGATTTCGGCAGTCTCGATTCAACGCAAGAAGGATACGGAAACGCGTGGTCTTCAAGCACGGAGACTGCAACGTGGTCCAGGGTAATGTGGCGAAGAGGCGCAGGAGGTACCTGCAGGACATCTTCACTACGCTGGTAGACGCACAATGGCGCTGGACGCTATTAGTGTTTGCCATGAACTTTCTGTTATCCTGGCTGACGTTTGCGGTGGTGTGGTGGTTGATAGTCTTCACTCATGGTGATTTACATGAGGAGCATATGGTAATTAATTGATTTTTCCAGCAATCAGATTTAGTTTTGGCATAAATAATAGAAACTAGTCGAAATAATAGCAGTCGTAATAATAAGGTAAATAACTACATTGGTACCCTTCTGTGGGGTTCTTAGGTGAGGTTAATATTAAATCGGAATAACTTTATTCAGATTCTAAGTTTAGAGATCACATGTTTAGCTACAATCTGAAGTCGATAACACAAACCGGCGGCCTTATATACTTGATTCAATGCATTCTAAATACGTTTAGATGTTCCATGTAGACAGTTCAGAAAGTTCCGTGATAAATTTCACAGTAGCCCTTACTTATTAGGACAGAAGTACTGATGGTGACCTCTAAGAGATATGAGGAGACGGGGTAATGTCGAGCAGCGAACCGGAAACATTGGATTTGGGCCGTGTGGGATAACCTATCTCGGTTATTATTAGAAATAGAGAAATGGTTAAATAAGAAGTTTAAGAGAGTTTTACGAACGCTTCGATGACGTTTTTAAATTTGATATGGCCATCTCTGTTTTCGAGATATTTTCAAGAAACTTGAAACAGAAAATTAAGTTTTGTTATTTTTTGCTAGTAAATAATTTTTTTGACATTCTAGTGCATCGCTGAAAGGGAAATTAAGAGCAGCTCTATTCAACCATATAGAAAAACCAATAAGGCGCCCAAAAAGTGTTATAACGATGTACTTATTAAAATGTCATCAAATTATGCAGATACGAGAAGTTTTTTAAAATGCACCTCCACTTTCCAGTTTCTGAAAATATCTCTAAAATGGAGATCTCCAATAATAAACGAGATAACAATGCATGCACCCCCAATTTGGGACAGATTGTATATAAGTGTCATTTGTCAAATTTGAAAAAAACTGTGATGTTCGCATCCAATCAAGATTAATAATAAAAAATTAACACTAAGGAAAAATCTGAAAATCGGTTTAATTTTTTAAAACCGCTCAAATTTGTAAAAATAGAGACAAACATAACACTGGCGTAGTTTTCCACATAACGCCAAAATGCTATATTGCGCTCCACGCGCATATCCATCTGGATATAATTAAAACTAAACTTATGCTAACACTGCGGTGTCCTATTTATATCTAAACTATTGGTACGGTTCAGTAAACTGTTGCGACGAATCAGTGAACCATGATTTACTAACCAATAAAGCGGGCTGTATGGAATTGGCTCTCTGTCACCATTTATACTATTTTTGCACTTTGCAATTTCCAAACTCTCAAATGCATCCAGCTCTCTGGAATTTGTTACATTCCTAATTAGTCTTAAATTGCCACTATCTATTTTATGGTTGTTCTCAAACTAGACAGTAGACTTATCTGTCCTACCATATTTGAGGTGAGTCATATGTTCCTTGAATCTAGTTTAAATTAACCTTCTAGTTTGTCCAACATATTTTTGACTGCAGTCTTTACAGCTAATTTCGAAAATCCTCGTCATTCCCTTAGTTTCTATTTTGTCATTTGGATTGGCTAACAATTGTTGTAGTTTATTTCCCGATAATAAACCACTGACATACCTATATCTTTAAAAACCTTACCAAAACCACAGGTGAAACGAGGATCGTATGAAATAGATATGAATTTTGGATAATATGAATATCTATTGAATCTGCGTTAGTGAATCTAGTTAATAGTTTCTTTTTCAATGCACATGTAACTTCTTGGTACGACTAATATCCTTAATTAGCAATTATAATGTCTTATAATGCAACCTCTTCTTTGGCCTTTAATCTTGGTATGACTGCTTAATAACAAAGATATGGAAGTATGTTTCTAATGTTTTCCCGTACTCCTTTCCTTTTTCCCTAAGATTAATAAGTATAACTTTGTTTCCAGAAAGGCACGACAAATAACGGAACGGAACCCTGGTACCCGTGCATCACCAACGTGCACGGCTTCGCCTCTTGCTTCCTATTCAGCGTGGAGACGCAGCACACCATCGGTTACGGGGTTCGGACCACCACGGAGGAATGCCCCGAAGCCATCTTCGTCATGTGCGTTCAGAGCATCTGTGGCGTCATGATCCAGGTAGATTATAAAAATTAAGTTCCGTAGATCGTATTGAAAATAGCATCTATTAACAATTATGAAAAAGAAAAATTATCACTGACGTAGTTTTCCACATAACACCAAAACATCATCTGAAGATGATTAAAACTGTCAGTCTCAGTTTAATCATGTCCATATGACGCCAACTTGATTGGCGAAACGCGCGTCGAGTGCAGTATAGTGTTTTGGTGTTGTGGAAAACTACGTCAGTGATATCTTCACACCAAAGGTTCCAACCCCCTTCAAGAAAAGAAAATCAATTTGTAATAATAACAATTTCTTTTCATCGCATTTGGTCCTAATTTCATTTTCCTTCACATCAAGGCCTTCATGGTGGGGGTGGTGTTTGCCAAACTCTCCCGGCCCAAGAAGAGGACGCAGACGCTCCTCTTCTCTAGGCACGCTGTGATAAACCACAGGGACGGAGTACCCTGCCTCATGTTCAGAGTGGGGGACATGAGGAAGAGCCACATCATAGAGGCTCATGTCAGGGCGCAACTCATTAAGCACAAGGTCACCAAAGAGGGAGAACACCTTCCGTTCTTCCAGACTGAACTGAAGGTAAGGGATAAAGTAAGTACATGAGTTGGTGCGAAGGCAAGTATTTTGGAGCATATTTTAAAGGATGACGCCCTATTACTCATTCACTTTTGTAGCTATTTAATAAAAACGTTTTTAAATAAAAATTGGTTAAAATTACAAACTTAGTCGAAGAAATAGTTTACACTTATATGAACGATTTTTTGTTGTAAGTTATGGAGTTTTGGAATTTCCCTTGAGTTGCATCACCATCTTTTTCTTTAAAATAGATTTGTTAGCTTCTTAGGTGAGACGGTTATCCATGTTCTAATCTATAGGTTGTTCTTTAATTGATATCACAAAGGGAGTAGTACATTCTTTTGTAACCTGATAGTATATAGTAAGGACCAAATATCCACTTTCTTCTGTAACTTCTGAATGGAAAAATATACAGTGTGTCTATGAGGTATAGCCAAAATGAAAATTTATTTTCATTTTAAATTTCCATTGGGGGAATTAAAAGAAATATTTTAATTCCAAAAAAAAATTATTGTTATTTAGAGGAATGTACGGAAATTCTTCCTTAAAGAGCTACGAGCCAAAGATGGCGACTTAAATGCTCAGTAGACTTAGTAGAGTCAATTTTATTTAAATTTAGCTTCTACGACAAACAAAAAAACCATATAAAATGTTCAAAATGAGCTACTTTCGCTATGATACAGAGTTGGCAACGTCTTAGCCGTACTCGTTCCAGTATTCCTGAGGTGTTTCTAATATTTTGAAAATTCTGTTCAATACGTTCCCACAATACTTCTACCCTTTAAATTAGAACCCTATAAACAAGATCTTTAATACTAACTGGCCATGTTACTGATCCTATTCTTCCTATCCAGCGTCCAAGGTAATTATTGATATTCTTTCACTGTCAATCGAAAATGAACTAGATTTCCATCATACATGAAGCATGGGTGTTGTCTAATCGCTAATGGAACATCTTCTAAAAGAACTGATAATTCTGCTTCCAAACAATGTTGATAGGTTAACCCATTAAGAATCGGTGGTGGTGGTAGAAAAAGAGGATTTTCTCTTTTTCTACCACCATACCTCCTCTAAATCTGTTAAACTATCCAATGTATTCCAAAACTTTTAGCCCTGATTCTAGTACTGACTTGTCCTTTAGTGGAAATGACAACCAACAAACACTTTTTATTGTAACATTAATTTTACTTAATGTCTGTAGTAACTTACTTGTGGTGCGTTTTCATTATTCATAGTTTCTTTTGGGATTATACCACCTGTAAAATAACAAAAAGCAGGGAACCAGAAGCAAACAAATTAAATATTCAAAGTGCAGTATCAAGGCAAACTTCTAAAGTTTGCCCCAAAAACCCACTGTATAATATGTAATAAAATAATATTTGATAAATAAAACTAAATTTCATCAGTGTTTTTTCAGTTTTATATCAAAATTCTGTTATATTACATGTCATATTTTAAAATGTCTTAATAAAATAATTATTACAATAAAATTTAAAACAAATTAAACAGTTAACTAACTTTTTCCTAAACGTTTCGAGTTGATCCTCAACCTTTCGTCAGTAGAACGTTTGTACGATAAGAACTATTTGTATGATAAGTATTTTTTGTCAAATTGACATTTTTAATTCAAATGGTCATCAATTTGAATTCAAATTTAAATTGTCATCATTCAAGATGATAATTTGAATTAAAAATGTCAATCTGACAGAAATACTCAAGATGACAATTTCAATTAAAAATGCCAATCTGACAAAAAGTACTTCTTTTCATACAAAGAGTTCTTATCATACAAACATTCTACCGACAAAGAGTTGAGGATCAACTCGAAATGTTTACGAAAAAGCTAGTTAAGTGTTTAATTGCTTTTAAATTTTATTATATTTATTTAGACGTATTTTAAAATATGACATAATATTACAGAATTTTGTATTATTTTATTACATATTATACAGTGGTTTTTGGGACAAACTTTAGAAGTTTTCCTTAATACTGCACTTTGAATATTTAATTTGTATTTTTCTGGTTTCCTGATTTTTGTTATTTTACAGGTGGTGTAATCCCAAAAGAAACTATATGATTCATTAATTTTGCTTATTCTTTTATATAATTCATTATCAACATTAACATTTGAAAAAACTGTTTTTTAGATGGGCGGTGATGGCGAGGAAGACAAGATATTCTTCATATGGCCAACCACGATCGTACACAAAATTGACAGTAAGTCTCCATTGTATGACATGTCAGCCAACAATCTTCTCAGGGAACGATTCGAGATTGTCGTCATACTAGGTAAGTTTATATCTACGCTTAGGCCTTTAATAGTACCTACTTAATTATATTGATTATAAAGATACGAATATCCACAATGACGGCAAAGATTTCCTTTTGCTAAATAGTCTTATTCGGTCTCAATAAGTCAATGCACCAAAAAATTCCGTTGAAATCACTGACGTAGTTTTCCACATAACACCAAAACACTATACTCGATGCGCGTTTCGCCAACTAAGTAGTCATCATCTCCAAATGATGCTAACTTGCTATGTGGAAAACTACGTCAGTGATATCTTCACACTAAAGTTTCCAACCCCCTTTAAAATTCAGTTGAAAGCTGCATCAAATTAATTATATAATGTCTATCTCTAATATATCGAGTGGCCAAATTTGATTACTATTATAAGACAACTCTTGAATATGAGAGATAAAAAAAATTAACCCCTCCCTTTTCCCGATTTCTTTCCTGAAACAAACTTAATTTAGAAATGCAAAACAGCCCATTTTATTTTGTTTTTAGTTATTGGCGCACATTCGTAGTTATAACAAACTTGTATTTTTTATTACAAATTTGTATTTAACGAAATAGAAGATATTAATAACCGTCAAAATAAAGATTCTCTAAAAAATGTATATGACCTAACAAAATGCCATAGTAGGTGCCATAGATTTACACAGGTCTTATGGAATATAAAAGCGTTCAAATTGAGATTAAATATGTTTTTATATACTTATGTACCAGTTAGCCATGAGTTCGAAACAGATTTAGGATCAGCATAAAATTCCGACTTTCCATTTAAACGACTTTCAATGTTTTATATTTCCCATGATACCAATGCTGAGCATAGAATTTGAGACACTTGGTATTCATTACAATATGGATTATTTTTTGTAAAAAGATTTAATAGCATTTAATATATTAAATTGTTATGGTTTACTACATAAAACGTGCGTAAAATATTAATTATTTTTCTATTTATGTAAATTATATTATTATAACTTCAGCTAAAGATTTTTCATTATTTTTTCCTGTTTCCTTCAAATTAACGTTACTAATCATCAATAAAGGTATTGTCAGCCACCGCTCAAATTCCAATAAGTTTTATTGGTGATTCAAATTAGGTGGCTTTAGATCAGGTTGTTGTTAAGAAACAATCGCATTTTTTTCATTTTTCCTTTAATAACTCTGACTGTTCTTATGATTCTTATAAAATTTAATGTAGAAAGTAAGTAGGTAACCTAACTAAACAATATATTTTTGTAATAATGATGCACCTATATTATACAAGATCCCTTTGAGAAGATAGAAATGATCAGTTTTCACATCTTTATAAATATTTCCAATCACTTATATATAAATAACATTGTGAATGATTCAATTTGCCCATTTTTTGCTGCACTTATGGTAACTTCGCCTACCTTTGGAAAGATTGCTGATTTCCAAATTTAAAATTGTATTCACATAAAACATAGTATTTCGCCATCGTTAATTCACTCCAACATTAACTCAATATATGTTTAGCAATAAACTATTATTAACACTTAAATTAACGATACATTCGCACAATTCCAAATAATAATTATAGCGGCTAATATTTCTCAAGAACTCAAAATACAGGAATTGTCCAATAAGTACATTGGAGAAATCCATTTTTAAACTGAAATTAAACTGTTTACAACTAATTCACTGTCTAGTTAATTTTTATGTCTGTGACTGCATTAGTGTACCAAGAATTACATTAGTAAACCCTTTAACAGCGCTCTACAGGTATGACACTATGCTTGTAAAGTGCTGTAAAAACACGAAAACCTCCTTACTTATAAGAGCAGTAAAACATCTACAGAAATTAGCTCGTCATATTAAATCTAACAAAGTCTGCCACATGTAATCACAGAACTTGAGTAATTTGCAGCCGTAAGGCAGTGTGATCATGTCCAATTAATTTCTGAAACTGATTTTAATGAGATTTTCTGTACTAAATAAAATCGTATATTCGCAGAGGGGGTAATAGAATCCACTGGCATGACGACGCAAGCTCGGTCGAGTTATTTACCATCAGAAATCCTCTGGGGTCACCGATTCCAATCGCTCATCACCTTCAAGAAGGATTCAGGGGAGTATGAAGTGGATTACGCCCTCTTCAACAACACCGTCGAGGTGGATACACCGTTGTGCAGCGCTAGGGAGCTGGACGATCGTAAGGCGATATACGGCAATGACTGTTTGGGTGAGTTATTGTTATGGTATAGATATTAATTCCCATAACATTGCTGTACTAGTCCCTCAACTAATTTTCAATCTAAATACGCATATAAATACTTCAGTAATTTACTGGCAAAAACTATTTGTAAATTCTATACGAGTAGTGATTTCTTGTTGGAGCAGACGTATATTTAACTACTACTAATCCTCTTCTTGCAATAATGTACTAGTCCGAAAGAATTCCATATATTTTATGCAGATTTGTGCGCCAAATTTTTTAAATAACCCCACAGCCGCAGTAATCCGCCAAGTTAAGATCAGGAGATCTTGGAGGCCATAAATTTACAAAATATGAATTATTTGTCGACCATATTCGACAGTTTTTAGTATTGACTCCACCATTTAGAGAGAAATGGCCTTTATCTGTTCATTAAATACGGGATAACCATTCGGGTTCAATTTCCATTTGAGCCAAAATTTGTAAAGAAAAATCATACCTGATAGGAAAATCTGCATCATTTAATTCAAACAGCAGTTTAAGTTTATAGGCATACATTTTTAGGATATTGCGAAAAATGTTCCAAGCCATGGTGAATGGCATTTGCAATAGTTTTGATATCGAATTCATACTATTGATTGCTAACGGATTAGTATTGGCTGTTTTGATTTTCCCGAAAAACTTCTGCAACTTAGACATCACTAAGCCTCGGTCTTCCTGTTCTCGGTAGGTCAGTTACAGACCCTGATCTTTCAAATTTGCTAATTAAATTACGATAGGTACGCTTTCATTTGACAGGGCCCTACTCTCAAACCCATTTTCGTACGAAATCTTCGTAATCCAGGAGTGTAATTTCTGCCGCCTTCGTAATAACATTGTACTAAACCAATTCTTGTTTGTAGATCCATATTATTAAAGTTTAAATCGTTTCAATTTATGTTTACTTGATTTTAATTTTGAGAACGATTCCCTAAATCGCAATGGCGTTTGACACTTGTATTAGCAGTTGACCAATTAAAATAAATCCAATTATTGAAGCAACTAGATTCCAAGATCCCTACTTGTTTAGGGATCTTGACTAGATTCCACTTACTTTTTGCTACTAGCGTGATTTATTAAAATTATATAAGACTTACTTATAATTAAATATACTTACTTTATGATGACCTCATATATGATTTAAAAAACATTAAAGAAAAATTGTATCAAAATTGAAAGCAGCGCAATCCGTAAATATAAAAACGGCCCCTGGTATCTAAATGCAGGATATCCTATACAAATAACGTCGATTACGTCACACTCGGACTAGCAATGGCATTCCAAATAAGAGGGTGAAGACCAAGGATTGTTAACTGTTTACAGGATTGCTCGATCGCTCAATTTTGTCATCCGCCTTTGTGACGTCATCAAAGATACATGTAATCGAACTGTCAAAATATATTTTGTGTTTATTATACCTATTTAACATTTGCAAGAGAATTTTCTATTTGAATGATGATGATTATTTATTAAAGTTTGTAATAACAGTATAAATTGTACCTATTCTACAATTACGAGATCGCAAATTGGCCTCTATGCATTATATAGTATACCTGCGAACAGTATACATGTTGCTTATTGTAAAAAAGCAGTTAACATTATTAATTATATATAAAACTAATCATCCTTGTATATAAGTATCTTTTAACTATTAAGAAGATGGTAAAGATAAGCACTAACAGATTTACGTAAATGACGTTTGACTTTGACAGATTGCTTTATTGGATCTTCGATGACGTCACAATTATGGATTACATTGTAGTATAGGGATCGAGCAATCCTGTAAACAGTTAACAATCCTTGGGTGAAGACTATGTTCGTTTATCAAGTCAATTACTAAATAATCATCATTAGAATCATAGACAGTAGAAGCTCCGTGAATACATTCCATTTGTCGCATCACTGTTAACATTAACATTTTAACATTCTTACTAAAATATTAATATGTATTTTTTATTGCAGCAGAAAAACCAAAATTATTGACTACTGGTAAGATTGACGTTTTGCCTTAATATTGGTTCTATTTGAGTATTTTCTGTAGCTAGTCGCTACTTCTTATTTATTTCTTAGCCTTGTCTGCTGCTTTGTATTTTACACCGCTTTTCATAAAATTGCACGTTTTATACATGTTGGGATCATCAAATTCGACGACTTTCGATCGAAAGATAAATATCAAAAATTTCGTATTTTGGACATTTTGTAGTGGCCAGGGTACGTTCTAGATATTTCACCGGTCAAAATGATGGTCACATTTAAAATCCATCTCGTTCTGCATTAGATGTATCCCAAAAGCTTATCGTCATTGAACAGATATTGCAGAAAATGTATGTGGTGTGATCTCAGACCAATAAGTAAGGGGACTGAGCATTCCCTATCCCATACTGTACAGTAGGTTACTGTCAACAACTATGCTCTCTATCTCTCTTCGTGTAAACAAACATTCCCCATCCAGTAAAACTTGAGAAAAAAATTATGTCAAGGACAGCTAATAAACGCTATAATGTAAATATAATAAATTCTATGAACTGTTGTACATTTTAATTTTAAATTGGACAAGAAAATATTCTATTATTCTGCCGCACCATTATTTTAATACCTAAACTAAATTTTAAAATTGTCACTAATTTACCTAAATTACACGCACACACGTCAATAATGAAAATAGGAACACTTCAAAACACAGGTAAATAAATGAATAGGAGTTGAAATGTATTCATAAGACGTTGCCACATGTTGAGTGATCAGTAAGACAGATTAATATGCCGACCGAAAAAATTCTTAATAGTGATTGATATAACGAGAAAATAATCACTTAATAAATATACTTAAATAATGTATGTATTCATTGTCACATATATCAGGCAATTTTTAATCGAATAATAACTAACACCCTCCCTATAAACTCTTTATTTATAAGGAATTAATCGGGAATTTAAATACTTGGAATAAACTTGGCAAAGCCAATGTAAACCTTCGACACTTGCCATAAAAAAATATTATGAGGCACAGGTTGTTTTATCCATGAGTCCAAATAAAGGCTCCCCCAAACCAACGCGAATTATTCGCAATGGATTCGTGACGGAAAGTTCGCAGCGAAATTCGTGGCGGAATCCGTAGAGAACCCCACACCAAAGCGAATGTAATCGCATCATATGCGTCATATTTTCAATATCGAAAAGGTTGATTGCTATTGCTGAAAACGAAAAATAAACCATTTGTACTTGTACTTACATACCTACTTACCTATCATTCAAAAATATGTATACATCATCGGATAAAGAAGCATTTGTGTTGCTTGCATTGGAAGAAGACAATTTAAGGTAAAATTATTATTATTATTTAAAAATAAATGTGTTGATCATATTATGTATCTAACCTTAGGAAGAAAAGAAAATGGGTTCACGATATTAATAAAAAAAGACGACAATATAGGGAATTTCATACATTAATGCTGCAATTACGAAAAGACGAGAATCTATGTTATATTTTTGTTACTTTTTTCGAATATTTTTGTAATCGTCATGAGAAAGATCGTGTAATATAGGATACTTTCGCACTAATTCAATGATTTTTTCCATTTTATTAATTACTTTCTCAGTTAAGACACTGCAAAACTACTACCGATCCGAGAAAAAACGCAGCCAATTGCGAACAAAAACTCCGTACGAAATAAACGCAGACAATTCGCAGTCTAAACGAAAAAAATCGTGTTGGTCTGAACTTGCATATTTAACGCAATGGAAACAATATGATGCGAATCGCAAGCGGTGCGAACTTCCGCGTTGGTTTGGGGGACCTTTTAAGTGATCATATTTTAATTATTATAGCTTTTCAAGTCGCAATGCGAAATTCAGATAATACGACAGTTTAATTCAAGTTTTGGCGAGTGCGCCGGTGGTGGGAGGAAGTAATTTTTACAGAATTCGGAAGAGTTAACACCTGCAGTCAGTGTTACTGCAGATGCTTCAGCACAATATAGAAGGACACTGCAGCATTATTCCAGCTTTCTTAAAGTGAGAAAGACCGCGGAATCGTGTATTGTTTTCCTGGAATATGCAACTGGATTTATGTATATATGAATTCAAATGAGATAATTTATATTTTCCAGTTTGGTGCTCCTTTAAAATCAATAACGTATTTCTTCCTGATATATTCTTGTTCCTTATTGTTAAGAACATATTGAGACGAACTCAAATATACCATTTCTAACACAACGTATTGAATTAGAAGTACATTTTTAAAATGGAGCAATAAATCTAATTTCCATCTTCGATCATAAATGGATCAAAAAATAAATTCCGCCAAATCAATCAGGTACCGAGTTACCCTCTTTAGTTTTCCTGAAGAAACAACTGTGAGTCGATAAGAACAAATGTTCGCGCGTACAGGAAGAATAATTCTCAGTCCCCTTACTTGTTTATGTGTAGGGTAGGGTGTAACAGTTTCTTTTCTGATTAGAAGTCGAATTCAGCTGTCGATCCTAACAATTATCTAATAATTAATGCTTCTAAAGGCGCATTTAAATCAGAGCGAACAGAAGCGAACGAATTCGTTCGCTCGTTCGTCTCTATTCGCCCTAATATATGCAGAAACACAGAAAAGTTCGTTCGCTCCCCTTTTGTTCTCCATACAAATTGCGCAAGCTTGAGCGAACGAATTCGTTCGTTCGCTTCTGTTCACTCTAATTTAAATGCACATTTACAGAAAACAGTAACTAACTTTATTTTGTGCACCTAATTGTGTTATAACATAAAATGTCATTTTATTAGCCTACAGTCACTGAAAGATCATTTAAACCTTCGAGGGTTAAGCACAGATAGAGAGCAATGTCCTAAGGTCTTAAATGCACAAGGCTTGTTCTGACCCAGTGTGAATAACAGAATTTTAGATTAAGACAATGATAGAAAGTAATCTGGAGTCAGAACTCGTCTATATTGGACACGGCTCAACTACATTGCATCTTACTTCTCTCATTGTCTCCTCATAATTGTTGGTGAATCCCACGAGTATAAAACAGTAGGTTATGTATACAGAAAGGCTTCAGAATGTACGCGAGAAATTACCTTGAAGTGAAGTGAGGTATTAGTGTAACAATCAATCATTTATCAATACCACCAACAATAATTTTCAGTCGTACAAATATCAAATGTTAAAATGCACCTCAAGAATTTATATAGTAAATGAAAATATCTTTCTTGGTTTAAGTATACGTATTTACGATATTATATCTTTAATATACATGTAGTTTTAAGTCAATGACAAAATCAAATTACAAGTTAAAATTTTTTTATTTAGAATAACAGAGAAGTTAAAGCAATACATTTTTTTTTTAATTAAGACAAATAGGTATATGTTTTAACTAGGTACCTACTATTAATAACATATGTGTATATCTGTTCTAATTACTGTATAATTTTATTAAATAGCACTAACCAAACTGAGAGAATGTGAAACACAAAATACAAACAGAATGTGGAAAAATGGTGGCGATTAAATAACATGATTTCACATTAATTTGTTCATATTTATTTTCACATTTATTCCCCGTGTTCATTCTTCCCCATTTTCTTCAAAGTCTGTATTTTGTATAATTTAATAATAAATATAATATACAAAGATTATACAATATAAAGTAGGTATATAATAGGTATATCATATACATACATACACAAGCATAAATCGTAAATTAATAATAGCCCTATTTTAACTATTGATTAGTTACATCATATGGTGTTACAATATTCTGCTTTATTTGTGTACGAAATGATGAGATACTCGAGGCACTTTTTATATTTTCAGGAATTTTATTAAAGATTTTTGTTGCATTATATGAGAATAAGTTTTTAAATTCGGCGTACCTTCTTGAGTCTTGGAACCGTATACAAATATTGATGTCTAGTAGGTCGATTATGGATGACAGTACCTTTTATTAGGTTATTAGATAAGTATTGGGGACACGATATTTGTTAATTTTTTATACTAAGGAAGATAAATGTTCAAATTGTTCATTTAACTAAAGCCATTTAGCCATTTAGAAAGTTGTGTGTCATCCGCATATTGATGAGTTTGACAATTAAAAAGGTACGTATAGCGATCTGCAGTATACAAAGAAAATAATAAAGGACCTAACACACTTCCTTGAGGAACTCCTCTAGTAGTGTTTTTAAAATCATGAATTTGACCACAGCACTGCACTCGCTGACGTCGGTTGGATAAATAATTTTTAAAAAATAAATATTGCCAACTCCAAAATATTTCATTTTATTAAGTAGGATTTGATGACCAAGCGTAACAAAATTTTTGCTCAGATCCAGCAGAATTTATAAGCTAATAAGTATTTTAATTTTTATCATTTGATCTAAAGATCACATGATCACATGTTAGTGATAACTCGTAGATGTTATCACTAACATCTACGAGTGCTGTCATTGTGCTATAGCTTGCTCTAAACCCTGATTGATATGATGGAATTAGTTTTTTGGTAGTAAGATAAGCGGTAAATTGTTCACATATTATTTTCTCTAAAACCTTAGATAATGTTTGTGATATATACTTGTAGGTCTAAAGTCGGTCATTTATAACAAATTTGAGTTCTTTGGTACTGGGCAAATAATTGCATCTTTCCATATATTTAGTAACTTCCCCGTGGACATACAACTATTTATAATAAATCTAAAGTAGGTATTCAGATATTTGAGGAAAAAATAAATCTAATATGTTTATGTTTAATCCATAAGTACCTGTAGCATCGGAACTTTAGAGTTCTTAATACAGTTTTTTTTTTCATTATTAACTTCAGTGAACTGAAAATTTTCGTCAATATTTTATCAATGCAGCTGATGATATTTATCTAAAATACGCAATCCTGCTGTGTCAGTTAGTTGGTAGGTTGGGAATAGGGTTTATAAAAAGAATCATTGATTACATTAGGATTTTCGGGTGGAAACACTGTTTTTGTTGTGGATAATTTTATTTTAAGGTATTATTTTGTTAGGAAAGGACATGACATGGTTTCATAAAATATCGATTTACTCCGTAACGGTGCGTTTATGAAAAAATGAAAGAATACTTTTTTGTAGAGACATGGGTGAGACATCGAAATTTCGTATTATTTTAAATGTTAGTCAGGATTTATTTTTTAGAAAAGGGGTGCGAGAGTGCAAGCCCCACTGGCTGTTCCCATTGAGCTAAAACTAAAAAAATATTTAAATTAATATTTTTTACTTAATTTAAAAAATAGTTTTCATTAAAATTCAATACAAACGGTATACAACCAAAAATAATTATTTTTAATGTAGACAACACGATTTTAAAGAAAAATGTATTAAAGACAATAAATTGAGGTTATGCCAAGATATGCCGCTGTAATTCAATGTTGGGCAGTGCATACTGCACGCCAAGTAGTTGTTTACGACATATCTTAAAAATAATAAGGTATCTTTTGCGTACCTAGGTTATAGGTAACGAATAAAATTAAAAACTTTTTGAACCATAATATTTGATCATTTCATTAATAATTTATCTCTTAGTTAAACTTTTTGGCTTAACACCTATATAAAGAAAGATGTAAACATCTAAATAAGCCAATAAATAATATTAAAAATATACTATAAAAAAATATTATTTAGTACCTATAGGTACTTTTCTTTCAAACTCCTTAATGGACACGATCCTGAATAAAATCACTATAAGTAGGTGCTAGTGGTACTAAAGCTCTAATAACTGTAACATATTTATTTTTCTTTCCAGGTCAAGTACGATCAGGCCTATTTCCCTCCATACGTTCTCAATCCAGCGACACTCTGTGCAGCATGGACTCGTTGTCGATCGACGACGGCCATATCGAGATGAAAATTCCTTCCAGTCCGATCCCTGTCACAGTGACGGCGCCCGAGGAAACGGTGCCGCTTTGTAACGGAACTTTGAAGAATAAGAACCTGCCCATCCCTGTATAGTTGTAGGTTAAATAAATTATAAGTAGGCCAATTTTATGATATGCTCGTTTTAGGTAATTATGGGATAAGGTTTTATGTGTAAGCCCTTTTGGTCTTAAGTGATAGTAATTTTATCTTTTGGTCATAGACCATAGAAGTATGATGGACCAAAGTTTAGCTTAGTTTCAATATTAGTTGTCTTATTCATTGACGAATTTATTTTAAGTGCAAAATTCCCAGTAAGATTTCAAGTCAAAAAATAAAATGATTAGATTAGAAATACTCTTGAAATATATAGAAGCAGCAAACGATAAAACAAAATTAAACTTTTCGTAAAAAGAAACTCTTAGTTTTGAAAATATGTTTTCAGTTGTATGAACCTTTCACTGTAAATATAATATTACGGAAGGGTATTATCTTTTCAATTATTAGTTTAGTAAAAATCAAATTATTATTTTCCACTTCAACTTCATATTATTTTTGTGTTTGAAAACAATAAAAATTTGAACCAGTTAATTCGTACCAGTGACTAAGTGCATGGCTACCTCTAATATATAGGTACACAAATAATATATATTAAATACTTTTTAGTCATGGAATTAGTATAATACACTTACTTGTTTTTTGTAAATAATTTATTTAATATTTTATAGCACTAATATAATCCAAACAGTAACTCTGAAACTACGAAATTGAAAGAGCTGAGCTAGGGTAAATTTTGTTTCAATTATTATTTTCTGCTTTTATAGATTATTATATAAATAATGTTTTACACCATAAATCATAAAACTAAAAACTTCCAAGCTTATTTAGAGTTACTTTAATTACCCACAATAATTCAGAGAGTGAAAAAGAGTTTTACTTCATCCACATATGTATTATAATCTGTTCTCTAGTTATTTCACTGTTTTCCAACACCAAATGCAGGTAAATCCTTATTAATTACTAGTTAATAGTTATTTTAGTTATATTAAATCTAAAGTAGAAAAAGTGAAGTCTACCATATCTACAACTAATGTTGATCACACAAGCAACTGATAGTTGTCTATATATTTCCTATACGCTTAAAAGGTATCGCTGGACGATATATTATTATTAAGGATGTTTTTATTAATTTGTAACCATAGGGCAAGTGTAAAGTTACTTGCAATATATTCTGTAAACTAAGGAATTTTAGGGTGTGATAAATTAGAATGACCTTTATTTCAACATAATGATGAAACCCAATATCCAGATATTTCATTTAATGTAACTTGAATTGGTTGAAACTTGAATTAATGAGTTGAAGACAATTAACTTCTGTAGCATATCTTTCACTACTGTTCCAGTTATTAATTATATTGAGTTACCCGTTATTTTGTGGAAGAAGTTCCAACCTATATCACTATACCTAGTTTTTAACATAACAACAAGATCATCGTATTTACTATTTAGCAATAAGTAGAATATATTTCTTCTTGAAAGACATACCAAAGGAACATGAAATGGAAAATGTGAGATAATAGGCATTAAATATAAATTTTCCTTCTGCATAGCAACTGAAAAAATAAAACCAAGTGATTTTAGTGACAAGTATAGTTTTCAGATGGTTCTATTTTATGACATTAATTTGTAACTAATTTCAACTCATGTTCTTTCATGTTTTTTTGTATGAGGCCTTATAGGTACAGAACCGATGTTAAGACAATTTCTTTTGTTTCAGTTTAATTTGAATTTTATTTCCCAATGTGTTCAGGTTGCATCATTCTTATTTTTTTATTTTTAATATTTTTTTTACTTTTAGTTATGTTAAACTTTATTTTTACATATTCGGTGTATTTATTTTTATACAAGTACTTAATAGTCCTTCTTTTAGTGCTTACCTGATGTATATGTGTGGCAAATAGTAATTGTAAGATAGTTGTATATAGTGATCCTAGTGCCATAGTATTTATAAAATTCGATTTAGAAGTTTTTTCTACCAGTTAGACCAATAAAATTGTGATTAAGTTCTGTATCGTTTTATTTCGTTTTGTATAACAGAAATTAAAAAAAAATAATTAATTGATAATAGTTAGAAACAACAATCGTCAGTTTAAAGTCGCCACCATTGCAGGTGCTTGCTTTCTCACTATACAGGGTGTATCATGACGAGCTGAATAGATCTGTATATGGAGAACCATTAAAGGTATAATTTTCAAAAAAATGCCCCGAGGAGCTCCTTATCCACAAATGAGCCATATACCGCTGACTTTTAAAAAAATTTGACTTCTCACTTCGATACCAACTTCTTTATTTTGGTATATACAGAGTTGTTCATTGAGTCTGGATAGTAGAGAGGAGCTATCTACAATATTAAAGATAATAATGGTTTCGTGTCCCCATAGTAGCTGTAATAGCAGAGACTGTATTCATAAAGGAAATTATGCAAAATAACATTCCGCAGGTTTGCCTTACAAATTTGTAAACAATATGCAGAGCTGTATTTGGCATATTGCAAGTAATTGTTTAATGTTTTAATCGATAATTGATTGCTTAAATAGTATCTAATAGAACAATTTGTTCGAATATTCGATAACAACTAACATATCTGACTAGATCTAATATTCTATAATTCTAAATTCTATATTCTATCTAATAATATCTATATCTATATTCTATAATTCTAAATAATCCGGGTTTAGCGAGGAAGTCATATTCTCACGACACTTAGCCACGCTCAGTGAACCCGTTTTTTTGAATGCGAAAAGGATGCTTACAGGGTCTCCCTACCATACTACTTCAATTATTGTTTAGTCCATCTTATAAATTAAGGGGGCGATTCCTTGGGTCATTTTGGCCCAAAAGCTGTAAGGAATCAAGGGCCTGATGTCGCCGGATGTTGCTGGACGAGAGAAGGCTTAATACTTTTTCTAAGACACTTTTTTTGTTTACATTCATTATTTTCATTTTATTATTAAAATTTGTCTTATTTCATTGTTTTTGAAAACAGTACGAGAATCGTTGAGACGAAGACTCTCGCCACATGTTCGTATTACTGTCAATAGTAGATGTTATATTTTGAGCACTTTCAATAAATATATATATATTTTTGTTGTTTTTACTATTAATTAACATATTGTTAACTTGAACTGTTAGGTATTTTTAAAATATGTTACTAAACTCATTTTAAAATCAATTTTAAAACACTGTATTTTAGAACGAAAACGCTACATTGTATAAGTATAGAAATATAGCAAGAAATTTAATGCCCCTCTAGTCATTTATCTGAAAACGCAGTGGTGTAGATCATGCCAATTTTCCAATGACAATGCTTCTTCGTATTTTCCGTTTGACACATGTATATAAAAATATACCGAACTATTGCCTTTAATCAGCTATATATAGGTATAATTTTTTCAAGTTTCACCAATCTGTCATACAACTTCAGACTTTAGATACAGATAATTGAAAAAATTAAGTACCTAAGTATGTAGACAACAAATTAAATGTTACATATACCCCTTCAATATTCTGTGTTTTTAATAAACCTAGCAACAAATTGTAGAAAACTATAATCATGATAAATAATGATAATGGTACAGAACTTACCATTTTATTTTGCCACATGTCATTACATATTTCTCCTTCTATTTGTACTCCTGATACAAGAGAAAATAATGTATAATATACTAAAGACTATAATTAATGTGTGGAAGCGGAATTTAGTAAATTAATTAATGTTTTCTATTTTAAAATAATTTACGGATGACATTAATAATATATTATTAATTATTTCTGCGCTCCTAATACCAGCAACAATTAATTACAAAAAGTATTGGGTAGTAAATACGAAAATTAATCATATTTTATCCACACTTCTTCAGACTTCTGGACTTCTGGACTTCTGGGCTGCTTATACAAATGGTAATAAATTATGTAAAACTAAATTCAACACATAATCATGAAATTAATTCTATGAACTATTGTCACTTTGTGACCCCTTGGCAAAGGTTGAAGGATCATTAATCTATACTACATTATATATGTATAAATAAATAAGTGATGTCATAGAAACAAATTGTTTGATTTATTTTGAATTAAAGCCTGATTAAGCTTGACAGTTGTAAGAAAATTACTACAATCAACAAAGTGAAATGGATGGTTTTAGTAATCTTCATTGTATGAATTAATCGGTTGAATCGATGAAGAGGCAACCTGACTTGAGAAATCATAGATGCTTACATTTCAACGATCATATCTACAATCTGATTTTGTTCTTCGTGCTCAAACAAATTTCGAGCGACGTTTTCTTAGTTTTTAAAATATATTTCTACGCCTTAAACAGTCATGAATGCATGGAGATGCATCTGCAAAATTTCGGATAGTAGCTCTTCCTTGTGGTAACTTACTAAATGCGTTCTCCCGACTTGTCGTGTGGTCCGAAAATATCCATTTACCGTGGTCATGACCTGGATGGTTCATCCTTCACCAATCTCGATTACTAAAGTGATAGGTGTACGCGATTCGTGGGGTTTCCTCCTGTCCTAGCTCTACCATGCAGGCTGGATAAGATCTTCTGACGCTCTTCTGTCTTGTCTTCTTTCTTCGAATGCATGTCTAACCCACCGAGGGTAGTGTGTCTCGGGCATGGGCCGCTAAGTGCCACTCTCATCCTAGGTGATAGTTTGGGGTAGGTCAGGAGCCAACTGGCTCATTAGCTTTGTGAAAGGTAAGGAACGGGTTCTCGAAGTGAGCCCGCAATCGCTGTCAGCGGTCGCGATTTCGAAGGGAGGTCTGGAAGTTGTTTTTTTAGTTGCTTCATAGCCCTTTAGGCTTGTTCCGGGTGAAATCTGAAACATAAAAAGATCTTACTCTCATCCTGGGTTCAGCAGTTGGAGTCTTGGCCGCTTGTATACAGCGGCTGCGTCGGGCTCGTAGTCCACGGCTTCTCAGATTAGCGGGTTGTTGTGCGTCTCGGCACTTGCGAAAAACTTGACTCCGCACGTCCTGATGACTTCTAAGACTGGGACGTAGTCGAGGTCCCGGTATATATCGACTGTTCGCAGGTATCGGGGGACATCTACCGCGGTCCTTAGCGCGATATTTTCGCCGGCCTGGATCTTAGTCTACTGTTTAGGCAGACGCATTTCGAAAAATATTTTAAATAAGATAATCTATAAAAAACTCTACAGATATAATAATTTTTGTAGTATTTGCAAAATATCTCGCTTACTATTAAAAATACACAGACGCTGTTTTTGCAATATTGTGCTACTTTTCTGAGAAACGTGTTTTTCCAGGTCCCTCACTACAGAAACAATTCGAAAGTCCTACAGAAATTTTACTTAATTTGGTAGGTGTGGTGATACTAAGATTAAACCCGAAGAACTGCATTGTACAGCCTGTCCCATCGTTGTCTTTGCAGATTATCTCGCTTACACACTGTTACTTTTTTGAGAAACAAAAGCTGTTACAAAGAGAATATCTGACTGTGACAAAGTGTAAATTCTGTCTATAGCATAACCCGAAAATAGCCACCACATGGCTATTCTCTGGCATAACTATGTCCTTAAACCAAGTCGTTTCGGGGATATTTAACATTTTATAAACATTTTTACAGATTCAAAGGATTGTATGAACCTTTATATGTTTGATATAGGGGACTACTGTAAAGTATTATTTTAACGTTAGTATTAATTTGTGAAGTAAGTAAAGGAACAGTATTCCAGATTAGTTTCCAATGCCTGCTATATCTTTTAAGCGAAACACAAATTCAATAAACTTGAAACATTTAAGGCTCTATAAAAAAATTATTCTCCGATACAAATTGATGAAATTTGGGCCACAGGGGTTTTAAGTGATGCTGAAGAATGCCACGATGTCAAATTTTTAATAAAAAAAATCCCTAAAGTAATTTTCTAAAAAACTGATTGAAAAAAAAATCGTACTATGCTGAGGATTAGCAGCTGGACCATCGTAATAGGTTCAACAAGTACATCTAAGAATGTCATCTATATAGTCTAATATATATTTAAAAAAAATTCCTTGGAGTCGCACTTACCAAAAATTTTTTAGAAGTGTGTCCTGGTTCTTAATAGGTCACACTGTATGCATACAAAATAATAATTTGTAATTTTGGCACAGGAAAAAAACACAAGGTGTGTTTTCTTTCAGAATTATTCAGAGATTCGAAAATATATACTAAGTGGACTGTGAACTCCATGAACAATGTTGCGACAGGATGGGAATCGTGTCTAAAGGGAATCTAGTATATTAGTGGTGGTTTGAAACACCGCAGTGCCCTCTTCTGATCTGTGCTAGTACATCATCACTACTACATCGTTCATCGATTCCACTATTCGGAATTCTGACTTGAAACTCGGAACTCCGACTTGAAACTCAATTTGAAAAAATTAGTAGTGTGACTCTTCTACGCCTTCGTATTATTGAATAAATTCGCCAATTTCAGTAAATTCTTTGCTGCACTCTTTCCGAGAAATGTAGGAAAACCAATAATTTATCATATTAATTATTTAACCCAATACAAATAAATTATTTGTATAACTTAATGAATGTTACGTTACTATAGTAAATTGCCACTAAACCAAAATCACAGTAATTTGCAATTTTCCCTGCCCCATTATAATCATTGCACGATTAATAGTCATGATCACTGTTAACAATGCTAAAATGTTTAAATAATGTGCATGCGTATGTATTTATTACACTGCATCCTCCTTGAAGGAAGAGCAAGACTAATCAACACCATATTTGACAATGAATTATTGTAGGAAACATTTAGCTCCAATAAAACGAAATTGCATTTTCCGCCTATTATAGTGGATGGTTCGTTATTATTTCATCGTTAGTATTCCAACGGCTTCCATCGCGGAGCCAGTTTTATCATGTAGCACTTCCGTACTTTAAAGACGTAAATTTTTCCTAGATTTCACACCTACTACTGCATACAGTGTGTCCAATATAATAATAAATATGGAACATCGAAAATTGTAGGTACAATTGGATAATAATCGAATTAGCAAAGTTTTATTTCTTTACTGATTCTTGTGATATTAACAGAAAAACATTTGAATATGTATGTCCGGGAATGTCCTTTTTCTAAAAAACGCGTACTATTTTTTTTATGAAATCCTAAACAATATAAATTAAGAAATATTTAATAATGCATTATATTTTTTCATTACAATCGAATTGCTTATAAAATCGTTTCCTTGGCAATCACTCGATACGAAAAATTTATTTTCCCGGTCTATAGGTCGGAAAAGTACTTTCTCGTACTGTTTTCTAATGGTTTCTGATGATGAATATCTAAGTTTTCTTGCTGTACCTTAACAGTTGTTTAATTATACCGGGTGTCAACGGATCTATTAGACAAGCCATAACTTCTAGAGTATTGGATGTATCAAAATGAGATTTGGTGTAGGTAAATGGTAGAGGAAGAGGAAAGTTTTTGCATATTTTTCGCGTTTAGGTCACTTCCGGTTTCACCGGAAATGGCTTCAATTTTGAATTTTTAAATGGAACACCCTGTATATTTTTACATATTTGAATTTCTGAGACAATTTTGGACATTAGAAAATGACATTAAAACTTTTAAAGTATAATACTCGTATACGAATTTATTAAAAACTTCACTGAAGTAAATGTATTTTATGAGCTTATTTTTAATCCAATCACAATGAATTTAGTATCGTTGGATTCGCAAAAAAAATCCCTTTCTGAAAAGTGCTTGTCTAAAAAGTGTTGCCGTTTGAAAAAAAAATAGTTAGATATAAAAAAGTAATTTTGCCAACTTGTCTCATTCCTATCTATCATACTAATCACTAAAACTTTGCGATTACATTTTTCTGACATCATCTAAGGCCTTCAGATTAGTTTGAGCTCAATCATGGCCACCTAGATGCAATATTAAAAATGGCTCTAAAAAAATCAAGTAGGCGAAAAAACTTTTTAAAATGTCATTTTCTAGTCCAAAATTGTCTCAGAAATTCAAATATGTAAAAATATACAGGGTGTTCCATTTAAAAATTCAAAATTGAAGCCATTTCAGGTGAAACCGGAAGTAACCTAAACGTGAAAAGTATGCAAAAACTTTCCTCTTCCTCTACCATTTACCTATACCAAATCTCGTTTTGATACATCCAATACTCTAGAAGTTATGGCTTGTCTAATAGATCAGTTGACACCCGGTATACAGGGTGCTGAAAATTTAGTATGAAGTTTCATTAACTTCAAGCCAACAAAAGTAGATTTTTTAAATAGGATTCCCTGTACATTATTGCATATTATGATGTAAAATTTTATTCTTTGCCAATCTTTATTACACTTCTCTATATTTAGGGATCTCTTTTTGTTTTATTGACATTAAGACTCTTAATTACAATATCAAAAGTCTTTAAATTTCTTGCAAAGATGGCTATGAAATTGTAAGCAGAACAAAATTATCATATATCAGAATAAACTACTTGTCTGTTATCGTCTTAATTGTTTGTTGGTACTGAATACTGCTGTCATTTTATTTATAGTCATCTTTGTAAGAAATTTAAAGATTTTTGTTATTGTAATTAAGAATCTTAATAGCACAAAAACAAAAAGAGTATAGGGAAGTGTGAGACAGATTGGCAGAGACTAAAATTCTACATCATAATATGCTATAATATACAGGATGTCCGAGAGGGTGTCCTATTTAGAAGAATCTACTAAATCAGTCCTCCTAAAATATCGCGTAGAATCCAAATATGTAATAATATATGGAGTATTCCATTTAAAATAAGAAGGTTAACGGCAAGTGTCACGAGGGCGCCATTATTTTATTTGAGGAGAGCATACTCAAACCCCCAAATGTCCATATTTTCACACTGTAAATCTAAGTAGCCCTTCATTATACCTGACACAAAGGATTAATGTATCAAACAATTTCACGATTATTAACTACAGAAGGATTTTCAACGAAAATCATGGATCTCTACAGAAAATATTTGTCTCTCTGTGACCTAAAATTGCTCAAATGATAGATTCCTCCTAAATTATTTTCTGAAGTAAATACACTGCGTAACCAGTTCGAATACCAGTATACCCAGGCTCTTCTTGATCATGTGACTGTACTAATAGGAATAGCCATTAATGGTAGAGCTGTAGGAGGAGTAATTCATCAACCCTATCATAATTACAAGATAGAGAAAGATGTGTCAGGTAGGACACTATGGGGTCTCATTGGATTGAGAGTTGGTGGATTTGAGCCAGTTGATCCTCCTTCTGATAAATTTATTGTCACGACAACTAGGGCACATTCAGATGGTATTGTTGTTAAAACTTTGGATGCTCTAAAGCCTGATGAGATTTTGAGAGTTGGTGGAGCTGGACATAAAGTATTACTACTTCTGGAAGGAAGAGCTCATGCTTATGCTTTTGTTACTATCGGTTGTCCTTATCTAGGATACCAGTCGCAACTCCTTCTTTCTTGAACATATCTGAAGCTCAACAGTATGTAATATACGGCGTGAGGCGTACTTCAGAAAAGTTTCTTAATTATTTTAGCAAAAAATGTAAGAGTTGATATTACCATAGTGAACGATATGTAACATTTTTTTAAATTATTAATCATTAGTAACTCTTTGTCATCATTCATTGCCAATCTATTCATGAACAAATTCGAAGCGGAGGCATATTAGTGACCACAATTATTCTTACTACATTGTAATGTGGTTTTTTAATCGTTAGTCGATTTCTCGTTTATAACCTCAACTTTTCTATTCTTGATGAAGGAGCAATAAAAACTTTGAAAGTTATAATTTGTAAAAAAAGAGCACTGTCCTTTTTTGCCTTATTAGACTGCGATCTCGTTGAATTGATAGTTCTTTGTCTTCTTTGTCACCGTGACAGAGTAAATACAAAATTAAGTTTTTAATAACGTTGAAGCCTTTCGAATGTGAAGATTTGTAGCCATCAGTATTTGTTCTAGCCTGACTTCTCCAAAAACCATGCCAGAAGTGTATCTTTTCACTCACACTATTGATATTCTTGATTTTTCCACGTTTGAAAGCACATATATATTTTTTCGTATATCAACCGCGATTTTTGGGGCAATAATTTCCCCATGGCATCTAATGCATCTTCTATGTCTGAATGGAATTTTTCATAGTACTCCTCTAATGTTCGATAATTATAATAACATTTTCTTACACTACAAAAATAGATATTTTCTAAAAGTTACTTTTCGTTTTCTACTAGCTACTAGATGTGGCTACTAAGTAAAAAATAATTATATTAGCAAAATATACTAAAAAAGAAAATTGTAATTATATCAATTACTATGATACTTGTGCAATTAGCGATTTTTCGCCCACTGAAACGCTCTGTATAGTTGTCCTTTTTATTTGAATTATGGAACGTTCCATTTTTGACGAAAATTGTGTTTGAAATAAATTTGGTGAATATGAGTAAGCGTTTCCTTATGCGATATATTTTCTCACGTTCATAAATCGGAGCCAAGGACATGCAACAATTTAGACCTTTTACATATAATAAGACAACTTAACACCTAATGCAATTTTCTTAAATAACTTAGACATTTTATAACTTAGTCATGCCACCGCAGACATAATATTTACAGCGCAAAATATCCTTTTATAACATACAAGAAAAATACTTAAGTACACAAGCATATATATATATATATATATATATGTCAGTTGACGACTTCCAGGACATTTTTAGTGACCAACTGACTACTTCCAAGACATCTGTTTACTTCAGGGACAAGACCGGAACTTTTATTTATGTGTCGACGACTTCCAGGACTGTCTTGGAAATCAATGTATGTTTCATTTCATTGATGAGTTCCGGGACAATTGTAATTTTAAATACTGTTTACAAATTTTCTTAGGGTTTTATATATTTACGATTTACGACAATTTATTTAATTGCTGGTTTTTATTATTATAAATATTTACTTGATTGGTAAATATATAAATATAAATAACCTACCTATAAACATAAGTAGGTACATACTAATTTTTATAATATAGAACTTCTGTTTCCTTCGTAATGAAAGATATATCATCCTTAAACTGAATTAAAGGAATTCTTAGGTTAATGGTGTAACTAACTTATCAATATCTTATTCCATAATTTATTGTTAAAAGTTAGATACTTATTATTAGTTAGATAATCTATTTTGTAAACCGGTATTGTCACGGAAAATGAAATAAGCAAACATATTCAAATATGTCTCGGAAGTCGACATTATATATATTTTATGTCTTGGAAATAGTCATTAGGTTAGGTACCTAAATAGCATTTATTATTGGCATTGGTGGCAAACTTATCAATATCTTATTCCATAATTTATTGTTAAAAGTTAGATACTTATTATTAGTTAGATAATCTATTTCGTAAACTGATTGGCACGGTAAATGAAATAAGTAAACATATTGAAATATGTCTCGGAAGTCGACATTATATATATTTTATGTCTTGGAAATAGTCATTAGGTACCTAAATAGCATTTATTATTGGCATTGGTGCTTATCAATATCTTATTCCATAATTTATTGTTAAAAGTTAGATACTTATTATTAGTTAGATAATCTATTTCGTAAACTGATTGGCACGGTAAATGAAATAAGTAAACATATTGAAATATGTCTCGGAAGTCGACATTATATATATTTTATGTCTTGGAAATAGTCATTAGGTACCTAAATAGCATTTATTATTGGCATTGGTGCTTATCAATATCTTATTCCATAATTTATTGTTAAAAGTTAGATACTTATTATTAGTTAGATAATCTATTTCGTAAACTGATTGGCACGGTAAATGAAATAAGTAAACATATTGAAATATGTCTCGGAAATCGACATTATATATATTTTATGTCTTGGAAATAGTCATTAGGTACCTAAACATCATTTATTATTGTCATTGGTGGCAAACTTATCAATATCTTATTCCATAATTTATTGTTAAAAGTTAGATACTTATTATTAGTTAGATAATCTATTTCGTAAACTGGTATTGTCACGGAAAATTAAAAAAGCAAACATATTCAAATATGTCTCGGAAGTCGACATTATATATATTTTATGTCTTGGAAATAGTCATTAGGTACCTAAATATTAGCATTTATTAGGTATTATATACACGTGCAGAGCAAGTAATTTAATGTTGAATTTAGATATCTGCTATAGGCAAGTTGTCTCAAGAAAAACGTTATTAGCTATTTATTTCATCATATATCACCCTATCCACCTAACCTGTAATTACGATAAACGAATGAAAACTGTAACTAAACAAATAATTGTATGTTATTTTTAGCGGAAAAGTAAAAGTAAATGTTAAATATATTGTAGGTAATTATTTACTGTGGGTTTTTAAGAAATCACATGTAGGCACTGTACCTATTCTTTTATTATTATTATTGTACAGATATTTTACTTTTTGTGGGAAATATTTTATATCTATAGACCGAAGTTTTACTTTGTCTATACTGCTAGTGGAATGTGAACGAAAAATTATAATTATAAATTTGATATAATTATTATTATTATTGTGTATTTTCACTCTGGATACGTCTCAGATATACCTACTGTAATTTTTCCACTGATTGAGAAGTACCTAACTCAGATCATACTTTTCAGAAACAAAACATTCATCAGATCACATGTTCCGAGACTTACGAACGAATAATATCGAAACGAGACCAAATTTTTACACATTTAGCATGTTTTCCTTCGTGGCAGACATTACCTACCAAATCTGTTATATAATATTGTAATTATAAATATATAGGTTGAACACTACCAAGACATGTTAAATTGTCAAGTGACTACTTCCAAGACATTTGTTGCTTTGTTGGATTTGTTACACAAGCTTTTTTTATGTACTAGCGACTTCCAGGACCGTAGTTCAATCTACCTGAATTTCTGAATCACGTTTTACTGACACATTTAGTAGATATGCATATTTTATTGCAAACAATTAAGCAAATAGTAAATAAATGGTACATAATTATATCAGTTTCCTTCTGCAGTTTTGCACCTATCTACTTAATGATTGAAACTGAACAAGTAATTTCAATGTTTTAAATATCATTAATTCTGCATAGCTATGAAAGAAAAATATTGTTATACATGTAACTACATATTACTTAAGAAGTAGAGATGTAGTAATAAAGCAGTCACTCAAAATGGATGTTTTTATAGGAGTTTAACCATCGTCAATAGGGTGCGATTAAAATCTCTGGGCATATTCCCATTTCTAGAGAAAATCATAAACCAATAAAAAAAATAATAAACCAACCATAAAATTCGGTGAACCATATAATTTTCTTATTTATTTATTTCTAGTCTGTAACGTTTTTGAAATGTATGCTTATATTTCTTATTTTACATTATAAATATATTAGATATAACTGAAATCAGAAGGAATCATTACCATTAAAATCATTACCATTAAAAAAAAATATATTGCATTAAGGGTTTATTCTATTCACCCCAATTGTGAGCAAAGAGAGATAGAGAGAAAGAATTAAAACATTATACGGTAATTCTTACGGTATACGGTATAAAGGATAAGTAGGTATACATAGAGTACATAATATAAATCACTACATTTATGTACCTACAGAAAATTATATATGAAGTAAGTACTGAAATAGTTTATGAAGTCCCACTAGTTTTCTGGGACCATATGCCGAACGAGTAGTACCTGTCAACCCTATTTCCTAGAATTTATTTTTATATACATATATTGACGTATATTGAATCTTTCCAAGACATTAATTATAAGTTGCTTACTTCCAAGACATCATCTGCTTACTTCAAAGATTATTAATATGCACAATGTTTGGTAATATAACTAAGATAAGGTAATAACAACATGTTTATTCAACAGTTTGCTAGTGAAATAATCGTTATGAATTCATAATTTACCAAAATTTTTGTATGCAAATGATTCCTCTTCATCTGTTCTAGAAATTAATATTATACATGTGTTTACATTTATGTTGTCATTTTTGCAAGCAAATAATACATGTTTAAAACATAGTATAATGAATACGAATTTGAATTAAGAATACCTATATAAATTACTATTTAAGTCTTTTTCAAGATTTGAATTTAATAACTGATATTTTATACTCATGTTCCGAAATTCAACGATAGCACTGAATAAAAAAGAATTAAATATTTAATACCTACCTATATTGTACCGATTGTATCTAATACAATCATAGTGTGTTAAACGTTTTTAACCCGCGTCCTAATACTAATTGATAATCGTATATAGGATATGGCTAGGTATACTTGTACATCATCCATACATTTATGTACAGAAAATGACTGTTTTAAGTAAGTACTGAATACATATACTGATATCATTCTTTAAATTGATATTACTACCCGGTTTCTGGGATCAGGTATTTGTCAAATGAAGTTTATAAGCTGTGGTTTAGACACGTGCATCTTTGGGTCAACCGTTTTCTATTCTGGGCGGTGTAACCCTATTTCCTAGAATTATACTTTTATATACAATAGGCATATTGAATCTTTCCAATACATTAATTATATAAGTTGCTTACTTCCAAGACATCATCTGTTTATACTTCAAAGATTATATGCACAACTCTTGGTAATATAAGAAAGTAACATCATATTTATTCAACGATTTACTAGTGAAATAATCGTTCTTCTGAATTAAATATTTACCAAACTTCTTGTATTGAAATGATTCCTCTTCAGCAGTCCCGGAAGTCAACATTGTACATATTATGTACACACTTATGTTATTATTATTATTTTTTCTAGCGAATTACGTATGTTTGAGACACACTATAGTGAAAATGGTACGTGTTTATGAATATATAAATTATTATATAAGCCTATTTCAAAATTTTAATCAAATAACTGATATTTTATACAAATGTTCCGAAATTCAACGGTATATAGCCAATTGAAAAATAATCGTTTTTGGAAAAAAGTACATAGTTTGTTGGCGAGGAAATGCAAATGTACACCTAATTCAACAAAAATATCTATATGTTAGAAAATGTCCCGGTAATCGTCGTTTGACATATATATATATATATATATATATATATATATATATATACAGGGTGGTCCACCGGGAACCAACTCGATCTACATATGGAAAACTATTCATAGGAAAATTTTGAAAATTTGACAGTATACTAATGTCGGTGGGGGCAACTCGCCTAAAATATTCTCAAGATGGTGGCACTTCCGGTTATACCGGAAGTAGGTGCCAACTTGCTTATTTTAAATGGAACACCTTATATATTACCTCATTTTTAGATTCTACGTAAAATTCTAGGTAGATTTTATGTATCATGTCCTATACCTAAGTCTAAGCGTTTTTACATTATTTAAGTTTTTATGAGAGAAATGACGTTTGCAGGCCCGAAAGCAGTTATCCATTTTTCTTAAAAGGAAGCCTTTATTATTTAATTTGGGGTGGGTTCCTTGTTGGAAAGAGCCTATTTTAATAGAATTTTTATAATATTTCAATAACTATGAATACAGGGTGTTCAAAAAATAGGTTAAAAAGAAAATTGGGAAAACTGCAAAAAATCAATTTTTTCAAATGGGAACCCCCAAATTTTATGGTTTTATCTTATTTAGCATTAAAAATAAGAGTAAGTTTGTGTATAGTTGTTGTCTATCCCGAAAATTCTTAGTTTTCGAAATATTGCCCGTTTAATATTTTTATTTGGTAATTTTGCTTCGTATTTTAAGTTCAGTTACTCTTAGTTGACTGTGACAGCGTTAAAACACAATCAAAATAAATGCTAAACAATGTAATAAGCTGTCATTCGCCATTTGCAAATTATTCATAATCATGCCGGGGCGCTTAAATTATACAAATGAAGATTATTTAAACTTATTTATTATTTATGGAGAATGTGATAAAGTTATATCAAGAACATGTGACACATTTGCCCTTCGATATCCACAAAAACAGAAACCATCACGATTTGCTGTTAAACAAATTATAGAAAATTTCAAGAACTTTGGATCCGTCACGAAAATAGTGGAAAGAAATAAACCTCTCCTTAATAATGAGAATATTGAAATAGCTATTTTGGGATATTTCGCCGCTAATCCGACAATGTCTCTAAGACAAGCTGTGTTAGAGTCAGGATTATCCAAAACAACAATTCTTAGAATTTTACGCAAACATAAATTTAAACCATACGCATTTTCCATAGTTCAACATTGGTGGTCCACATGTTCCCGGTGGACCAACCTGTATATATATATATATATATACAGTCTGTCCATAAAGTAACCCCCCTGCTAACTTTTGAACGAATCCAGTTAGCGAGTTTTAACAAAATACAAGGTGAATCACGTAAAATGAAGTTGATTCTGACGATAAATTCGATTCTTCAAATTCAAAGATGGCGCCACGGGCGCCGTCAACTCAATTTTTTTATATGGCAAAGTGTGCCGTGTTGCACCTCATTTAAAAGATAATTCAATTCTCTACTTTCTCGTTTTTTGAAAAATGACAATCGAGTTAGCCGTTCTCTAGTTACAAGCGTTTCTGTTTCTAATCTGATCCATGAATAAAATGTTAATTAATATTTTAATACAACAAATTTTGAACAAATATTTATTAAAACTAAAAATAAAAGAATTAAAAAGTTGTTCAAAATGTTGTCCATTGACTTCTTGGCACATAAAAAGTCTACTTTGAAATTTTTGCCTGATATTTCCTACAATTTCTGCAGGGATATTTCTACACATATGTGTTAGACGTTGCTGTAGTTCGTCGATATTTATTGGAGGAGTTCTGTAGACTTTTGACTTCAAATATCCCTATAAGAAAAAATCAAGAGGAGTTAAGTCCGGGGAACGAGCCGGCCATTCTATCGGGCCCCCTTCTGCTAATCCATCTGCCCGGGAAATGGTTATTTAAAAAATCGGTAACAGGTCCATAGAAATGTGGCGGAGTCCCATCTTGTTCAAATACAACACTTTGAATGTTATTGCCTGCTATTATTTCTATCTTTGGAAAAATTTCCTCCCGCAGCATTCTTAAGTACCGCTCTCCTCTTAAATTTTCTCTTAAATCTATCAAATCTATCAAATCGAATAACTTAAAAAAATAAGAAAAAAACCTGTGGAAACTTTCAAAAACTCTTAAATCGAACGATAAACTACTTTCTCGAACATTATTGACGTTTCAGTGACAGTGGCAAGCAAAGGCAAGGAGACTTGATAAAAGCAAAATTTTTAAATATCGTTAATACAAACGCTTGTAACTAAAAAACGGATAACTCGATTGTCATTTTTCAAAAACGAGAATGTAGAGAATTGAATTATCTTTTATATGAGGTGCAACACGGCACACTTTGCCATTTAAAAAAATTGAGTTGAAAACGCCCGTGGCGCCATCTTTGAATTTGAAGAATTGAATTTATCGTCAGAATCAACTTCATTTTACATGATTCACCCTGTATTTTGTTAAAACTCTCTAACTCAATTCGTTCAAAAGTTAGCAGGGGCGGGGTTACTTTAGGACAGACTGTATATATAGGGTGAGAATGAAATCATTATACAAGGAGCCATTTTATTGTCTTTGTACAGATTTGGTTTTCGGAACGAAGATATAGTTCATTTATACCCATGTTTTCCATGAAAAACATTCAACAAATCAGTTTTAATTTTTCAGAAAATGGACCCATGTCGAGAAATTTAAATAAAACCCTGTATATTATTTTGACAATTCGATAGGGCTTAAAATTCCGTTTCCAATGATATTGTATCACAAGTGGCAATTTTTTTTCCAATTTAGTGAAGTAATAAACAAAACCAGTATTTTGATTACTTCTTGACGAAGATTGCAAAAATTTCAATTTATCACCAATTATATACATACTACATATATACTGGGTGATTCTTAATCTATACCGATAAACTTGGGTAAATTATAGCTCAGTAAATGTTTACAAAAATTTATCAGGTGATTTTTTTTTTTTTGTATATAAAAACTAAGAAGTAAACAAGTCAAGACGATATATTTGGCATTTCTAGCTGTACTTTATTATCAGTTGTGGCCGTATTCGAGTTTATTTTAACGCGATTAGAATAAAAGTAGGTGGACTACGAACCCGATGCGGCCGCTGTACATAAGCGGCCAAAACTTCAACTGCTGGATCCAGGATGAGAGTAAGACCTTCTTATTTTTCAGATTCCACGCGGAACAAGTGTAGAGGGCTACGAAGCAACTAAAAAACGACCCCCAGACCTCCCCTCGAAGCCGCGACCGCTGTCGGCGGGCGACTCACTTCGAATACCCTTTCCGTGCCTTGCAAAAGCTAATGAGCCAGTTGGCTCCTTTAGAGGCCTACTTCCAAGCGATCTTCCACTTCGAGTGAACTTTTGCGAGCGGTTGTTACATCAGCAAAACCCAAACATTACCATGAAAATTTAATTACAGATGATCCAATTTTCACACGTAATGGTATTCACAATTTCCGCAACACGCATTATTGTTACTTTGTAAATATTAAAAATATTATTATTGCAAATAATAATAAATAATATTAACATCTTATTGAATCATAGATACTCACAAAAAGCTATTGACTTGAAAACTTGAAAACTAGTAGTATTAGCGGAATAATTCAAGAGGATTATTATAAACCATAAGTCTACAAACTGATTTTTAAAAGCTCTCGGAATAGGCCATGAACGCCTTTTAGTTTTTGCAAAAAACATAACAAGGTGTTTTAGTTGTATCTCTAAAAATAACTGAACTAATGTTGACATTAGTCTCGAATGAGACTTTACAGCATGTGCGATATCGCCGCCCTATAAAATGTTAAAAGATATGTGACATAAAATTTCACACAAATTTTCCGTGGATCACTTCATATGTCCATCAGTTATATTTAAAAATTTTATTAAAATACAAAAAATGAGGCAGAAGTAAAACTTATATATCTATAGAGATTTATTGGTACCTACGCAGGAAATATACAGATATTTTAATTAAAATAATAAAGTATAGCGCGTTTATAAATAATTATTAACAAAATGATTATGTTTTACAATCAGTTCATATTTATAACACCATAAAAATACCTAGTAGACTTAAAAAATAAAGGAGCAATGGCAATTTAAATTACATTTGCTTAAATGATGTTTGAAGAAAAAATAAAGCTTTCTTCAAGGCAGCAGAGCTTTAGTTTGTTTATTGGTCCACCAAAAACTTCATGCAGTACCAACTTTACTGTATAATATATTTCTGAGAGAGCAGAAAACTTTGAACTGTTATATTATTATTATTGTATGCTAAAAACTAGAAATTATTATTATTGTATGTAAAGTAACTACAAAATTTTACCAAATCTGGTATAATTAAAAAACCTATATACATACATATATAACAATCAGATATAATATTAAAATTTCCAACGATGACATTAGGTACTAATTAAAAATCAGACACGAATTTTGATTATACTTTGATTTATGATGTTACGTTAATTTACAGAACTAATATAATGTTATCTGACCACTAAATTAAGTACGAACACAATAAAACTTTTTTTTTGTATCAATGTCATGTTACTTACAATGAACTATCAAATAGAATCACAGAAAATACAATTTTTCCTGTATTTTCATTCTTTCCAGCCTATCCTGTAATATATTCCCCTAAAATGTTCCTTGTATGGATTAAAATGTAGTCTTGTTCGTTGTAGGTACAACAGTGTAGTCTAATTCGTTTGTTATTTCTTGCATACTGCACGCAAAGTAGTTGTTTGCGACATATCTTAAAAATAATAAGGTTATTCCTTTGCATACCTAGGATTATAAGTAATGAGGAAATATAAAACTTTATTGAACCATAATATTTGATAATTTTATTAATAATTTATCTCTTAGTTAACTTTTTGGCTTAATTCCTATATAAAGAAAGATGTAAACAGTTAAATAAACCTATAAATAATATTATAAATATACTATAAAAAACCTTGGTTATTTTGTTGTATAATAATAATAATATCTCTACTCCTCATTCTAATCACAAGGATTAGCCCGAAAGTTTGAGACTTGTGTGGGAGAGGAGGTGGCATATTATTATTTCGTGGGATGTATTTGCGCCTCAGGAACGACTTAGGTTAGTAAGCTCTAACCACTACTTAGTGCTGGAATGAGATAAACCTGGAAAACCTCATTAGCTAGGTGAGCTATCATGAGTAAAATACGTTTTGAAGGGTATAATAATTCTATAGCTTAATTTAAGACTAAGAGTTACTTCCAGCAACGTTTGTATTACAGCATGAAAGTTGATGGTTGACACTTTGAGCATTTGGTTTAGTTTTTATATTTCTTTTCCTATTTTTCTCTTTACGCAACTTCAAACGTCAATTACTCGGTAACGAATCAATCGATTTTAAAACTAAACATCCCGTTGAATACAGACTAAAAATACCTTTCAAATGAGGTGCGGCTCGACCCTTATTCCCCTTTGGAATGTTGTGTGTCCTTGAGGTGGGGGGAGAGGGAGAAAGGATCAACCTTCACTTATGCTCCAAAAGTTGTCCTCCCGAATCAAAGATTGACCAGTTTCAGCAAATATTTTTATCTCGTTTTGTTCTCAAGATATCAAGGGTGTTTCGTTTTAAATGGGACACTCTGTATATAACTGAATAAGTATTGTGTAGCTTTGAAAGTATGAATTTGTTCAAATAGTTTAGGTGTTATCTCTATAAATATATTTATTACTAGGGTAACTTTTTCACTTTTTTTAAATAATATAAAAAGAAGTGTATATGCATATATATTACAAAAACAATAAATATTAAGTACCATGATTTAATTTTTCTTTTCTTGAATTTTAAACCCTTCCATTATACACGTCAATGGTAATGAGTATTTGTAAACAAATACAACTAACTTCATCATTGTCTGATAACAGCTCATCTCGTTTTAACCTAAATTAAAATATTTGTTTTATAAAAAATAGGGCATTACCTGTCCAGTTAGTTCTTATGTCTGTGATTATATCCTTATTATTAGTGCATCTATTTGCGCTGTAATCGATCAGTCAGAATACATACTGACGCTGTTGTAAAGTCAGGTAATTTAACTCTCCATTATCCTTGACTCTACCACGACCACAAGAAAGTAAAAGCGTTAGAGATATTTAATAAGTAGGCAAGTGTATTACCTACATCGTTAATACACGAGTATATCGAAGATACTTAAGGTCATACATTATAACAGCGAATTCCACTTCCTTCTTCAATTATTCATGTTCATAAAATAAACCGAATATGTAATTTCTTGTTGAATTTGTCATTCTATGAATATTTATAATTCTAGAAATCAGTTTTAAATTGTAGGACACGAGTAAACTGTGCAATGTAATATAACTCTTAAATATTTAATCCATTTTGTCATATAAGGAGTAAAACACTTTAGATTTGAGTTATTTGAATGATGTCCATGTACTCAATTTAATGTGAGTGACCTGTTACTATCAGTTATCTGTAACTGCAATCTGCTTCTGAACAAAAACAAAAATAGTGGACCAATTATTCATATGGTGATATTTCATTACCACGACCTTTAAACTGGGGTAATGTACTGAAATAAAGAAATATGCTCTATATTCATACTGGTTTCAAGATACTAAAATGTGTAGTATCTACTCAAATTACATCATTCATCATCAGATTCTACCATTTGATCTATTTTACACAATAACCATTCTTATCCTATTAAAATTAGCTTTTATAGTATCCTCCTTATGCGATATTGAAGAAAACTCCTACTCAGCTAATTGGTAATGATAGATACGAAGGTTTTTGCTGTCGAAAAGGCTGTCGACTTACGATGCTTTTCATGAATTTAGATAAGACAACAATTTCTACTCCATGAAATAATTTTTCGTTATTTTAAGGCTTCTCCTTTGCATTATCCAAATTTATATTAGAAAAGCAACTTACGATCATCTATTTCAGGTATCAGCATACTTTACAAAAAAACCAGAACCGGTTGCTCCGAGTCTGTTGATGTTTGCTTCACATGTCATCATCATGTTTTCTCTGTAGTATCTGGAGTATCGTACTTCGCAATCTCCACATCCTTCTTTATTATGGGAAGATTATCATCGATGGAATGGCAAAATCCATATCCATGCGTGGAAGAATCAGGGTACTTGAATCAATTTACTGTAAGGAATTCTCTTTGGTTCACCATAGGTGCATTGATGCAGGAAGGATCAGAACTAGCACCGGTGGGATTGATAGAGTAAAATATAGATAATGCATATACTCACACCATGTACCCTTCCAAGTGCTAATGTGAACACTACGGTTTCTGTATTTAAAGCAAATTACACCAAAATATACTTGTGCAAAAATTGACAGCCTATACTGAAAAGCATTAAGGATAGTATTTTGCAATAAAGTATTACCAATATATCAAAAATTAAAGTAGTATATAACTAAACTCTATAATAGTAAGCAACATTAGTTTATACATGTACTCTTTTATCTAATAACTCTAATATTAATCTTTTTAAACTCTGTCATGTTTCTGACGAGAAAGATAAGAATCCAGAGGTATCCGTTGAATATTTCTCTCATGTACTAAAAGACCTGTTAAAGCAGTTCAATTTTTGCTTAATTACTGTTAAAATTACACCCTAAGAATTTAATATTGTAATAAACCACCCATTATAATAATCTAAAATTGTTCTGCAGGATTGTATTGTTAAAAATGACAGTAAATGTCCATTTTGAAGTTTTATGATTATAATGATAGAATCATAAAACTTCAAAACGGACCATCTAGGCATAAATTGTATTATTCAAAAAACCATCTGGGCATAAATTGTATCTATAAGAACAGTGACATCTACCACTTCTGCCCCTATTATGTGGTTATACAGATTAAGTTATATTAATCATCAGAATAGGTTTTTCTGTTTCTTCCTCGGTTTCTTCTTAAAAATTTGTTGAATTTTCGTTTTATTACAACAACGTCTCGTTTCAGAGAAGAAATGTTCAATTCCATAGAATAAATAGTGGCTAAAATTCTACACAACAATACTGCAAATAACTCCCAATGAGTTTGGAAGCGATTTATGCTGTTTTGTTGTGAAAGTGACCTACAATTTAACTGAAAAAACTACCATGAACTATCACTGACGTAGTTTTCCACATCCAAATGATTAAAACTTCAGTTTTAATCATCTCCAGATGATGCTAATTTAGTTGATGAAACTCGCGTCGAGTGCAGTATAGTATTTTGGTGTTATGTGGATGAACTACATACATTTCATGAATTACAGTATTTTCATGGTTTATTTTAAAATATTATTCAAAGAAGTTAGTAGCTGTGAGTTAAAACCCAATAAATGTGCCTATTTGAAAAAAAGAATCGAATTTGGAAAGAGAACATGAATTGGTTGCTAGGCTACAGGTATTACAAAGTCTTTCTCCAACACGCTACGCTTATCGCACACTCTTTTGGTCATAACTCCCTTATTATTATGGATAAACCCATCAAATCCTATGTCAATGGATTCATGGGATAAGGCCCTAACAAAAAATTAAGATATATATATATATATATATATATATAGGGTGTTCTATTCAAAAAAATATTACTTTAGTCTGTAACATAAGAAAATCGACGTGTTAGAGCGTTTTTCTTAATATTAAATAATGTGGTTATCGACTGGGTTCCACACTGTATATATATAGATATATAAATCGATTAAAGAAAGTTCTAAAAATGTACTGCCTTACGTGTGATATGCAATAAATTTGCTTAAATCCTAGTATTAAAAAGCAGTAAAATTTGTTAATAAACTGATTTAAATATTGTTGCTAATCCATTGGTTCAGTATCGATAAAGCTGACATATTAAATCTGGAATCATTCCAAACGACATAAAAGTCATGTGAATGATTTATTTAATAAGAATCCAAAAAGATTAATATTGATGGCAATAATTGAAATATGTACACTATAACAAGAGTAATTTAACGTGTTATAAAATTTGAACTATAAAATATACTATTATATTGGCCTCTTAATAATCTTTACGTGGTAGTAATAGTCATCGGTAAGTTTTATCTTAGCGACATTGATCAGTATTACCCAGCATTTTTAAATATAAATTCATTATCTAATGATTTTAGGTATAGGGTAACTCTATAACAAATTAAAGCATTTTTAAAGATTTCAGAAATATTCCCATATTGGCTATGTAACTTATACCCTGTATAAGTTTTCGAACAAATATCTCTACCAGTAAATAGATCAGGGGTAACTAAGTGAGTTCTCAAAAATTTATTTTTCTATTACTGATAATGTCAGGGATATATTGTGTAGTGACACCCTGCATTTGTCTATTATTTAAAAAAATATATGGGGTATGGAGATCATTTTAACTCAAAATTAGAAGGGAAATCAAATAATGCAAAAGTACACAGGGTGCTCCATTTAAAATAAGGAAATTTATGCTTCTAAGATCTCTACTTCCTCTAGAAGCGGAAGTAATAAAATATAATAAATAATCACATACTTCTTCACATACTTCTGTGTAAATAATCACATACTTCTTCTACGACTATATACTGTAGATTTATATAATAGACTGAAGTCTACAAATCGCTTATCAACAGAGATAATAGTGGTAATCATATGTATACTGTGTTCGTTATATGCATGTGTAGGTGACTATAAACTGAGGCTGAGACTGTAATTCAATCCATTCAGTTGAATATAATACAATGCCACCTAGTTGTAGAACTTGCATAAATGATATGTATTTACTAATAATTCTACTATGTCTGTTAAAAAGATAAAAAATGCCAAGTTTGGAATATTGTAAGCTTAAATAAATGACGATATGTCACAATATTTTTGTAAGCGCAATAAGTATCCTACCTTTCCTCCTATTTGAAATTCCTCTTCCTACCAATTTGTAAATTCAACCTATAAGGAATTCCCCAGTATGTTCAAGCGTGACGTTATCTGTGTACAACACAGTACAACGATTAATATGACCGGGACTGGTTTTTAAAACCAGGCCAGAATCATGCGAAGGCACTCATGGAAGGTCCTTTGCAGAGGAGAACTGTAGAGATGCTGGGCATGATTAAACCTCGGCTCAGGAGCATGACAAGGCTCATAACAGGGCACTGCCATCTCAAGTAGTAGCTCTATAATTTAAAATTAGCAGAAAGCCCGGTATGCTGGGGCTGCCATGATGCAGACTACACTGCGCTTCACAATCTAAGTGATGTGAAGAATACGCTCGTCTGAGGCTAACGCTCCTGGGTAAACCATTTTTGGAACCTTGCGAGCTAAGAGAAATTTCAGCTAGTAGACTTTTGGACTTTATGCAAAGAACAAAGTTGCTCGCTGAATAGAAGATCGGCGGGATGCACAATAGGCCTAGGTGTAGCCGCAGTGCTTTGGGACTCGCTATAAAGAATCGACCCGCAGGAGTAAGAAGAAGAAGAATATAAGCGGGAAGATCGTTTACGAATATTGGGAAAACGAGCGAACTCAATATTGAGCCTTAAGGAATAGTTAATTATTAATTATTAGGAATTATTAATTTTTACACACATTTTTCTGTGTTGCAAATTTGATGCAGCCACGATATGACCTTGTCTCGAAAACCAAATGCAAATAACTCACTTTCTCTGAGAACAAGATGTAAGCAACCAAATTCTCTTGTTAAGTAGAAATAAAGTACACCTACATACTGTGGCTCAATATCCCCTAAATATATTGAACCATGAAAGCATACGCTGTTGTTTTTGAAGATTTATATACCTACTATTCCCCAATATTACTGTAGGAAATTTGACTTGTTAAATAGAAAACATCTAAGCTGAAAAGCTCGAGCAACCAAGTCTTGATCAGTATTAAGGCTGTGCAGTATCGATTCCAAAGGTCTGCACCGAACAGGATTAAAGTATACATATAGGTTCAATAATTCTTGTAAGTTGAAGAAGTATCAACAGATAAAAGCAACGGATTCTTAGCCGGAGTGTGTATTTTAAGTCATCTTAGTCTAAACCATTTGACCAATAACTTATTAATCTCTTTACCTATAATATTAATATCAGACTAACATACATTCACAATGACAATCAGTCAACCAGAGGCAGCTGAGAAAATGCCTTGATCTCTCTGAATCAACATCCAAAAATTGGTCGATATCGTGGGGTTAGATGATCTATGAGTTTTTTACCTGGTTCTTTGATATGTCACTGTCGACTATCATTTCAAGACAAGACATTAAATGCTCTTGTATTTCCTTCATACTAAATATAATTTATAAAAATGACTTCGTAAAGAGTGGATAGTCTTAAGTTGGATATACACGTTGAGATGTAGCAGCAGGGGTAGCACCAAAGTTATGTTGCCAACGTAGGACACCCTGAATCTTGTCAACAATATTTGTGTGTGACATAATATAAATGATAATTTATAGAAATAAACGTCCTATATAAGTTTTCCTTATCCGTAGTCAAAATTGCTCACAAATCATTAGTGCAAATTCAGTTTTGACAATAGACAGTGCTCATACTGATCATATTAGTAAAAAAATTTGTTCATTCGTAGTATGTGAAATGTTGGCATCTATAAATTGACAAATTTGTGACCACTACTACCGTTACAACTACTGCTACCTCAGCTACAGCTGATCAATCAATAAACCCAACATTATTTACCATTACCTTAGTTATTTTTAACTGTAGGTACTTTTAAAATGCATATGCAATCAGGACCATCGTTTTGAAAAACCATTACTTTTTAGAATTTTAACTGTTCAATAAAAACATAGGCGAGATTCATTAGCTGTTAGCTAACTCAGCTAAAATTTAGCTATTTATGTATGAATATTTATGTATTTATGTATGCAATGAATATACAATGCGAACAATGATGTATACCGGGTTTCCCATTTCATTTGACTAATGGCAATTAACATGGGCTATTACATTTCATTGAATTTTATATTCCCAGGGCACACTATGAGAAATATTGCTAACGGAATCGATAGTACTGACTGTCAAACACTTCTGATTACCAAAATGCTAAAGCGAAATGCTTTTTTAATTAAAATATCAATAAAAATTCGTTTTAAGTTAATAGGTGTAGTTTACATAACTGTTTTAAGAGACATTATTAAACGTCATCCGGTGGACTAGTTGGTTGAGCGGCAGTTTTACAAACTTAACCGCAAAATTTTGCAGGTTCTAATCCCCCCAGAGACAACTTTTTTTTTTACTTTTTCATTAATTACAAGTTATTAGTGTTTACTTATTCGAATAAATATGGTTCATTGTCAGTACCTAGTAAAGTCACAATATTTGCTTATTAAAAAAAGAAAACATAAAACATGTTTTAATTGACTCGTTTCCTTTATCTTTAGCTAAAGCTACTATCTTATAAAATAAGTAATTATTTTAATATTACAAACATTAATAATTTGTAATTAATGAAAAAGTAAAAAAAAAAGTTGTCTCTGGCGGGATTCGAACCTGCAAAATTTTGCGATTCAGTTTGCAAGACTGCCGCTCAACCAACTAGTCCACCGAATGACGTTTAATAGTGTCTCTTAAAAGAGTTATGTAAACTACACCTATTAACTTAAAACGAATTTTTATTGATATTTTAATTAAAAAAGCATTTCGCTTTAGTATTTTGGTAATCAGAAGTGTTTGACAGTCAGTACTATCGATTCCGTTAGAAATATTTCTCATAGCGTGCCCTGGGAATATAAAATTCAATGAAATGTAATAGCCCATGTTAATTAATATTAGTCAAATGAAATGGGAAACCCGGTATATAATATCTAAGAATTTATCGACTTTTCCTAATCAATATCTGTCAAAATAGCATCAATGACTGCTATCACTCCATGCAATATCGTCCAATGAATTTTGCAGCAGGAGGCTCTTGGAATTATGCGAAACTGAATCAGAAGATTAAACGACACTTTAGCATAATTCTATTAAATAAAAACAGTGCATGATTTTATCTATTTAAAGTCTTTACACATTTATCTGTGATTACACATGGATTAATTGAGGTTTAGTTTTATTACCATATTAATTTTATCTTATTTCATAAACCAAGAATCAATAACAAATATATGTATGCATTCCCGTCAAGTAAAATATTGTGGTTTTTTACACGTCAAACGAGGTAAATATGTGATACTATTTCAGCAACGTAACTAAGAATTTCTAATATTACCAAGTAAATAAAACTCCTGTCTAGTTCGGTTATAATTAATGCGGTTTTATTTCAAAACCGAAACATTGGATCTACGTGTGTCAAAATTGCTTTGAAAAGATGTTAATTTTTTAAATTCCTGGCCTGAAATTAAATAAGAATATTGAAATGTTAAGAAGACACATACTTTTCACAAATAAAATACAAAATGATTTGTTACAAAGTTTTTTTAGAATCAAAACATAGTTATGGAGTACACCCCTTTGTAAAGTAATAGCAGGTCACTGTATAAAATAGAAAATATTACTTACACCATATTATGTAAAACGATACTCTTAAGCAAAGTTTACAGAATAAAATATTTCTGTAAACTTCAACTTTAGTAAAGCATAGTTGTGATGGAAATCCTGTCCTTAAAATATTGGCACGCCTCTGTAATAAATGAAAATTAATTATTTATATTTATTTTAATTAATAAATGCAATGAAAATAACGTTATACCAAAAATCATATGTGGAAATTGTAGAAGAGATAAGGCCTGTTCCTGCAGCGATCACCAAGTAGTTATAAGGATTGTGATTGGTTGAAAATAATTTTCTGACGAATTTGGAATAATTTGATTGGATCTGACTTGTTTATGATTCCTGAAGGAACAGAGCTGTAGAAAGCAGGTAATTAATTTTTGAAACAAATTATTTCTAGGAGCCACAAAAATATTATGTAACAAAATCCCTGTTACCTCATATAACATCCCAATGTCAGATAAAGAAAACGTAGACAGATTTTAAAAGTGAACGAATAAACAATACCTGATTATTTTTAAAATAAACAAAATGCCACTAAGATTTATTACTCATATTTATCTGTGACATGCAGATTATTTTTCATACAAATACCTTTAGTAAAATATAATTTTTTAAATCCTAAATATTTTAATAAATGTTCACTATACCAACGTCAAAGAAAACATTTTATACGGTCTCAATATTTTGTTATGGGAAAATACAACAGGTACAATTCAATCTTTCACTTAAAAATACAAGGAACTTTACAAATTTATATTAGGATAGAGGACCAGTCTTTGGATGCTTATAACTTCGATTGAAATACTTCCAGATTCATTTTTATTTATTGAAACCCAAAACCATTTAACTCTATGCACTAATCGTTTTATACATATATTTTTTAAATATGCAATCAGTTTATAGTTGTTGTCGCTGGCGCTGTTTCACTCATATCATATATATATACAGAGTGAGTCAGTTTGTTGGTAGGACTTTAACAGTTAATAGAACACCTTTTTTAAGATGAAAAGTTCATTAAATATAGGTCGTAGAAAGCTTCGTTTGTGACATGCAGGGCGTTATTTAACAATTAACAACAATAATTAACAACAATAATTAACAACAAAAATAATATATGCCATGAAAAACACAAAAAAACCTTAGATTACAAACATTTTACTTTTACAAATCAAGAACTAGCGAATATTCATTTTAAATTATGGCTTCACAAAGTGGGAAGGAATTCCATTAAACCTAAGAAGAATAGCATGGTTTCAACTTGATGGTTGCCCAGCGCATTTTGAGAGGAATGTAAGGAACTCGCTGAACTGCGATTTTCCAGATGGGTGATATTTTTTATGTTATTATTAGTTTTTCACATTTTACGTTAAGTTTGATAATACCAATTTAATATTTAATAGAGAACATTTGACTTGTTACTTCATAGGCACATTATTCTCTTTAGGTACTTGATATTACTCGAAAACCATTCATTTTATCAAAGAATTGAAAAGGAGATTTTTTGTTCATAATCGATTAACAAATTAAAAAATTATATAATTTTTTCGGAGAAATTATTTTTAAAAAGGGAGCAGTGGTCCCCCACCGGAATGTCACTGGTGGATGAAATGAATAACAGACGTCTCTGTTTTATTCGCCAAATTACAGTTTAATATCTATTGATATCTTAGAGATATTAAGGAAAAGTCTTATAAAAATTGTATTTTCAACGCCCTGTACCTCACAAACGAAGCATTCTACGACCTATATTTAATGAACTCTTTTTCTTAAAAAAGGTCTTCTATAAAATCTTTCCACAAAAAACTGAGTCACCCTGTAAATTCGGTGGTAAAAAAATTAAGACTTCAGTTCAATTATTTAATTGGATTATTTTTATCCTTGTATATTACACTATTTCCAGATATTATGTATTTATATCTGATGAAACTCTTTCTCCCATGTAAAGCTACTAGATTGGGCAGACCCAAATTTACAATACACAGTAAAAATGCTCATGGACTACCAAAGAAAATCGTATTAAAAAACATATGTGTATATAGACAGAGGCACCGTGTACAGGGTGATTCACTTTCGAGTGTGTAACATAGGTATCTCGCTTATTATAAAAGATAGACTGTAGGTTTAAATTCGGCAAAGTTGCGGAATTTTGTGCTCAATAAGTTGGCGCAAAGAAAACCCCCTTATCCGCTTTTGTTTTTGAGTAAGAGACAAATAAACATTTTTTTCGGTTTTCGTTTTCTGGCCATAACTTCTATACTTTTGAAAATATTGGCTTATCGTTTTCACATTATTAGGACACTTTCTTGAGACAAATACGATGCCGAAAACCGTTTTTTAAAAAAATGTCACTTCTATTGTAAATCATCTTCAACTTTATTTTTTCTTATGGACGCCATATTAGTTTTTCTCATATTTGAATAAACCGATTTTTTCTGAATACAACAATATAATATATGTTAATATTTGCCTAAAAAATTAGGGCATTGTGAAGGAAAATACGTATTTTTTTGAAAATGTCTAGTTCGCCATGGCCATGACAGTCAATTCTTGACAAACCACAAATGTCACATAATTTTTATACACTGCATCTGTGGAGTACCTTTTACATTGACTAACGATGTATTCAACCGAAGAGAAACAAGATATAGATATTTATTACAGATGTAACAAAAATTTAAACAGAACAGTTGAAGAATATTTAAACACATCTCCTGAAAGACGACAATCATGCAAGACATATATTACTAAACTGCACTGTAATTTAAGAAATAATGGCAGTTTTTCTAAACCAAGAAATAGGTATGGATCTCGCATGAATGAAGAAAATTAGAAAAACTGTCATAACTCCTTAAATTACAGTGCAGTTTAGTAATATATGTGCATGGTTGTCGTCTTTCAGGATATGTGTTTAAATATTCTTCAACTGTTCTGTTTAAGTTTTTATTACATCTCTAATAAATATCTATAATATCTTGTTTCTATTCGGTTGTATAGATCGTTAGTCAATATAAAAAGTACTCCACAGATGCAGTTTATAACAATTGTAAGTGACATTTGTGGTTTGTCAAGAATTGACTGTCATGGCCATGGCTAAATAGACATTTTCAAAAAAATACGTATTTTCCTTCATAATTCCCTTATTTTTTAGGCAAATATTAACATATATTATATTGTTGTATTCAGAAAAAATCGGTTTATTCAAATATGAGAAAAACTAATATGACGCCCATAAGAAAAAATAAAGTTGAAGATGATTTACAATAGAAGTGAAATTTTTTTTAAAAAAGGGTTTTCAGCATCGTATTTGTCTCAAGAAAGTGTCCTAATAATGTGAAAACGATAAGCCAATATTTTCAAAAGTATAGAAGTTATGGCCAGAAAACCAAAACCGGAAAAAATATTTTTTTGCCTCTTACTCAAAAACAAAAGCGGATATGGGGGTTTTCTTTGCGCCAACTTATTGAGCACAAAATTCCGCAACTTTGCCGAATTTAAACCTACAGTCTATCTTTTATAATAAGCAAGATACCCATTTTACACACGCGAAAGTGAATCACCCTGTACACAAAGTGTCTCATTTAATTTTAAAAATTGTCAAGTACAAGAAGTGCTTAAGAGTCTTTACGAGTCATTTGGAGAATAGTTAACTCAATTTCTGGTCTCACTGTACAGGGTGACCGATTTAACTGGAGAAATGAGTTTTTCTGGGAAACAGCTAAGAAAAACAAATTGTTTTAAGAAGTATTGCATTTTTACTTACTTTAACAAGAAGGTAGGGTGAAAATACAAAAAAATATCACAACGATGCTAGGCGTCGCGACGCCTCAAAAATTTTCTTCCAGCAGCATACAATTTTTATTATGTCGCTCCTAAGATCCCGCAATTTTGAATATTTTTTTCTATATAACATTTTCTTATGTTTCGATTATTTGAAAAGGGGCAGAAGAATCCTACAATCATCTTATAAGCAGTTATTTTTTTATGTATTTTATATTAACATAAAATCACTCATGTTATAAAAAGTTGAACTTCCTTTTCTCATGATTTTACTTGTTGGGGTGATTTGGTTCTTTCTAATCTTCATAATATCTTCTTTAATCTTCTAATCTTAGATCTTAATTTAACATACCTAACCTGCACCAGTTTAAACTAGCTTCCGAATCAACTCTTAAATCAATAATTTAGTCAAAAATTATTTGACAGTTCAGTCGTGCTTCTACTTAATTATAAAATTAGGGGAGAATGTGAGGATAGGGTAACACTTAAACTCATCTACATATTATCTGATAGTCAGGTCGTAATAATGGCTGTCAACTCAAACAACATCAGTTCGCGGCTTGTTCGGGATTGTTGGCAACTGCTGGTGGAACTAGCAAATATCAATACAGTGAGACTGCGTTGGTGCCAGGTCATAAAGGCATTGAAGGAAATGAACAGGCAGATGAACTTGCTAGAAAGGGAACTGAAATGGTTTTCCTGGAACCAGAGCCAGCTTGCGCAGTCGCTTATAGTGCTGCCAGAACGACTCTGGGAAAATGGGTCGAACTAACATGGGGTCATGGAATGTTCCTTACAGAGAAGAGCTGTAGAGATGCTGGACATGAATGAGTAAACCTCGGTTCAGGAGCATGACTGGACTCATAACAGGGCACTACCATCTCAAAAAGCATCTCAATTTAAGATTAGTAGAAAGCCCGGTATGCCGCCGGGGCTGCGATGATGGAGACGAGACTGTGCTTCATATTCTAAGTGAATGTGAAGGCTATGCTCGTATGAAGCTAATGCTCCTGGGTTAACCATTTGGAACCTTGCCAGCTGGAACCTTGCCAGCCAAGAGAAGTTTCAGCGACTTTTCGGATTTTCAGAAATTTCAGAATTTTAGACTTTTAGACTTTATACAGAGAACAAAGTTGCTTGCTGAATAGAAAATTGGCAGTATGCAAAATAGGCCTAGATGTAGCCGCAAAGCTTTGGGACTCGCTATAGAGGAACCGATCTGCAGGAGAAAGATGAAGAAGAAGATGTAAGGTAAAATACACGATTTGGGAAGAATGTATGTTTTTATTGAAGATCCATATTTCAAATAGATCAATGAATGGTAAAATATTACACTATACTAGAGACTATCTTTATACTAATAAGACACGAATACAATACAAAACTTTATCCACAACCGACAACAAAAAGGCAACAAATAAAAATTAGACATTTAAATGGAATAAAATGATTAAAAAACCACTCAAGTGATGTCTCGATGACAGTTTTTTTTTTTTTTTTTTTCGTTTATTTAACGTCGGCCTATTTCCGCGACTAAGGCCAATCACCGACGCCAGGAGACGAGCAACCCCCAACCTGGAAATTTTGCCGAACCCCTACTTTCTATAGCAGGGTAGGGATCTTTTACTTGCCTATCATTTCATAGACAAGGGATCTCCGGCTTTACATCCTATCCAAGGGATGGTACGTCTTCTACGCAAATCTCGCCTAAATTTGCATAGCTTCTGTGAATTCAACGACGTACAGGCCACTAGAAGATGCGGGCAAGCGCCGACGGTCTCGATGACAGTTAGTTATCAAATAATATGATCTGAATTTGGGTGATTATGGATTAGTCGATATGCATGATGATTTGTTTATTTATGTGCTTCTAAACTTTTTATTGACACCATTTTGTATGTGAAACTTGTTGAGATTAATCAATGTGGCGCTGTAAGGAATTATATGCTTTTAAGTCCAACGTGTAATATGCCTCACGACAATTTGTTTCCTCCTATACATACGAAGACCGGCAGATAAGTTTTACATACTAGTGCGAATCATGGGAACGAAAAGATATATCGGAATGAGACAAAAATGCGTAAAAGAGTCATTCTTTAGCTATAAAATATAGCTAACATTTATTTTTCAATATAGGTCCCGTTTACCTGATATATTTCTCTCAGAATGTGACAAGTTTTTACATTCCATCAATGAACAATTCTGGTGGTCTTTCCCGAATTCAAGTGGTCACAGCTACCTTCACCTCATCCTCGGTGATGTAATAATTTCAAAACGCAAGACTCGGCGAAGAAACTCCTCTTGACGATATTTTGGAACGCCAAACATGTTTATCTGAATGAATATCTGTAGGCTGAAATTTAAGCTTGTTACGCACCCGCCTTACTCCCCGGATTTGGCTCCGTGCGACTTCCATTTCTTTCCTCACCTCAAGAGGCACTTCAAGGGCAATTATTACACCACCAACGATGAGGTGAAGGCGGCTGGTGGCCACTTGTATCCGAAAAAAACCCACCAGAATTATTTATTAAACTACCTGTATCGACTACCTATATTAAAAAATAAATATTGCATTTTGTAGCTGAAGAATGGTACTGTTATGTATTTTGTGTTTCATCCCGGTATTTTCTTGTTCCCATCCTACGCACTAGTGTGCAAAACTTATCAGCCAACCCTCGTACTTGAAAATAATACAGTGCAACCTATTGGAGTTAATATAATGTCAAGAATACATGATACAGTTGCTTCTCCTCTCAATTACCAGATTGTGGTTTATATACTGGTCACAGTATGAGACGTCCATCAACTACACTACTAGGCAGTAGTGGCACAAAGTAGAGGGGGATCTTAGAACCATTAAACCCCTCGGTGAGTGAAAGTCATCCACCGTGACATAATAATGCATTGAAGATTCGTTATCTATAATAAAATCGAAACAGCAAAGATGATTCAAAGGCAGGATTCCAAACAGGTTAAAAATTATAAGAACAGGGCCTCAGTTCCAGCTACAGAAGTAGATTATTATTTGGGACTTATGATCACTAGTGTCTTATTAGCCTCATAATACGTCTAAGATAGTAAATTGCAGGATGATAATACGTCGGTTGCGGATAAAAAATAAATGAGGTACTTCCTTTCTTAACTGTCTACACAATTAAGATACCACAGCTACTTAGTTTTGAGAAAGACTTTCTTATCAATTTTAAAATATATTTAAAAGAAAATACAGTAGCAGATATATTTCACAGAAATGTAAGATATGTGAACAACGTAAGTCAGTACTTTTATCACCATAGGTATTGCGTTCTGCCCAGGCTATTCGAAATTTGCCAAATTTGATCTCAATATTGAAACCAGTTATTAAAACAGAAACAGTAAAATTCCCATAAATTAAGTATTGGAATCTAACTTTGGGAACTTATATATTATTTTTACTTTAAATTTGTTAAATTTAAATAAGACGAAGAAGTAATGTTTGTTAAATAAGACGTTTTTAAAAGAGGTTTTCGGCACGTTGTTGGCTGTAATAGCAGAGACCAGAAACATTTGTAATTTGCATTTAACCACAAAATTTAAATCGATAAATGAGTTAATATATCACAATTATAGAGCTGTTTAAAATTATAAACGTGAGTATTTAATAATGGTAATAATTTTAGTTGTGACATGCAATTCTGCGAAAAATTGTTAAAACCGACATTGTTCGATTTCACTTAACTTTATTTTATGAGCTATTACAATCACATAAAATAAAGTATCCACAGAGAATAACTACAATGATAATGATGAATATGTTTATTTGTAAATAACTACTCAAATAAATACGAGTATAGTTAGCATGAACCATATTAATATCTAAACTACAATTCTATCTAATCAATAACAATTGTATCTAATTAATACAATTGTTATGTAAACTATTTAACAAAAGATATTCAAAATTAAACCATACGTAGTTATTATATTTGGGATTTATGAATATTATTATTCAGGTTTACGTGTAATTATTTTAAAATAAACTGGTCGTCAAAAAGAACGGGACATGCAATTTTTAACACCCTCTTCAAACTGCTATGGATCGAAAATGGGTCAACGAATTTTCTATTCGTTTCCGGTCTATTTTTCGACTTGTACCTTGAACTGTACACACATTAACACCTCTACTGTAGCAATTTTATTGGTAAAGATACATACAATCAATTTGCAGATATTTAATTCAGAAACGCATTAAAAATACACCGAGTGTGTCAAAATGTGGGTAACATAAATTGAAAGTGCAGGATGCAGTAACAAAATAAATTGAAATGGGCCTTGAAACGAAATGGGCCTTGAAATGAAACGTTTATAAACTTTCTTCTTATATTTTATGAAGGATTAAAAGTTCAAGTGAATATCTCCAGACGTGTCCAGTGATTTTTGAAAAAACGGTGTTGAAACGGTGTCCCTATAAATATATTGCACTGTTTCCTGCTAAGATTTGCACGTGTCATTAGTACTACCTCTAATTTCTTTGAGAAATAACATTTTTCTAACTAAAAACTCTGAGAATTGACTATGCCTCTCTTTGCGATTACAATTGCCATAGTAAACATGTTTCAGTTAATACAAATCAAAATTTATTTGAAGAAGCAGCAACTTTTCCGAAAAAAAAAATAAATATTACTGCCGTGGAACAGTAATAAAAAAATCGCGGGGTATGTCTAGAGATATTCACTAAGACTTTAAATCCTGCGTAACATTCAAAAAGGAAATTTACATATGCCCCTTACAGACCCATTTCAATTTATTTTATTACTGCAACTTACACTTTCAATTTATGTTACTCACCTTTTAACAGGATCGGTGTATTTTTAACGGTTTTCTGAATTACATAATCTGGAAATTGATTGTAGGTACTTTGCCAGTAAAATTTTTCACAGTAGAGGCATTAACGTGTGTACAGTTCAAGGTAAAAGTCGAAAAACGTTATTGGATGGCAATTGAAAAACGGCCAGAACCGTTTTCGAAATATCAACTTGGACTTCAAATATTCCAATAATGCAAGGGTTAAAAAAAATATTAACGGATTGACAGACACTTCAACTTTTTCTATATTTACATTACCTTGTGCTACTACCATACAAAAACCTTTGTGGGATAAAATCTAAACGAAATGAGCTGTCATAATCGGAAAAGTTCATAGAAATTCGTTGACCCGTTTAGCAGTTTGAAAAGGGGGCTAAAAATTGTTTGTCCCGTTCTTTTTGATGAACAGTTTAGTTGTACCAGCTACTTTGGAATATGATCTATGTAAAAATTCACAGATTTCACAATTCTTACAACCATCGATGTGCATTGAAAATGAATTAAGGAAATTTGGAGCTATGTAAAGCTTGCAAAAGTTACCTTCTAATTTGAGAACTTAGCATTTGCGACTTACAGACTTTGCCACCTTGTATATCACATTCACATGAGAGTTCTGATTCTCAGACTTGCAATTAGCAATACAGGGTGTCCCAGTGTGAGCGTACAAAAATTTACCAGAGGGTAGAGCAGACCAAAATAAGAATAAAACTCTTATAAAAAAATTTCTCTGATGCACGCCTAACGAGTTACAGGGTGTTATTTTGGAGGAAAAAAAAACAATTTTCCGCAATAACTTAAAAACCGTTTCGTAGATTTAGGTAATTTTTGGGTGACGTGTACATCTATTAAAGGTCATTAAAACTACATGGTGTTTGTTTAATTCTGACACCTGTGGTGGCCTAAGCCTACTCTTCCTTATGATTTTGTCTTTATAACTTTTACATATCCTACTTTTTCGTGGATTAACTAACTTTTCCTTAATCGTCTATCAATTCTGAACAAAAAAGGTGCTCTTGTTACATAGCTCTAAAATCAACCATTTTCGAGTAAATTGAGTGTAAAGTACCGATTACCTTCTTTATGCAGAAAAATACATGCAAAGGAAGTCATTAGGAAGAGTAGGCCGAGGCAACCACAGGTGTCAGAGTTAAACAAACACCCTGTAGATGTTTAGATAGACACGTCTCCCAAAAATTACCTAACGTTTTTTAAGTTACTGCGGAAATTTTTTTTTTCAAAATAACACCCTGTAACTCGTTAGGTGTGCATCAGAGAAATTTTTTTTATAAGAGTTTTATTCTTATTTTGGTCTGGTCCACCCCCTCGTAAATTTTTGTACGCTCACACTGGGACACCCTGTATACGAATACGAATGTCAAACTATACGCCCACGCCGCCCGCTCTACTCGGTCCCCCACTACCAACCATGTCGATGTGACATGCTCATCGCGTTACACTTTTCATCGAAACATACCCATATACCTTCGCGATCCTATAAGCATTTTCAATGCTAAAACTTTCTAAAGTAAGCCTAAGTGAGAAACGTTAGCACTGAAAAAGTGGTGCTGCTTTCGGATAAACAAACGGCCGTTTTTAGATGAAGAAAATCGATAAATTCCCCCGAGACAGGATGTTCTAACATTGATGTCTGGGACTGAATGGCACCAGGGTGATAGGAATGATATATATCTCATGGTGCTTCTCATAAAAAGTTTTACTAAAGATACTAACACATGTGTGCACATGTTTATCCACATTCTCAATAACAGCTCTCTTCTTAATTTATTTACCAAACACATTCAATATCTTGATTTATAATACAGGAAGATTAATCTCACAAATATTTTCTTCACCAAAAGTCAAGGAATCTACGGGGTAGACGGTAGTTTTGACGCCAGTTAAAGTCTCTTCACATTAGCAGGTCATGACACGATCAAGTCAAGGGAAAGTCACGTTCAAAGCTTTTTGCAAGTACTCACACTGTCTGATCACCATTCGAGTCTAGTTCATTATTTCGAGCCTGCGTTGCACTGCTCAGTGAGTTGAGTACCTCCAAACCGGAGTATTTAATTTTTTTACATATATAGAAAATACCCCTAAGGGTATTTTGCTGTTATTACAATCTGATTAAAGGGAGATCAATGAGTAATTTGGTTCTACTCTTATTTAACTAAAGCTGAAAATCTTAGAGCTAAGGTCTTACTCACTAGTTTACCTTAGGGTCTGGTAACTTGATTACACTAAAACTAACGTGTAACACTAACCGCACAATAACCGTACTCTGCTTTTATACTGATATAATCAATTCACTAACTCAAAGGGCTTAACCCTCTTGAGCCTTCTTACTATGTTAGTGTGGTCGAGGAGCTGGATAGCCTCGATGTTCACATGTTGATGGAGTCGTTGTTCGTGAGTCCTTGCAAATTTGATAATGTCTACTCGACAGTATCTATCTGAAGATCTCGATGAAGGTCGCTGTTTCTGATGCGCTTTGACGATGTTCCGCAGTACTTTGTTCTGGAATCTTTGGATGATTAATATATTACTCTTACTGGCACAGCCCCTGAGCTGTATTCCATAAGTCCACTGGCCTGAGGATTTGTTTATACAACAGAATTTTGTTGTGAGTTGATAAGCAGGAGTGTCTACCAAGTAGCCAGTACATTTTCTTATATCTGATGTCTAGCTCTTCTCTTTTCTTTTTAACATGGACTTTCCAGCGAAGACTTGCGTCTAATGTGATGCCTAGATATTTTGCTGAGTTTGCATGTGGAATCTGGGCATTGTTCATGTTAATAGGTATTTATTGTTCTCTTTTATTTGTGAAATTAATCTGCACTGATTTGGTTTCATTCAGCTTGATACGCCATCTTCTGGTCCAGTTATTGATTTGGTTAGGTTCGTTAATTAAAATTTATTACATAATTACATTATATAATCCCTATATGAATTCTTGTAAAATTTCAATTTGTTTTCAAATTATTTGTTTATAATGGGCTTCTAAATGATTTTTATTCTAAAAATCATATAGTTCTCTGTGCATCTACACTATTTCTATTAAAAGTTCGTCGTTTTCCTACTAAAAAGTTAACTGTATCTGTCTATTGTTATTTCATGCACTAGCACGACGATGCAGTGACAAATAAAGAACTGTCGACATTGTTTGTGGCCCGTTGTGTATTCGCACTAGACGTTCTGTGCATTCCTCGGGCATGCAAGGGTTCATTTAAATGAATGTCTCTTGACCTGATAAGTTTCGTATAGCCGATGTTAAACAGTAATAGATTCTCTTTATTGATAGGTATCCTCACTTATGCTGCATTGCGACATCCAGTAAGGTCGAAAGCGTTCTACCCGTACTTATGCATTATGATTTGTTAGTAACTTTTCTGGATAAGGGTGAAATTTTCGAAACAGGATTCCATTTGAGATTCGAAACCTTTTCGACTACCAATCGAGATTCGTATGCGAATATGACGTCAATATGACGTAGTTTGACAGTTATGTTGCTATAAAGAACTGTTAAACTACGTCATATTAACGTCATTTTCGCAAACGAACCTTATCCGACTACTTAAGAGTCGACGGCCTGTACACAACATTTTGTAGAATTGTTTCTAGACTGGTTAAAATCATATAACAGGTGTGCCATGTAAATGTACCAGTATATCTACATTCTACATGTACTACATACAATTTTGAATAATACAGAGCATTTCAATGATTGTTTCCTGAGCAATCCCGAGACAGGTCGATTTTTGCTTGAAGAGGGACTGATGTGTTGCTACCAAATTTGACGCGGGAACATATACCCCTTCCCCCCCCAGCACAAATGTCAAAATTTTAAATAGGGAATAGGGGTCAAGTGACCCCTCATATGAAAGCTCTCTCAATTCTCATTTCTACCATATAAATATGTTTGATATTTATTTGTCATTTCGCGACAAAATCCATCAATAACGTTCTTTTGAATGTAAGTAATAATAAACTACAGTATTTAAGAATGATTCGACATAAAACTCTTGAATTTCAAATAAAAGAGACTTCCAAATGACATTTATTATTTAAATTAATTTTATAGCGCAATTGGATTTTGAGTAATTTTTGCATTTTTAATTCAACTTTATCTTTTAAATACATTAATTAACAATCAACAAATCAATATCTACTGGTGTATCAATTACGCTATAAAATAATTTAAATAATAAAGTGCTATGTGGAAGTCCCATCTATTTGAAGTTCAAGAGTTTTATGTCTAATCATTTTTAAACATTGTGGTCTATAGTACATTCAAAAAAAAGTTATTGATAGATTTTGTCACGAAATGACAAATAAATATCAAACTTATTTATATGGTTGAAAAGAGAATTGAAAGACCTTTCATATAAGGGGTCACTTGACCCCCATTCCCCATTTAAAATTTTTATATTTGTGCTGAGGGGGAAGAGGGGTACATGTTGCCACGTCAAATTTGGTAGCAAAATATGCCCCCTCCAAGTAAAAATCGACATCCTGTCTCGGGATTTCTCTGGAAACAAAACAATAACGGAGTTATTCAGGGTGGCTCGTTTTCATTGAAATGCTCTGTATATAATAGTATAATAATTTACTTTAGTTCTAATTAGTCTTCGCAATTTCCCTGATACCTCAGTTGTTGCTATACTTTTCAAAGATACCATCCTATCATTGATACGTTCCTGCCTCTTTCTTATCTAATTTTAAAAATTATCTAAATCCCTTCGATCAAATCCAACATAAAACTGTACAGTATCAGTTCTGGAAACCAGATAGTAGTGACGAAGACGTCTGATGAGTCACTCTAAATAGTAAGAAGCGGTTGTCGTCCTTCTGAAAATCCCATAATCCAGCAAAACTACGGTGGATTACATAATACCAGTGTACGCCAACTTCACCATGGATGAAAACTGAACGCCGGTTGCGTCCTTTTCATGTCAATTGAGATTTAATAAGATAATAAAGAATGCAAAATTATTAGAGGCCAAACAGTGCGAGCACCAGAGAGGAGCTGTACACAGCATGGCCAGCTAGACGTGAGTGATGGTTCCACCTGTTAACTGAATTATCTCGCGGTCTCGGTGTCATTTAATCTCCCGCCATGACCGTGAAAAACCAAATATCTTGAAACTAGTTAGTGTGCATGATAAAATATGTGTGAGAAAGGATAATTTTTCGGTTCCGTGTAAAATGGTAAGCATTTTTTTAATCATTAAACTTTACTTACTAAATGTTGCGTTAAATCTTAAAATTTCAAGAATTTTATTAATTTTATCGTCCTATGCTTATCCAGATTCCAAGTTTGTAACTTTCAATGTATCTTCTCAAAAGAAATAGCTTCAATTATTCAACTGAATTGTATTGTAACATACTGTACGTTATAGCTGCAAATGTACTATATATAAATTTACAAATACTTAAGGATGGTCATTTTTTTGTTTGCAAATATTTTTCTATATCCCCGTTGTATGTTGGTTTAAGAAAGTTATGTGCTTCTGAGCTTGATTACACTTTACTCTTATTTTATAACACCTTAAATAACACCTGTTTGCTTATTCATCATTTATCTCCAGTATAGCACCTTATTCATTTCCAGTATAGAACACGGTAAAACCATGGTAAGGTCATACAAGGTTTTATGGGTCTATATCTAATAATCATTAAGGAGATATGCCGAAAAAAGGATGTCAAAAATGCGATGTGTTGGAGAAAGACTGTACCTAGCAACGAATCGATATTCACTTTCTAGCACATTTCTCTTATGGCGCATTTTTTTGAGCATATCTCCCTTATTATTAGAGATAGACCCATAAAACCTTATATGACCGTGTTCGTAAAAAAGAGTTCTTTCCAAATATGGAAAACAGTACTGGGCGTTCAATTTAAAATATTAAAGTTTATATCGACGTAGCTTCATTGAGTCGCCCTGTAAAAAATTTGTAAAACTAGTGTAAAAACAAAAGAAAATCGACGGGTCCGAGCGATTTTTCAAAAACTTCAAAATAATGAATTTATGCGGGACTTTATTGGACTCACTGTATAATATATTTAGTATCTCTTGATTTTTTATTTAATTGAACAATATATTTAATCAAATATTCTTCTGGGAATATCGTACCTGTAAAATACCGTTGGACATTGGATTCTAAAATAAATAAAATAAATAAATAAATAAAATGGTAAAAGAAATTCTAAAGGCCATAAGTGTAGTTTAAAAGTAAAAGTGATCCCGAAAGCTCTATAAAATGTCCTAAAAGCAATTATTTAAAAAATTTGCTGAATCATTCTACGGAAAAACTTTATAAATTTGCTGCGATACTTCACTTGTAGTTTTTAGAATAATTTATATTTTATCGTCTCTATTTTACAAGGAGCATACTCCCACAAGACCGTTAGATGATTGAAAAAGCTATTACATAAATATGTTACAGACAATATAAGTAAATGGTAATGTATATTTCGATGTTCTTATTCTTACATAGTGCGAGAAATAAATTTAGTTAGTAAGCAATTCACATTCATATATCCTGATCTGCCGAAAAACCATAATGTTAAATAAATACACCAATACGATAAAAATTATTTATTTGTCATATTCTAAAACAGTCGGTTTACGGCCGTATTCTGATAATTCGCACATAGGTGTGTCTTAAAATGTAGAACTCCGGAACCAGTTAAAAAATCATAAAAATATTTTATGGACAAGGTGTCAAAAATATAGATAAGCGTCAGTTATCAATTAATATACGAGTAGAGTCTTGTGGTATAATTATTTTAATGATATAAGTATGATGTACAATGAACACCAAATAGCTTTTTAATATATAATAATAATAATAATAATAATAATAATAATAATAATAAAAACAATAATAATAATAATAATAATAAAACGCTCTCCGCGACAAGTATAGACACCGCCTGCGGCAGATTTGGTCTTCCGAACTGTCGGGTAAGAATGAGGTGAGTGCTACTAATATGCTTGCCGTTCCGATCCTCCTCTACTCCTTCGGAGTAGTGAAATGCACACAAGAGGAGCTGCGACAACTCGACATAGAAACTCGCAAAACGATGCATCTCAATAGGAGTTTGCATCCTAGGTCGTCCGTTCCACGGTTGTACTTACCAAGCCATCGGGGAGGCCGTTGACTCTTGAGATTGGAGTGTCTGCACAACAGAATAGTGTTGGATGGAGCCTGCAAGGTAATCAGGAGTTCGGATCGCCTCCTTTGCATGGTCCAAGACCATGCAAATGCAGGGGCCGGAGCATTTCTATTTAAGGCAGCATGAAGAGTAACTGATAAACTCGGTCTCATCTTCGATGCTGAACGGAGAAACCCGGACCCTGTCATTGAGTTGGGACCTGTTCAGTTGAAAGCCCAAGTTAAAGCTGCAGAAGGCTATAATCTTCTGCAACTGCATAAGGGTAAGCCATTGCGTGGTGTCTTCTATAAGAGCCTTGAAGTCCATGGCTTATTCAAAAGGCTGACCTTTGCTTTTTTAAGGTCAGCGGAGATTTAAGTCGGAGACCGAGGGATTCATAATGGCTTCCCAGGATGGTGTATTTAACATCCTCGTCTATCGAAGCCGTGTCATGGATATGGAGGTCTCTAATATCAACTGCAGGGCCTCTGCTTGTCCCGCATATGCAGTCTCGGTCTATATCCATAGACATAATGCGGCTTTGCGAGTGCTTTACTACTTTCTATGGCACTCGTATGAGATAGACAAAACACCAGTGCTGCCATACGCTCCAGGGGATATTGAGTCCGTTGTGGGGAATGAGAAGTGCTGAATTTATTGAAACTACTCATTTCCCACTCTCAGGCAGACTCGAGCCAATAAGCCTTATGTAATCCTCCTCGACCACTAGTTCAAGACAATGTTTGTCATCCAGTTCTCGGCTCCTGCCGAGACCAACATTGTCTTAAAGAGGAGAAGGAACGGACGAAATATCGAGACCTTCTCTTCGAACTCCACAGACTCTATCCAGAACATATTGTGAAGCTTACGGTACTGATAATAGAAGTCCTCGGTGGAGCAAGAGGTACAATGCTTTCGGAACTGAAGATCATACTGCCATGCCGAAATTCAGCAGATCTTCTAACCACAAGAATGCAGAAGGTGGTTATTCTGGGTTCATTACATCTACTCAGGGCACAGAATTCCCGGAATCAGTATAGTTACTGATTCCGGAAGAATTACAATTAAATAGGTATATCATTGAAAATTATTGAAATGTCAGGTGAATATGTTAAACGAACATTTGTTTTACCAAGTAACATAACTTTAGATTTACTTGGATTAATGTTTAATTCTGATCTAGAAATTTGTTCATCAATTTTATTAATTTTGTTATGTTGTTATTTTGAATTTTGATATCGTGCAGTGGTTCAATATAGGCGACACACAATATTATAATTCAATTCAACACTCTAATAGGAAGTAATACTTGTAATATAATAAACAACGTTATTAATTAATGGTTTGAATATAGGAAATTGAAAATTTAAAATAATCTAAACTTGTGGATCGACATCGTTTTAATACATTCAGGCCAATTTGTGTTTTAACAATGTACTTGGTTTATTGAATTAGGCCCAATTTAACAGTAATTTCCCCTCCATTTTACGAGAATTCATTATTGGAACTGAAACTCATTTATCTTCCCTCAATATGTGTCTGTGAAAACATATTGTATGGCGTCATTCCATTTTTATATAAAGAGGGTTATTTTTTATTGAAATTGAAAGGCATATTATATATTTTTTTATTTTTAAGATATGTCAAAAAAATTGGAAACGTTCATATGCCAATATGGCACCAGACACTTGACTTTAACTTTTAACTTTTAACTTAACTTAATAACTTTTTAAAATTAAATATGAATCTATCTACTAAATAATTCTGGATTCGGTGCCCAAAAACTAATTAAGTGTAGTTTATACATGATACATTAATTGGTGGTAAATAACTTATTTAGCACCACAGATTCAGAAATCGAATATGGTAAAAAATTAATACATCTAAGTGAAGTTTTTTAAATATTAAATATGTAAATGACAGAATTATTGATTCGACAGTTGCATATGTCTTAAAAATTGAACACAAAAACATGTTTAGTTTTTCCTATACCTCTAGCAGATTTTCAAACGTTCCTGGGATTTCGATCGAATCTGATGATATCCATTTTTTTTTTGTTTTTTAATTTATACAGAATCATATACCGTACATGTACAACTTCAAAACAGATGTCTATCGTTCACTGTCTTATCGGTAACTAAAAATAAACGACACAACACTCTCTAGGCATAACATTGTTGTATTGAGAATGAAAACTATTGTTTGTAATCTCAACGAAATCATGAAATATGGGTTCACTTATGAGCATGCACGTTTTGACTGAACTTTCTCTCAATTTTATTTCAAACTGTAAATATTATTAATAATAATGATAATAAACATCTCTACCCCCCGATCACTATAATGACAGTAATTAGAGTGAAAGTCAGATACTTTGTGTGGAGTAGGGACGATGTTATTATTATTATTCTATTGATCGTATTATTCTATAAATCGGTAAACCCTAACAGCTATTTACTTCAGGAATGAGGAAAAGCTGGAAAAATTTAGTAGTTTGGGAAACAGTTACATACCTACTCAGATTAACATCCCACATCAGCGCCTGATAGGTATACTTCTGATAATGACTTATACTCGTGTGTAGAGTCGGTTGCCAACCCATGTCTTCATATAAGCCCTATGTTACATTGTGTTTATACATAAAATCATAAAGCTTCCTTATTTTTTACTAGAGAAGAAAATACTGACATCTAATGCCTGCTAATGATAAGAAAATATTGTTTGTTCATAATACCGAATAGCCATTAATTAAAAAACATGTTTGTGGGAAATTTTCGGTACATTTTTGTCACTAAAATAAGATTTTTCATATTTTATTCATATTATGTAAAAACTAATTAAATTAAGTAGGTAAGTCCTTCAATTTCAATAAACTGCTCCCTATAATCTACTCCCCTCTCAAATAGCAAACTAATGCAAATGATGGAAAGGTATTAACTGCACCTATAGGTTCAGTTTAACTTCCTTCTTAGTATAAACCATACTATGCCAAAGTCTTCCGAGCTGAAGTCTTCGCTATCCTAATGGCAGCAAACAAGGAAAAAGTAAGGAACTGTACGGAGCAAAATGTTTATTTCTGCTCCGAAAGTCAGGCGGCCTTAAATCCTTTAACATCTCCAAGGACAAGATCGGCTCTTGTCCAAGAGTGCGGAGATACCCTAGAGGAGCTGGCCAGAGGAAAAAATGTTAAATTGGTACCAGGTCATAGTGGAATCCCAGGGAACGGAAGGGCCGATGAACTGGCTCGACTCGGATTTCAGGAACCCAGCCAACGACCAGAACCGATTTTAGGCATTACACGAAGTCAGGTCAACATGGCTCTTAATGATTGGGCACATGAGACACTAAGTAAAAACTGGAGGAATGGAAGTTGTAGACAAGCTCGCAACTTTATAGTGGAGCCAAGACAATACCAAGACGGCCTGAGTGTTAAGTCGTAGCCAGAAGGCTCTAAACCAGTTGGTAGGAGTTTTAACGGGTCACTGCAGGCTTACAAGACATCTATCATTGATGGGTGTTGAGGGAGACTCTATCTGTCCAAAGTGCGGGGAGGGCAACGAAACGCCTTCCCACTTCTTGGCAGAATGCGTGGCTTTCGGCAGGCTAAGACACGAAGTCTGGGGGGCGGGGAGCTGCAAGGGGAAGAGGTCAGTTCCCTTGAATGGACCGATATTCTGACCTACATTAGAAGGTCGGGAAGGTTCGACAAGGGAAGAGGTGATGGAGTTAGATAGGGGACGACAGTGGTAGGCAAAATGGGCCCGCTTGTGGCCTTCTTGCCAGGTTTTGGCCGCCCCATACCACCACTACTACTACTACTAAAATGAACCATAAATATATAGCATTTAATTGGCTAGAAAAGAAGTTGGATCTTCAGCTTATGTTTTTAACATAAGCTGATAAAATATTTATATTTAAATCGGTATAACAATCTTTTTTTGTAAATCATTAATTACTGTGACAAAGAATGATCCCAAAAACTAATAAAAACTATCACGTTCTGTTATCTACATACCTTTTTATTGATCATTATAATACAAAGCGATTTCTCAACTCACTAGTTATCATTAAGCCAATAGATGATCGTCGGTGACATCTTAGCGATGACTGGTAAGTCAAATGACCGCTTGATACTTATCATAGAATGATAAGTATATTAATATCTCTACCTCTCACTATCATTAGAGATTAGTCTGAGACTTGCGTGGGAAAGGGAGCGGCATATTATTATTCCGTAGACAGCAATAGCGCCTCAGAAACAACTTAGTTGGTAAGCTTTACCATTATTAATTATTACGTTAGTAAAACCACCAATCAGTGCCGGAATGAGGAAAACGTAGAAAACCTTATTACTTAGGAAGACAGTCAAACATCAACCAAATGTTAATCTATCACATTAACACGAAGCTGACATTCTTCCCATCCTAAGCATGTGGCCACAATGGTTGCCAGTAGACCTGCAAACAGGCCCTAATATACGAGTAGACAATTAAAAATCGTCCAGCGGAATGAGGATTGCAACACATGACCTCTGTGATAAGTGATCGATACACTAAACTCTGGGCCACCGACTCGAAATTGTTGTGATATATCTACAATTATAGAGTAGGTAATCACTTGAAGATAACTAAATTATTATTAAAACAACGTATTAGTTCACACAAAGAATAATACAAACGTCGGTAACTTCAATGTAGATGAAAACGTTAATAAATAGTGAATATATTTACTTAAACAAAACAGAACTAATTACTGATATTAAAATCAATTTATATCATTAACATTTTTTTTAATAACGCGTCTTAACAAACAGTACCTAACAAATTTATAATTAACACTTAATTATCACAATTTTTACTATCACTGACAAAGCTTAACGTGCTATACCAAAATAAAGCCATATTTATTCTTCACGAACAGTATTGAAATATGAATTATTCTATTGTCAACTAATATTGTAACTAATTTTCTATAATCGTCCTCTCGAAATATCTATTTGTTTTAAATTGACCATTACAAATGTCTCACTAGTGGTTAAATATATAAAAAAATATTTAAAGTTCATGCTTTATCATCGAAAATCTCACAATATGTCACCCTTATTCATATATATTAAAATTGCATCTTTGCGGAATTTAAATATTGAAAACCATTAAGTCTAACTTTATATTTTTGAATTATTAGTATTGTTTAATAAAAACGGTCTGAAATGGCAACTTTTTGGTGTTGGGAACGACCTTCTTAATCTGGAGGAAATAAGTGGAACAGTGGAATACGTTTTAAATTAAATTTATTATAACAATCTTGCCATCATATCAAGTAGTAGGTAAACAGAATGGATCCAATTAAATAAAATAACTCGAAAAGGCTAAAGGTAAATAATAGGCAAAGAACCAACTAGTTCAACTTGCTCTCTCTGACTAGGCTGTATTGGGGTAATAGTTATAACATCAAATACTGTTAACAATAATTAATTTTATCCATATCCCAACAAGTCGATCAGTAAATTTGTGATTTTGGTTGCAGGACCTTACCAAAATGGATCTACCAGCTTCACAATCACTATCAAAGAGGTGTTCAAAACTCAGCATAAATTTCATTAAGTATACTTAAAATGACAGCGATCCAACCACCTTCGCAAAAGATCTTCTACCCACCCGGAACCATAGAGGAACTGGAAGAGGACTTGGAGAGCTATGACTCGCCCAAAAGAAAGTTGGAGTCCAGCGCTCCCTTGTTATATCCAAGTGGACCACAACTGGTATCTCCAACCATAGTGAATCTTAGTAGAGTGCACACTTCACCTAGTCTTGGCAGGGTGTCCACTAAAGACAGTTTGACCAAGGATTACTTGACCAGAGTATCGAGTTGTAACAGTTCTCTGTACTATTCTCCTAGCAGTATCAAATATGGCGGTTCGAAGTGAGTATTACTATTATGTATAATTCTATGATTTCAAAGGTTGAGTTAAAAACTAACTCGTTCCTGTATAGAAAAAAATCAAATTAATTATCCGTTTCTTTGGGAAATTTGTTTTTTTTTGAAATTAGTATCTCTAACTTATATTGGTTCCTGTAGGAATAATTAAAACTTTTTGGGGAAGCATGTGGTTTCTTGCTCGAAATTTCCTAAGGTCTGGTAGGTAATATCTCTGGGGTAACTAGAAAAAATCAATAACTATTTAAAATAAAGTTTGTAAGCATGAAAATGTTTGAACAAGTATCAAATAAACTGTCTTTGTAATTTTTAGTTTTGTTATATTGATTTAGTTACATCAATATACATTCAAATATAATTAACATTAAATTATTGTCAAATTAAGAAACTACCTAGTGAAACAATTGCTTGCATTTTGATACGCTATTTTGGTGAAGGTTTGCGATATGATATTACACTTACAGTCTGTATTGTCAATGATTTGTTTTCCAGTTTTTGAATTTTATCAGTGACATATCTTCAGAATGTCCTCTTCTTTCTGCCAGTCGGCTTCTCTAAGGCGAGTCCCAAAGCGGTTATCGCTAAACTTAGTGTCCATCCCACTGATTTCCTATTCACCGAGCGTCTTTATTCTTTACATAACCTTCTTTTTGAAAGGGGTTGGAAGCTTTGGTGTGAAAATAACACTGACGTAGTTTTCCACATAACACCAAAACATTATACTGCACTAGACGTGAGATGTTGGCATCATCTCTAGATGATACAAACTTGGTTGGCGAAACGAGCGTCGAGTGCAGTATAGTGTTTTGGTGTTATGTGGAAAACTACGTCAGTGTTATCTTTACATAAAGTCCAAAAAGTTACTATCTGAATCAAGTTCCTCAAAGTTCCTCAAGAGCGTTAGCCTCAGACCAGAGCATCACAAAGCATTCTGGGTCTCACTATTGCGGTATATATATATATATATATATATATACATTGAATGTAACATATTCGATTTCAATCCCCCAAATGTTCCCTATCAAGCGCCGACATACGGGAAGTGTTCGGGACGAGCTGACCAAATAAAATAAATACAATTTTCTGAAGTATATTTTTATTCTTTATCCATCCACATTCATTTTATAATCAGAGTTTGAATTTGAATTTACCACGACTTTAGAATAGTTTTTTCCAGACTCGGTTCGTTAGTTTCACGTCCAGTGTTACCCTTAGATATTTAACCTCCCCCGAAAACTTGATAGACTTCCCACCTAAGATAGATTCTATAAGTCCATTAAAATTTCTTCTTTTAGTGAAGGAGACCACAACCGTCTTGTTCTGATTGACGGACGCTACTTCCCCACTACACCAATCATTTATCAGTCTCAGTGCTCTTTGCATTAGCTCCGAGATCGTGTTATTATGTTTTTTGCAACCGCGAAACAAATCATATGTGTAGGTTTATGTATAAAATCCCGCTCTGTTTAGAGCATCCGATCCACCTTCCATTACTAATCCCCAGAGGAGAAGTGATAACACTCCTCTCTGAGGGCAGTCCTGACTTACTTTACAGTGTGTTGTCCCTCCACAACAAGTGAGGCTTTCACTGTTGGTTTTATCAACTCAGTATCTATTCACTGGCACAATGTACCGGGTGGCCAAATTTGCTTGCTATTATAGGACAACTCGAGAACTCGACAACTCGAAATTTTATCAACTTATTAAAATATTGTCTACGCCACTGCATTCCTTTTAAAAAAGTGTCTGAAGAACATATAAGTTGGTTTTTTCTAATATTTAAAATAACCGAGATATGCGCAGGCATCGAAAATTTGAAATATCGAATATTCGCTAATATCTCAAAAACAAAAGAAGATAGGCCATTTTGCATTTCGGCATTAAGTTTGTCTCAGAAAAAGAGCTCGAGGAAGGGGGGTTAATTTTTTTGTATCTCTCTTAGTTCTCGAGTTGTCCTATAATAGCAAGCAAATTTGGCCACCCGGTACATAGGCATACCTTGCCGCAAAAAGCTAGATATATTGACGACTGATTATTATATTGATATATTGATTATCCAATGGAGATATTGTCAATGGAATATTGTTCAATATTTAAAAATGCTGCAAGACCTAGATTCTTCTCGCCCAGTGATTAATCTACCATAGAAACTAAGTTATGCAATACTGTGTCTTTTGATCAATCAGGTTGATAGGCAAATTGATTTCGACATAGAGGGTTACCCCTCAAAAATTGCAATAAAAATATTTATTGGCCATCTTATCCATGTCTGATTCACCACAGTCTCTCGCAACTTCCTAGTTTTCTCTATGAGCCTAGTAGTCACAATGTGTTAATGTGCCAGTCAATCGCTTTTATCTATATTTACTATGTTATGTTCGATCTGGGAAAATGTACATTTAAAAGATGCTCCAATGTATCCCTTGATGTTTTTGTATATTATCCACTTAGTGCCTTGAGAGTCCCCAGTATCATAGTCGTTTCCTTAGAGAGAATTTTCTGAAGTCTAGCAAATTGCGGAACATTCTCAATTTCCCCACAGAACTTCTTTCATGTATTTATCTTTGCTTTCCTAATTTTTCCTGTTTTCAGTAAAGGTAACACTATAAGTTTCCACTCCCCTGTATACTTTGCTCTATTAAATGATTTTCTAATTTGTTCCCTTAATTCTGTGATTCACCATGGTAGTACGGTGTTTCTGGTGGTCTTCACTCTCATCGGGCAACTTCCTCCACAGCTACTTCAGTTCTTTTTATTGTTGTGCTTCTTTAGTCCTGATTGGTAATCCATTTTATATGAGTCCCAGTCAGTTCCAGATAAAACCGATTGAAATTATATCAATAACCACCTTCACCATAATTTATGCAACATTTTATACATGTATTACTAGTTGGTAGGTGCCGATTAAGATTTTGACTTGTAATACAACTAGAGGTCAAATTATATCGGGAAATTCTGTAGAGCTCACGAATTTTCTGAAAATATTCGATAATTTGATCTTGAGTGGTATTCGGTAAGAAAATTTCACAATAAAATTGACAATAGAAACATGCTATTTACAATATTTATTTTCGTAGTAGTTAGAGGCTTTGGTTTACCTCAAATGTAAAATTTCGAGAAAAATATGTCAGTTGTTGTACTTATAAGAGATCGCAGTTGTAGTTAAAGAAGTAAAAAAACATTTAGCTGGTTTTTGGAGTTATTATTATATTTTATTTATTCATTATTATCATTTCATAAAGTCCCGCTGTTACTTTTTATTATGTCAAAAACTGTTTACTTATAATATCACAAGAGCTTAAATTATTCCCGAAAATTTTTTTGAAGTCACGAATATTTTCAAAATTATCCCGAGTCGCGCAGACACGAGGGAAAATTTTCTTAAAATATTCGTGACCAACCTCCCAATGGGAAATTATTTGATTAGACCTTTGACTGGGGCAGAAGAGTAACTATAATCGAGACTTTACTCATTTCAATCTCTCTGTCACTGATTTCATGGTGACCACTGGTGCTAAAAAATTATCCAAATTCGGCTTTCTCTTAAAAAAAATCTAGATTTCTGTCGACTGCACATTTTTTAAAATATTTATTTAGCAGATAGACAAAATAATTTTCAGAAAAAAATGTCAATAACTAGATATGTAAATAAATAAGACGGAATAGATAATACCCCATATTAATTTTATATAGTGAATAATGCAGGTACTTGGTGTAGGTGTAAAATATACAAGTATAATAAAAATTAAAGTAAACAAAAATTAGTAAGTTTATCACTTTCTTTATCTCAAGAACTTGACATTTCGACAAAACAGCAACTAATGCAGTAATAAAATAATATATCTGTAGATAATCTTTCCTACTGACTGACAGTGATAAATATGTTTAATTGAAAAATCACAACCAGTGTTGCTCTTTCTAAGAAAATAATAAAGGATGATTGTAAATATTACTTAAATTTACAGGTAAGCAAATTAATAATATAATTTATTATAATTATGAGTTTATTCACTGTCTCTAACATTGTTCTAACAAATAAATAATAAATTAACTTGATAAGAGTATAAAAATAAAAACATAATTTAACAGATTACAATCCAGTTACTCTGAATTCTGTACGAAAAAGGCTACTATTTTTACGCACTTGTACTACTTGTGTTTCTTAATCGAACCGATAATAAAACACCAAAAAATTTACTTAATACCAAATAAAATTTCTTGTATAAATGTCAAAATTTCCAATTAGACGATAAGATATTAAAAATAGAAGATTTTATATTAAAAATGATTTCGGGTTTCGCCTAGGTTTCGGCCTATCTATTAAATTGGATACCCCACTCGACACAATTTATAAGCTTTAGATTTTGAGCAATCTGGCGCTTGGTACCCGCCATTTGGTTTTTTGAGACAACCTATGTTTGAGATAAAAATAAAAAATCAGTAGACTAATCATGGCAACCGGTAAACTTGAAAGGGGATTGGAACCTTTGGTATGAAAATAACACTGATGTAGTTTTTCACATAACACCAAAACACCCTACTGCACTCGACGCTCGTTTCGCCAACCAAGTTGACGTCATCTGGAGACGATTAAAACTAAACCTATGCTAACACTGTGTCCTATTTATACCTAAACCATTGCTACGGTTCAGTGATCCGTGATTTTCTAACCAATAATGCATGCATGCATGCACAATGCAATTCATCCAGCTGTATGTAATTTGTTACATTCCTAATTAGACTTAAATTGCTATCTTAAACGCATATTGGGCGACACTAAACTTATCTATTCATGAATTGACCTTCTAGTTTGTTCAACATACTTTTGATTGCAGTCTTTACAATTAATTACCTAAGTCCTTTTCCTTAGTTTCTATTTTGTCTTTTGGATTGCTAAAAGTTGTAGTTTATTTCCCGATGAATAAACCACTGACATACCTATGTCTTTAAATACTTACCAAAACCACGGGCGAAACAAGGATCGTACGGAATAGATATGAATTTTGCATTTTCTCTTTCATTTTGAAAAGTCGAGGAATTTCGAAGTGTCTCTTAAACTTAAAGAATATAAATTACTCGCCTATATCCCTAATTAACGCCTTTTGTTTTTCAAACCTCTCCTTATTTAGGGGGAAGCTTGAATGCTTGAATGTATATAGGCAATGAATTAGAAAATTGAAACTCGCCAGTTTGTGTTGAGCACAATGGTGAGAGTCCTTAAGGATATATCTTAAAGTACTGGTATTTTTCTGTATACGTCAAATTCTAACATATTTTCAATATTTCTAATTATTAATACATCTAAGAATGGTAGTTGCCCAGAGTTTTCTATTTCATATGTAAATTTAACTGACGCGAAACTACGTTCAATTTAGAAACAAAGTTGTCAGTATCAGTGACCTTTGCATCAAAAACTGCAAATATATCATCCCCATATAAACCAAACCCTGGGGAAATACTCGAATTCATCTTCTTCTCCGTTTCGAATCTGTTCATGAAGAGAATGACAATGAATGGTGACAAAGAGTTACCCATTGGTGTATCCTCATGTTGTTCGAAGAAATTACCATTGAATCGAAAGCAATTGCAAAGTTTAGTGAGTTGAAGATATTCTTTTACTACATCTTGACTGAGATTATTTGATTCGAATAGATACTTAAGATAGTCCAAAGTCTGTGGTATGGGAACACTAGGAAACAATGAACAATCGTCAAATGGGATCAAAACTTTACCTTCTTGCAACTGGATATTTTTCACCTTATTAATGAAATCATTGGAATTAATTACAGAAAAACTAGGTGCTGCAAAGGGTAAACTTTCCAACTTCTCTGTTAACTATTTTTATAGGTAGTAAGTCGGCGATCCAATTGATGAAACAATAAGTCTCACCGACTTTCCTGGTTTATGAATCTTGGGCAAGCAGTACAATCTAGGTACACCTGAGTGAGATACATGGAACCTCCTATTAAAAGCTGGAGTAATAAGGTTGTTGCAGGATTTAAGTACACTTCTTAGTTCGATCATCATTTTTGGTAATGGATTTCTAGAAAATTTATTATAAGGGCCATTACCAACCAGGTTGCCAACCCTTTTATAATACTCCTTTTTGCAACCGGTAAAACTGATTTGAAGTTGTAACGGAAATAATAAAATACATAAGTTTTCTTGACAAACTCCCTGCCGCAGGGCCTTTTAAATTTGGTGTTATATTTTGAAAATGGCTGTTACGGTTAAAAGAACTTTTATTCAAAAGTCCATGAAGTACAACGTATTAATAAACTGTCAAATTTCAAATTAAACCGTTTTTGCATGGTTGTTTACGAAATCATATTTGATGCAAAAGAATGATAAAGTGTGATTAACATCTTGTTTCTTCAATCTATTCATGTGCCACCTACTATCTTCAATAAACAACTTAATCAATAATCTATATAGTAACCTCATTCGGTACTTTTCACACATTATCGCCCTACCTGAAAGGGTTCCAGGGTTGCAAAAAAAAAATTTAAAAGACGATAAGAAACATTGTTATTCCATTTTCCTATTCTGTACTTATCCTAAGGAACTTCTTCAATTGAGCCTATTTGAATCTGAATTTCCATATTTAAATGACGATACTTGATTGAAAGTTGATGGTATCGGCTTTTGTTCATTTATTGTTTATTAGATTGATACGTTTAGATAATATGAAATCAGTATATTAGTATAAAGATATATAACCGAAACTCTATTACAAATGTCTAATTATGAGACAATAAATTCATGTAATCCAAATTCTTAGTTTGGATATTCCTTATTACCTATAAATATAGTTGCCTATGTATGCAATACCTTATTTTTCATTTTAACAACAGCAGAGTCGAAAAAAACTGGCTCTAAAATTACTAAAATGAATAAATTTTTCAACATAGCAAATATAGTATGGAATAGAATATCGGTATAAAACATAAAACACAACACAGAAATGGACAACCTCCCTTCTGAAAGCTTCAGGCTTATGTAGAGGGAGGGTACACATGAAAAAACGCAGACACACAACCATTCCCTGGTTGTGTGGATTCGAAACTAAAGACCAGTATTCAAGTTTGGAACGAACATAGGCGGCGTATAATACATCGCGAAAGTCTTGACTCAGTCTAAAGACAAATCACAACAGTCTCATAGAGAACGAAACCATCTACTCATTTTAATATGAAATGGTCAGTTTATTATCAAAAGAGAATCCAAGATCTTTAATAACGTCAACTCGTTCAATAATTTGGGCGCCAATTTGATAAGAAATCGGCAGATATTAGTTTTACGTAAAAAAATGACAACTCTGTACTTATAAATGTTTAGATTTAATCTATTTGATTTATTTTGTTTATATCCATACACAATGATTTAGATATTCTAGTCAAATATAATGTGTTTTACTTTTTAATAATATCAAAAAAAGATCAGAGGAAGAATGGTCGAAAGGGACTGGGCTGTGACAAGCCAGGCTCTTAATTGAAGGGGCTTGGTCGAACGCAACTCGATCAACACTTGCACTAAGTCGTAACAGCATAAGTATTGTCACAGGACTGCTAACAGGTCACGGACATCTTAACAAGCACCTTAACACTATCGGCCTTAGTGAAACTAGAAGGTGCAGGTTTTGCGGAGACGATAACGAGGACTCCATTCACATCCTCTGTCACTGTGCCTGGCTCAAGGTCAAGAGACACAAACATCTGGGTGCAGCATTTATTCTGCCCCAGGACATTAGACAGCTTCCCCTAGAACGGGTGTTGGCCTATGCGCATAGCTCTTCCAATAGATCTCGACTAGCGGCAGGCACAATGGGTTGAAAGACCTGGGTCCTGCGGGTAACCGCGCCGCCTTCCAACAACAACTTACTTTTTAATGTATTGGGTCTGTCAAAATTAGAATATGCCTCTCTTAAATGGGACCCAGGTTATCAAATTCGTGTCAGCAAATTGGAAAATATACAAAGGAAGTATGTAAAATATTTATGGTTTACTCGTAGATCTGATGATATTTATCCACCCCGAGAAATTTTTCAAGAAAATTTACTCCAAGGATTTCTACTCAATGATCTGGCCACTTGTCGTTCGTATAATTCATTGGTGACTCTCCATAAAATTGTATCTAATAAAATTAACTGTCCGGAATTGTTACGCACTCTATATCTTCATATTCCCACCTTGCCACTCGGTCTTCATCATTATTTTAATTCTATTACCCAAGACCAACCTATTAAAGGACTCTGCTGTCCAGAATGGACTTTTATCCTTGCAAGGTAAATAATTTCATTGATATTTATAGTTTCTACGACCCTATTCCGTCTATTAAGAAGAAAATTTCTACTAATACAGGGTGCGGCAGCATAACTTCCTTTTTTCAAAACTTAAGTTTTGAAGATCAAATCAGATAGGTAACGTCCCCCATTCTCCATACACTGAGTAAACTGATTTCTGGCGTTTGTCTTGATTCTTGCCAGCATAGCAGGCGTTATGGTTATGTTGGCAATTTCTTCCTGGATGTTGGTCGGTTGGAACCATCGATCTTATAGTACTAGATACGGCTTTGGGGCGATTTGTTTTGTTCAAGGGGGGGGGGTATCTAGGTCCTCTATTTTTGATACTTTTGATTGGCTCTTTATCCGAGCATACTACGGGATTGGCTCTTTGCAGAGTACCTTACTCCCCGCTCATACCGCAGAGCTCCAAGTCCGTGATTTTACCTTAACAAAACAATCTCAATGCTGTTGAATACCCTATGCCGTATCTAGTACTATAAGATCGATGGTTGGAACGATCGGAAAGTCCAACGGCAGACGCATGTTTGCGCGCAGAACGCCGTGGTGATCGCAACATTAAAACTCTCACTGCCTCAATGTTTTCAGGTGATCTAATGGGGCGAGGGACTTCAGTTCTTCGTCTTGTCGCACTTGCAGTTTGTCTGAACGTAGTGACCCACGTAACAATTGATTTCCGGTCCGGGACAGGGGCCAACGTGAACGTGGCTAAATTAAAGCGATTCCGAAAGGCGCGCTGGGTTGCGATCACAGAACATCCGCTCGAAAAGCAGACCTCAACGGCAAAAGCATGCTCCTCACTGTTCCAACGCATGATGACTGAACTGTGTCGGGACAAAACCTTATAGTCCCGCCTCTCGAACGAGACCACTAGCGCTCCGCTACGACATCAACCGACTGAGTGGCGCGCAATTTAAAAAAGGAAGTTATGGTGCAGCACCCTGTATCTGATCCTACAATTTTAGAATTTTATTGTTAAATGTTGTACTCTTATATTGTTTACTATATCCACTGTTTATGTTTATCAATATTGCATGTTTTATTCCATTTTTTTTTTTTGTAATTTTTACAATACTTCCACCCATTAATTGGCATTGCTGTTCGGTGGTGTATTCTGAATAAATTAATTAATTAATTAATTAATAAGTATTTGAGTACGCTGGGTATTTATTTAAAGGGTAGGTACACATTTATTTACCAAAAAGAAAATCACTGATTCTGTGTAACCTCTCCAACATCTAAAAAACTTGCGACACTGCCTAATAATCTAACCAATATGCCTCATCTTTAACTAACTTCCCTTTCAGATCATAAGCGTTACAAAAAATGGCACAATCTTGTTTGCTTGAACAAAAAATATGAAGTGGGTATCTCTTTAATCGAAAACAGAACACTCTGGCAATCGTCTAGATAGTACTGCAGATGTAGCCCCTAAAGACAAATAAATAAAGTTGATAAAAAGTGAAATATGGCAAGACAAGTAAATACGATGCTTCTCAAATGTCACGATAACGAAATCACGTCAGTGTTAAAAGTTTACCTTAGCTGCTGTAGCTCACAGAAAAAACATGTCATATTATTTTATAATTAATTTACTTTCGTACGCTAATTCAGCGACACAAACAGAAATTATTAATAATTCGTTAGCGGAATAGTGTGATCTATTAACACATTTTTGTCCTTATAATGTCGTTGCGACAATTATTGTAGTCCAGACTAGTGATACATTTAGTGTAGTTGCTTTATAGTTGCGTAAAGATGAATTCTCCAGTACAAGAAACTAGAATGTTAATTGATAAAACGCCATCTCCACTGCCATTCCCAACTAATTGCCAACTGTCGCCCGGAATATATTACACAGGGTATTCCACTTCACCCAGTATAACAAGCAGGTAATTAGTCTTGTAGTTTTCTTTAAATTAAGTATCGATGACGGATTTGAACAAACGTTCAACTTTCTCACTAGTGTTACGGTTTCGAAAAAGGCCATTTTTTTAAATGGTATATAAAAATTCTTCATTTAATGTAATGTTTTTTGTATTTTCTATCACACAGTTTATTAGAAATGTTTGGCTGAATGTCAAAATAATACTATACAGAGTGCTACAAGCTCTATGACAAACTTTGACAGATGATAGCTGGGTTAATTCTAAACATTTTTTATTAATGAACATGGATCCGATTCGTTTTTGTTTAGAAGTTACAAGAATTTAAAGAAACATGTTTTCATACTTCAATCAAAAGTAGTCTGATAAATGAAAATGTCGGTTGATATGACAATAATTATTGTTTCTGTTATTTTAATTATTTATTTGTTGCTTTGTGTAAAACCTATAAATAAAAATGCATTTATTCACAACTGAGGAATTCAAATTTATATGGGTATTCCAATGGGAACGCCAGACAATCAGCAATCCACATGCAATTAGACCAAGACGATTTCAGCAACGATTCAGTGTCAACGTTTGGGGTGGCATTTTCAATAATAATTTATTACCTGTGCATGTTATAAATGATCGTTTAAATGAAGATCTGTATAGACATTTCTTAGAACACGACCTTTTTGAGTTCATTGATGACGTAGAACTTAATATTATTCAGAATATGTGGTATCAACACGACGTTGCACCACCACATAGAGGAAAACAAGTTACTGCTTGGTTAAATGAACATTTCCCGAATAAATGGGTAGGTCAAGGACGTCCAATAACATTGCCACCTCGTTCCCCGATCTGAATCCTTTGGATTTTTATTTATGGGGACACATAAAGCAGATGGTCTACCATGTTGAAATCAATACCATCGGCAGTTACTTGAAAGAATTCAAGATGCAGCTAACCAAATAAGAAATGATCCAAATCTCATCGGTCATTCGTGACCGTATCTTTAGTTCGTCGATGTGAGGCTTGCATTCAAGTCGAGGGTGGACATTTCGAACAATTTTTATAGTCTTAAGTTTTATTATTGTTATTTATTTTAATTTTTATTGGTAATTGTTGGTTTTAGTTATAGAAGTGAGCGACATTCGAGAATTACCTGGTATGCTTGTAAGTTCTAAACAAAAACGAATCGGACCCATGTTCATTAATAAAAAATGTTTAGAATTAATTCAGCTATCGTCTGTCAAAGTTTGTCATAGAGCTTGTAGAACACCCTGTATATCTACAGAGAGTCTCGCGACTGCGAGAAACACAATAAGGTATAGGGGTTCACTATATCATTACTTATATATATATTTCTGAATTCGGCATAAAATTCAAATATGCCTATTCGTACTGTATATGTTTTCAGAAACATTATACTAATTTTTTACTATTACTTTGGTTTATTTAACTATTTACATATTTATTTATAAAGATTAAACCAAAATAAATAATTAAGGGATATATTATTAATAAAAGTAATCAAATGTTATACGATTTCTTGTTACCTACAACTTGCACAAGGACGCAAGTACGCAAAGGAAAACCTCATTATTTAAATATGTCGTAATGGCTTTTACTTAATCCCTATATAAATAAATGTGTAAACTGTATTAAATATATACTGAAGAGGTCATTCCTCAGTCATGTCAATTAGTGAACTGAAAAGTTTGTTCCTCAGTCAACATTAAGGGCCCCATATACCTCGTTCTTTTTTAACGTTCTTAATCGCCGATTAAGAGTGCCAGGTGAGCGATTAAAAACATTGATTCCCACACACTTCGCTCTTTTTAGTTTACGAAAACCGTTAAAATAATGAAGCACATCTATTTGTTAGCAATGGCGGCCGCGGTTTCGGCATTAAACAAAAAGAAGAAAAGAACAAAAACACCTGAACTTTTTTTAATTCTTTGCGAAAGTTTCCGCGTAAAGAATCAATTTTATTTTTCACTGTTTGTATAGTGGCGTTTTCATCTACCTCCTTCATTTTGGTTAGTAACAGTTCATATCCTTTATTTTTCTTGTCGCGATTTTTATAATCAGTAAACTTAATTTTCCACAAGCAAGGGATACTTTTGTACATATCTATAAATTCAGCAAGAAACCGTTTATTATACAGGGTGTCCACCTAGTGCGCGTAAGTCCAATATCTGGGTTAATAAAAGAGATAACTTAATTTTTTTTTCTACAGGGTTGTCTAATATCCCGAGCTGCACAAAATGAAAATATATTTACATATTCAGGGTGTTCAGTTTTTCCTGGACAGGTACCAACTTCGTTTTTCTAAATGGAAATATATATTTTTTATTGCTTTTTCGAACTAAACCCTTGATTTTAGTAGGACTTTCATCAGCCTTCCCTATACCTAACTTAAACTGTTTTTGAAATATTGACTGGTGAATATTGACATTTTTGCAACTTTGACACCCTGTAAAATCTAAACGGTTTGAGATCAAGCAAAACGGTTTGCACATTCCTATCTTAACTTTTTATAAGCTATCGTTTGATACTAATTTCAAATTTATCCAAGAATTAAAAATTTTCAAAATTTTCGGAAAATTTTTAATTCCTGGATACATTTGAAATTAGTATCAAACGATAGCTTATAAAAAGTTAAGATAGGAATGTGCAAACCGTTTTGCTTGATCTCAAACCGTTTACATTTTATGGGGTGTCAAAGTTGCAAAAATGTCAATATTCACCCGTCAATATTTCAAAAACAGTTCAAGTTAGGTATAGGGAAGGCTGATGAAAGTCCTACTAAAATCGAGGGTTTAGTTCGAAAAAGCAATAAAAAATATATATTTCCATTTAGAAAAACGAAGTTGGTACCTGTCCAGGAAAAACTGAACACCCTGAATATGTAAATATATTTTCATTTTGTGCAGCTCGGGATATTAGACAACCCTGTAGAAAAAAAAATTAAGTTATCTCTTTTATTAACCCAGATATTGGACTTACGCGCACTAGGTGGACACCTTGTATATTATTATTATTATTATTAAGGTGGTATTTTTTTTATTGCAGACTGTAACTTTTTTGTAGAACAAAAAGACAAAACCGCAAAATATGTCCCGAAATATCGACCACTGAAGCTCTGAAATTACTGTAGCATTTTATATAATGATCATTATATATACAGTACCGTCACGATAGAATTGTCAAGGAATTTTATTCACTAGGTTTTTTATTTAATTTTGCTCAATTTACTATTTAAATATTTGTCTGAAACATCAGTAGTTTTTGAAAAATTTTGAATGATATTTTGATGATTCCCAGAAAAAACATGTTTTGATGCTTCAACCTGGTTAATGACCTTGAGTAAATTATTTTTAGATTCAATGAATTTTTAGATTATTTACTTTCAAAACAATAGCGGCACGCTGTAGAAGTAGTTAACAGGTGGTTCTTTTGGGACGGCAGTGCGCGGTAAAAAACAACGACGATTAAAAACGATGCCGCCACACACGTCGTTCTTTCTGAACGTTCTTAATCGTCGGGCGGGCCGACGATTAAAATTTCAAGTGCGGTCAGAAATTTTCAACGACGATGTTATCATCGTTTTTCCGCAACAGACTATCAATTTTGACTATCGATGTTAATCGCCGCGATTAACACTGCTGAAAATGAACGAAATGTGTGGGGGCCTTTTTAAACCCAAGACAATCCATCGGCCACCTTCATTCATTTGGCCTTTGTTTATTGTTGTTTCCGTCTCGTCCCTTCTTCCTTCCTCTTTCTTCCCCACTCGATAACGGAGCTTGCGCAAGTTGCAAAAAGTACTAGTTCCAACGCTTTTATCCCTATTATTTGGGAACAAAGTTACTTCGGAAATGATAGGAATGATCAGTATAAGATAGAAATATGTGTCTGGATACCAAAACGCACCTATGCGATTGTGTCGTACTCTGTTGGCGTAGTAGTAAATTAAGCAATCCGAAGATATCGATAGACTTTTGGCAGTTATTTTTCATGAACTACAAACTGCTCATGTTAGACATTAAGATTTTTTGAAAATACAATGAATTATTTGTCAATTGACAGAGTTTAAAGAACACTTTATATGAATAATGTATATAATATTTTTAGTGTGTAAAATCACCGCTAAATTATTTTTAGGTTATGTAAATCATGGTTATTTACAGGTACTTAATTTTTATCACTAAAAAGTGGCAAATAATTGGGTTGTATTTTTTTAGAGGATCGTAAACAATACGTCAGTTTAACATATTCAGATGAGAATATTAGAACAAAAATAAATTCAAGTCTATTCAATCTTAATGGTATTCCTATGTTGAGGTCAGTTTTGGAGTTCTTCGGGGTCCCATTACTGACCCTATCTTATTTTTAATGTACACTAACGAATTATGTCAATTTCTTTATCTTAACACCAAAAAACACAAATAATGAGATTTCACCAGAAAAGTTATGCTAAATTAAACAATAACATTGATGGCATAAATAAACTATCTTATGCAAATTATATTAAATTATTGAGGATAACTCTTTTTGGTGAGTGCTTAACCTGGAAACCTCGCAATAACCAGCTAATATCTACATTAACCTCTGTTTGCTACTTGATTAGAAACCTCAAAAATAGCTACTGATAAAATAATTGCTCAGCTAATAATGGTCTACCATGAGCAAGTAATCTAGAGATTGAGGTATGGCATTGGCTTTTGGGGAGGCTACACCCTGGCACCAAATGTTTTTTTTTATTTCAAAAATTTATTCTCATTACTCAATCTTGTAGTCATCTGTTTAAAGATTTTTATATTTTTACTCTTATGTTGTTATTTATTTTAAAATTGTTTATATTTATTTTTAAAAATAAAAGTAATTTTTCTACTAATGAAAATGTACATAATCGTAGCCCACGTGATAAAGATTTCCACATTCCTTTTTCCAAGTATAGAATATCAGCAAAGTCACCTTTTTGCCTGGAATTAAATGTTTTTAATAAACTTCCTCTTCATATAAAAGTGGTAGGAAATGTATCCTTATTAGAAAATAAGTTATATGCATTCTTGCGGTCTGAAATTCGTTTTATACTTTGAACAAGTTTTTGTCCTAATGCATGTACAAGTTATTTTATTGACCATTACATATGTCAGGGCGTCTCATGAAGAGGGCCCATTAGGATTATCTTAAAAAGTAGTCAGAATTAAAATCTTAAAATTTTAATACAGGGGTTTATCAAAAAGATCTATTCAATGAAAATAGTGCCAAATTTCAAAGCTTGAACACTATTTTGATCAAAAGCAAAACCAGCAGTCTTCCACTAAGTAAAGGTGTTAAAATTATATACTTTTTGAGAAAATTACTTTTTGGGATAATTCTAGAATCTAAAAACCAATACTATTATTGGAATAACCCGACTTAATATCGAGTTATTCCATTCTTAGTGCCATTAGTTTCATTTTTATGTACACCGTGTTCCACATAAAACGACCCACTATACTATCTGGAAATCTATAAAAGATGTGAAAAAAAGTTAAATACAAAAGTTTTTTAGATTTTAGAGTTCTTTTAAAATATAATACTTCCATGTATACAGGGTGTCCCAATTTTGCTGGGACGACATCAACTCTAAAAATTTAAATGGGACACCCTGTATTTTTATCGATTTTTGGATTCTTTGTCAAAAATAAACTCGATTTACCTATTTAAACTATATCCGAATTTTGCGTAGTTTTCGAGATATTTGAGGTCATGTGTGCGTTTTTGAAAAATCAAGGTATTTTTCAACACGATATAAAAAAATTATCAAAAACTAAAATTAAGCGTTTGGGTGGTAATTTCCACTTACAAAGCGTCAATGCAGATACAGAATACAAAATTTTTGTTAACACTTATACAAGGTGGACATACTACGAAATCAATCTTGCAACTTTATAATCTGAAAAAGGTCGATTTTTTTAAATGAAACACCCATTATTTTTATTTGTGTTTATACGGATTAACATAAAGTCCGTTCCCCTTTCTCTAATTTTTGAACCCCTGGGTATATTGTGATGAAATTTGGAACGATAATATGACTAAATTCTGCATTTTTTGACACATCAATGACAGCTCTGAATGTCAAAGTGACAGATGGGCGCGCAATACGAATATTTTTTTAAATGGAAATGGGGGTCGAGTAATAACTCATTTTGAAACTATTTTTATGCTCAAAACATTCCCCAATTTTGAGAACATTTGGTTCAGTAATTTCCAAATAAAAACCAGTAATATCGGTTTCCCCGTTATATCAGTTTTAAATTGTACTGTTTTAATTACTGTCAAACATGACAGCAACAATCAACAATGACACCTAATAGGTAGCAAGATTATGTTACAAACTGATATTACTATTACCGAGTTATTACTCGAGCCCCATTTCCATTTAAAAAAATATTCGTATCGCGCGCCCATCTGTCACTTTGACATTCAGAGCTATCATTGATGTGTCAAAAAATGCAGAATTTAGTTATATATTATCGTTTCAAATTTCATCACAATATACCCAGCGGTTCAAAAATTAGGGAGAGGGGGACTTTATGTTAATCCGTATAAACACAAATAAATTGCAGAACTGTCAAATTAAAACAAATTTCAATATTATTCATTCCATAGCCTCCTAGTTTTTTTGAGAGCATGCAGCATTACAATATCATTATACTAGAAATCATTGTAAATTTCTATAAAATTGCGATTTTCTCTGTAACCATAGAATTTATGTATAGGACATATATATATGAAATGATAGGTATTTTCATTGTCTTTAACATAGAGTAACTATATAATGGGTGTTTCATTTAAAAAAATCGACCTTTTTCAGATTATAAAGTTGCAAGATTGATTTCGTAGTATGTCCACTTTGTATAAGTGTTAACAAAAATTTTGTATTCTGTATCTGCATTGACGCTTTGTAAGTGGAAATTACCACCCAAACGCTTAATTTTAGTTTTTGATGATTTTTTTATATCGTGTTGAAGAATACCTTGATTTTTCAAAAACGCACACATGACCTCAAATATCTCGAAAACTACGCAAAATTCGGATATAGTTTAAATAGGTAAATCGAGTTTATTTTTGACAAAGAATCCAAAAATCGATAAAAATACAGGGTGTCCCATTTAAATTTTTAGAGTTGATGTCGTCCCAGCAAAATTGGGACACCCTGTATACATGGAAGTATTATATTTTAAAAGAACTCGAAAATCTGAAAAACTTTTGTATTTAACTTTTATTCACATCTTTTATAGATTTCCAGATAGTATAGTGGGTCGTTTTATGTGGAACACGGTGTACCAAAATATAGCATTCAGGAGAAGAATATGAAGGTTATAAAATTAAAATCAACATGAAAAATAAAAACAAATTCAAACAATAAATTTTATTGTCTCAACTACACCTATAACCTACGGATACGCTTAAGGACAAAGTTATAACTGCTCTAGATTAGCAACGATTTTATAACAATTATCAGACTTTAATATCCCGTCTAGGTACGTAATTTGCAAACATTTTCGAAATAGTTGTACTAAACGTACTTCACCTTCGGACGAAGTGTGACAAATGGTGATTTAAACAAACAAAAAATGTGGTTAATGCTGCAGGATATTCTTATATACACTAATATTAGATAGCAGTGTGAAATTAAATGTGCAAATTGTATTAGTGACTTTTGTGAATAAGTTCAAACAACTGCAAAATGGCTGTTGACCACGGCATCACATGGATTGCGAAGAGGCTTAAGGATATTCGAGCAGGGTAAAATAATTCGGCATCTAGGCAATTTAATCTATAATAATAAATGTTAATTGTTAATTGTTAACGTTTGAAAATAAATATATTTCTGTATTGATTAGTATCAAAATATATAAGGGGTTCAATTTGAAATTCCGGACACCCTGTATTAAATAATTTTAAATATGATGTACTTATGCAGGTCAAACTGCACTGTTTTGTGTTCACTATCACCAAATTTCAAAAATATACAAGGTTTGTTACATAATAAATCCGGTTCAAAAATATCTCTACAGCTGTCAATTTTTTACAAAAATCGGAACTATCTCGCAAATTATAAATTTTTTGACAGTTAATACTTTATAAACTGAGAATCTGTGCAAAATCCAAAAATGTCATAATGTATACAGCATTCCATTTGAAAAACTAAAGTTGATATCTGCATTTGAAAAACTGAACATCCTGTGTGTATGAGATTAGTTAATTAAAAAAATTTATAAAAGATCAGTAAACTTTCGTATTTACACTTTTTCTCTATCTTTCATAAGTTCCGAGATAAGGAGGTGATGAGTCATATTTGGGATACCCTATACATTAAAATTTGACTACTAATTTGTAGATATTTATTTATATGTGTTTTGTTTCAGTTATGTAGATTATATGAAACATGTAAATCAGTGAGAAAATACAAAATACTTATGATCTATTCCTTTTGGCATATTTATTAAAATAATTTTTCTCATATTCTTTAATATTCAGTACACTGAGCATTGTTTTCTTTCTTTCACTAGATCTTTCTGCCCACGACAAAATAGACGTTTAGAACTCGTTTTATACCCATTTAAATTCCCATACTATTTCCTTTTTATTATTTTATTATTTTTATTTATTATTTATTTTAACAATACACGCATTCGTCCTTTTCTCTTCCAATCCATCGCAATTCTTTTTTCTTTATCAAATCCGCTTAACTTACATTTTAGAATAATTTAAATAATATCTCAGAACACAGGTACCTATCCCCTTTTATTGTCGTTTCTGGTCGAAACTTTCACCAACTTCATCTTCAATTGATTTTTTTTTTTGTTTTGTCAAATATTGTTGGTCCTGGTATTTTCTATTTGCTATTTTTATTTCAAATATCATTCCTATGGCTCTCTTAATAGACGTTGAGGTTTTACTATGATTCACAGCAATACATTATAGCTGATACAGCAATGGCGTTGGTGATCTTATAAATTTGATGTATTATTCTGATACATACATATTCTGAAAACATAAAAAACAAATTTACTCAATTTTAAATAATTTAAGATAAAATCGGTAGTAGTAACAGGCAATATAGCTTAAGAAATTAATTAGCAATACTCAGCAACAAGTGATAATAAATAGTCGCAACTACTTCACTAATTTTTTTACCATTTAGAGAAATGGAAGAGTTTAGGTTGATGAGTCCACCGTTTTCTCCATTTACCACAAATTTAGCACAGTAAGTGTTAAATGAATGACACTAGAAAGTCCAGGTTTTGCGGGCACAATAACGAGGACTCCATTCACATCCTCTATCGCTGTGCCTGCCTCCTGGTCAAGAGATACAAACATCTGGGTGCAGCATTTCTCCTGCCCCAGGACATTAGAGATCTTCCACTAGAACGGGTGTTGGCCTAAGCGCATAGCACGGGTCTCTTCCAATAGCTCTCGACTAGCGGTAGGCACAATGAGTCAAAAGGCCTGAGTGTTGCGGGTAACAGCGCCGCTTTCCAACAACAACAAGTCTCAAATGAATGTCCCAAGCTTTCATTAAACATATGAATTCTAAAATACTTTGAATACTCTTATAATTGGACAACACTATAATATCAAGAACACTGCTGGAAAAAAATTGTCTTTGCACAAATATTTTATTTAAAAAAGTTGTTTAAATAAATCTTCTCTATTTTTAAACACGGTTTTTATAGATTACTTAAATTGGAAAATACCTAAATTGTATAGAATTTTAACTAATAATTAATGATTGCAATATCTTCATGAAATAAAGTGGAGAGTATTTTCACCACTAAATTCAGAGGAAGACGTACAATTGGGCGTGGTGTACCTTGAAAAGGATAAAATGCATTTTAAGAGTCTATCATTTATTCATGTAATTTAATAGTAGTATTTTTGACCATATCTTCTTTCTATAAGGTCCAGAAAACTCACTTAACATGTTAACGTGAACACCCTGTACCTAAGATAACATGATTTTGTCCTAAATTGATTACTTCCCTTATGCTAGAGTACAAGTAGTATACAATTAACAAAATCCAGTTTAATTAGAATTAGGACAGATTTATGTGTCTGTTAATTAAAAATATTAATTACTGTTATTTCCGTTTTTTGTTGTCTAAAAATAGTTTTCCCACTATTTGTTGAAAATATTGTGACAGTAGTTAGATAAGGATGCTTTCACACCCTTTACATTGTTCAATGACAAATAAATAATGAGTATGTATGTGTGTTAGTAGATAACATATGATTTATAGTATAATGTTTGTTTTGTAATTAACACAATTTCATTGAGATATTATTTGTATAATTATATTTCAATTACTAGAGTTACTCCATAATATGATGCTGTGTTTGTACGACTCCTGTATTATGGTAAATACAAATTTTTTATCGACATTTAAAAAAAGGGATCATTTCGCTGTCAACACAAAATTAAATAATTAACTTAAATTACTTTAAATAATAATAATATATCGCTGAGATTTGGATAATTTGTAAAATTCAGTCCAATTTCAAAAATTACATCGCCCCAAGCCATTCCATTCAATATGATTTAAAAAAAATGGAGAACATAGAATCACAAGATAAGACAAAGATTTTGATAGAATTAAAAATGTGCATTTAGGGTGTGCACCGGGTGATAAGTAAATGATATATCATTGATATCTGGGAAAACGTGAAAACTAAATGTCACTTGAATAAAGTCCAAATCACCAAAGTCAATTTTTGAAATAATCTAAATAAATTGAAAATTTTTCGTTTAAGTTATTGGTGTTGAATACAGGCAGTTTCCAAAATAGGGGCCAAGAATCCAGAGGCGTATTCTGTGGCCAAAAATAACTTTTTTTTTTGTTATATAAACCTGAAGTCTTATGACAGCCGTTGTCGAGTGTCAAAAATTAAAAAAATATCGGTTTTTAATTTTTAATTTCTTAACCGTTTGAGGTAATTTAACCAAATTCGGCGTACATATTTAGTATGCCAGTGGGTCTGAAACAAAAAAATAATCCTAATATGACAATATACTACCTATACTATATTTATTTTTTTTTTATTATTACATATTCCTTCTAATACAGAAGGCCTCTAATCCACAGACAACAGACGTTTAAAAACCTTCCTAATAGAGGGTGACTTCGAGTCAACACTCGACATAGCGAACGGAGTATTATGACGTCATGAGCAAAGTGAAATGAATTAATTTATCCATAAATAAGTTTTTTTGAATTTGAATTTATCGTATCCTGATCCTGGCACACACCATCGCTAACCGTATAATATAGTCAAATACTGTAATTTTAAAGTATTTGATTAGTATCCTGGATGCCTGGATATTTATTTTTGTGGCCGCCACTTACCAGTCACCAGTAATACATAATGGATTTAAATCGGCTTTATGTATTGCAGTTTGCGCCATTTTTACCACTGGCACTATAATATTTAGCCTGCTAATTTTGAAAGGATTTTTAGCCGACGGATAATTATCGATAATTATCCGGTTAATTATAAACGGATAATTATCCGGCACACCATTGGTCTTTTCTTCAAATATAGAGCAAAAGTGAGGTTACAAAACCCTCATGCTCTTAGATCTCCATAATTAAACTCGGAGAAATAAGAGCACGCTCAAATTACGCACTCTGTGTCGACTCGAACGCAAACGAGAACGCTCCGAGTTGCGAATAAAACGCAATAAATGAACTCCAATCCAATCTGAGCGCCGACTCGAACTCGCCCAGAGTGGTCGTGGATAAACATATAAATTAAGTACAGATAATATGCATCAATATTTTAATATTTCATATAAAATTAACTTACTTCATAACTAAATTATGAACTAGGGGGGCGTTGAAATTTTTGTTCTCTTCTAAAGAGGACGATAGTCCAGAAAAGGTTGGGAATCACTGCTAACTGAATATTCACAGGCCAGCACCAGAGTAATTGTAATATAGTTATGTATATTTCACATATGACTGTATGGCAAGCCTACAAATTTTAGACTCGCCATATAATAAACCATGTTTTTTTCATCAATTTTTAACATCCTGTATGTCGAAAATAAAGTTTTTATGGGCATATGGTTATATCGTATATGGTTATAGATATATGAATGTTTTATGACAATTTGGAATATAGAATATGCCATTAAAATAAGGCCAAGCATTTTAATTACACCCTATACATTTACAAAACACTTCTATGTTTTGTTATTCGTTATTCACTGAGCATATTTGAAATTAAATCCCCATTTCATTCTACTTTTAGACGTTCCTTCAGAGCCAATGCCGCGAGGAGGATGCGAAGACGTGCGATCTTCAAAAATGGCGACTGCAACATCCTGCAATCTCGAATCTCGAAGCGACGGCTCAGGTACCTCCAGGACATCTTTACCACGTTGGTTGACTCCCAATGGAGGTGGACGCTCACGATCTTCGCCGTGGCCTTTCTGGGCTCCTGGCTGATATTCGCCCTTATTTGGTGGCTCATCGCCTTTTCTCACGGGGACCTGGAGGAGGAGCACCTGCCGATTCACCAGGCCGACTCTAACTGGTCGCCTTGTGTTCTGAACATATTGGGATTCACCTCGTGTTTCCTGTTTTCGATAGAAACTCAACATACGATAGGTAAGTGGAATGTCTTTCAGGGGTGTATCGTCATAGATACACCCCTGAATATATATCTTGTGTTCTGAATATATTGGGGTTCACCTCGTGTTTCCTGTTTTCGATAGAAACTCAACAGGATAGGTAAGTGGAATGTCTTTGAGGGGTGTATCATCATAGACGTCTTATTTTTTTTTGAATGAGTATAATTATAACAGTATAAACATAGTATCCCGAAAAATCTATAACACATTTCCTAGGTATTTTCATGAAAAGATCAGTGCGTATCTCCAACAGGTTATGTGACTTTTTTAGTACTTTGGCGATATATACCGATATTTTTGTTTGAAAAAACAACTGCGCACCAATTTTCTGCAATATAGTTTTTAATATATTGTAGTATGAGTATATTTTTTTAATCTTTTCCATTAAGAAACGAAAATTAGACAGTTTCAAAATACTATTTCGACTAGGAGCGTATTATACCCAGCGTATAAAGATGGTCAAATTTTCGGGAGTTATCATAGAAGAAAAGTTGTCATAAGTACCCCATAAACAAATAGAAAGAACCACATTTGAATATGCAAGAGGCTCTGGCAAAATGTGGGTACTTAATCCAAAATCCACTTTGTAGCTCTACACATCGATTAGGCCCTTCTTTCTATACTCGTCGATTGTATAGTGCCAGTCGTCCGTCGTCCGGCAGGCTACCATCAGGCAACGGCTAAATCAACTACAACGTCTGGCCTGTATAAACACGACAGGAGCGATGCACATGGCTCCTACAAAGGCTATCCTGTGACATAATAATCTAGGGGAAGGCAGGGAGGACCTCTTACATGGTCATACAGTATGGGGGGGAGGGACAATTGTGGACATTCAAATATTTTTAAGAAACTCGTGGGAGGAGACAATCCGCTAAAAGTATCCAGCGACAGAATATCCCTTTATGGGTTTCATAAATCTTTCAAATGAGAGAGATATATCAGACAGGGATGGAAAATCCTGATGCTCAGGTCTCTTTTTTTCACAGATGGATCCAAGACAGACCAGAGCTCAGGGGCAGGATTTCGTGGTGTAGGTCCAAGGGCGAAATTATCTTTCTCTTTGATAAAGCATATCACGGTCTTTCAGGTGGAAGTGTTTGCTGTCTCTACAAGCATTCAAGAAAATCTTAAAAAGAGATATTCCAATCAGTATATCCAGAGACAGTCAGGCGGCCTTTTATGCCTAGGCCTCCTCCAAGATCACCTCTAGGGCAGTCCTGGAGTGTGTCAACAGTCTGGCCCTATTACGCCAGAACAATCAAATAAAATTGACCTGGGTACCGGGTCATTACAACATATCCGAGAATAAGAAGGCTGATGCACTGGCTAGAAGAAGCTCAACTTCAATTTACAGAACCCGAACCCGTGCTCGAACTTCCTCTCAGTTATGTAACGAGGTCCATTGAAAATTGAATGATCGAACGGGACTAGGCTGTGATAAGACATGCTCTTAATTTAAGGTCCGTGGTTGAATGCAATTCGATCAATATATACTACGTTTTAACAGTATAAGGATTCTCACAGGACTATTACAGGTCATGGATATCTCAACAAGCACTTTAATACTATTGGCCTAGCCCATTAGAGAGCTTCCACTAGAACTAGTGCTGGCCTATGCGCATAGCACGTGTCTCTTCCAATAACTCTCGACTAGTGGCAGGCACAATAGGTCGATAGGCCTGAGAGCTACAGGTAACCGCGATGCTCTCCAAGAACAAGTATATTGTTTTTAATATAGTTTCTATTTTATATAATTTTAATAAAAGAAAATTATTTTTTACATGTTTTATAATGGTAACACAAGTTTTTTCGAATAAAAATTGTTCACAAGTAATTAAAAAATCATTTTTTTTTTCAAATTAGAACAATAAGCTTTAATTTGCAATGACAATGGATGACCGAAAAGAAAGAATAATGAAGACTAGACCTTAGAGACTTAAGAATAATAAAGAAGACAATAAAAAACGTTCATAAAGTTGTATGATAAACTTTTCGATACCCCTCTAGTTATATGTTGTATAATTAGGCTAAACTGATGGACATGAAACAAATCTATTACAAAGTAGTTCTGATTTCTTTACGAATAAATGGATATACATTACTAACGCATCCATACGTCTGAGACTAGGCAAAGTTTGGAAAATCGCTTGTAATGCTTTCTTACTAAGAGGACAAACAAACTTACTTAGAGGACTTACAAACTGATACCAGTTTGTAAAAGATAACTATATCCTTATTTAATAGTGGTAAGCATAGAGAAATATAATTTATATTTTTTTTTTGGTGGTGAGAAATACAGTACTGCCCTCTTTTGGTCTTTGCTACTATCCGTCTAATAATTATTGACTAATTGACAAACAAATAATGACCTGCTTTTCCGCAAGTGCCATTAGAGCAGTGACCTCTAGAGCAGTCGCCACATCCTTCATAGAAACCAAGTCGGGGCACATTGCCCGTTGAGTAGATGTTTTCGGCATTTTCTTCAAATATATCCTTATATATTTACATATGTTACAATTTTGTTTTAATAACTTTGAATTATTATTATTATTATTATTATTATGTATTCAATGCTGATGACCTTTATATCATGATCTAGGTTTCATTGCATTGAATTGCATTGCAGATTCTCATCTCAGAGTAGATGAGAATCTACAATGTTATAAAAAAAAAGACGCGGAAAGTGACATCTGTGGTGCCACTTTTTCAAAACAAACTCGGGTGCAGGCCCTAAATTCTGGTTCTACAGATATTATATTAAATCGACGTTAGAGAAAGATGACTTTATATACAATTTTAAAATGCAATAAACTACCGATTTAATATTGAGTCATAGAACTAGAATCCCGGGACTGTTCTCAATAAGCGGTGTTCCATTTAATTGAATGGATTGCAAACAACAAAAACTATGGTACTTTATGCTGTGCTCTGTACTATACTATGCTGAGCTACGTTCATTTTGTGGCATGGTGACCTAGGTCAGACATAGAGTATTGAGTTAACCTGCAAGTAATAAATTTCCTGCATATCGCAATTTATTTACACTTGAGGAATATTCCAGTTTTCTATCACCATCTCAGCTACAGACCTTATATTATTCCTTGTTTTGTTCTATTGCCTGCCAGATTACATTTTATTATTTCAAGAACTTCAAGCGCTTTGCGAAGAAAGAAGCGCTTTGATGATGAAAATATTAACCGAAGGATCCATAAGCTCTGACATCGCACCTATGTATTTATTTTATTAACCTTTCGTGTATGACCTATGTTTGAAGTGTGATTTGTAACTACTTGATCGCTATAATACAAGCAGTGCTTTAAAAACTTAGAACTTGCGATATCAGTTCAGAATATTCAATGATATGCTTAGATATTTACCTTCCACCTTTTCGCACAATTTTTTTTTTATTTACCTCACTAAAATAACATAAAAAGTAGTTATTTTTACGGCCTAAACAGATATTGATATTTTGCATTGATATTGCCTACCATATCAAATTTTTTATAATAATACATTGCATACATACATACAAAAAATTATATTTAATTGTTATCTAAAATATGTCAGACATCTAGCCTTGGGTTTCAGTTATTAATATTGCCTCATAATATAATATCTTTCGGGCATTTGTAAACACCAATTTCAATGTCATTAACACTACCTATTTTTTTATATTTGAATAACTATTTGTTTGCATAAGTTGACAATTGTTTACTTAGCAGGTACGTCAAAAGTTGTTTACTTTATATTTTACTTCTCTACATTGATTTCCACATAAGGTACCGTGTTCTGGAACTATTATATCATTAAAATTGAAAAGCAAAGTATATGTTATCTTACTCGTAAGGTTGAGTCTCACCGGAAATTTGTCAAAAACTAATAAAACGATTAATATTTAAAAAATAAGTATCGAAGTTCGACAACGAACTGAACCTACTATGAATATTGAATTATCTTTTTGACGAGTAAATTAATTTTATTGTATTTCTCAGTATACGAGAAATACAGAGTGAATCAAATCATAAAGTAGCAGTCAGGTCCTTCACAGCAACGTAACGTACCTTTTTAGCAAAGTCAATTATTGATTAATTAGACTAATACACACCACAGCAATTTAATACTGAAGTGAAATTTTCGGTGGTAGTTTATGTTCATACTTTTGGCTTGGACACCATTTTCAAAGACATTTCAACTTCAAGTTCATAAACAATGTTAGGAACTCTGGCAATTAAATGTACTTATATAGATTCCCAAAGAAAATAGGTTCAATTTGGAATAAATAACATAATACTAGCAAAATACTTCTAACTCGTTATTTAGTGGGGGAACCATCTGAGAGCTACACCTGCAGGCTACCTCTGTGGCTACACCTCTGACCTCTGTCACTCATATCATAAGGGATTTTCGGAAACAATAAAGTCGGATTAGATTGATCACTAACAACTGATTAAGGATCAATCCTAAATGGAGATAATCAAGCGATTTTTTTGAACGCTTGGATTCGATTCAATTGTCTTAACGAAAGAATAATCAACTCAAATCATTGCTCAATTGCTCAACTCAAAGATGCTGAATCCATTGCAAAAGCAAAATGAACTTACTACAGTGCACTTTGCACAAGCACCATAGATAAGAGCTGAAACAAGCACGTGACTAGAAATTTCCTAACCACAAAAAATAATCAACTGACTTAACACATACCTTTCTCGGTGGCAAGGTTACCGAGATCACAACAGCTGATACAAGTACAGTCGATTAAATTACTTCTCAAACGATTCACACAAATATAGGATCAGTTTAGGAACGACTGGATTAGTAATCCGATCGAATCAATTAGTTGAATCTCTGTTTCCGACAACCCCTATAGATATTGATACATCGGTTCCCACCCATGCACCCTCCTTTTTCTCTATTTAATATACACTTTACTTTCTATCGACCTGTCCTTGTCTATAAATTGACATATTTTTATTTGAGGATCAGTATAAATACTTTACTTACACATCTACAAAATGATAGTTAAGTTAGATAAATCTGCTATAAATACATTTTTTTTGATACTCGTTTTACAAATATTTTTCAGTATTCTGATTTCATGCTTTTGAATATAAGAATTGTTTTCATTTTTGTAAACAATCAAAAGTTACAGGATACCAAGCCTGGCTAAAGATTCAACTTTGTGATTTGTTTTTTAGCCAGAGTCGTGAATGGTTGTGACAACATCACGGAACTTTATCAACGCCTCCAAGTACTATTGGAATACACATGTACTAGAAGTACATGTTGGTCTACTGATTACATTTATCTAATAAAAATCAGATAAGCTTTGAGATGTGATCATATGATATTCGTGCTTTTTTGGTTGTTTTTTTTTAATGCTCTGACGTTTTGTTTTTGGATCATACTGGAACCAACAAGTCCAGTAATTACTCAAAAACGGCCAAATGCGAAACAATTCGGACTAAAAGTGTCTTTTTTTACTTAAAATTTTGCATCCGCTCGACTACACTACGCTTCGCCTCGCAAATACAAAATTTCCTTGCCAAAAATTGACATTTTTAATCCTAATATAACAATAAGTAATCTCGGGAGTAGGCACAGCGTGATTTTATTAAATTATTATTTCAATAGTGAGTATAAAAAATAATGCCACGGAATATTTAAATCTGAAAAAGACACAACGACACAACGGTCAATTACGGATTTTTCAAAATATCACTAAAACTAAAAAAGATAAAATAGAATAAAACATAAATATTTTAAATCAGCATAAAAACTCTACTACAACTGAAAATTCTATAAAACTTCTGTAATTGAACTGTTTCTCTATCTCTTATAATAATAACAGATAATAATACATCAACATCGAGTTTTGGGCGCAGTGTATACTTACATATATACGGATCCGAGTGTCACATGTGATATTGAACAACAAAAAATGGCCAAATAACCCATTAATTACAATGTCACTACAGATAAGACTGATAGGATTATAACTTTATTCACCAGAGCCTGAGACTTTGTATAAGTACATATGTTCAGTCATTCTGTTAAATGAGGTTTGACGGACTAATAAAATGTATCCAGCAATAGAAATTTTCATAATATTTAAGTAAAATATTTAAATGCAATGTATCTTCTATAGATTTACCAGAATCATGCTCTGAAAATCAATCTACTTACATCATTGTTTTTCGGCAGGTTACGGAGTCCGAACAACCACCGAAGAGTGCCCAGAGGCCATCTTCGTCATGTGCTTCCAGAGCATCGTCGGCATGATCATCCAAGCCTTCATGTGCGGCATAGTATTCGCGAAAATGACCCGCCCGAAACTACGGACTCAAACGCTACAGTTTTCCAAGAACTCTGTGATCTGCCAACGCGAAGGCTTCCTCAGCCTAATGTTTCGCGTGGGAGACATGAGGAAAAGCCACATAATAGGCGCCAGTATCAGGGCTCAGCTCATCTGTGCCAAGAAAACAAAAGAAGGGGAGATTCTCAACAACTTCCAAACGGAGCTGGCCGTTAATGCCGATGGTTGTGATGGTAACCTGTTCTTCATCTGGCCTATGACAATAGTCCATCGGATAGATGATAATTCTCCGTTTTTTCACATGTCTGCAGCTGATATGCTGCACGATAGGTTCGAAATCGTAGTGATACTGGAAGGGACGATAGAATCTACGGGGCAGACCACGCAAGCGAGGTCGAGCTACTTGGCTAGTGAGGTGTTGTGGGGACACAGGTTTGAGCCGGTTGTATCTTACAATAAAGACAGACAGGGATACGAGGTGAACTACTCGAAATTTGATAATACTGTATCTGTTGATACTCCCCTGTGTTCTGCGGCAGATCTTGCCGACTTTTATAAAATGCAGGAGCACCATTCTGGTAAGTTGGACGCGTTTCGCTTTTTGTGGAAGTCTTTTCATTTGTACTAAACGACTATTAATGATGGTAGCTACTGAAGGCAAAAATAGCGGCTTGTTGAACTAAACGATTATGCGAATAGAGAACATCAAGTACGTAGGTACCCAATACACAAAACATCACTGTTTTGGTTGACTTTTCGGAAACTTGAAACATTTAGAAACGTATCGAATGTGACTGTTAGTCTATAGGTACATACAAAAGAACCAACGGATCTTTCCCCCAAGTCACCAATGTAGGATATGATTAACGACAAAGGAGTTAAAATTATTATAATGATACCGGTTTATGTTAGAAAAGAACAATTGATAAAATTAATGTGATATTAGTTAGAACATATGTTACCAGAGGATCTGAATAAGTTCTTACCCAATAAGGTGATTAGCTTCATTAAGAGGCTGTTGGGTGAAATATAAGTAGGTGTGAGCCACAATAGACATGGTCGCGATGGAGGGTCTGGTTTTTGGCCCACTTACTTTTGAACCTAATCTAACCTAACCTAGGACATATGTTGTCATATTTGGTCGTAGGTTCTCGTACAGTAATTAGAAAAAAGATAGACGCATCAATGTTGTTTGTTGTACTTTCTAAAAATACATACGGATTTGACTAGAATGGTTGTTAATTTTCAATAGTATTCGAGGTTATATTAGGTTTCACTTACGTGGCTTTACCTTGTCAGTTCTGTGTTATACAGTAACTGTGAAACTGTTTACAGTTTTATAAACATTTTGAAGAAAACAAAAAGTCATAACTTTTGATTAATAAAAAATTACTTTAGAATATATAAAATAATTGCAAATTTTCAGTTATTTGTCAGTAAATATTAGAGTCTAGATATAGACTTAATTATTTATAAATATTGCAACATTGTCCGGTAGGTTCAAACAGCCACTTGAAAGTTACGAATATAACAAATTTTAAACTATTATATGACGACAGACTGTGAAAAAAACTGTGGATGCAGTAAAAATATAAAGCTTTGTTAGAGTAATGTTAAGATATGAATCTTAAAAAAGTTATTATTCCCACAACAGTAATTAAATTAAAACTTTAAATAACGAAAATTGCAACAACAAAACGAAACAAAACTTAAAAATATTGAAAATCATATGAAAACATATATAAGCTGAAACATCTAACAAGCCGCTATTAATGATCTTTTACATGCTTCCGCTACCAGTTAGTATTTCCATTAATTAAATTAGGCATGTAACTGTACTATGAAGCTTTGTAACTAACACTCGTTTTAGTTTTAGATGTGATAGAAACCGAACCACGCACGTCTAGCGATACGACATCTCCGCAATCAGACAAATAGATATTAGATATAATCTGCATAGTTGAAATCAGGGTACCACATATGAAAAAATGTATTTTGATAGAGATTTTGCCTCTGCAGTATTTCCTAGTGCATTAGAAAGTCCTAATTTATCAGTGAAGTGTAAACTAAAGGTTTAAATTAAACCAAAAATATTGATTTTTAATTTTTTTGAGATTATATCAACTAGTTATTTAACTAAATTTTTAACAAAATGTTCCAAGTTTAAAATATTACAAATATTCTATATTGTGTAGGTATTTAAAACCTACATTTACTCTTTTTGGCATCCTGTAACAATATTTACTGCACTGGTTGGTTTCTGTACTAAAGAAGGCACGAGTAGTCGGTAATTTTCAGTTACTGAAGTGATATACCTATTTAAAAACATTTTTTTCTACAGACGTGCATTAAAAGTCACATATTTATTGACGAAAAATTACAAATTATTTGGCAGTACTGATATTAATTGTACAATTGGAGCAATTAATAATATTTATCGCTTGTGCACCATTCTACGAAGTTAGTGTATGAAAGTATTTATTTGTGTCATTGTTTAATTACTCTTATTTATTTAGGTATTATGCCACCACTGAAAAATACAAAAAATTAATAATCCACCATAATTTACAGGTAAGTAAGTCGAAATAGAATGAAATATCGACTAATATCTAATATGCCCATGGAAGTAGGTAGATAAACAAGATAAATTACAATCTGTCATACTATTCTGTACGTCAGTCAAGCTTTGACAAGTTTTGATAACGAAAACGGATAAATTTTCGAAACATAAATGTTTTTAAAGTGATGTGTTTAATGTTATAGAGTGTTAATCTGATTTTTAGTGTGAGATTTCTTGATTAGGCAAACATAATTTTCAAAAAAACCAACCTTTGACTGATCCGTCGGTTGATGAATCAGTCAAAGAAGATTCAGATGGATCAGACGTCGGAAGATTATTGATTGGTTGATTATTTTTTTTTGGTGTTTTGAAAAGTTGTACATTTAGTAACTAATTTGAGTTAGGAAAAGTTCGATTTTTCCTAATTAGTGCGGGAAAAATTTTCCCGCACACAAATAATATGAAGGAAACGAAAACCTAATAAACAAACTCGTTTCTATAACAACATTCTCTCAGGATTCTTGATTCACATTTTCGAGATTCACAATTTTATTAAAAATATATGATAAATATAGATATTGGAGCTATTTTCAAAACGCTATTAAAAGAATCATGTGTGCAACTCGTAGGAAAAGTGTCTTTTCCGCATATGGCGTATTTTTTATCTCGGCCCGCGTCTCGATGGAAAAACCTACTCCTGATGCGGAAAAAAGTTACTTTTCCTAACTTTTTCCTAAGCCACTTTTCAGTGGTGGCATAATACCCAAATAAATAAGAGTATTCTACGAAGACGAAGTGTTAAAACAAATATAATGTGGGTTTATACAATATGCGCTTTGTAGCATACCCTACATTGTTGTTTAGATTTAGTAGTAAAAAGTTGACCTGTGTAGCTGCTTCTTCAATTTCTTCATGATTCGATTCACTTTCTTTTAGAAATGGGAAACTTGTTTATTTTAACAAATTCTACATGTTACCAGAATAATTAAGTAACCATTAAAAGCATTTGAAATATTTTTAAAGAAACTTAGTTGTACTTTTAATGTTGTTTTTAGAAAACACATTTTATGATACATAAATTTAAAAAAAATGTTTTTATTTTTTCATAAGGTTGTTCTCACAAAATAAAAATTATTTTTAACAGTTAAGTCATACATATTTGTGTTTTTGTTAATTATTTTACTTCGTGGTGACAGAGGCGGTACAGATCTGAGGTCTCGATGGCTGAATTACCGAACCGAGGCTGGTTACCATCCTTCAGTGAGGCATAAAGTCCCCCCCCTCTAACTTTTGAACCACTGGGTAGATTGTGATGAAATTTGGAACGATAATATAAGACTAAATTCTGCATTTTTGACACATCAATGACAGCTCTGAATGTCAAAGTGACAGCTGGGCGCGCAATAGGAACATTGTTTGAAATGGAAATAGGGGTCGAGTGGGGACTCATTTTGAAGCTATTTTTATGCTTAAAACATTCCCCAATTTTGGGAACATTTGGTTCAGTAATTTCCAAATAAAAACCAGTAATATCGATTTCTGTTATATCATTTTCTTGCATAAATATTACAAATTATTGTAAATTATCAAAGCAAAACAAAAATTAAAAGTAAACAAATAACAATAAACCATCCCTAACCTAAAATAACCTAAATTAAAAAATTATGAAATAATTTAAATTAAACGTAGAGGCAGAAACAAATTTAGAAAACACGTGGTACTTCAAAAGATGTTGAAGATGACCTCCATGAACCTCCTGACAAATAAATGTTCCATGGGTAAGTTCTATTATAAAGATTATGTGGTAAAAAGATTATTTTATAAACTGATATTACTGGTTTTTATTTGGAAATTACTGAACCAAATGTTGTCAAATTTGGGGGATGTTTTGAGCATAAAAATGGCTTCAAAATGAGTCCCCACTCGACCCCTATTTCCATTTAAATAAATTTCCTATTGCGCGCCCAGCTGTCACTTTGACATTCAGAGCTGTCATTGATGTGTCAAAAAATGCAGAATTTAGTCATATATTACCGTTCCAAATTTCATCACAATCTACCCAGTGGTTCAAAAGTTAGATGGGGGGGAACTTTATGTCCTCACTGTATATATTGTTATTGGAAAACGACTCAGTTGATTTAGTGGGATGCATAGTAATATCGTCATTTAAAATAAATTAAGAATCATTACCATTACAATACACTTCAGAGATAAAATAGGACTAATGTTTTTCAAGTATTTTAGTAGCTGTATTATTTATTAATTTGATTTTGTGTTGTTATGTAGCATACATTAAGTTTTTCTGTTACATGTGAATTTCGAAAAATGTGATAATGTGTATGTGTTTTATATCCTATTATAAAAATGTACGCAGTAGTTTTAAGTTAGTAAAAATTATGTTAATTGTTTGTTGTAGTTGTTATTGATCTTCCATAAAAAATGTGCTAGCAGTAGATTTCATCTGAAAAACAGGATTTTCAAAATTAGTCGGCTTTTAAATCATTACTAATACTTATAAACAATCCCTTCATAGTCGCTTTCGGAATATCTACTTTTTCAAGTAGTCGAAAATTTTTATTAAATTATACAGGGTGTCCAGTTAGTGTTCCCTCGGAAGATTGTACAAGAACGGCTAACTTTATAAAAAAACTTTCTTAACAAAACTTTTAATATTTCATCTTTACTACAACGTAAAATTATTTAGAATTATACAAGGTGTCACAAAAACGAGTTACACAAGAAAGTATAATTTTTTTTAATAGAACACCCTGTATATTTTTTCATTTTTGGATTCTACAGAGAATTCTAAACACATTTCATGTAGGATGTCCTACACCTATCTTCAACTGTTTTTGAAATATTGACAGGTGAATATTGACATTTTTGCAACTTTGACACCCTGTAAAATCTAAGCGGTTTGAGATCAAGCAAAACGGTTTGCACATTCCTGTCTTAACTTTTCATAAGCTATCGTGCAGTCAGTCATAACTTGGAAAATGAAATATTTAGTTTTCTAAAAAAATATCGAAATATCTGGGCAGCCTGTGTATTAGACATAGAAAAGACTGATTCAAATCCCCCTAATATGATGTGTAGAATCCAAAAATCAAAAAATGGATAGGATGTGTTGTTTAAAATAACTTGGAGGCAACTTCTGGTATAACCGAAAGTGCCACGAGAAAATCAACGTTTTATTTTACTACTTTTAACACTTTTTAATCAAAAATTAAGCGGGTCAGAGAGATAAGAGTTTACCTTTGCGATCTCATCCCTTTTATTTGAAGAAAATATACTCGAAAATCGATGTGTCCAAATTTTCACTTGTTAAAACAAAGTAAGCTCTGAGATATTCTAATGGGTAGTCACCGTGGGACACACTGTATATAGGTCATTTAAAATAACACAATTATTGTTGTCCACTTCTGATAGAAACGAATATAACAAAATGTGTCCATTAATTTTACTAGATAAAACTTGACTTCATATGGTGCACCGAAAACCAAATTTCAATTATACGTATCCCTGTATATAAATATACTGCGGTCTTAATATGTCTTTATGTAAAATAGGAAAAATCTTTACATGTTTTAGAAGTAGGTCAGTTTATGTTTTTTATAGAACCGTTTTTGTAAAGACCCTATATTTCAGAATCAGATAAGAAATCCTCCCATGAAGAAACCAACCCACATTCACCTTACGATTTTCTTCTGGAGTCTGAAACTCAAGGACCATCCAGTCGAGAACCAGAGAGTAGTTCTCTAGGTCCACCGGAAACATTTGCTAGCCATCAGCAGCAAACACAAATCGACGAACCCTTTGAGTTCCCAGAAACCGCTGCCGCTTCTGAAAACTATTTTACGTTCCCAACCACATCTGCAGATGAAAGCTCGCAAAACTTGCCTGGGTTTGTGAGGACACCAAGCCACTATGACTTTTTGCATAAGAAATATTATGATATACCGGAAGAGGATGAGGATGATGACATGGACATTGGAGATAGCCAACATTGGAGAGTTTAAGAATGATAAACTAGATACTGATAGAAAAGAAGAAAATGTGGTAATGTGAAAATGTATTTCTCGACAGTGACTATCCGGTCAATAAAACTCGATGGCAAATAGCATGGATATGAGCTTTCTATTGTAATTTATGAGTGTTCGGAAGATTCTACCCTTAACTGTTCCGTTCTCCCTCTCGATCTCTATGGCAATATTCAATTATACCCCACAGTGGTAGTAAAAATTAATTCTTTCTATGAAGGTGTTTAAAAGAAATAAAAAGTCACTCTTGCAATATTTCCTTTTTATTTCTTCTTGTACCCCATTTCTTTATGGCTATGCTCAAATAGTATATTGTGTTATTAGAATAAAAAGTGATATTATTTCTGATGAGTAGTTGTTTGTGTTTGTGAGGCGAAGGGTTATTGTAGCCGAGCGAATATAAATCTGAGAGTCGAAAACATCACTTTTTATCAGAATAATACATACTATTTTTCTCCAACCCTCTGAGGTGATTAATTTTTTGAATTAATGTTCTTTACAAACATCTAATATGAATATTAAATCGTGTTTCAAATAAATATCAGTGCGGCCATGACATTTGCTTGGATTTTAATGAAATGTCAAATTAATTAATAAATTGACAAATGTTATTTCACTTTTAAAATCGGCAGAAGACAATAGTTATTTGTTTTCCTATCGGCAGAAAAGCACAAGATTTAATACCGCGGCTGGTGTTAGGAAACCAGCCTTCATTAAATCTGCTTTTCTGTCGTGTGAAACATATAATTTTTCCTCCAAATTTGTTCCAATTTCACGCAAAATCGTCTTTTTTATATTTATTAACTGAATCATTATTTCTCAGAACTGTCAGTTGGAAATTACACGTCACGTCAGATTGTTTTTTATACAAGGATAAATGTCTGAAAAAATGTAGTTTTAATTTTGACGCTTGAAGAAAAAATTGGATGTCACTCGGAGTATAAAGCTCTTTATGTGTTTTGCCCAGTTTACACAGCCTTGGCTAACGCCTCGGCTGTGGCTAAGCTTGGTGGTTAGGCTACCAAACTACTGTAATTTTGTTTTATTTCGTAAAAAATATGGAACAATAACCTTCTCAGCTCAAGAAATAATGTTCGCCTTCTACTCCTAGTAATAATACTATTTCTATATAAGTAATATATAAGTATAAGTAAGTAAGTATAAGTAATACACTATTTCTTCAGCTGATTTAAAAGTGTTGCCTAGCAACTCATTCACTTTTATCCTAGAAATGAAAACGATAACTTTAATACCAGATATGGGTATCAAAACTAGCGTCTTTAAGACTATTGGAGAAAACTATATATTTTATATCCTACAGTGTCTCCTAAAATTCCTGGGACGGCAAGATATCGTAATTAATAATAAATTTTAGATAAGATGCACATGTATGGATGTGCGTCAAAAAATACATATATTTTGTAATTTTTTGCCGTATAAACGAATGTTTAAATTTAATCCCCATACCATAAGGTTCCTTCTATTTTTTTCAATAAATTGCACGGTATGGCTTGTGATACGTCATTTGAAAGATCTTTTCATTCTGTTTGCAAGGATGTACAGGTTTAAAAAAAATTAGGAAACAAAAGAGTTAAGTACTACATATATCATTTTTTAACTAAACCAACGCTAAACAAATTGAAGTAGTGTGGTAGGAAGACGCTATAAAGATCATTTTCATATACAAAAATGAATTTACTGGGCGTGGCAAGTGTAGTAAGAGTCAGATATATATATAAAAGAATGTTTCATAAGCATAATGAGTGAGAAAAACAATATCGATTCTTTGCTAGGCCACAAACACTACAATGTCTTTCTTCAACATGGCTTTTATGGCAACTATTTATGGTCACACCTCCCTCACCATTAGAGCTATGCCCATCAACTCCTATATCAATGTATTCGACATTCTATCGAAATCTGTAAAAATATACAGGGTGTTCTATATAAAAATATAAGTTATGGTAAACATATCCTCTTTGGGACTCCCTTTATAAATGTTAATAACATAAAAGTGTGCCCCCTTCAAATAAATATTGACATATCCCAGTATTTTCCATGAAAATCAAATCTTTAACAATCGAGGATATATTTTTCGTTGACTTACCCTGTATAAGCAAGTTCAACATAGCTGATATATTTTTTATAATAAAACAAATATAAATTCATTTATATATTTTATTTCTCCCATTTCCACCTATTTCCATATGGTATTATATTTTTATATATTCCAAGATATTCTTTTTGCGATATTTCAATTTATTAAAAAACATTTTGGAAAAAATAAATAAAAAATAAAACGTACTTTCTTTTTTCCATCTATCTACATTACATTAACTTTTCAACAATTTTTTAGTGAATGTTGGTTATTATTTAAAAATTAGTACCAACAGTGTACAAGAATAGTTTTGTTATTCCTTGTGGAAACAAAGGTTACATTAAAGTTTATATGTAAATTAAAATATATTTGTTTGCAACAACTATACAATTTCTTGCTTTGTCAAGTTTTTTGTTTACTCTGTAATTTGGCATTTAAGTATACGTTTCTGCTGTTAATTAACATTATTTCAACAAACAAACTTATTTTTTGGTTCACTTCTTGCAAATACAGCATAACAAATAATATTTCTATAAAACCTATAAATCTAAAGTTTGAGAAATAACTCGGGCACCATCCTTGTCACAATATTCACAACCCCGATTTTTTTGATTTTCAGGAAATGTAGGTGCAGGAGATGAAATTTTGGTTTGTCATTGTTTTCACTTTTTATTAACTTTATTGTTAACTGCTAGCTTTAATTTTTTTTATAGATATCAAACTTCAATTTTGCCAAATAATTAATTTTTTTAACAGCAAGAACAATAAATGAAGCTGCAAATCTGGTGAAGATCTGTTGTATGACAGTTAATTTTGCTCGTCTCATGGATTCACACACTGGTTAGTATAATATTCGATAGCCAATGACGTGGATAATTCAATACTGATTGAAGATTGAACTAACTATTCAAGCAGTATTGATATATGCGTCCTTTTTCCAAAACATGGGCAATTCTTATGTTATTTGTTAGAACTTGTTGATTGAGCTTAGCATTAAAATCGGTTGTTCTTTATAAATAAATACAATTAGTGATAATTAGTTCAAAAACTGGACTGTTTTCTACTGAGTTCAGTAGTATGATGTCTCAGGATTTGCGAAGATAAAATAAGTACCATTATTTTGCATTAACATTAAAATATACATTATTAAAAATTTTAGAAACTTTAGTTAAACATAACTTATCCGCTTCATGAAGAAATCTTTGAAATTTTCAAAAATATGTTTACCTACTTAATCTGACCATACATATATAATTTTATTATTATCGTAATAATAAAAAGTGGTAGTAATATCTATAATGACACTTATTGGAAAAAATAATTCATTTCATAGATTTACATAGATTTCAAAAATTCAAGGGATACGCATTAGTTCATGTACATCATACAATAATATTGTATTGTTCAGTAAAGTGTATTGTATATGTACCTATAGTATTGTTCAAGACTTGGCATTATTTTTACAAAAGCATTTTCACGTACATATTCCTTTATTTTTTCAGGTAGGTAATGTATGTAATGCATTCAGGTTATTTTTCTTCGAACTGCATAAAAATTGTTGTTATTAAGACCAATTAAAAAAGTACTAGAACCAAAATATGTTGAATATTCGATGTTATATCATTTTATCACTTGTTAAATTTAAAACCTGCAAATTAATCAGAGTACAATGATTTAAAATAGCATTCCTAATTAAAATTATTATAATTTTGTACGTACAGGGTGAGTCAAGTAAGGCGGACTACAGATTTCTTGGTTCCTACTGCAGAAGTAATACGACCAAAGGTTGGTGTTACAATTTCTGTTGTGAAATAAAGCAAATCGGACCTTTGATATAGAGGGAGTGATCAAAAAACGATTCTTGAAAAGTTTAAAAAACAATATGACATGACTGTAATCTACATTATATTTAGATAGTCCAACATGTTAGGGAAAAATGTAAGTACACTTAAAATTTCAATTTTGCACCTTTAATTTATTGAGATATTATTGCATCTTTTGATTTTTATTTATATTTTCATTCATATTGTTATCTTGTAGAAGGTAAAACTGATGTTGGTACCTCAACTTGGCTCCGTGACTTGAACCATTTATAGTAATTACTAGAATACAAGGCAAGGCTGAGGCACTGGTTAAGAGAGGCTCTAGTATACAGTTTACAGGGCCCGAACCAGTGCTGGGGCTTCCGCCTAGTTATGTAGCAAGGTCCATTGGAAACTGGATCAAGGAAAGATCAGAGGAAGAATGGTTAAACGGAACAGGGCTGCGACAAGCCAGGCTCTTAATTGAAGGGCCTTGGTCGAACGCAACTCGATCAATACTTGCGCTAAGTCGTAACAGCATAAGGATTGTCACAGGACTGTTGTCACGGACATCTTAACAAGCGCTTTAACACTAATGCCTTAGTGATACTAGAAGGTGCAGGTTTTGCGGACACGATGACGAGGACTTCATTCACATCCTCTGTCGCTGTGCCTGCCTCATGGTTAAGAGACACAAACATCTGGGCGCAGCATTTCTCCTGCCTCAGGACATTAGAAAGCTTCCCCTACAACGGGTGTTGGCCTATGCGCATAGCACGGGTCCCTTCCAATAGCTCCCGACTAGCGGCAGGCACAATGGGTCGACAGACCTGAGTGCTGCGGGTAACCACCGTCTACCAACAACAATAACAGAAGACAAGGCAATGAAGCCCTAAACAAGTGGGTTTACGAACATAAAACGGCAAAACAAATATGTATTCGAATAGCAATTAACCTACGACTTGCTAAGAAAAGTTTACGAGTTTTTAACAAGAGGCCCGACAAAATTAAGAATATTCGGCTACTGAATTGCAGGAAAACTCTAAACGAACGTCCTAACTCGATACTTCAAGCTCGCAAGATACATGTCTCATAGAAATAGAGGAGAATCCTACTAGTCCAGACTATGACGATCAAGAAGAAACATTCCTTCACTTTTTGGGTAAAAGTGCGATTCAAGGAAAACTAAGGGATGATGTAGTATCGATGAGCTGCCCAGAGAGAAAGAGAAGGGAGCTCTACTTCTTCGTATGGAACATGTAGGTTTTAAGAGGATCAAAGAATGAAGAATATAGTTTCCTCCTCTAATTTCACTATAAACTAATACAGCTAGGTTCACTCACCTAGGAAGGTCTTTTTAGTATGTACCAACAATGTTTTCTTACATTATTTAGTGACCTGTTCCTAATTATGGTTAAAAAAACAAGTCGTGGTAGATACGTGGGAATATCGTTCAAAACTTAATTCGCCTTAATTTTTTTCGTTTCAGATGATCAGAAAATACACGTGTAAATCCCAAAGACAGAGCCGATCGATTAGACAATTAATAATACCATAGCTCCAACTTAACCTGCGTTAGAAGTTCACTAATGGTGAAGTTCACCCTTGGTGTAATATTGCGTGTGTTTTAGAAATATATAATGTCTCAAATATATAAAAACAATATCTCTACCTCTTATTATATATACGTATAGACAAGTTAATTAAAAATTTCCCGCGGAATTGGGATTCGAACCTCTGGTTTAAGCGAAGAAAACACTAAACCGACTACGACTATGAGAGAAACATCTACCAAATATTGATCCCCTGACTATGATTATGATTGTTCTCCCCTTTTTCTTTATTTGCCACTCCTTCATTTTACCTAATAATTACCTACCTAATTAATTTAAGGGCAAAATATTAGTTTTCCAACTCTTGTTATTTTACCTCACTCAACATAATAATAAGATCTCTCAGATTCACAAAAAAGGTTCAGAAGAAAGATTCACTCTTTGTTTTCGTGGATCACCCAGTACGTTATATACTTATTCCATCAAGCCAAAAATTCTTCATACTTCCGCGCAAAAATAAATTCGTTGAATAATTTTTATGGTCCTGTGATTCAGTTACAGTAAGCATAGAAAGTACTATCACCGGGAGGAAGAGGTACCTATATATATACCAAAGGCATTCATCATTCAACAAGCAGTTGTAGTTTGGTATTTTTTCTTTCTTACACCTCCAACATGAAGTTTCTGGTAAGCTACTTTAAGAAATTAACATTCGTTAATAAACTATAGAAACAGAGCATGTCACATTTTTGTACGTTATCGTTACAAGTACCTTTTAATAATACAGATTGCAAGTTGAAAAATACATAATACCATAGACTGTTATAATAAAAAATTATATTTGACAAATAAACATTTAATGAAATAATATCCTCTTTTTGTGTGTACGATAACGGTTTTGTTTGGTTTTCTAAGAACTTTAGAATGGCATAGTTGGTTATTTTTTTAGTTGATAGTTTCAGAGAAAGTAACAATAACTTTATCTTTTCTTATGGGCGCCATATTGGATTTGATCATTTTCGAACTCAGCGAATTTTTCTGATTAATTTGATGTATATATGCCATACGTATGAAATAGGATTGATGCGCCAAATATTTTTTTTCTGAATATTAAATTCCTTAGCAGGAAACGAAAAAGGGATTATATGATTCAAAAAATATTTTGAAATAACTTGTACATTAGAAAACAGAAAATAACTGTAAGGAATATCTAGCTTAATACGATTTTTTAAGTAGTAATTTTTTGGTAAAGTCATATTAAGGATCTGCTGTCGAAAAAATTTATAATTGTTTGTTATTTTGTACCTAAATCCTACCTATAGTATTTTTTTATTTTTTTTACTTAACGTATAGTTTTAATATTATTTATTGGCTTATTTAACTGTTTACATATTTCTTTATATAGGAATTAAGCCAAAAAGTGAACTAAGAGATAAATTATTAATGAAATTATCAAATAATATGGTTCTTCATCTTAGTTAACTTTTTGGTTTAATTCCTATATATCGAAAGATGTACAACAACTTATATTGAATTATATATAGTATTTTCTCCTATAGATTTCCCAATAAATTCGAGGAAGAAATTACAAATGTATTGTATTTTTCAATTGAAAAACGAAATTATGAAATTTTATAAAAATGTTCTTAGAAACATGTAAAAATGTTTGTCTTTGTGCTTTTCCTCAGCACTGTATATCCAAAATACAAAGAGTGCCATGACGATCTTTAATTAGACACACCCTTTGCACATATACAGTGAGGACATAAAGTCCGTCCCCCCCCTCTAACTTTTGAACCACTGGGTAGATTGTGATGAAAGTTGGAACAATAATATATGATTAAATTCTGCATTTTTTGACACATCAATGACATCTCTGAATGTCAAATTGACAGCTGGGCGCGCAATAGGAAAATTTTTTAAATGGAAATGGGGGTCGGGTGGGGACTCATTTTGAAGCTATTGTTATGCTCAAAACATCCCCCAAATTTGAGAACATTTGGTTCAGTAATTTCCAAATAAAAACCAGTAATATCAGTTTATAACACACTCTTTTTACCACATAATCTTTATAATAGAACTTACCCATGGAACATTTATTTGTCAGGAGGTTCATGGTGGTCATTTTCAACATATTTTGAAGTTACACGTGTTTTCTAAATTTGTTTCTGCCGTTAAAAATTTTTTTTTAGGTTTAATTTAAATTATTTCATAATTTTTTAATTTAGGTTATTTTAGGTTATGGATGGTTTATTGTTATTTGTTTACTTTTAATTTTTGTTTTACTTTGAATAATTTACAATAATTTGTAATATGTATGCAAAAAAATGATATAACAGAAATCGATATTACTGGTTTTTATTTGGAAATTACTGAACCAAATGTTCTCAAAATTGGGTGATGTTTTGAGCATAAAAATAGCTTCAAAATGAGTCCCCACCCGACCCCCATTTCCATTTAAAAAAATATTCCTATTGATGTCAGCTGTCATTGAGGTGTCAAAAAATTCAGAATTTAGTCATATATTATCGTTCCAGATTTCATCACAATCTACCCAGTGGTTCAAAAATTGGAGGGGGGGGACGGACTTTATGTCCTCACTGTATACTACCCTCTGATTAAAATATCCTAGTTAAAAACATTCTCTGAGTCGCGCTTGATCGAAGTTCACACAAACCTTAAACACAAAACGAAATATTTCCAGTTTTGCACCCTGCTCCTAACATCTGCAGTATTCGCCGAAGAATCAGCGAAGAAGAAGAGAGGACTTGAACTTGGCGGCGGTTTTGGCGGAAGCTACGGCGGCAGCAGCTATGGGGGCGGCTTTTCCGGAGGTCACGGAGACCTCGGAGGATCTGGGGGAGGCCTCATCGACCTCGGGGAACAGGTAGGCAGCAGCGGTCACGGTCACGGTCACGTCCACCACATCACCATCCACAAGAAAATCCCCGTGCCAGTGCCCCACCCCTACCCAGTGCCCGTCATAAAGAAGGTAGCCTATCCAGTCAAAGTCCCTGTAGCTGTCAAAGTCGACAAACCCTACCCAGTACATATCGTCAAGCCATATCCAGTCCATGTAGACAAGCCTTACCCTGTTAAAGTAGTGAAGAACATCCCAGTACCAGTCAAAGTTCCATACAAGGTGCCAGTGCCAGTGAAGGTTCCAGTCCACATCCCCAAACCTTTCCCAGTTGCAGTCCACAAGCCTGTACCAGTCGCGGTTCCTGAAATCAATATTGTAAAGAAACCAGTACCAGTTTTCGTGAAGGCTAGTGAGCATGGAAGTTTTGGTGGTGGATTTGGAGGAGGATTTAGCTCTGGTAGTCACGGGTTCTCCTCTTTTGGAGGCGGATATGGTCATTAAGTTACAGTGGGTTCGTTCTAACAAAAAAATCTTACTAGTCTCAAGCTGTAAAGAATATGCATCAATTTATTTTCTGATATATTCCTCTTACTGCTTGTAGGAACAAACCTGGCGTCTTCTTTTCGGTTATCTTAAATTAAGATCTAGTTCTCCAGAATGTACCTCTTTTTAAATGTAATTAGCTTTAAGTTAAAGAATTTTTACATTTTAAGCAAAACAGAAACAGAGTGTTCAACTGCGATACTGTTTTGGTAGCATGATTTTTTGCCAGATGTACTTTTCTATTAACAAGTGGCAGATAGTTCATGATTTCCAATTCAGTTTTTTCCATGTGTTTATTATTATTAACCTCTAATATGTGTCTCATTGTTGTCTATTTTTAAATAATAAAGAGTTTTCTACATATTTATTTTGCTTCACTCTTCTTTATCAACCTTTAAAACACACAACTGATATTAAAATTTTCAGGTGGAATTTTAAAAATTATTAGACATTTACAGTGTGCCTTTTTATAAAAAACTACATAATCCCATAAATTTCGAAGATGAAAACAGTCCGAAAAGCCACACAGGGTATCAGTTACAGATGAAGCGAAAGTTGCCTGCTTTTTATGAACTGATTATTACATTTTTGTAATGGCACTGTTTGATAATAAATTATTTAAGGTAAAATGGCAACACTATCAAGTGTGCAAGTAATGTTAGTTGGTCTGTAATACTATTCAGCGGCGCGGGATCAAATTTTAATAACTAAATTTAAAAATATATAAGTGCCTAACTTGGTCATTCTTTAGAATTTCAAGAAATTATTTCAAATGTATATTCTTCACACAAAAAAATAATTGCTTGTATCAAACATACACGTTTTATAATAACTATATTGTATGTTCGTATATGAGCAAACATATTATTATTTAGATTTTCAAAGGAAATGTATTGTATAATCGATTTTAAAAGACACATGTTCTTAAATACGGGTGTGAAAACAGCAGTAAAGCAGCTTAAAACTACGGAAACACCCGAATCTCCATAACCGTTGTTACTTAGAAAACAATTCACTACATTGCATAAAATTTTCTTGACCATTAAAATTTTGTATACCAAAATGTTTAGTTATAAAAGAGCACCGAATTTTTATCAACTTCAAAAGGGATGTACAGAGTCGAAGGGGTTGTAAATATTTTGAAAAATCCTAACATTGGAAGTAAATCGCAGAGCACAATTATTGTGCTTTCAGGGATGATTGGTAGCTTGATTTTCAATGTTTATTAAAAATTTCTTCTTCTTTCAATAGGTCCCAGGGGGTCGAACGAGGTTGTAGATAATTAAATGAATTATCTACAACCCCGTAACGGAAATGAAACTTTCTGGGATGGTTGATAGTATAATTTTACATCTCCAGGTAAAATTTCATGGACTTACAATGAGTCCCAGGGGTCCTAGGGGTTTGTAAATATTTTGAAAAATCGTAACTTTGGAAGTAAGACGAGGAGCACAATTACCCTTCTGGGATGGTTGCTAGCTTGATTTTCAATGTTCAGTAAAAATTCCATTGACTTCCAAAGGGTCCCAGGGGTCCTAGGGGGTTGTAAATATTTTGAAAAATCGTAACTTTGGAAGCAAATCACGGAGCACAATTATTATTGCAGTTTTAGGGATGGCTGGTAGTATAATTTTACATGTCCAGATAAAATTTCTTGGTCTTCCAAAGGGTTCCATGGGGTCGTGGGGGGTTGTAAATATTTGGAAGAATCGCAACTTTGAAAGTAAGTCGCGGAACACAATAATTGCGCTTTCTGGGATGGTTTGTAATTTGAATTTCAATGTTCAGTAAAAATTCCATTGACTTCCAATGGGTCCCAGGGGTTCGTAGGGGGTTGCAAATACTTTGAAAAAATCGTAACTTTGGAAGTAAATCGCGGAGCGCAATTGCGCTTTCAGGGATGGCTGCTAGTTTGATTTTCAACGTTCAGTAAAAATTTCATCGACTTCCAATGGATGCCAAGGGGTTGTCGAGGGGTGTAAATACTTTAAAAAATCATAACTTTGGAAGTTAATCGCGGAGCGCAATTGCGCTTTCAAGGATAGCTGGTAGTATAATTTTACATCTTCAGTTAAAATTTCATGGACTTCCAAAGGGTTCCATAGGGTCGTAGGGGGTTACAAATATTTGGAAGAATCGTAACTTTGAAAGCAAGTCGCGGAGCACAATTGCGCTTTCTGGGATGGTTTGTAATTTGAATTTCAATGTTCAGTAAAAATTTCATCGATTTCTAATGGCGTAGCGTAATGTAATGGGAAAACACATTTCCCACACTCCAAGTACGCCCTTTACACTTAAATTAGTCGTTACACGTTATACTATACCACCCCAATAAACTATGGCCACTGTACTTGACTCATGGATGGAGTGGTGGGGTTGATACGACAAATTAAACTATCTTAAATTTAAATTTAAAATTTCAAAAGTATGTATGTCAAATTTAAACGGTCTTTTTACAATAATTTAATTTTTAAATGTAGATATCTATTTTAGATATATTTATAATAAGACTATCATTAATTTTTTATGTAAAATAATGAAAGTTTTCATTCAAACGTAAACGATACACTTGTAATGAATATTTTGCTATTTGAAATTACAATGAGATCGTTAAGTTAAAACTATATTTTGAATATATGCTAGTTTCTTTGTTAATCGTCAAGAATAATATTTTCAAACATCTTATATTCAAGGGAACTCTCTAAATTATTGAATTTAATATAATAATTTAAATATTCTCATATACTTATCATAAGATTCATCTTTTTGATGTGTTGGCTACTAGTACTATGAAGTACTCCTCCAAATATGACCCTCACTTAAAAATACACCCTGTATATACGATATATCTATCCAATGTGCAATACATACATACGATACATTGTTTATTGTACCTTACTATATTAAGGAAATTTATAATATAATGAGAATGAGATCCGGTTTCGACAATCTGTAAACATGACATGATATTGACATATTGCATACTAACTGAGGGTTAGTTAGAGGTTTTAGCGACAGTAAGTGCCCTAAAAATATACAACAGATACATTAATATAGGTACAGTTATATCCAGCTTTAGGAATTATGGATAGAATTGCTTGGATAGCAAGTCAAATAAAGGACAAAAGAAGGTAAGAAAAGTACAAACCAGTTATAAAAAGTTTCTTAAAAGTTATTTTATTGGTGAATTTGATTTTAGTAGAATTAAATAGTCTTAAAACTTATACAACAAAGAACAAGATATTTTAGATGAAAATTATATTGTCGTACAAATTATATGTAAGTATACTTACTTCATATTATTTTTATTACAATTTAGCAAAAGTTCACAATATTGAGTGTTTTATTACGAACGGTAGTCCAATTGTAGTAAATTTTCTGTATAAAATTGCATATAAAACTACTCGAATTTCAATATGGAATTAATGTTTAATATTGCAGTATAGCAAATAAGAATCCAACTTGAACTTCAGGAAGTCCTTAATTTCACTGAATATTAATGTATTTGGCAAATAATAATAATAATATATCTATCCCCCATCATTCTCATCTTAATAATGAGCCCGGAAGTCAGAGACTAGTATGGGAGAGGGAGCGGCATATTAATATTTTGCGGGCCGCAAGCGCGCCCAGAAACGGCTTAAGATGTTATAACTTTAACTACCATTTAGTACGAGATTAAGGGAAACCTGGAAAACCTTATTAATTAAAGTATACAATAGGTTGTTAGCCATTTATTCAGTGATATTGCAGTACTAGTTGCATATTAAGAATGCTACCAGCCTTATGCACACAGATTTAATGTTGAAGCAATTAGAAAAAGCTGACCACGCTGAGATTCGAACCGTCGTCAACCGCGGAGAATGATAAAAACCTGACGTCTTTAACCGCTCGGTCACCGAATTCCTACAAACATTACAAATGATAGCAATAATAAAATTGAATATTAATAGTTCAGAAAACCAAAATAGTACAATAAACTATTTTTCTTATACGGAAATATTAGATTAAATTAATTTTAGCCATGAAACTTTGGTTTAAATATTACAATTATTGACAGAGTGCATATTCATTAGTTACTCATCTTGCTACTCTGTTTAATCTTTATTTGAATTCCGGTATATTTTCTGAAGTCTGGAAGAAATCAAAGATTTCTCCGATTCATAAAAAACGTAACAAGTCTGATGTTAATAATTACAGACCTATAAAACTCGTTAGCAATTTTGCTAATGTTTTTGAAACTGTCCTGCATGGTATACTTTATGCTCATATTCAGGGGCTTATTACTCCTCAGCAGCATGGATTTATGAAAAATAGATCAACAGTATCAAACTTAGTTTGCATTACTCAATTTATCTCCGAAAATCTTGATACAAATAAGCAAGTTGATAAGTTAGATCATAATATTCTGCTTTTAAAACTTAATCTCTTTGGACTGTCTAATACTTTATTAAATTTTTTTTAATCTTTTCTGAATAACAGATGTAGGTATGTTGATTATTCTGGATGTAAGTCTGCCTTATTTTTAGTTAAATCGGGTGTACCTCAAGGATATATTCTGGGGCCACTGTTATTCGTAAAATATATATATATAAACGACATTATTCATGGTCTCGACTGCTATTATCTTTTGTATGTGGCCGATTTAAAGATATTCAATTACATTGATACTTCAGAGGATTGCGCAAAGTTACAACTTTGTTTAGATAATGTTCAGAATTGGTGTACTGCTAACAATCTTACCAAGTCAAGGGCTAAAAGACAGTGGGAACGGAAGGAGCCTCACTCCGACGAGTACATTCTTTTTGGTATAAATTTCAATTTCAAATAGCAATTAATGTAATGTTTAAATAATAACTAATGTAAGATTATATGTTATTGTTATTATTAACGTTTGTTTTATATGTGATAGGAGGCCATTTGGTGCGTTCATCAGAAACAGGAAGCTAAAAAGACGGGCCATTTTGAAGAATGGCGAATACAACATCCTTCCACCAAAGTTTCCAAAAAGGTACTTCTACTATATCCAGGATATTTTCACTGGTCTGGTGGACGCCGAGTGGAAGTGGACCTTGCAGGTGTTAGGAATAGGTTTCTGTGGAGGTTGGTTAATATTTTCCCTTATATGGTGGCTTATCGCGTTCGTACACAAGGACCTACACGAGGATCATTTGCCTGCTCGGCAAGCAGAGACAGGTAACAGTTATTTGTATAGCAAACTTTAGAAATATAGTTCAACATACTATCGAAAGAAGTTTTTTTGTCAATTTTGAGCTGGTGAGTTATCCACAACACGTAAAGGCAATACACTTTTCTCCTTATATATTTCCATAATGAAGATAACGTCATCTAAAGATATGAAAAGTGGATCTTGTGGGAAGGAATCTTCCACAGATGATACTTTGACAATGAAATACGAAGTGAGGATCAAGAAAAGTTCAATGATTCGGTGCTTTGTGGTAAAATTGGGCTTTTGTATTTCACACCAAAGATATCAATGCTAGCTCATGATAAGGAAAGCCACTTTCAATTATAGAGGATCTTGTTATGTATGGTAAATATTAAAAAAACTTTCGCATAACATCAGCCTCTTTCTCAACCCCACCATTTCTGAAGACTTCTAATTGAAATCTTTGATGTTAGATCCCTACGATCGATCGTTTTAAAGGCTAGAATTGTAAATTCACTGAACCTCTATACATTAAGTTTCATGCTTTTTAAAAATCTTCAATCTTCGTAATAATATTTTGATGTCAACCAAGTGACATTATAAGATCGCTTAGTAGATATTTGACCTATCCTGTATAATATCTACCCACTCATCACTGGTTTCAGGTTGGACACCATGCATTCTGAACATCCACGGCTTCCCTTCCTGCTTCCTCTATTCCCTAGAAACCCAGCACACTACAGGGTACGGTTTGCGGGCCATCACCGAGGAGTGCCCAGAGGCGATCTTCATCTTGTGCTGCCAGTGCATCATTGGTATGATAATCGACGGGTTCACTGTGGGGGTGGTAGTCGCCAAAATGATGCGGCCGAGGCTGGCCAACTTTACCATTCAGTTTAGTCGTAACGCTGTAGTCGCTTTGAGGGATGGAGAAATGTGCATGATGTTCAGGGCGGGAGATATAAGGAAGGCCCCACTCGTAGGTGAGAAACAATGAACGGAGGAGTGGTTTGAAAAGTGATTCTGCCTAAAATTAGCAGAAAAGTGAACGAAGGTAAAATTGTTCTAGGCTGGATACCTATCTAGTACGTCGTCAATTTTATCAAAACATTCATTTTGTACCTATATTGATTCATTACAATTTTTCAGTCATTGCATCTATTACACCAAAGAGTTCTAATACCATGAAGATTTCTATGAATTCGTGTTTTAGTTTTCAGTACTAACCAGAAATTATATACAACTTATGTGGTTTTTCGAAAAACTTTCACTTATTTAGCTAAATACGTAAGTCTAATTCACCGTTTTCAAAATTTTGCATGTAAGGGTGTTGCGTTGAAATTTAATAAGTTCATTTTCATTATTTATTTATTTTTTTAAGCAACTCATAAAATCTGAATCCAAAGGATCTCTTTTGCTTGTTAAAGGAGACAAAATTTTAGATTTTAATAAAATGAATAAACCTTAAAAGAGTTAAAGAGTTCTAACTCTTAGAGTTGAACTCTAAAGAACTAAATAAAAAAAGCATTTTGATAATGCAACAACTGACTTTTCCGGAAATCGTGATATGTTGTTATATCTCATTCTCTCAATAATCTCTGCATAGTGTTCTTTATCTGTTTGAATTATCGAGTTCTTCCGTATATTTCGTCACCAATTTAGAGACAGCTGTCTGTTTTCCGCACTAACTAGTTGGTTTATTTTTTCTTCTCAGTTCCTAAACCTAATTTTTTGGCACGAAAATATCTACTATCTATCTGCCGCCTATCTACTTGCTTTATTTTATTTCACTCTGCCAGAATGATTTTGTGCTTCTTGCTATTTCTCCAAGAAGGATGAACTATTGCGAAAATGCTATCAGTTTTTTATTCCTTTTAATTTTTTGCTTAAATTTCTTATATAGGAATCAGGTATAATCAGGGTTTCATCACCAATCATCCTTGAGTGGCTTTATGGTACACTGGATTGTATTTGATTCTCCTCTCTATGCCCAATTCTTCTTCTCTATGCGCCAGTTTTCCGAGATTTAAATCAGCTTGCAATTACAATCCGCCAAACAACTTTGTATGAAAAAATACTATATACTTACGGTATTAGCTGCAATAATAACAATCATGTCTCTCCCTGCATTCTAAGCACAATTATTGTTAGTAGTTAGGGTCAATATATTATTACTTTCTAGGCTTCATTAATGCCCAGAAATGACTTAGGATGATAAATCTTAACAAATAATCATTCATTAAACATTATTTTTATTGTACCTTATATTCTTAACAAACTATATTTCGCACTTTTCGTTATATTGTATGTCCAATCCTTTCAAATATTCACGTATTGGCCAATCTCAGTTCTTTTAACTACTCATTGAATGTGCCTTTCAATGCAAAAACTCATAATCTGCCGCTACGCGTATTGTTTAAAATTAACCATATTTCGGGGTTCACTATCGATCCACTTATAGAAATCTTTATTATAGGGTCACTTTTCTACAAAAGCGTAGAAAGGAGATCGTGTGAAATAATTTTATAATTGCCAGTTTAAACTGTCAATTATAGATAATTGTCAGTTTAAACTGGCAATTGTACATACTGTCAATTATACATAAGTGACAGTTTAAACTGGCAATTATACCTAATTGCCAGATCAAACTGACAATTAACTATAATTGACAGTTTAAACTTGCAATTATAAAATTATTTCACACGATCTCCTTTTATAATTGCCAGTTTAAACTGTCAATTATAGATAATTGTCAGTTTAAACTGGCAATTATGTATAATTGACAGTTTAAACTGGCAATTGTATATAATTACCAGTTTTAACTGGCAATTATACATAAGTGACAGTTTAAACTGTCAATTATACCTAATTGCCAGATCAAACTGACAATTAACTATAATTGACAGTTTAAACTGGCAATTATAAAATTATTTCACACGATGTCCTTTTATAATTGTCAGTTTAAATTGTCAATTATAGATAATTGTCAGTTTGATCTGGAAATTATGTATAGTTGACAGTTTAAACTGGCAATTATAAAATTATTTCGCACGTTGTCCTTTCTACTCTTTCGTATTTTTCTTTACCACTAAAATGGTTTTTCCACTTCAATTTATGTTCAGGTTGTTTTATAAAATTTTTATTTGATCTATGTTAATAGGAGCTAGCATTAGAGCCATACTCATCCACAACAGGAGAACGAAAGAAAAGGAGAAACTACAATTCTTCCAGACTGACATCGACGTAGAAGTGGACAGTGCCGGAAGCGACCTTTTCCTCATCTGGCCCATCACTATCGTTCACAAAATCAACGAGGATTCGCCGTTTTACCACTTGTCTGCCACTGATATGCTACGAAGCAAATTCGAGATTATTCTGATTTTGGAGGGTACCGTAGAAAGTACCGGTCAAGGTACCAACGCTCAGACAAGCTACTTGGCCAACGAAATTCTGTGGGGGCACAGATTCGAGACGATGGTCTCCTTCAATCCTGAGCTGCAGTGTTACGAGGCCAATTATGGTAATTTCGAGAAGACGTTGCAGATACAGATGCCTATGTGCTCAGCTGCTGAATTTGAAACCGGAGGTATTACACACGGTTTAATTTGGCGACCTTTCATTAACCTTATATAGGGCGTTTTTAATTCCGTATAGAAAATCCAGGGGTGTATTCTAAGGTCGCGTTTTCGAGGTACAGGATTTTCAAAATAAAAAAAAATCTATTTAAATTTTTTGATTTCTAAACCGCTTGAGATATTTTTAACAAATTTGGCATCAACTCACTATTCATAGTATACTTAATAATATATTATTAAGAGTATTAAACATTTCTACATATCCTGAATAATACACTTGTTAAGAAAAGAAAATCAGTTTTGTTGCTAAACGGTGAAGGATGCGAAAAATTGTGCAGGTATAAAAAATGAAAGGAATACAATGGCACATGGAGCATACGAATCCATATTGTAATATTATACAGAGTGATATATTTTTTTTTTGTAAAAAAGACATGATAGTACCCATAACTCCGTCACTGAATATTTATGAAAGCTGATTTTTTTTATTTTATAGCCTTTAAAATATTAAAAACGTATACCAAATTTGTTAATAATATCACAGGCGGTTTAGAAATTAAAAATTTTAAATTGATTTTTTTTTTTTATTTTAAAGGCCTTGTAGTTTGAAACCGGCCGCCTTAGGACTGTTCATTTAACAAAATTATCTTAACTTTAGTCATAGCCCTGGATTTTCTGCACGCCATGAGGAAACACCGTGTATATGACTTTGGAGCTATTAAGACGATGTTACGATGAATGAGAAATACCGTACAGTTAATATTTATTACCTGATACGTTCCAACTCTTGTCGGTGTTCAGATTTAAATAGATCTAAAGTTAGAATAATAATATTTTTACAATAGGTAGGTACCTTGTTATACAAATTGTTAAATATTTAGTCGTCTGTTGGGCATGGTAATATGCAGACGTATGTCCTTAAATAAATAGTTCGTATTGTCTTAATTCCGTTCGATAATAATTGGCGCCATTCCAAAAATGGATGCGCCCTCTACATGAAAGCATTTGAACCTATTAAAAAGATAGTTTCTAATTTTTGAAGGCTGATTGCTGACATAATGATAAATAACACGTACCTATTTGAGTTTGTTTAACGTAATAATTTAGTGGTACTTGTGACTTTTTGGTATTGCAAAGCTAAAAACGAAGTGGTTAGTATTTTTACATCTTATTTTTACATAAGTATATTAAAATGGCATCCAAAACAATCCGGTAGGTCTTTCTTGCACTGTTAGCCTTTTAGAAAGCCGAGGAAAACGATGCTCAGCAGCTCAGCCTTCATATTTGTGATATGAAGTCGCTAACACAACGCGCCCTATTATGTCCTTGGGATAATTAATCACTGAACTGATCACTTTTAAAATATATACAGTAAACCACAGCTCAATTGGTAGTCTGTAAAGTTAACAGTTTATTATTTAAATAATTTTAATACAGTTCTTCAATACTTCAAATAAAACAGGTCACGCGTGACGTTTTTCTAGTCACGCGTGACTTGTTTTATGGTCACGCGTCACGTAGCGCTGTGATTGGCTGGACACTTAAGCTGAATGTAAAGTGGAGGGGGTGGTTTGAAGTGACCCATTACCCATTAGAATAGAAATAATAGAAAGTTTCGAAAATATTTATTAAATCATAAAGGATTAGTAGAAAGGTCAGTATTAATTTTCTTGTAACATATATCATATTCTACCTAATAGCTTACTAATTTATAACAAGAAAATATTATTATTGTATTACCAGGCTTTATTTTGAAAACCTTCTATCCACTGTTGATTCCAATGTATGCAATACGGTGAAGCTGAAATACTGGCAAATACTATACATGCCAATCATTGATTCTACGTGCGTGCATTGTGTAGAGCCATCTTGATGCTAAAGCCATCTTGAAATACCAGTGATTACGAAATTTGCGGTCTTAACTTTTCTACTTTTAACACTTTTATTAAAATATTGACCATTTCTTTGTACTCTTTTTTTTATTTCACTTCCACTCCGAACTTACTTGCGGGAATTGAAATTCTTTAATTTTTATTTTAATTTAAGGTTCACAAAATCCTGATGGAACCGCAATCGAAGAAATAAAACCTGACGATGAGATATCAGAAGGTGACAAAGAATCTCTAGAGCTGCCATATACACCCAGTCGCAAAAGAAGCGAACAGAGAAGTGTTGCAGAACATTCCAAAAGATCTGTTTCTGAAAAAACTCGACCTATATCCCCAGAAATGATTTCCCATTCGAGATCCTTTTCCAGGACTGTCAACCGAGGTGCAACCCCTCAAGTTGTATCTCGCTCACAAAGGACAAGTGTTTCGCGTGAAAGTCAGTCAACAAAATCGATGCCAGATATAAAAAATGGTCTCCTCTCACAGGAAGCTCAGTCAATCCCGGAATACTATCCTTCAAGAAGGCATACTATCGAGTTGGATGGTTCTATTCAAAGGCCCAGATTACCGAAACCTACTATAAATCGTTACGAGTATATGCATTATACGCATTATGAGAATATTTCTGAGGCAGAAGAGAGGAGTGAAACGCCTCCTTTTCCAATTAATTGGGTTTAAACATGGGCAAACGAGTTAACCTGAAAAAGTTCCTTAGTGATTTGTTAAACAAAACTTTGGGCAGGTCGACTTTTGAAGTACCTACCGAAAAAGATAAACAAGCCAAACATTTTTGAATTCCTACTCTGGAACTTTTTTCAAATTTGGTAGAGCATTGTCTCATGAATATATTGATTCCAGGTTTGATGAACCCATATGTAATAGCAATAGAAATATGTCCAAAAAAGTCTACCAAAACCAAATTGTATTGACCAAACTGATACTTTGCTCTTATGGCACACTTTTTTTGGGCAGATCTTCATTATTATTGCATATATAATAATATAGATATAGCACATCATAATCTACAATATATTTCGTGAGAGAATGGTAGGTACTATCTAAATCTGTAAGAAAGATACAAGCTATTCAAATATTCAAACATAAGATTGTTAGTAGTGGTGAGAAACACACCATAGGGTCTCTTTGAGTCTTTACCATCCTTTTTGTTTTCGGCATCTCCTTCAAATAAATAATTTTGTTAGGTTTCCTATATTTGGGCACCCTGTATAATAATAATCAGTGGTTGTAAATGTTCTAAATGTAATAACATGTAAATAAATAAACAATCTGATAAAGTGGTACATTATTTGGTATATAACACCCTGTATGTTTTTGAATTTTCAGAGAGAGCTAACTTTATACAAATAGAACTTCAAATTTTTATATAAATATTCAATATTTCAAATTTCAAAATGTTGTGGATCTGTATAATGGAAATTACATTCTGTTTATTTCTGATATGCTTATATGAAATAAGAAAAATGATTTAAAGGATGGGTTTATTTGTTATATAAACAGGGTGTTTTAAAATCTTCGAGACAAAATTAGTCAAATCATGTTCCAACATTTTGTTAAAAAAATAAAATTATTTTCTCTTAAAAAATTTATTTTGAGACATTCTAGTAATACACACAGGCCGCTGTATATTTCGAATTTGCCAATTGTTTAACATTAGATTGAAAGACGCGTTTCAAGCTAGAAAAAGTCGCCATTGCATCACATTTTAGGTACAAAGATATCGACAATTATTAATGTAACGTTGAAGACGTTTTTTCATAATACCAGAAGTTATTAAGAGATTGAGAATCTACTCGTTCCTGTTCCATGTGCTAGTCATTAGATAAGGGTTGATATTTCTACTTCTCAACCTGGGGTTTTAAAAATGATTTACACTACCTCGGACAATCGAATTATTTATGAAGTTAAACACTAGGGTTAAATAAAACTAAATTAATATTCCTCTACACATTTTTTCCTGATAATGTGACATTATATCTACTTATTTATGGACTTTTGTTAAATAAAGTAGCACCATATCTCCGAGCTGTAAACAGAGGCATTTGAAAAAGAAATAATAGCATCCGACTACGTCACAAAATCATATTTCTTTCCTAATTCGCAATAATAATTATAGTTCAAGCAAATAGAAACTGACAAGCTACTGCGATAACGTCTTTTCATTTTACCTCAAACAATAAAATTATTTGAACAACAGAAATAAGTACAAATATGTTACAACTAAATTTATTTCCAGTTACTTTATAACCAGTTGTGAAAATGAATGGGAGTTCGAAAAATAACAGTACGTATTGCTCGACAACTTTCGACAGGTAAGTAATGCCGAAGCGTCAATATTTTTATCTGAGTTGTCATTCCAAATTATCAACAACCGGTATTCCCTAGTTTTTATTGCAAAGTGATTTTACTACCAACTGACGTCAAATTTCTCAAAGAAAACTTCTTCGACAAAACTTATAAACTACCAGTGGCGGCTGCTCCATAGAGCAGCCGCAGAGCATAGAGTTTAAAGTTTAATATACGTTTTGGGGTAGGTGCATTAAAACACAATGACCTTGAAATGCATGAAAAATTTTTGCCCGTGGCGTTATGCCACCCCCCTGCACCCTCTGCTGCACTGCCACGATATTTTCAAAGCCCTTCCATGCATTACCGTTATGAGCCGCCACTGTAATCTACATCCTTCTGATATTTGATGTATTGCCGATGCGATGTCTAAAATATCAAGAATATTAATTAAACTCGGAATTTTAGACCCAATACGTGTTATGGGCATTAAATAAAAACCAAATCTAGCAAAGTTTACAGAATATAAATATATCAGGTACTCCATTGTCCGTCGGTACTTTTATCTTTCGAGATCACAAGCGTGCCGCCACTATGTACGTTCGATAGCAAAACCTCCTCGTTAAGAGGGACGTTAGAAATATAATTTGATTTCGCATCGGTAATCAGGAGTTCGGATCCCCCTCCTCTGCATGGTCCAAGACCATGAAAATGCAGGGGTCGGAGCATTTCTATTTAAGGCAGCACGAAGAGCAGCTGATGAATCGGTCTCATCTTCGACGCTGAACGGAGAAACCCAGACTCTGTCACCGAGCTGGGATGCGGTCAGTTGAAAGCCCATGTTAAAGCTGCAGAAGGCTGTAAACTTCTGCAGCTGCATAAGAATAAGCCATTACATGGTGTCTTCTATAGGAGCCTTGAAGACCATCGTTTATCCGAAAGGCTGTAAACTTCTGCAGCTGCATAAGAATAAGCCATTACATGGTGTCTTCTATAGGAGCCTTGAAGACCATCGTTTATCCGAAAGGCTGACCTTTGCCTTTTTAAGATCAGCAGGGCTTAAGTTGGAGACCGAGGGATTCATAATGGCTTGCCAGGATGGTGTATTTAACACCCTCATCGTCTATCGAAGCCGTATCATGGGTATGGAGGTTCCTAATGTCAACTGCAGGGCCTGCCATAGGGCGCCGGAGACAATTATGCATCTCTTCTCTGCTTGTTCGGCATATGCAGTCTCGGCCTATATCCATAGACACAATGCGGTTTTACGAGTGCTCTACTAATTTCTACGGTATATGTACGAGATAGACGAAACACAAGTGCTGACATACGCTCCGGGGGATATTGAGTCCGTTGTGGGGAATAAGAAGTGCCGAATTTATTGGAACTAGGTACTCATTTCCCACGCTCAGGCAGATTCGAGCCAATAAGCCTGATATAGTCCTCCTCGACCACTAGCTCAAGACAATGTTTGTCATCGAGTTCTCGACTCCTGCCGAGAACAACGTTGTCTTGAAAGAGGAGGAGAAACGGACAAAGTATCGAGACCTTCTCTTCGAACTCCGCAGACTCCATCCAGAACATACTGTGAAGCTTGTGGTACTGATAATGAGAGCCCTCGGTGGAGCAAGAGATAACACTGCTTTCGGAACTGATGATCATACCGGCATGCCGAAATTCGGCAGATCTTCTAGCCGGAAGAATGCAGAAGGCGGTCATTCTGGGCTCATTACGTTTACTCAGGGCACACGATTCCCCGACTCAGTAGTTGCTCACCCCACGAACGTGGGGAATAGCTACTGTTAACCACCAGCGGTCGACCCTGAGAATCGGAACCAGGGAACCGGTCGACTGGATTTCAACAAAAAAATAATAAAAATAATAATAATAATAATATTATGCATCCCCTTCCACCACACCATTCGGTGAGTCCCGGGTTAATTAAGGTGATATTACATATCATATTTTATATTTCCATTGATATACGTTATAATAATATACTTTTTTATTGTAAATGATATAAAACTTGATATTTCTGCATAGTTTATTATTTTTAATTATTGTTACAAAAATATTGAATAATTATTTATAATTATCAAGGAAATTGCATTTAATAATTCAGATTAACTATTTAACTTAGCCATAGAGACACCCTCAGCAAATTGGTAGATTATTTATTCATGCTTCTTCTAGCAAGACAAAATTCGTGGTGTTCCGTTAAAAAAAAATCGACTTTCAAATTGACGTAAGTTGACATAGAATTATGAAGACCCGGTATAAAATTTGGAATATTTCTAGGTAATACCTAATGCAACCTACCAAAATTACTTATGTCGCGAATTGTAATAAAATTCCTACTAAAATAGAGAGTAGAATTTTTAACAAAGTTGACATAGAATTATGAAGACCCGGTATAAAATTTGGAATATTTCTAGGTAATACCTAATGCAACCTACCAAAATTATGTCGCGAATTATAATAAAAGTCCTACTAAAATAGAGAGTAGAATTTATGAAAAAATATACAGGGTTATTCACGCAAAGCGGGTATTAGACGTTTTTAGGGTTCTGTTAACGATAAAAATCTGATTTTTTTATGGGGGAGGTTTTCCATTATTTCCGATTCAATGAAAATATTTTCAGGTTTGCATCACTTCCGGTTATACCGGAAGTAGACCACAACTTCGTCATTTCAAATGGAACACCCTGTATATTATTTCATTTCTGGATTCTACGTAAAATTCTAAATACATTTCATGTAGGATGTCCTATACCTAGCTTCAACTGTTTTTGAAATATTGACAGGTGAATATTGACATTTTGCAACTTTGACACCCTGTAAAATGTAAACGGTTAGAGATCAGGCAAAACGGTTTGCACATTCCTATCTTAACTTTTCAAAAGCTATTGTTTGATACTAATTTCAGATTTAACCAAGAGACTAAATTTAATCGAAATTTTTTTATTTCTGGATAAATCTAAAATTAGTATCAAACGATAGCTTTTGAAAGTTAAGATAGGAATGTGCAAACCTTTTTGCTTGATCTCTAACCGTTTAGATTTTACAGGGTGTCAAAGTTGCAAAATGTCAATATTCACCTGTCAATATTTCAAAAACAGTTGAAGATAGGCATAGGACATCCTACATGAAATGTGTTTAGAAAATCACATAGAGTTCAAAATTGCAATAATATACAGGGTGTTCCATTTTAAACAACGAAGTTGTGGTCTACTTCCGGTATAACCGGAAGTGATGCAAACCTGAAAATATTTTCATTAAATCGGAAATAATGGAAAACCTTCCCCATAAAAAAATCTGATTTTTATCGTTAACCGAACCCCAAAAACGTCTAATACCCGCTTTGCGTGAATAACCCTGTATATGTTGTCACTTAACCTAACGAAGTCATTAGTATAGTAAAGTATAGTATACCTATATAATATATAAATAAGTTTACCAATAGAAGTGTTCCAATACAATATTCTTATAGATAGTATAGAAAACATGGTTCAAAGACTTGAGTGTCATTTTTCATAGCAAAGTGAGTTTGGTCCTCACATTGATTATATTGTATTAAACTCTTATAAAAGTTTGGGTTTTATTATGAGGAATTCACGTTATTTTGCAGATATTTCTACGCTTACTCTGTTGTTCAATACATTTGTCAGGCCAAAAAAGAATATTCAGCCATTGTTTGAGATACTCAATTTGATATTCATGTTTCATGATAGTATTATCATGTATTATATCATGTATTATATCAGTATTATATCATTTTCATTTTAATTTATTTTGCGTGCTACAGTTTTTGAGTTTATTTATCGTTTATCTAGTAATTGTTTATCCTTTATTATCATTTACTTAGTTATCGTTCTATCGTTTATTTGTTATCGTTTATTTGTTGTCATTTATTGATTATTGTATTTATTTGTGTATTTATTTTTGGTGGTATTCGATTTAAAACGCGTACTATTGAAGAGCGTATTTTTCCTGTTAGAAATCAATTGAAAGTCAACACATTTCCCCAGTTTAACACCAATAGATACAATTTTCTTTTTGAGAATGCAAGCCTCTTAGATTACATAACTTTAACATACTTCGGTTAAAAAAACATTTAAATATTTAGAGTGAATGATGGTATTTTCACTCGCCGAATGAGACACAGAAACGCTTGTAACTCAAAAACGTATGACTCGATTTTATTTCAACTACCTACTACTGTGAAGAGAATTGAAATACCTTTCAAACGTTCTGCGACACTGACGCCATCTATCAGTTGTCAAAATTCCGTCTGCGGGTAGAAAGTAGTATTTTTATACCATTCATCCTACATTCTGTTTGAGGTCGATATCTCAACGCCTTCAAAAGTTAAGGGGGGGGGGTGTACCTAATTTAGGGACGGACTGTATACGAGTAAACATTGCAATAAATAAAAAAAATATCTCATCACCCTAATTTCCACTCTATATTTATAAAATTATTTTAAAAAGACGCCTTTAAAATAATATTTTAATTCCAGCCAATTCCAAACATCAAAAACGGAACCCGATCATCGGCGAATCATCCTCAAGAATGGCCACTGCAACGTATCGCAACCGCAAACCAAACGTGAAAAGGTAGACATACTGGAATTTCTAAAACTAGTGGACTACTCATGGTCATTCACTCTCACTCTATTTTCCTCCACATTGCTTCTATCTTGGTTCGGTTTCGCAGTCTTGTACTGGCTCATCTGCTACACCCATGGCGATTTTGAGCCCCACCACTTACCCCCATTCCAAAAACAAAATAACTACAGACCATGCATCTACGATGTGTACAATTTTGCATCCTGCTTTATGTTCAGTATCGAAACACAGCACACGCTGGGTTATGGAAAGAAAGCCACCACTGACGAATGCCCAGAGGGCATCTTCGTGAATGCAACTCAGTGCTTGGTGGGATTCGTTATGCAGGGGATAATGGCCGTGATAATATTTTACAAAATGACGCTTCCAAGGCAAAGACAGAAAACTTTGTTGTTCTCTAAGTATGCTATAATATGTCCAAGGAACGAAAAGCTGTGCATAATGTTTCGTATAGGGGATATGAGGAAAAATGATATAGTTGGTGCTCGAATTAGGGCTTTTTTCTTGCGCGCAATGAGAACACAGGAAGGGGAAAACTTAACTAATCATCAGAAGGAACTGGAGCTGCTTTCTGACAACTGCAACAGAGGCCTGTTGTTCCACTGGCCTCTGACCATATATCACGTCATAGACAAGAACTCACCGTTATTCTATTTCTCACCTAGAGACCTCAGTAGAGAAAGTTTTGAAATAGTTGTGGTATTGGAAGGTACCATGGAGAGTACCGGTCAGATGACTCAGCATCGCACTAGCTACATGGCCAAGGAAATACTGTGGGGAAGAAAGTTCGAACCACTGCTGAAGCTAAACAAATATAGGAAGGAGTACGAGGTGGATCTTTCCAAATTTGATAATTTGTTGCCAGTCAAGACTCCATTGTGTTCAGCTGCATATTGTGAAGAGTTTGCTAGTTTACAGAACATGAAAGTTAGTAAGTATATAGTTTAAAAAAAACTTACACATTTTGACACAAAAAGCACCAGAGCAAATTTAATACTGATATAAAAGTGACATTTTTATGATAATACATGTAATATGTGATATTATAATTACATGTTTGACTACAACCAGATTATGGAATATAAGTATTTAAATTTATAGACATTTGTAACTCAATGACTAAGTAACACTTAAGTAGGTTGTAGGATTGTGTTGAGGGTAAAGACTATCGATTGGTCCAGGTAACAGGTTCGTATTCAGGGCGGTCTACTTATCTTTTTTCCAGTCGTCGAGAACATTTCTCACTGCTATATGGGGAAGAGAGCCATCATGCTGAAACCAAAAATCCCCCTTGATTGCCTCATTGACATCCTGTAGATGAATAATTTAGTGACAGCGGTTTTGGTAGTCAACATGTTTGATTCAGTAAAGCTTTTCTGAGGCAGTGTTCGGTATAATAATGCATGTTGTGCTTGTTTACTGGTCTATTAGGTACTCGTAAACGAGACCTCCTAAGAGAATTTACAATAAAACATATTTATCCTTGATATCTAAGTACCTGCCCTAATTAAGGAATTAGAGTTTTGTAAATATTCTTTATTTTTATATTTTTTTTTTCATATTGTTTAATAAATTACCTTATTTAAGTTGTAATTACGTTTATTGTAAAGTTTGCTTATGGTTTTTGACAAATTTTTTTAAATTATAATTTTTTTAAATTCAAACAATAACTTATTTATTTATTTATTTATTTATTTATTGTAGTTACACCAACTCACAGTACAAGATCAATTATGGGATGGGAGTTTACAGATACAGTTTAAATATACAGTGAGGACATAAAGTCCGTCCCCACCTTCTAACTTTTGAACCACTGTGTAGATTGTGATGAAATTTGGAACGATAATGTACGACTAAATTCTGCATTTTTTGACACATCAATGACAGCTCTGAATGTCAAAGTGACAGCTGGGCGCGCAATAGGAAAATTTTTTTAAATAGAAATGGGGGTCGAGTGGGGACTCATTTTGAAGCTATTTTTATGCTCAAAACATCCCCCAAGTTTGAGAACATTTGGTTCAGTAATTTCCAAGTAAAAACCAGTAATATCAGTTTATAACATAATCTTTTTACCACATAATCTTTATGATAGAACTTACCCATGGAACATTTATTTGTCAGGAGGTTCATGGAGGTCATTTTCAACATCTTTCAACACGTGTTTTCTAAATTTGTTTCTGCCTCTAAAATTTTGTTTTTTTTTACATTTAATTTAAATTATTTCATATTTTTTTAATTTAGGTTATTTTAGGTTAAGGATGGTTTATTGTTATTTGTTTACTTTTAATTTTTGTTCTGCTTTGAATAATTTACAATAATTGGTAATATGTATGCAAAAATCGAATGAAAATGATAAAACAGAAATCGATATTACTGGTTTTTATTTGGAAATTACTGAACCAAATGTTCTCAAAATTGGGGGATGTTTTGAGCATAAAAATAGCTTCAAAATGAGTCCCCACTCGATCCCCATTCCTATTTGAAAAAATGTTCCTATTGCGCGCCCAGCTGTCACTTTGACATTCAGAGCTGTGATTGATGTGTCAAAAAATGCAGAATTTAGTCATATATTATCGTTCCAAATTTCATCACAATCTACCCAGTGGTTCAAAAATTAGAGGGGGGAGGGACCATATATATAATACTACTATATCGCGGGTAGAGGCCCAAAAATTCCGAAAACAACACGGCGCCGACATACAATCTCTATCCTTATCGAGAGTACCTTAGTCAAATATGCGCATGCGCATGAATTTCGCGACATCCAATAAGCATGCAGCATAAATACTGCATCTCTGTCTACCGACTTCTTTTAAAAAAAGTTGAAAGTTGGGAAGTCTGTCAGCCTATAAACAGTGTGTCAGCCTCCGTAACCATGGAGATTGCGCATGCGCAAATCGAACAAAGGGTCTCTGGAACAGTATAGCACTATATCTTTTGTCCTTTAATGTTTTCGGAGACACCGCTTATGGGCTAACATAGGAAATACGCGATATAGTAGTATTATATATATGGGAGGGACGGACTTTATTTGATATCAGTAATTCTACAGTTACCTAAATATATCAAGCTGTTCCTGTGTAGACATATAATTTTCACACATAGCGTGCAACGGCGAGTATTTCAAGGCGTTTGTTCTTGAGACCCCAAGATAAAAAGTTTTCAAGTTTCTTGTCTCTACAGAGGGCACGTGAAACTTTAACATAGCCACAATGCTTGGACAGTCAATAACATTATGGATTATCTTATACAAAAATATTATACGAAAGAAATGAAAATCTACTTAATAATTGCGCTTGTGGAAAGCCACAAACGCAATTATAGCTGGGTACACGTTATCAACTTTAAAAGACAAAAACTTCAAAAAGCGACGCTGAATGTTCTCAATGTCATCGCAGTATTTCTTGTAACATGGATTCCAAATAAGTGATCCATATTCAACCTTACTTTTTACAAATGAATTGTATAGCAAATTTAATAACTGCACATCATCAAAACTCCTAGAAAATCTAATTACGAAACCCAAACTTTTGTAAGCAGATAACACGATATTATCAATATGTTTGCTAAAGGTTAATTTTGAGTCAAAAGTTACACCCAAATCGAGAACTTCATTAAGTCTATTCAACATTTCACCGTTCAAATTGTAATTAATAAGTATAGGGTTAATCTTTCTGCTATAAGTCAATACATATATACAATTAATATCTAGAAAACTGTGGATTATAGAGTTACGAAATAGTATATAATTTGAAAGCTTATGTAATGTAGAATGTATGAAAGTTATAATATACAGGGCATTTCCCATAACATTTAACAATGTTATGGGAAAGTCTGTTTCCGTATTGTGGCCACTCTGTATAAAACTGAGGTATTAAATGACGAACTAACTTCCGTTACAAATTACCCTATTTATTTTTTTTTTTTATTCATTCGTTTTGTTTGTCTCCACGATATGCACTGAATGAAGGCATTTTTTTCATAAAATACCTATTTTTCTCAAAAACCACTAATGCCAGACCTTCATGGGAGTGTGAACTAGTCCTTAATTATTTAAAAGCAAAATATATACTCGTATGTGTTATATGTAAAAAGTATATGTTCCCAAGTTTTTTTGAGCCACCCTATAGTGCAAAATATTTTTAAAATGTACTTTCCAGTCACCTTCATAATATCCAGCAATAAACTTTTAAGGAAATTCTTTGATATGGCCATAATCCTTTAGCCGTAGATATTCGCTATATATGGCGAATGCGCTGGTATACGTCGTAAGTTCCTCATTAAAATCCTTTGTATTTATTATATTATTTCATCTGTTGAATAGTCAATATCTGTTCTATCATCTGTTATCAATATCTATCAACAGTCAAAAGCCTGTAGCATATCCTTTTTCCTAAACCCAATGTTTCCAGACAAGTTTGAAATTTTATAAAACGATTCAGGGGACAAAAACTTACTTGCTACAATTATTAGAATAGACATTCTCCGCAAAATCTGCATGGTGTAGGTGGTCTTTGTGGGTTATTTTGGGACTGGTTTGATTGGTAAGTGTTTAGGTTGTACCTACCTATGTCAAAGATACGCACTTATATATTATGTCAACTCTTAAGCGAACAATTTCTTTAGTTCAATTGAATCACCTTGTATTTGTTCTTTAAGAGTCCATTCGCTAGTCCGAAATAAGCCCAAAATCGGCGTTCGTCTCGTGTCTAATTTTTGGGAATTCTTTTTATTTTTAAAATTCCAGGCAAACAATCTGAAATTTTGTTGCAATTATAAGACAAATCAACCCGACCCCGAATTCATGCCTGTCAAGTCTACAGTGAATGGACCCTTAAGTTATTTTAAATTAAATTCCATTTCTTCTGTAGTATAGTTATTGTGTAGGGTAGGGAATAAGAGTTTGTCATATTTACGAATTATTCGGTTTAAAAAAATGTCCCTATACGATTGATAATATTACAATCTACTCAAGTTGCGCAGATATCGTTGATCTCCATGGTTAAGGAAACTGACACATTGTTTTTATAGGCTGACAGACTTTCCAACTTTAAATTTTCCAACTAAAAATTTATTTACGCTGCCTGCTTATTGGGTTTTGTACGAAATCGTAGAAAGGACATCGTGTGAAATAACTTTATAATTGCCAGTTTAAACTGTCAATTATAGATAGTTGTCAGTTTAAACTGGCAGTTATGTATAATTGTCAGTTTAAACTGGCAATTATACACAATTGCCAGTTTAAACTGACAATTATATATAATTGCCAGATCAAGCTGACAATTATCTATAATTGACAGATTAAACTGTCAATTATACAAAATTGCCAGATTAAACTGACAATTATAACCTGTCTATTATATATAATTGCCAGTTTAAACTGTCAATTATACATAATTATAGATAGTTATTATAATATTATACATAATTATACATAATTGCCAGATCAAACTGACAATTATCTATAGTTGACAGTTTAAACTGGCAATTATTATAAAATTATTACACATGATGTTTTTTTATAATTGACAGTTGAAACTGGCAATTATGTATAATTGACAGTTTAAACGGGCAATTATTTATAATTGCCATATAGTTTTGCGATATTCGAGCGCATGCGCATATATTTGACTAAGGTACTCTCGAGTAGGGTAGAGATAGTATGTCGGCGCCATAGTGTTTTCGGAATTTTTGGACCCCTACCCGCGATCGGCGATATAGTAGTATTATACGGGGTGTCCCATCGAAAAGTATCACATTTCGCCACCTTATATCTCGAAAACTAAAAGAGATATCGGGATGCGGTTTGGACAGAACGACTTAGATTTTTGTAAGTTTTTTTGGCACTGTTGCCAAGTCTTCAAATATATTGGTAAATTTTTTATTGAATACGCTCCTCTTTGGAGTAAAATTACTTGCTTATATTAAGTGGAACACCCTGTATATTTTGCCATAATCAGGAAGCCTAATCACTTTACTTTTCAAAAAGGTAACATTGTTTATATTATTATTGGTAGGAGATGCCGAAAACAACTACTCCACGGGAAATATGCAACGCCAGTCGGGGCATATTGCCCGTGGGTAGTTGTTTTCGGCATCTCCTACCAATAATTAAGTAGGATTGTCTTCCTCAAAGACAATAGAGGTCTGTCTGTCAATTAGACAATAATTGTCAGACAGGTAGTAGCAAAGACCCAAAGAGGGCACTACTGTGTATTTCACTGTATCTGGCCACTACAAACATTGTTTATATTATCTTGAGAATTGGAGCCACAAAATTCAGTTGAATGGGAGCACCTCTTACTTGAACAGTTTGTGAAGCTAGTCTTCGTTTTCACAGTAGCCATGAAAAACAAAAGGACAATAATAAACTGTATTGTCAGTTGTGTCAAATATTTGAAGTATAGATATAAAAATGTTCACATTAGAAGGATCACACATTTTTGATCATTTACTACTAAGGATGCACAAATGTATATTGAAGTAAATGGTGGACAGTTAAAACAAATTGTTTTATAACTTATTCAAGTACTTTTTATTTATACAGTTATTTTGATTATTTTATCTGTTATTTTTATTACTGTCATTGTGCTTTGTTGTTATTGTTAACTAAACTCGTTCCTACCGATTATTAAAGAATTATTCTTTTCTCCCTATCTGTTTTCATTTAAAAAGCAAATGCAGTCAATTCCACATCAAGTTTGATCAGATATTTTAAAATGATAAAATATATAGGGTATTTTATTTAAAATAAGTGTACAAAAACTTAAAAATATCTTTACAAAGAAGGAGGTATTTTTTTCATTCGTAATAACCCAAATAAGAGTACTTCTAACATACTTAATTTTGTGGCTCCAATTCTCAAGATAATGTAAACAATGCATACCTTTTTGAAAAGTAGAGTGATTAGGCTGATTATGGTACACACAGGGTGTTCCATTTAATATAAGCAAGTAATTTTACTCCAAAGAGGAGCGAATTAAATAAAAAAATTTACTAATATATTTGGAGATTTGGCAACAGTGCCAAAAAAAAACTTACAAAAATCCTAAGTCGTTCTGTCCAACCCGCATCCTGATATCTCTTTTAGTTTTTGAGATATAAGGCGACGAAATGTGATACTTTTCGATGGGACACCCAGTATAATACGGTTTGCAACGATCTCTCCATTTTTTATTTTTGATGCAGTCTTGCCAACTAATTTAGACCGCAACTTATATAGTCAGATAACAAAAAAATATTCAATATTAACTTCTGTTCCAGGTCTAAAACCACGATTGAAGTTGGATTTTACTCCTAGACAAAGTATTGGTGAAATCGATAAGAAAACCGTTGCAAAATTAACGGCGAATGTGAATGTAAACATATGCAGCTCCAGTGAGAACGATAGTGATTAAGTATAATTCCAATGATGCTGGTTAAAATATAATTAAACCAATACCTACATAATAATTATTCCTAGGTACCTGCATATAGTACGAACGAATGAATATGCGTACCTATATCAATATACATTTTTAGTGAATACCTAAACACAGGCACATTTTTAACCTACGTAGATATATTTTTAAAATTTTCTTTAAATAATTTTATTATATGTATTTGTCATAATATACTTTCATTCAATACATATAAATAAATGACGTTAATTAAATGACTATTTATCGTCATATTTATTCCAGTTTTCAATAAGTTGTCCTTTGGACCCACTAAAATAAACAAATGAACATCAATTTCATGCAGCCTAAAATATTAGTTACCTGCTATTACAGTCTAAAGTACAGAGAGTTCCAGAATGATTGTCCGTGCCGCTTCATAATGATTTTCTATGTGCCGCCTTTCTATTTATAGTATCTGAACTAGAATCATGAGCGCAGGCAAGGGAATTTACTACCGAAAATACGGGGTAAATATTATTTTATACGATGAATAGTAATAGAGCGTTCTGATTCCCCCTTATATTTTATCTATGGCTCTGATACTACATAGGTAGGTACTTATGAGTCACTCTCTACAATTTTGTCCCAACACAATAATTTCGAAAAACTTTTATGACGTCATTGCCGTTAGAACATTTTACGCTGCGTGTGAAACAGACCTTAGCCGTCCTTATTGTACAGCCAAAGAGTAGATATACTCTTTGGTACAGCACCATCTGTAGTACAACGTCATTAAAACTTAAAACAACAAAGTATGTCGGCAAGTAAGATTAGTTAACCTCTATCGTTGTTTATCTATTTGTGCTTTGTGCTATAGAGAAGGAAGGAATAATCTGTGCTCATAAGCAGAATTTATCTGCTCTTAAGTAATGTGCTCTATGTTTAGAGATTGGAAAAACGGTTCCTTATTTAGAACGTTACTGTTTCAAGTAAATAACGTTCCAAAAGAACGTTATATTTTGGAACGTTATTTTTGTCCACTCCACTGGCGCAGGTATTAGGGTCGGATGTAACGCGTAACGCCGATGGGTGATCCGGCATTAGTAATAGTAGTAAATCTATTATTTTTTATTTAGAGAATTTATTTTAATTATTTATTTATATCCGGTTAATAATAAACAAAAATAAACTTGCTATAAAGAAATACTTCTATACCGTACACGTACTTGTTTACTCGTTCACAGTTCGGCATTGTAACTAGAACAAGAACGAACGAAATGAGATATATCGTTGGGGCGTGCAATGCTGATCGGAGGGAACGACTAACGAAAGACGAAAACATATATTGCCTGCGTTAAGTCCACAATCTACCCGACCGCAGTGGGTAAACGTACCACTTAACCCGGAGTTAAATACAAGTTCAATATTATTGGAAGGAGATGCTGAAAACAACTACTCCACGGGCAATATTCCCCGACTTGCGTTGCATTACATCAACATCTCCATGGATGTCGCCACATCCTTCATCAAGACCAAATACCAGACAATGACCGGTTTCGATCTTGTTATGATCTCATCAGATTGCCATAGGTATCGGAATCGATGAATGATCTGGCGACATTGATTGCCTATTTTATTTCACTGTATCTCGCCACTACAAACAAGTTCAACAGTTGCCTTTTGCCGTATTGTTCCGTACATGCATAGACAATTTCAAATTTGGTCCGTGTCCACGTATCCACGTGATTATCAATCAACGGTCAACGGATACACCTAACCAACCTAACATAGCTAATCACTTATCTATAGGTCAAAGGAGAACTCTTTAAAATTTTCAATTTCCATATACCTTTGTTTGACCGTGTACTTAACGAATTCGACCACCAATGTTCCGTTTCAAAACCTGACTAATTTGCCGAAACGGCTGAACGACCACGTGGTACAGTCGGCCGTCGGACCCGTCGGACCCGTCGGACCAGCCGCTGAACAATTTTAATTAGGCAAACCGTTCACTTACCGTAGCCATGTATTTGTGTTTATTGTCTCTGTGACTATGAGTATGAGTGCCCCTCACCACTGTGAGATGGGCTTCGTCCTTCGTTCATTCTCGTTCTGCGTAACGTGGAACGTGAAGCAACCTCAACGGTTGTACTCCGCACTCCACACTTAGTCGTTCCAAGAATTAACTAGTTTCTCACGGAACAGGTAACGTTCCGTTATCACAATATAACGTTCCAAAACAACACGACACATCTCTACCGTTGTTTGCAAAGAAAATATATAGGGGTTGTTTGTACAAACAACGTCTCTACTATGGCCACATTCCAAATAAGCACCTAGGTACGTGTACCGTACACTCCAGTACATGTACTGTACTCGTTTAAATGGAACACTGTTGTAGAAATGGTACAGTTGTAGAACATGTGTACGCGCTAACTGGAACGCGGGACACGTGTAATTTAAGTGCACGGTGCTTAATTGGAAAGTTTTGAAAGATGTTTTTGTGTCAATCCGAAAATTGTCTGTGTAGCTGGCTGAATGCACACAAGTGTTTAGCCATAAAACAGAAGAAGAAGAAGAAGAAGAAAATTGTCTGTGGTCCGTGGTCCGTCCTCCCTCAATCCTCCATCAAAATCAGCTGTTTATTACTAAAATAATGAGTCATTCTTCATAAAGTAAAATCGAAAATATATTTTATCGTTTGGTGATAAATAATAAACATTTTTGGTGATTCTGCAAAATGTTCCGAACCAACAATTTTGAAAAGTTGCTCGGTAAGAGGAAAATTTTATGAAAACATGGAATTTTTACTGAATAGTTACCTCTTGTATTTACAGACAAAGCTACCAGCCACCTATTAATGGAACCAGATTGGCCCTCCACCTTACAAATATGTGATTTAATTAGACAAAATGATATACAGTGAGTAATTACCTAAAAATAATAGTCTTGAAATTTATACAATTAGCTAGGTATTCACTGAAAAAAACTCTAAATTTACATTAATTATACAAAAAATAGAGGTAATTGACCTTTTCGTATTAATATGATAAATAGTTCACGTACTTTGTAATGTATTGTATGTATTGTAAAATGGCTATGAATGTTGTAATTTCCTTTGAAATGCCGAGATTACCTCTGTCGATGTCCAATATATTTTTTTACTTATTCATGTCTTTTTAGGCCAAAATATGCTCTAAATAGTTTGAAGAGAAAACTTTTCTCTTCTAATCCTCATGCTGCTATGTATTCCCTTTTACTATTAGAGAGTATGGTAAAAAATTGTGGTAAGAATGACACTAACTTGTATATTAACTATCAAACTTATATGTTTTACTTTTTGAATACTTTAGGACCTGTTTTACATGAAGAATTGACAACTAAGTCCAATTGTGAATTTTTACATGACTTTGTCAAAACTACAATGCATGAGAATGTACGTGCTAAGTTACTAGAGCTTATTCAAGCCTGGACATTTGCTTTTCGAAAGAACCCTAAATATGGGGCATTGAAGGTAAGAATACAAGCTTTTTGAGTATAAGTACCAAAACTCAAGATGAGTTAACACTCCTTGTACAATCGCTCCTATCCAATATTATCATAGAATGAAAAAATACAGCATAACCAGCAACCTGCTGGTTTCCTGCAAAACTATGAGCCATTTTGTGTTTGATAGATACTTATAAGTATCTATCTGTTTTGCAATATCAATCTAAGTATTTTGTTCTCATTGTTCTCAAACAACAAAATTTCAAATGTGAGTGATGGTGATTAGTTGAACTAATTCCTGACCATTATCGGCTAAATCGCACTACCTGCCAAAATTATTTGTTCCATCGCCCAGTTGAGTTCAATTACTAGCATTCGCAGCACTAACAGAATCAGTTAGTCAATTGTTTATTTTTAGTAAATTGTCCTTATGTGACAACTGTCAAAAGTGTTTAAGATTTAAATTCTCTCGGAGGGGTGCAAGTTTTGGTATGTTTTCACTGGTTGTCTATTATTCTTTATAGTTAACTCGCCAGTCTCATATTTGATTAGTTTTGTATGTTATTATATAGTGTTTGGCCAAAATTATTAGAGTGACTCATAAGTAGAGTTAGGCCGCTATTACTATTCACCGTATAAAAATAATCTTTAGCCGATAAAATGATTGCATATAGAAATTTAATATATGTACTTGTTCTCTAGGGGCAGTGACCTTGACTATAATTTCATGGAATCTATACCTACGAGATGCAATGTAATATCGAAACATCAAGGTCAAAAACAAGACTCACTTAACTTACCAACATTAATATATTCAAAGTTTTACTCTTCTTTACTTTAACATTAATGGTTAAGGGTTATCAACCCTTAACCATTTTATTTATTCACTAAAAGTAGTTAATTATAAAATATCCTAGTATATTTGTTTGATTGCAATTGATTGCAGTTGATCTTCTCATAGCTACCTTGATTTCAAAAGAACGTTTTTTCCATTTAATTATAATTATTTAAAAAAAGGAGGGAGTTCACTATTGCTACACTCAAGATTATATTATTGATTTTAGAATTTGTAATCTAATTAGTTTAATCATCCTATCTAGGATACTCTGAATGCTTTGAAGGCAGAAGGTTACAAATTTCCACCACAGCGTGAGACAGATGCCATGTTTTCTGCCGACACAGCACCAGAATGGGCAGATGGAGAAGTGTGTCATAGGTGTCGTGTGTCGTTCTCCCTGATACAACGTAAACACCACTGTAGAGCTTGTGGGCAAGTATTCTGTGGACATTGTACAACGAAAAACACTACTTTGCCAAAATATGGAATTGAAAAAGAGGTAGGTGTGATATATAATATTTTTTCCTAGGGATTTATATACTGTTCAATCGTGAGCCTACAGCCATTGATTTTTATTTGTTTATTTATTTTTTTTGTTCTTTCGATAATACATACATACTTACAAGAACAGAACATAATGATGATTTTGTATGATGTATCTGCTTTCAATTTTGAAACCATAAATATTATATGTATTTACAATAAACATATTACAGATAGTACATATCAGAACGAATTTATTTATAGTAAAAAATGTTTGAGATCTCATATTATCTTGTTTGCTGTGCCCCATCTCTTTCTTTTCTGTTATCGTTCAAATAAAAATTATCTTTACAAAACAAGACAGTCATCATGTAATTATGCTTCTAATAATAATTAATAATAAAAACGTAATTATTGATTTTATCTTTGTCTGGAAATGTAATAGAATAATGTCTAACTTATTTATGATGCATTTTCATGATTCACTGTAGTCTTTTTTGGAATTACATCACCTGTAATATAATTAAAAACTTGGAAAACCATTGGAAGAATTCCAATTAAATATTCCAAATGTAGTATCAAGGCAAACTTCTAAAGTTTACCCCAAAAAAACACTATATAATATATATAATAAAATAAATATTTCATAAATTAACTAAATTTCATCAGTGGTTTTTTAGTTTTATACAAAATTGTACAAAAATATTACAAATCATATTTTGAATTATGTCTAAATAAAATAATTATTATAATAAAAATAAAATTGAAAAGAAATTAAACACTGAACTAGTTTTTGTTTCTAAACGTTTCCAGTTGATCCTCGATTTGAGGTTAGTAGAAAGTTTGTATGATAAAAAATTGATCAATCTGATAATATTTAATCATATAAACTTTCTCTTTCTGAAATAATAATTCACAGAAACTTTTCCAAAATATCGGGAGACATTGAAGGTTTACGAAATTTTCAGAAAATTAAGATTTTTTTTAAATTTAGGGCCACTTTTAAAACAAAAATTATACAGGGTTATTCAGAACTTATCCATAATAAAATTTGGGGATGTTCAACATACATGTACAAATGTGGTAGTGCAAAAAAAAATTTTTTTGGCGGGGTCTTAAAACTATTTAAAAATCTTTCATTGCACGCCGCTAGATACTGGTCCACTGTAATAGAGTGACCTTGGGACTGACAATGCTAACAGGCTAGCACAAAAAAACTTCGGAAGATCTGAGAGTATACCGACACCCGGCGCAAAAAAGATTTGCAGCGTTTTTACTTTAAAATAAACTTGAAGATAGATAGATCTGACCAAAGTGACGTGTCTTTAAAATGAATAAAATTTTGTTACACTAATTTTGAAGAATTGCGCTACTTGATTACTAGGTATTAGAAACGTGAAATTTAGGTATAAAAAATTTGCACATACCTTGTTACAAAAGCTTTTCGAAATAATATTCCTCGACTTGTACACAATTTTGGGCACGCCTTATCCAATTTTGCCACACTAAACCGAATGTTCCTCCTGGTTGCTGATCTTGTAAACTCAAATTATTAAGTAAATTGGGAATTTTCAGCATTTTGCTGCAACAACCACTCACAAAACCTAACTGTCGATGTGTCGGTGTGTCGATTGGGAAATCGTTCCACATACAAGCGTGAAGCTGCCAATGAATTTTGTCCAACTTCGCCATAAATAAGAATCATGTCCATTAACTCAGCATTACTGTACACATGAGCCATTTTGAAAATTTTACAGTTTAACACTCGATAAGTAAAACACTCGCACAGACACAGCGGCACAGAAAGACTGATGACTGCATAGACAATAAGAGATATTATCCCCACTCCAACTGTATTCGCCAGGCGTTCGCCAGGTACAAAAACGGTTGTTTACTGTTTTTTGAAGGAATGTGATATATCAGATGTGTTGAAATACAGTACGTAGTCCTTTATAATGATATAACTTTAAACATTGTTTACGGGAAATCCTAAGCCTTTTGTTATAAATTTTTTTGATGATATCGATTTCTTATTGAAGGATGCACATATCCTCAAAGTTTTAGAGATGAGTTCTGAATAACCCTGTATATAAAATAAGTTTAAGAAATGTCATAAATTTTACAGACCGTAAGAGAAAGCCTTTGAAAGGGAATTTGAGAAACTCCAAATTGAGTAGCACTTCATATATTTTAAAGATAATAAAGACATTTGGAAAACTTATTTATTTGAAATATCCCTGTCCATTACTTTATCAACATTACCAGAAGAAAAACGTCTAGAAACATTTTTTTTTATTTTTAGGTTAGGGTATGTGATGCTTGTTACGATCAAGCCATAAAACCTTCATCAGCAAAGGCTGCTACCCCTGTGAAGCCAGATTCTGAGTTGCCAGTAGAATACTTGAAAAGTTCACTGGCACAACAAAGCCAGGTGGTAAATGTATTGCAATTTGTTTATTTATTTTTACTATATACATTAACACATTTTAGGAGCCACCTAAGAAAACTGAAGAGGAACTCCGAGAGGAAGAAGAACTGCAGCTGGCCTTAGCTTTGAGTCAATCTGAGGCCGAGGCAAAAGAAAAAGAGAAGTTGAAGATGCCTCAGTTGCATACAAGTTTCAAAGGTAATTAATATATGTGTAACATGAACAAAAATTGTAGATGATAGATTATCACTAGGGATACCGATACCCGTTAATTTTACTACCCGGGTACCCGGTATATACTCGCTACCCGTTAATAACCCGGTATACCCGTTAATTACCCGTTACCCGCTATTTATCTATTACGCGATATCAACCCATAGCATTCAACATAACAAATATTTTCCAATTCATATCATATTTTATATCGCCAAGCCTGCGCCAACGCAAAACCGCAAAAATACAAGTTTTCATATGAATATGAGTGACATAGAGGGCGACGCCGAGTGCAGGTGCTTAGAGGGTTATCAGATATTTAACGAATTATCGGGTTTTTAACAGGTTATCGGGTCCTAAAATGGGAACCGGGTAGCAAATCGTTATCGGGTACCCGGGTACCCGTCGGCATCCCTAATTATCACGATTCTGATGTTGACATCACAAAATAATAGTGTTGACAATGGTGATGAGCATCAATATCGGTAATTACCGCTACGATTATATTAGTAATTACAGTAAGGTAATGTTTAATTTTTCTGGTATTTACTATAATTCGCATTTTCCGTTATTAATTATTTCAAACTGCTTTCTGGTTCCCTATTTAATCTCAAATTTAAGGTTTATAGTTTTATGTGCTGGTTAGGTATAACTTCATACTTTTTTCATCAAAACATACATTGTTTTCTACCAATCGTAGAAATGTTTCCTATGTATGATCCAGATTGCGTTTTATTAGAAACACCATTTTCTAGATAGAAAAATGAGGACAAAAAAGATTTTTTAAATTGCGAGAGACCTATGCCTTCTCTCGATTTCGAAAAAAAGGTAAAGTCAAAAGACGAAGTGTTCGTTCGGAAGTTTCGGAATGAGTGGTATTCGGAGTATAAGTGGTTGTGTGGAAGTATATATTTAAAAAAACTTTTTTGTATGCCGTATTTAATTGTGGGTGTAAAAAAATTAGGCTTGTGAAATAAGGAGGGACTTAACAATTTTGGGAATGTTACGCGAGGCTGTCGTAAGCACGATGCTTTTTTAGAACATATACGGTGTGCATTAATTTTCGCAGAATTTAGAAAAAACCTCAATACAATCGAGACGCTTTGAGGGAAAATTCCTGACTATATATTAAACAATTTAACGATGACGTCCTTTTAAATAGACGATTTATGCAATTACCTAATTGCGCAGCGATTTATTTAGGCAGCCAAGAGTTGGCATTTCGAGGTCACATTGAATCGGAGTGTTCAGACAATCATGGCAATTTTAAAGAACTTTTGGATGACAAATTTGCCGCTTACTATTTGTCTGCTTCAACTATCCTTGAATTTGCTTCAAATTTTTGCCTGCGGTGCTGTTTTCATTTCCGGACTTGCGGCCCGCACCTCAGTCCGCGTCACCTATTTACTGACCCACGACCCGCCACTGGTCGCTATATGTCTGTCAATTAGACAATAATTGTCAGACGAATAATAGCGAAGACCAAAAGAGGGCACTACTATGTGTTCCTCATCACAACCTGTTTCAGTATCTCCTTCAAATAAATAAGTAGGATTGTCTTCCTCAAAGACAATAGAGGTCACTGCTGTAATGCCAGCTACAGAAAAGCAGGTCGCTAGCTGTCTGACAAATAGACAATAATTGTCAGACGAATAGTAGCAAAGACCAATAGATGGCACTACTGTGTGTTTCTTACCACTGCTAAAAGTAATGTTATTGATTTGATTTATTAATTTTCTTGAAAATACCAAATAACTAGAAAATATATTGCTAAGTTAATAAAATTGAGAGACTCGTTATTGAAAATGTACTGAAATTAATAAACTTGCCATAATTAGTGCAACTTATATAATAATCATAAAACTTTTGTTTTATTTTATTATTTATTCTCGGTATTTCTCTTTAAAAAAAAATGTGAAAGAAAGATTCTAGAGTAGAAGTAATTTGCCAATCTAAAAAACCCCAGAAACAAGTACCTTAGGGGAAAATAAATTCTGTGAGCATGAGTACTTGGATTGGTTAAACTTAAAAAGTCTTGAAAGGGGTTGGAACTTTGGTGTGAAGACAACACTGACATAGCTTTCCACAGAGACCAAAACACTATACTGCATTCGATGCGTGTTTCACCAGCCAAGTTGACGTCATTTGGAGATGATTAGTCTAGTGTTTTGGTGTTCTGTGGAAAACTACATCAGTGTTTTTAAACTAAAAAGTATTTAAATTTAACTTAGGTTATCAACTGGCTAATAATCCATGTCATTAGCTGGCTAAAAATTACTACTTAAATATTTTCATTGCAATCGATATATTGATACCTTTTTGCCAAACTATCGTAAGTGACATTTTCCATGAAAATGACTTTATGGATCTATCGTAAGTATAATATGCAAATACACATCCTGGCAGAGTGTTGTAAGTGTATTTAAATGTTTGACGGTTAAATAACTGCATACATTTTATCGTAAGTAACAGAACTGTAATAGACAGAGTGGCAGAATTGTCGTAAGTAGCCTAAGGTAAAATTTAGTGAAAGTGACTTCCGATATTTTGACAAAAAGGTATCGATATAATAACATATCATATATCGATTACAAAAATCCTCAAATACGGCAAGGCAGAATTAAATAGATTAAGGTATTATTGGGATACATTATTAAATTAAAGCTCTTGTCAGAATCAAAATTTGAATTGAAAAAAATGTTTTTGGTCATCGCAGGTAATTACCAGTTATTCTACAATACTATCAAATAACGAACCTTATTAGGTAACGTAGACAACTGGCTTATATTAATCGTAGCAGGACAGTTTTTCTAAACGGTGTTTTTAAGCAAGATTCTTTGATCTACATAAAAATAACCTAATCTAACATGTTAATTTTATCATTTATTTACTTTGTTATTGTATTTTAATATTTATTTTAGCTGAAACTGTAGATCATGGCCCTACAACAATTGAAGAGCAAGCCAATCCCGAATTAGCAAAGTATCTGAACAGGCCTTATTGGGAATCTTTGCAGTCAAATGAATCCACTGACCAAGCAAGACCTGCTAGTCCTTCGGCACCTGCCACGGCACCTGTTCAAAGCATAGAAGCCAAATACAAAGTGAAAGAAAATGGTGTTGGAGATAATGATCTAGAAGACTTTATACAAACGCTGAAGAGCCAGGTCGAAATATTCATTAATAGGATGAAGAGCAATTCGAGTAGGGGGAGGTATGTATATTTTCATTATTTTCTACATACCGGGATATCAAAAATTATCTTGGTCAAGGGTGGTTGTGGAATGTAAAATGTGTGTCTTACTTTAAATTTGAAATAATTATGTCACTGTCACACTGACATCATCAATAACCTACAAATTTCATACCTATTTATTTCAGTTGTAAAACAATAATTAACTACAAATTATGAAATAACGGTTTTAGTAACAAGAAAAACTAAATTACAGTAATTGTTGGAAATGTCCCCCGTTTTGTTCGATGCACAAGTTGACACGCCTCCTCATGCTGTGAAAAGCATTTTGCAGCAGTTTTTGTGGAAAATGCTCGAACAGGTCAATTTTTATTTGAAGGGAGGCACATTTTTATATTATTGACATTTATACAGGGTGCCCAAAAAAGATAGGTGTACCACAACTTTTACATATTTTTACAGATTTGGATAGAACGTTCTCTTACGAACACATTGATATAGAGTTTTATGGAACTAATAGTGAGGGATATATGATGGTAAATGGTTACCATAAAAGCAATGCGTTGGAGAAAGACTTTGTATTCTTTGTAGCCTAGCAACGAACTGATATTCTCTAGAAAGAGAATATCGGTTCCTTGCTAGGCTACAACTCTAATTGATTTTCCATAAGCAAAAAGAGTTAGAAAACTCATTTTGCTTATGGAACACTTTTATGTAATCCCCATATCAATGTACCGGGATATCAAAAATTATCTTGGTCAAGGGTGGTTGTGGAATGTAAAACGTGTGTCTTACTTTAAATTTGAAATAATTATGTCACTGTCACACTGACATCATCAATAACCTACAAATTTCATACCTATTTATTTCAGCTGTAAAACAATAATGAACTACAAATTATGAAATAACGGTTTTAGTAACAAGAAAAACTAAATTACAGTAATTGTTGGAAATGTCCCCCGTTTTGTTCGATGCACAAGTTGACGCGCCTCCTCATGGTGTGAAAAGCATTTTGCAGCATTTCTGGCGTTATGGTTGCACATTGCTGAACAATTCTTTGTTGCAGTTCTTGCAAATTATTTACCGGAGTTGCGAAAATCTTGTTTTTTAAGTAAGGAAATATAAAATAGTCCATAATTGTCAAACAAGGTGATCTCGGAGGAAACTCAACTTCTGTATGCAAACTTATCAGCCGGTCATCAAAAAACTTGCGGAGGAAAGCAATGTTTTCTCGTGTCCCAGTCAGCACAGGTTCATCCTCAGGATGTACTTAGTACACATTCTTTGGACATATGGGATATCCTAAGGAAGTCCTCCAAAAACTCCAGGATATCCTTAGGACACCCAAATGGGACAGCCCAGATCTTACTGATAATGTCCTAATGACATCCTAATTAATATCCTCAGGACATCTGGAGTATTGGATAAGGACAAATGTGGAGATGTCCTGAGGAGGAATGGTTACTGCCTTTGTTAGGTTATTCAATCTAAAAGTCCAAATAGACGGCATGTGGAGTGACGCATCACACGCCAGGTATGCTGCTAAATATACCAATCCACAGGAACTCACGCCTATCTGTTCTATAAGGACACGTTGGCGTGTCACTCTTCAGGCTGTCTATTGGGATTTTAATGCACCTTTTAGCTTGATTATTTTTGAACTTGTCGTGCCCTGAGAATCTAAATCATTTATTTTCTGATTTATACATATGTATAAATATGAGACAATTTTTTAAATAGAATCACTTTGAAAATGCACTTCTATCTACCTATGCATTCAGTTTTTGCAAGAAGGAACTGGAAAATAAAACAATTTATTAGTGAAAATAATATATTCTAAAATATTGCGGGTAATTCATTTATTCCTGTGTACTCCTCTCCAAAAGGCAGCTTTGCTCTCGGTTGTGGTGGTCTACAAAGTATTTTATTATTTAGTGGGACGTCCACAATCACTTTCATCATCACTGTCTAATAATCTCAAAGGTCTAACCCTTTTCTTATCCTATTATTATTATCAAAATTTTCAGAGTCCGTATCTAAGTTAGAAGTATTTTCTGCTTCTTTCCATTTTGTCCGTGCTTTTTCAAAATTATCTGTAATAGGTAAAAAGGTACATAATTTAAGAAAGTAATTAATAACCTACATTTCTGCAAAATTTTACGGAAGTCAATTTTAAAACTAAACTGTCAAGATAAATTTCCAAATACAGCACACAAGTTTGAACATATTAGATAAAAAGGTTACACCCACCTGTTGCATCCATGCATCTTGTGACATTATGAAGATTCCATGTTTCTTCAAAGGATTCACCCTTTTTAAGTGCTCTATCAAATCTATTCTGATCTTTAAAAGGTGGCCAAAATACTTTCTTTTTCATAGGGGTCAGCCACTTTTCGTGTACTATAGATACGCCACCACTTGACCACTCTACAATTACAAAGACCATGATTGCTATCCTAAAAACATATTTTATTTTTATTAACAAAATAATAAATAATAACATCAATCCCACAAGAACCATATACATACCAGTGCCACAGATATCCACACAAGACCATAAATCAGTAATCAATTCGTAGATAAATTAATTAAATTAATCATAGTAATGAATATAACAGAGACTATTATATTTTATCTATGACTATCACATCCATCAGAATCATCATATCACACATACACAAATTACTGAAACTCAGTAATTTGCAAAGAATTTGTGCACACTGCACACGTATCCCATCAACATGACGCTGCGCCGCAAGATGGCTACTTTACTACTACTTTCACTTTCGTTCCGTGACGTGACTTCCGTGTCCGTGTTCCGTTAAGACGCGATCACGTGAACAGAATTAAACCGAGACGGATGAACAGCTTCCTCACGGTATGATTGGATGAAAAGAAATTACGTGCCTCTTTAACCAATCAAAACAGGAAGAAGGAAGAAGCTGTTCCTTTCCACATCATGGTGGAAAAGCTCCCTCGACTTTATCATCATATTATAACATAAACTAAGCTTATTGATTACTAACTTGTTTCAGTAATTAATTTGTGCTCATTGATATTATTTTATTACCTAGGCATTGTTTATTTCAATATTAATTTCAAAAAAGCTATGGCATAATTATTTTTATTACCCTTTTCGTAACGTAGCACTTAGCTATTATGAAAGAAATATAATAATTTGTTTTAGTTACATGCCACCTTAATTTCCTACTGATGTAGGTAGGTATAGGTCAATCCTTGGGTATAGGTACCTTATTTTAGCATTTGTTTAATTTGTTTAGATTTATCTCCCAATAAATTATAACTATTTTTCAAAATATGCCCAAAAATGGCCTCACCAAATATTTATGGGATATCCAGACTTGATGAATATAGGACTTTCCATTGCGGATGTTACCGGGATCATAATAGCCTCAAGAGATATTTACAGGATATTCATTCAGGACTTGCCTAGGATATCCTCTACTGGGACATTTTGAGGATGAAGTTGGCTTATAAATTTGTCCTGAAAACATCCTCAGGATAATAATCCCAGGCAGGGATATCAGGACTTGATTAGGATATCCTAAGGAGAGAGTGTGCTGTGTGGGGTAGTATGTGCTGTTGCACCGTCATGCTGGAAATAACCGTACCGAAGTTCATCATCGTTTAACTGTTGCACAAATTCAGCGAAAAAGTTGTGTCTGTACCTTTCTGCGTTGACGGTGAAATCGAAAAAAATTTTTTCCAGCATGTAGTGGCGATTCAGTAAAAACATGAGGGTTATCATTGCTCCACATTCGCATATTTTGAGAATTGATGTATCCCGAAAGGTGGAACCACGCTTCGTCAGAAAAAAAAGTTAAGTCCAGAAGATCATCATTCATTAAATTATTGACAAACCAATGGCAGTAAGCAAGGGGTCTGGGGTGGTCTGCGGGCAGAAGAGCTTGATGTGCTTGCATGTTATATGGATGCATGTTCAAGTCTTTCTTTAAAATCTTATGACCTGTTCCATAAGAAAGTCCAATTTCCTGAGAAAGACGTTTCAAAGGTTTTGCAGGCTCCTCTTCCATACGTTGACGAATGTCATTGACAACTTCTTCTGTACGAACTCTTGGTCTACCAGCATCTTTTTTTATGAGTTACACAACCAGTTTCGCGAAACACTTCAACACAATTTGTAAGGCACGCATAAAAATTGTCCGGTAATATTGCCACGTTTGGGAAGTGCTCTCGAAAATTGTCCAAACACAAACGTTGACTGTATTGCCAATTTCCATTAACTAGCGCCCCCGTTCGAAAATAGGCTTCAATCATGAAAATTTTGTGCTGTGTGGTAAGAGGCATGGTTCAAAAACTGGATTAGAAAATTTCAGCACAATGACTTGACAGATTCTGACACAACAAAACATATTCAAAAATTTAAAGTAAGACACACGTTTTACATTCCACAACCACCCTTGACCAAGATAATTTTTGATATCCCGGTATTTTATATAGTGTTGCTAATTTTGCGTGAACATATAATTGGAAAAAAATTATAAAAAAAATGTCTGGCCACTTCAAGTCCGTGTTTGTTTACATTAATGAATGTAAGGTGTTGTCAACATATTTACCCTTAAATAATTTTTCAGCGTTTTGCCTTTTTTTGGTAGTGGGACATCAATAACTATTGTATAAAAATCACAGAAAATTCTAATACCACAGAAAATATCACAGAATATTTTTCAACTAACATTCATACTTTTGTTATAAAAGTACGTGGAGTTGGCATATACATATTTAAAAATTAGGCAATCAAGATAATTATAAAACAAGCTGGACTTTTTCTAAATTTTAGCCAAATATGAACACTAATTAATGTACAGAGTGCAACAGTCAATCCTGCATTTTTAAAAGAGCAGGTGGCCAAGGATGTGGATGGGGCGAATTGCCAAGGTTACCATCGTATTCCCCAGCTCAAACAGTGTCAGTTACCATGGAAATAATTTTTTTTAATGTCTTTCAATTTGACAATAATTGTTAGACAGATAGTAGTAAACACCCAAAAAGGGCACTAGGTGTGTTTCTCACCTAACATTCATGATGCCTATTAGGCAATCATGTCGCAACATCTCTGACGAGCCTATAATAAGCGCAAAACCGGTCAGTCTCTGGTGGTTTTGGTTTCATGATACAACTATACTGATATGCTCATAACTTCACCAAATTTCGTTGAGGGAAAAATGGTGAAAATTCAAATACCTTTTCAAAATTTAAGCACCTATATTTAAGAAACGATTGGAAGCAGATACCAACTATATTATATTTTTGGAAAGCTCTCTTCATGGCCTCTCTGATGATTAAACAAAAACTATGCATTTCCGTTTAAAAAAATGCTGACATTAATGGCACCAGAAATTAGAACACCCTGTACATAAATTAATGTGTCTAAATTTTAGCCAATAACAAACCATTTCGTACCCATATGTTAATTTTTTTCTAAAATAAAAATAAATAAGGCATTGAAAAGTGGGTCTTGGTGACTCAGACTGTACATTCCTTAGTCCAACCCTGTTATTTACACCATGAAATCCTAACCTACGGAGTCTTTTTATGAGTGTGATCAGTACTTAATTCGTTAATTATGAACATGATATAATACATTTCTCGTATGTGAAATGTATTATTTGATATATACATATAATTATATTTTGCTACAAAAAAGACCCATAGCTTAGACGACATTTTGTTAAAAACCAATTGTTTTCATTCGCACACCTTGCAAACACACTGAAGAAGACTGAACAAGCGCTCGATTGTGTGTTGCAAAAACCAACAGTCGACGGAAAAACTCCCAACATCAGTGCCAACATTGGCTCCAATGCTATTTTCTCGATATACACATTGGTCGAACTTTGTTGGTGCCCATGTGTGTAGCCGGCGTAAAGGTAGAGTCAAAGGTAAAAATTAGTGTAGAGTTAAAAGCATTACCAATGTCAGATTTGAAAAATATGGCTTTTTGGTAATATGAATAACAATTGTAATAAAATATATCTTGTATTTGGTCTTTCTAGAAAGCTCTTGCTGCCAGAAGTGCAATGGACCAAAACAAATTTCTGGAATTTTCAAGGGAAATTTACTGGGAATATTCAATGCTTCGGAATTTTCCCATCCCTATATTTAATGTATGTTATTGTTTTCAGGTCAATTGCAAATGATACAGCTGTGCAAACCCTATTCATGAACATTACTGCTATGCATTCAAAACTTCTCCGATATATCCAAGAACACGATGACAGCCGCCTACACTTTGAACGCCTTCAAGACAAATTAACCCAAGTAAAGGACGCTAGAGCAGCACTGGATGCCCTCCGAGAGGAACATCAGGAAAAACTGCAGCGTGAAGCAGAAGAGGCTGAAAGGCAAAGACAACTACAGATGGCACACAAATTAGATATAATGAGGAAAAAGAAGCAAGAGTATTTACAGTACCAGAGGCAATTGGCCTTGCAGAGAATTCAGGAGCAGGAAAGAGAAATGCAGATGAGGCAAGAGCAGCAGAAGCAGCAGTATCTGATGCCTCAGTTTGGGGGGTATATCGGGTCGCCCGTGCACGGTCCACAGTTTCCACCTAGCACAGCTCCGACTGTCGGAGGTTACCATGCATACCAGTTTAATCCACATATGATGACGACTCAAAGTGCCCCGCCGCAGATGGGACATACAGGAGGGCCTCGACAAGGTAAAGAGTTATATTTTATTTACTGATTTTTTTGCTGGTTTTTACTGATAAAAAAGTTTGTTATAATTCACTGTTGCTGTTGGACAACTATAACAATGATTATAATAAAGTGGCAAATGTTCCGATTTGACCTACATGTGGCAGAATCGCTATTCTTCAACTTTAAAACAAGGACTGTCCAGCTCCGAAAATACATTATATAACTAGAACATTTAATATAGAAGTAAACCCAACAGAAATGATCAAATTTAGGGCCGGTCTTTCCATCTCTTTATAAAGTTGCTTTTAACTAAAAGAAACTTGAAGTTAACAAGTGAATTTATCTGGCAGTTAAAAAATTGTGTCTTTGCAACACAATTTAACTGCTCTTTTGTAAAAAGACCGTTTAATAATATTGGCTATACTGATTAAATAAGAAAGTCTATATAATAAAGTGAGACAGATGAAATGCATCAATCATAATCAACAAAATATGTCAATTATGACAACATTACCTAGCTAAATATAGCATACTGTGGCTATAACCAACTAAGTATAACTTTTTTTAAGTTCTAGTCATTTCTGGGATCTCTAGTTTAAATTTAATATTCAGAAGTGTAAAAATGTCTTCCCAGGATGATACAGTAAAAAGACTTGGAACCAAATTGCCCAAGAATTTGAGACCCTCACTAGTACAAATTGTAGCAGTTCAGTCCTCATTTCAAAATATGATTCAATAAAACATGTCATACTCGTAAAATCTAAGAAATACGTATATATCATTTTTTTATTATTAACCTGTTAGTGTGAATGCCGTAAATGTTGCTCGATTTTTTCTAGAACATTTAACACCGTTATTTTTGATACACCAAATCTCCTCATAAATTCTTTATCATCCCAGATGTTTAAATTGTCCATATGAGGCCTTACAGTATATATTTTTCGTTCGCGATTTGCAATATTTACCATGTTTATAATTTCATGATCTAATAATATTTCTTCCTCAAAATCAATAATGTTTTCCATTATAAAAATATATTTTTTGACGTTTTATTGATCAAATTGTTTACTAACACTCAAATTTGTAAAATTTCTGAGGTTAGAAATCTCTTTGTAACTACTTATAGTCCAGTAAAAGTGACCGATAAGTTAAAGAGCAGATAAAGAATTTAAAAGACAGGATTTAATTTAAAACACAGTGAAAAGACCCATTTTGTAGTTACAAGGAAGATAAATTTAAAAAGATGTTTATAAGGAGATGGAAAGACCGGCCCTTAAACTACTTGTAATAATTACTTGGGTATGCATAGGGTCATTAAACTAAACATGTGGTATAAAGTATAAGCATAGACTAACTGTTAAGACTGCTCCATCACGTGTTAAAATTTATTAACAATCTAAAACCCAGTCAAACTCAAAGAATCGTTTAGTGTATACCAGTCAATATGAGAGGGCGCCCTTCGAGGCAGTGCGCTCGTTTTCGCACGAAGTTTTTTGTTTTCCTATGTTGTCACGTTGCCACAAGTAGCAATATAATTATTCTGTTTTAAGTTAGGGTGTATACAGTTATGTGCTGCAATAATAATAATTGAAAAACAATATCTCGATATTATGAAGATTTGAAAATGTACCTACTCATTTTCAATGGCAGTTCCAACAGGCAGTTCTTTTAAAGCAATATGGATTATCAATTCAGGCAGACTGACCTTATAAAACTACTTAGATAATTTAATTTATTAGACAATAAATACATTAATATTGAAAATATTTATTATTCGGGACGGGGAATATGTAAAATGATCTAATACCAAATTTCCGTTGTCAGCTTTTCATGGATTTTCTTTGCAATACCTATGTATATAACACGTCTACTTTTATTCTTTTCCAGTACAATTCAGGTCACTTGGTTGTTAGATAGATTCAGAAAAATAAAATAGTGTAAAATGAAGCATGCTCAAGGGCTATTTGAAAAATTATTAATGTACCTATACTACGGATATTATCTTGAAGGGGGTTGGAACCTTTGGTGTGAATATGTCACTGGCGTAGTTTTCCACATAACCCCAAAACACTATATTGCACTCGACACGCGTTTCGCCAACCAAGTTGGTGAAACGCACATCTAGTGCAGTATAGTGTTTTGGTGTCATGTGGAAAACTACGTCAGTGATACGGATATTATACAAGGTGTCCCATTTCTGCGTATTTTCTTCAACAGCGTTAAACAGTTCGTAGGGAATTTTTTTTACTTCTCACTTTGCTTCTAAAGTTAACGTCAGATATAACGCAAATTTATTTTGAAAGGGGTTGGACCCTTTAGTTTTCCACATAACACCGAAACACTATACTGCATTCGACGCGTTTTGCCAACCAAGTTGGCATCATCTGGAAATGATTAGATTTAGTTTTAATCATCTTCAGATGATGCCAATTTGGTTGGCGAAACGAACGTCAAGTGTAGTAGTATTGTGGTGTTATGTGGAAAACTACGTCAGTGTTAACGAAATTTTAGTTTTTTGGAATAATCTCGAAAACAGTATTCATTTGGACAGATTTCAAAACTATCGAAGAATTGCAAAACTTTCCCCGTCTTTGTATCCAAATTGGAACAAACCGTATTCTTTGTTTACTCATGTATACGATGTATTTAGTGCATACTTTTTATATACGTACACTGCCTTTCTATGTTTCTCTTTAGAGACTTGTATTTACATATATAAATTTTTTTGTTACTACAATAAAAACTTTCAGGTAGATAATTTCTTTTTAATTGTGTTGTTATTTAAACAGAATTTTAAGATTTCTTGATCTAATAGATTCTTATTTTGCATAAATTAGGAAAATTAAATAGAGGCTACAATATTTAAAAAAATATTTTTTTTTCGAACCATACGAATAAGACACTATAATATTAAATTATTTTGTATAAAAAGAGGACCATTTCGGGACTGTTTGAGATCGCCATAGCAACTGAACAAAAAAGAGATTATTGTACAGTTGTACAGTACCGAAAAGTAATTTGACATTAACATTGCATGTCACATAATATATTGAAGTTTAATTAAATAGAAAAATAGAAACAGATAGTAGGGAGTTTTTGAACCCCTTAAAATGTACGTTATCGTTATGGCTATGGTTATTCTGAGCATGCGCAGTACCGAAAATGATACTATTTTTGGCACTACACATGCGCAGAATAACGATAACGATAACAACGTGCTGAAATTTAAGGGGTTCAAAAACTCCCTAGTGACTTCAATGAATCGGTAAACTGGAGGTGCTAATTAGAAGCGGTTGGAAAAAAATATTATGTTTAACTCGTACAAAAAATACGTTTTCGAGACTCGTAAAATTGCCGGACTCCCCTTGTCCCAAAAACGTGTATTTTTTGTACTAGTTAAACAAATAACTATTTTTAGCAGTAAAATTTATTTTCCATTAAAAAATTTCCAATTTTAATTTATGATAATTTATTTGTAGTTAAAAGTAACTCCAAATAAAAAATAGTACAAATTAAATAACTAAATAATTAAATAACTTCAGATATATGAATGCGATATGATTTATTTAATTTCTATTAATTGTTATCATGAATTTATATGGTACGCAGATGACAAGTAGCCCGCAATCGACAAGCGAGAACACAACAGGACACCTATATATATCGCATCGCGAATCATATTCAAACATCGGCAACAATGTAGCGTTTGCGATGGAAGTTTTTGTGTCGTTGTGCTGAGCTTGTGATGTTTTAGACAATTTCGGATTGAAAACTAAATCTCGCTGACATCTAATAGCAAACGGTTCAACTAAAAAATGGTGTTAATAACTTTGCCTATTTAATGGAGCAGTCTTAACAGTTAGTCTATGGTATAAGTAACAAAAATATATTAACAAACGTACCAAAGACTAGTAGAAAACCTAAAATTTTAATTTCACATGTAACATGCAAGTCACAAGTGCATTCCTTTAAAGAAATATATACTTTTTGTCGGAGGGTTGCAAATTTCACCCCTTTCTAATACAAAGGAAAGTTTGAAATAATATCTGTAAGAAGTCTTTATGTAAGTACATTATATCTCACAAATTTCACTTTTGTATCCCTTCCCAAATTTTTGGAAAAAATAAAAACTCGATTTTATCCCGGCCCTTTGAGGGGTATAACTCGGTAGAGGAGTTAAGACATAATTTATATAGAAAACTCCCCTTAATTTTAGCCGAGGAACCATCTCCTAAAATGTTTGGCATATATTTAGAATCACCCTGTATATTAAAAAATTGTGAATCAATCCTAAACTTACCACAATCGAAATACCTATGCAGCATGCACATTTTCTAACTGCTGCTTTAATTCCAAGGTTCCCTGCCACCTCATTCATTACCACAGAATCGGGCCGTAGTAGGACCACCACCAGGCTTCCCACAGGGGCCTCCCACGCAACAGAACACTGGCCCAAACACACCCATGTCTGGTCCCCAACAACAATTTACACCATCGGGACTTCCTCATCAGCACATGATGGTTCATGGCATGCAACACATTGGCATGTCTCACCAACAAATTGTGCCACAACACCAAGGTGGAATGCCACCTAATCAAGTTGGATTACCAGCCAGTCAACCTGGCTTGCAGCAAGCCAGTATGCCATTACACCAAGCCGGAGTGACAAATTCTCAGCCCAATATTCCTACAAATCAAAGTGGTATTCCTCCTAACCAACCTGGCATGATGCCTAATCAAGCCGCTATGTCACATCATCAAGGTGGTTTACCAAATCAAATTGGCATGGTGCCAAATCAGGGCGGTATGCCTAATCAAGGTGGAATACCACAAGCTGGATTACCTATGGGTATGCCACCTAATCAAGGTATTCCCCAAAATCAAGTTATGCCACAACACCAAGGCCAAATACCACCTCACTACCATACTGGAGTCACAGGTCCACAGCGTCAGCAAAATGGAGAAACAGAAACTGCAGAACTCATTAGTTTTGATTAATATATAAATAATATGGATTATTGGGAATTATCAGCTTTATGTAGTCCCGCACTTTATAATTAAATACCCATATCTACGTAAATGATAATTTTGCATTAATAGAAACCATACTTATTGTTTATATTTTATCGTAAGTGTATATTTTTATTTAGTGGAAGAAGAGAAAATTATACCAGAACGATTATGAAATAAATTAAATGTTGTTCCACATATTTTTTTTGTATAGTGTAATCATATAGGTATATAATACTACTATATCACGGGTAGAGGCCTAAAATTCCAAAAAAAACACCACGACGCCGACATACTATCTCCATCCTTATCGAGAGTACCTTAGTCAAACGTGCGCATGCGCGCGAATATCGCAAAATCCAATAAGCATGCAGCACAAATACTACATCTCTGTCTACCAACTTCTCTAAAAAAAATTGACAGTTGAAAAGTTTGCCAGCCTATAAACAATGTGTCAGCTTCCGTAACCATGGAGATCGACGATATCTGCACATGCACAAATCGAACAAAGGGTATCTGTAAGAGTATAGCACTATATTTTTTGTCCAGTGTTTTCACAGAAACCACTTATGGGCTAACATAGGGAATATGTGATAGTGATATAGTAGTATTATATACAGAGCATTTCAATGAAAACGAGCCACCTTGAATAACTTCGTTACTATTTTGTTTCCAGAGAAATCCTGAGACAAGTCAATTTTTGCTTGGAGGGGGACATATGTATAGCAAAATATGTCCCCCCCTTCAAGCAAGACTCGACCTATCTGAGGTTTTCTTTGGAAACAAAACAGTAATAACTCCGTTACTCCGAAGCAAAACAGTAACGGAGTTATTCAGGGCGGCTCGTTTTCATTGAAATGCTCTGTATATGATTGTAATATAGAGGACCATATTTAAATCTAAAGTTTTATTTATTTATTTTTTTTTTTTTTTTGTTTAACCTTGACTTTTTAAGATTCTCATTACTTTTGATATTTTTCTTTTTCTTCTGAATATTTGTAGATTTTCCTTAAGTATAATTTTGTGCAAACCGAATAAATAATTCGAAAAATTATTGACAAAGTTATTCACAAAGAATGAAGAATAGCTTTTATTTTTTGAATATTAAAAATTAGATCTGTACATTTCGTCTTACACACTATGCATAGCCACCGACCGGCTTTCGGAGTACAACGGTATGCTGATTGATCAACTTAGCATCTCACTGACATTCAAACAGCTTATGTGACGTGTGTGTATATACAGTATACACAGAAGTGTATATGTTCAAGTTAATTGCTTTGTCACAATGGCACCCAAAAGTAAAATACTGCAATATGGGCATAAAGTTATGGCCTATATACATTGTTATCTGGGTTTAATATATGTAGTTGTGTGGAATATACAGTGTACAATATAGAGTTAACGATTTATAGTGAAAATGATTGCAACAATCACATGGCATAAAGAAAATGTAAAAAATGACAATCTAGTAGACATTTTTAATTGACAGATACAAAGGAATATTTTAAATTTGCAAATACTACTTCGTTAGATATAAAACGCTCATTTTTTCACATCAAAAATCTATTTTCACCATCACAGATGTTTTGAGGATTGGTCAATTCAAGAAATTTAGACTCCAGATTTTGTATTTACTCAAGTAAAAGATGTAATTATCGAAACAATGTACCAAGTATAACTCAAATAAGGACTTTGCAAACTAATAAATAATAATTATTGCATTTACTATATATTGTTCTAGCAGTGTGATCTCTATTTTTTATGTCTCCCATGCTATGAGAGATAGACCCTTCAACCTCTACGTTACAGTATTTACAGTGCTATACTCTTTAAATGCAAAAATATATTTTGTTAAAATATACCATTATTCTAATAAAACAAGTATTTTATGAAAAATTATTTCTGTGTATATTTTCTTAATGCTGTATTGTATATATTTACATTTATTTCAAACCATCTGGACTTACTGCCATATAGCAAAATACTCCTCCACCAGGTACTTGTTTGGCTGAAATATAAGCCCTGCCATCTGGAGATTTATGATATAAAATTGGACTGACTGGCCCTATCCTTGGGAGATAAGGTATCTAAAAGGTCATAGTGATATAGGTACATGTAGATTTTCAGATGGTTTTTAGTTTTGATAAATTTTAAATGACATTAACTATATAATCACAGCAAGTATAAGTACTTAATAATCCAAATAATAGTTGTAAGACTTTCATTTTTAAAATATTAAAATAAAAATGTACCCATATTCTAAATATTTAGTCAATAAATATATTTACAGGGTGACTCACCAGGAACTATGTCGATCGATATCTGGAAAAGTACTAATCCGAAATATTTGAAAATTTAGCAACACAGTAAAGTCTCTAGGGTGAACGCAACCAAAATATGCAGAACTCTCCAGCACTTCCGGTTATACTGGAAGTAGACATGAACTTCGTTATTTTAAATGGGACACTGTGTATAATATTGCATTTCTTGATTCTACTGAAAATTTTAGAGTCAATTTATGTGACATTCCCTAATCAGGGTGGACCTAGGAGTTACGCATTTTGAGATATTAATATTTAAAGAAAAAAATTTTGTCATATTCTCCAGAAATAATAATAGACTGGAACAATACAGGGTGTTCCATTTGAGTTTAAAAAGTTATGGCGGTTTGAAATGTAACAGCGAAAATGGAACACTTGGTATAATATCTTTGAACATATGGATACACCATAATTTAGCATCGGTTGAGTTCTCTGAAAATACAAAAAATCAACTTAGTATCACTTTCCCGGAAAAAGTTACGGAGACTCTTGTGCACCATAGCATACCTCAATTTTTTTCTTTAAATATTATTATCTCAAAATGTGTAACTCCTAGCTATAGGAAATGTTACATAAATTGACCCTAAAATTTTCCGTAGAATCCAAAAATGTAGTAATATACAGGGTGTCCCATTTAAAATAACGAAGTTCATGTCGACCTCCGGTATAACCGGAAGTGCTGAAGAGTTCTATATATTTTAGTTGCGTTCGCCTTAGAGACTTTACCATGTTGCCGAATTTTCAAATATTACGGATTAGCACTTTCTCAGATATCGATCGACAAGGTTCCTGGTGAGACAAGCTGAATATCAATATATAAGTATACTTCCGCTTAAACATTTAACAAAGAGTACTTATAGAGAGTAGGTAGTTAACAAATGAAAAGTGAATTGAATCTTCGGGAGATCATGGATACATTAGAAAATTAATACAAATTTCATTTTGTGGAAATGGAATGATAATAACAATACCTGCTTTGCCATAAGATTTCCCATGCATTCAGAAACTGTACACAATTTGCCCACTTCTGGAGGTGGATTTACAAAAGGACCATGCAGGAAATTATTTCGCACCTGTATTCTGAGCAGCTGAATGTATTCGTTTTTTATTTTACAGGTTTCTAAATCTTCATCTGATAAGCTTGCTAACTTCCTTGACCATTCAACACACCGCACCCTGTCTAAAAACATGTTTTAAATTGTAGGTACTCAAAAGAATAAAGATTTTAAAAAAACTACTACCGAATGGGCTGTTTAACTGATGAATGTATTGAGCAATATCTCGTAGAGCATTTTTAAATTCTACACTGTCCTTGGTACCCATTAATTTTAGAAAATAGGTATTGTTTCTTATAATTACTATATATTACATATGTAAAAAATTGATTACTAGGTATACACTTAAATTTACTGCTTGTATTCTAAAAATGCCAAATTTGACATAGACCACCTAGATCTCTGGTTATTATACCAGTTTACATCTTTCTTTAGATAGGAATTAAGCCAAAAAGTTATATGTATTATATATTATATAGTTAAATATGTATTATACCTATTAAAATTATCATAGGTAATTAAGTACGACAAGTTACGGCGATATAGATACATTATATAGATAGATAGATACAGTTATGATTTTCTATTTTCTTTTCCTTATTTTTAGAATTCCATAATACAGATACGGACGTCTATAAAGTTAGAAGTGTTAAAACAAGAAGCAATCTTCCATTTTCATTTTTATGTGTGAAAATGAAAAATAATCGAAAAACCCGCCCAACCGTTTATTTTAATTTAGACAAATACCTATAAAACAAAAATCCCTAGTTCTGAGTTCTGACATTGACTCATGCGTTTTTTGGGGTTATGATCAAACGGATTTTTATCTTTTCTAGCATGACTTGCAAAAATTTAATGAAAGGTTCTAGAAAAGTCGCCTTAAAATATCTACAAAATTTAAGTAACTTGAAAATATTCCGTGATCAAAATGCCACAAGAATCCAAAAAAAATGGGAAACTTGTAAGTAATAATACTCTAATACTGTGTTATTATTTACATGCTTTTTTCCAAGGCTCCCTTATCACCATCGCCTTTTCTGGATATATCTGACGATGAATTGGTCAGTATCTCCGTTAGGGATTTAAACAGGCAGTTAAAATTAAGAGGATTATCAAGAGATGAAATAGTACGCATGAAACAAAGAAGACGAACATTAAAAAATAGAGGATATGCAGCATCTTGTCGCATTAAAAGAATAGAACAGAAAGATGAACTTGAAACGGAAAAGACACAAGAATGGAGAGATATGGAAATGATGCAGGAAGAAGTTATTCGAATGAGAGAAGAAATGTCGGGAATAAAAACTCGTTATGAATCATTAAAACAGTTTGCAATAAGAAATAAAATTCCCATTCCACCAGAACTAGAACATTTATAATTATTACGTAAAGTCCTTTACTGACAGACTTATCTATATTTTTTATGAGGGGGCAGTAATTAGATTCACTATCAGAAAAAAATCATTTTCAATGTATTTGTTTATGTTAGAGCAGTGATAAACAATAAAAGCAATAATGTAGAAAATCAAGGATCCGTATGTATGGATAGAAGTGTAAAGATATATTATTTTCTAAAGCTTTAATCCTTGATTAACTACAAAGTCTATATATAGGTGTAAAAACGTATTTTTGTATAAATCAATGCAGAAGGTGGCAATTTTGTAATTCTGATGATCTGAACAGTCATACGGAACAGAATAACAGTTAACATAAAGTAACCAAATACAGTTAATTATAAATACATTCCAGAGGATAGCGATAGTGACATTTTGACAAACAGCTGTGGTCTAATCTAATAGCGAATGCGGCTGACTTGCATTTTACATTTAGTGCGCACTGAGAATAGCTCCATCCTTTGTTGTTGAAGTTGATAATAAAGGATGGAGATATTCCTAGGGCGGTCAGTTGAATCCGCTGTAAGATTGTTTTATTGTATTTGTTTTTGCATTTGCACTTTTTATTTTGATTGTTTTGGCAGTAATAACAAAACAAAATGAAATTAAAATATCTAGAATTTGAGAAAGTTATTTACACACCAGATGACTGTTCTAATCTAACTATATGCTAACTATTACCTTGTAACAATGGGCGAGTACTTGATATTCATTAATGATTCCTTTGTGGAGCTACAGAAGTTGTTCATTTTGTCTTTGGCCTTAACACTGCTGCAACATAAACAAGTTCTAAGATTGTAGTAATAACGGTCCTTGTTTATAGCATTAATGCATGCCTAATGCAACTTAGCTAAGATATGTCTGAGAAATTTTCAAGATAGAGGTGCGAAAGATAAATCTAAAATGGAAGCAAAATAATATGACAGGGATGCTATAAGGAACATATGTCATACTGTGATTAAAAATCGTGTGGCTGGTATTGCCTATTAAATGCAACTACACAGATCAAAAGTTGGCTATGCAAATTTACCTTTTTTGCAAAATTTTCTCTATTGCTCTTCAATAGACTCCACTACAGGATGTGTGTAATATAATAATAAAATGAAAGCTGTAAAAGAGATAGTACAAAGCATCGAGATATTAGAAAATAACAGTAACATTATTGGCAAAAAGAAAATCCTATTTTAAAATCTCATCTTGAGACAAACAAATTCTACAGAAGATATTTTTGTCATCCGACACACAAAAAAAAACAAAAATCTATTATACAGTAGGTGATAATACGACATACAATTCTTTAAATGAGAGAAGTGATAAACCAATATGAGTGATTTGATAAGCATACCTTAACTTCACAAATAGGTACATTTTTATGAAGAAATGATTAAGTTAATTGGATGAGATTCGTTGTTGGTAAACAGATCTGTGTAATAGACATTACCAAGATGTCCTGTTAGACCTAAAATTTGCAATAATCTACTGTTTAAATATTTTTATATAAGGCCATAATTTTAATACGCAAAGTTTATGTAATGTTATTATATTGTCTAAACCTATTTGTGGTACAGCAAAAATGATTTTGGGAATATGCACCTATAGTAAAACAAAAACGAGAAAACAGGAAGAACCACAAATGAACTCGACTGAACCAGCTTTTTCTTTTTATCTGTATTTAGGCGTTTTATAAAAAAAAAAAAATAAAACATGGATTAAAGAACCGAGTATCTATCGACTCGGACTATCTGAAAAAGAAAACAAGACAAAATATTTCATTAATAAGTTAAAAACCAGTTGAATTTAAAAAAATAAATTGAAAAGTACACATGTGTTCATTGTTGTTACTTCCGATAATCCTAAAGGAGGCACATTCATGCAAAATGATTGATGAATGTATGTATGATTTGCATGTATATGCCTTCTTCAGGATTATCGGAAGTAACTAAACTGTTTTAACACATGTACTTTTTAATTTATTTTTATAAATTCAATCTTCCCTGCCAACTACCATGAATTCACTAAAATCAATGATATGGTTATATTTTTGTTTCCATAAAGATTTGTTTAATTTACAATTTGCAGTATTAAAATTTTTTCACTAGTATGATATATATTATATCGTGATATAGAAAATATTATAATTGCATAATATAATTTTGTTGTAATAAGTACCTAGGGTAGATAAGAGAAATAAATGAAATGTCTCTCAACGCATCTTTAACTTTTTTTGAAATTTTCAAACATCAGCCATATAGTTAGTTACCTGTGTTCCCCTGCTTATTATAATGTATAGTATTGTTCAATTTCATGAAATTTGTAAAATTGAAATATTTCAATGAATGAAATAATGAATTTTTTGAAATTTGGAGAAATATGAAGTTACCTAATGATTTTATAAATTTCTTATGAAAGTTTCAAATAATCAAATCTTTCAAATATTTCAGTATAATTTAATTATTTTTGTGAATTTATTTTTTTTTTCTTATGCAGTAAAATAATACTTTAAATATATTATCATACTAAAATTTGATTCACATTAAGCAGAGATTATAAAACGCATTGCACTTCACAAAAAAGACGCGTTTCTATTCAAAAAAATGTTTTTTTATTTTAACCAAAAATTGACCTCTGTTTTCACAGATACATTTGTCAAAAATAAATTTATCCTCTAGATTTTCTGACACAAGAATTTATTGAATTAGATTCACTGCTGCTTTTTGATGAGTTTGAGTTGTGCTGGAATATTGAGAAAAATGTTTTTAAAGCAATATATTTACAAATAACTTATTGGTTGTGAAAATGTTTCCAGTTTTGTCTTCTTTCTGAAGAACTTCGATTCAAGATGGACTGTCAAAGTCAAAATTGTATGGGGAAAAATATAAAAAATTGAAGTTGTAGCGAATACAACTCTTAAGGTGAAGTCACAGATTATAGATAAGGTGGAGTGCCAATCAGGCGGCTGCAGCGGCTAAAGCCGCGCGGCTGGAGACGCGCGGCTCTGGCGACTGCATCGGTCACTGCTGGTTTACGTGTAAATATATGAACGTGTTTTGTGCATGAACGCGTTGTCAATTACGCGACTTCAGCGTGACGACAGAAGCGACTGTGGCGGCGCGTTCATATATTTACACGTAAACCAGTGACCGATGCAGTCGCCAGAGCCGTGCGTCACCAGCCGCGCGGCTCTAGCCGCTGCAGCCGCCTGATCATAGATAATAAACATAGATAATAAAAGAAAACGCCTGATTGGCACTCCACCATGATATATTATTGTATCATGGCAATCCACTACACACACACACACACACACACACAGAAGATCGGATATTGCGCCTAAGTGGGCGGTCCCTAATATGACTCATCTCATGACGTCACTCAGAGAGTGCTTTTCATGACTCGATGCGCATTTTGTGTTTTTCGCCTGTAACATAATTATTTTTACGGTTACAAAAAAAAATTCATCAAACAATACCAAATGCTTGCATAAAATCAAACAAGTCAACTCAAAGTAAAAAGTATCTTTATCTAACCAAAACCTTATACGTTTCAAGAATTGGAAAGTATCGACCATAAAATATATCAAATAAATATGCCAAAATGATCTTACCCAAATTTAAAAAAATATTTACATATGCTAGTTTATTATTGTCCATAGTATTCGGATTTTTATATTTAAAAAACCTCATATAATCTTGAATTTACCAATATTTAATTTTAAATAATTTAAATTAGACGCAAGTTCACCAATTTATTAACATTTTCCTGAATTATTACACCGTTCTTGACGGTATTTACAAAGCACGCAATTTAAAGTATACTACTCGTAATATAATAAAAATATACAACACGCATATAATTAGAAATAATAAAAGTATGATGATCCAATTCCATAATTCTTTAAACGTAAGGTTTTGGTTAGATTATAAGGATATACTTTTTACTTAGAGATTGTGTGATTTTATGCAAGCATTAGGTACCTACCTATTGATTATTGATATATTATTATAGTAAATAAATTAAACTGTTTAAAAAAAAGAATAAAATTTTGACTGCATTAATAAAATCCCACATTTTTTAACCTTGTGTTGTGTTTTGTGTTTATCTTTGTGCATATACCCTCCCATAGTGTTTCTTGTAGTATATTTTGTGTTTTACAAAATAGTGTATGTGTAATATGCATATATATAATACTATATATATATGGTAATATGTTACTCATCTTTGTACCGTTCTCCCGAAATTCGTGGCGAAAACCAGAGGAACTAATTTCACAGTAAGAATAATGTATTTAACAGCTGTTTCGCGAACTTGAGACATTTTATATTTTTAAGTTATAAAACGAACCATAACCAACATCTGTTTGAAATTTTTTTTTTACAGACAAAAAGCGAAAAACACAGAAAATGCGCATCCCCATAATGAAAAGCACTCTATGAGTGATGTCATGCGCGCGGCAGACAAAACCCAAGCACAAAGGTTAGTTTATGATTGTAGCCCTTGTAGCCTCGCTCTCGCTAGAAATTAGAAATATTAGCAGAAGAAGAAATGGAAACATGAAATGTAAATAATCAGTGTAGCCACTTTAAAGTGGTTGGTATACAATAAATTGTCAAGAAGACGACGAGTGCGTTTCGAATCGCGCATTATGTACATTTTGCTTCCTACGTTCGTTCCAATTCACGCATTCTGCACGTCGTAGCATCCATAGCTCCTCCTACTTTTGGCTTCGTAGCACGCAGGAGCTGCATCGTGTACGAGGTGATGCGTTTATGCATTGCAGGCAACTTAACCTCATTTTTTAAACTTTTGGAGGGAAGGGAACTGATTCTGTGGTGTGGTGTTGCTAGTTTCAATCAATTCTTTTGCAAGAACAAGATTGCCCGAAATTTTGCTAGTTTCTCCATCACGAATTTAAATAAATTATAAATTGTTCACAAAAATAACTGTCAAAGTGTCAAAAGCCGTTCCAAAATGCATGAGCGCATCACACGCAACACGCAACTGCTAAAGCTAAACGGAACGCTTTTATGTGTCACTGCAGCAGATGCCTTTCATGTACGATTTGGAATGCACCCCATATAACATATATGACCACAGATAATTATTATCATGATCATGCATGACATATCATAGATTGTATATTTTGTGTCGAGATCCATCATAGATAAATCATGAACATGTGTAAACAGTTGAGTTGGCGTGACAGTTGGCTTTCATTTGACATTTTGATGACAGTGACGTTTGACGTTTAGTTAAAGTACAAAAATAATGAGTGTTACAATGGGTTTAATAAATAAAGGCAATAAAGGTTGTAAATAAAGTATAAAATCTTTGTAGGATTCTGTAGATCATCAGTTAACCACCTACATACTGAATATTTAAATATAAATTTACAACAAAATGTTGAGATTGCCCTGACAAGAAAATAAATGCAAAATATGTTTAGAAGTAGAAGTTGGTTTGGAGGAGGTTGGGGTCGTCCAAAAAACTTACATTCCTTGGAACATTTAAAATATCTATATAATGTCCTCTCCAGAAATCAAACAGTTTCTGAACATAATCGGGGATTGTTGGTCGAATCGTTAAGGTCTATAGCAGAAATATTGATTTGGGGAGATCAAAATGATTCATCTGTTTTTGAGTAAGTTTATTCATATTGCCAATGGCAGGTATGTGCTTAAAATATATATTTTTAGTCCATTTTATATGCGAATGTGAAAAAACCATGTATTAGTATCAAAATTCAGTATTTTCTTTAGTCAGATTCACTTTTAGTGTTTAATTTACTATAGTCTGCTCTGTATATTGCTGAATAGATATTACAAATATTGGTCTGCCTATCTGCATCTTAGTGCAGTAATAAGTGAAATAATATATTCGGAATATCATTATACCAAAGTTCATCCCCACTAAGATTATATGAATTGGACTGTTCTTAATTTAATAATGCGTTACTTAATGGACTTTTCTTGAAACCATCCATTTATTGTAAATATGTTAAATTTGTAATTGTGAATCAGTGACAACACTATTAAACAGACATGTAAATTTAAATATATACAAAGTACCTATATGTTAGTGCAATTACAATATTGTGCTATAATAACAAATTTTGCATCAATTTACTTGAGATTTTGATTGATACTCATATATTTAATCCATTTAGTAAATAATACATTTTACGAAAAATCAGGTAAAATTTAGTAGTCAATAAAACTGCAGTTTTAAGTTTCACTAAAGTTCTTAAAATATATACAGGGTTCCCCACAATAGACTACCCATTTTAATAGCTCAATAAAATTGTTGATACTTAAAAAACAAACATTTTATTACACTTAATTACAATTTACTCTTTGGGATTCACTGTAACATACGACTTATCCTAACTTTTAAAAATTACGTCTTTTAAGTGACCGCCATCAACTTCAATGCACTTTTCAACATTGGACAAGAAATGATTCATGACACGATGAAGCAAAACCTGATCTATTCGCAGGACTTCTTCAGCAATTCGAACTTTGAACTCTTGGATGTTTTGTGGGCGAGTTGCAAAAACCTTTGCCTTTAAATAGCCTCACAGAAAAAAGCCTGGTGCAGTTAAGTCCGGGGACCTCGCAGGCCAATTTCAATCCCCAAATCGTGAAATGAGTCTCCCATTAAACACTTCTCGTAGAACTCTCATAGAGTTTCTAGCGGTATGTGCTGTTGCTCCAACTTGCTGGAATAACAACGCATTATTTAGTAATCACCTTCATTCTAATTCAGGAATAAAAAACGTCTCTTAACATAATTACTAATTTACTAATTTATTAGAAAATGACGTTTTACGAAAAACAATTGTATCCTAGTTTTGCTCGCAAAGCCCATAGAAGATAACGTTATAAAGAAAAACGTACTGACTTGTCTTATATAGAATTTATTTCAATATCAAAATAGGTAGTCTATTATGGGGAACCCTGTACAAAAAAGGGGGGTATATTTATTGGTTCAAAATAATTGTTATGGTGGGTAAATTATTTAGTTATGCTAAAATGTTTTCTCTTTTATATACACTCGTAACTTATTTTGCTGTTGAACCATATTAATTATTTTTAACTATTAATAAAATAAAATTATTTATTATAATATTCCTCACCACCTGATGTCTTTTAGGCAACATGTTGTCGGTAGGAAGGAGATGTCAGATAATCAATCAATTTGTACCAGCTTCTCTGTTGGTATAAATTGCAATTTTCCTTTGAAATTCTCATGATAATTTTGAATGATATGAATTATTCTACTTATTCTATTACCTCCCTACTTGGAGGATATTTACAGAGTATTATAGATTTCTACCTTCACTGTTTATAAATTTATACTATCATCTTGTATTATTTATTTTTGTTTTCTTGCTGTTGTTTTACAGGTAGTATATATGAATAAGTACCTACACTAGAAGAATAATTCTTTTTATTTCTTTATTGTTTCCTGCATTTTCTAATTTTGTAAAATAATTTAAGCCATTGTATACCTACTCTACTCTAGCCTACTCTAAAACTAGTAGGTTCTATTAGCATGAGAAGAAATTAAAGATACTCTAAGTGGTTTTGCGTATTGCTATAGTGTATCCACATAAAAAATAAAAAACTTCTAGAAGTTTTGAAATATAAAAAACTTTTTCCAAGAATTTTCAGACAGTAGTTTTTTCTAATCTGAAACAACTTTACTCCTGACTTAATACATATTTGTTTTTCATATCATCTAATATAAATTCCATCACTAATAAAAAAATAACATGGCAGTCTGAAAGTGTTACTTACTTCACTTTGATAACTGCGAAATATAATGAAAACATATCTGTTTGTGCATAGAGGTATCTCATTTATGTGACATGCTGTATTATTATGTTTTAGTTTTTTCCTTGAGAAGAACATGTTATCTTTTTTCCTACGGATTATGAGACAACGGAGTGGTGGATCTAGCTACGTTTGTGTTCAGTTATTACAAACCCTAAATATATTATTTGAGAATATTAGAAACGAAACGTCCTTATGTAAGATAAACATATTTCTAATGCAAAATAGTCCTAAATATTAAAAATTTCAGATTATTTACTGTCCAATAATCATGTAAATTCCATAATTGTACATAAATTTGACTTTTCTGATGAAGAGGTGATGGCTTACTACATTTCTTTTCTAAAAACGCTCAGTTTAAAATTAAATGCTCATACGATACATTTTTTCTACAATGAGGTAAGTACTTATATAAATTGAATTTAATCATCTCACCCCTATTACCAATGTAAGTACATCTAATATTATGAAAAAGTTATCAGGATTGTCTTGCTTCAAACTCAGAATGTGAATAGGTGTGAGCAGTGGTGGCGCCTGAACATTAATTGTATGTGTTCTGCTTAGGATTGTCACATTGGTCGAAATCAATTCCGGGATATTAAGTGTGGCTGGAGCCGCTAAATTTTTAAAATTTTCAAGATCACACGTTTTCATGGCACTTCTGAACTTCAACCGGGAATTTCAATCGGGACCGTACAGCTAATTCCAGGTACAACAATCAGAAAATTCCGGCCATGCCCATGTGGCAATCTTATATAGTTCTAATCTAACTGACTTCTTATGTTTATTTTACCTAATAGGGCCAAGTTAACCTCATTTGACAAATGATTTTTTGTTATTTCATGTCTCTTGATGCTCTGACTTAAATGACTTAAATCTAGCACGCCGTATATTGTCCATGCTTTATCCCCACCGAAAAGTAAGCACGGAAAACAAAAGAGTGCATTTTTTATATCACACCCGCACATCCACTCTGTTTTTGTGTATACATTATTGTTAAATTGTCTTTCGTAATACAAAATTTAATTGTAGTGCTGGCCTACCTAATTCTTTTATTTTCAGTTTATCCTCATAAAGCAAAGAACCAAATAAAGTTTTTTGCAAAAACGAAACGCTATTCATTTTAGTAACTAGGTATAATATCCGGGGATGCCTAAACGAAAATATTTACCCGTGCCGCTCACAGAAATAAACGACCACGTACCACGTCCTATTACGATTATGCAATATTACTGAATTTACTGCAGTGGCTGTTGTTGTTGCAGCCACATAAGCCCGTATATTCGTGTACTGGGTCACGGGGCTGATTAGCCAATAAAAACAAAGGAGGATGCATCTAATTGTTCGCTGTGCACACATTTTGTATATCAGGTTGCGGTTGCATAAGGGGCTAGCTCGTGTCTAATAAATGATAATATAAGCTCCTAGATTTATTTTAGTGTGAGAACATTTGGATTCTTTAAATTTTAAATATTTTATATTTTGTTGATATTTAATATGCTTAAAAGCTTAAATACATAAAATTTTATGTGTTCTGCAGCTCCCCAGCTCTTATGGTAAAACCGCCACTGGGTGTGAGAACTCACAGAGCTCGAGTTTTTCTGATGAATATGCAGCATAAATGGTCAAACTGGCTTGAACACGAATGAGGCAGAAAAACTGCAATTTCACATGATGATACATGCAGCAAGCTGCGGCACGTTCTGACGCAACCTGACGAAGTCTATTAGTTTTAAAGGCAGTGGCAAAAATAGAAATTTTATTAGATTTTTGTAAGAATATTTTATGTTTCCTGTTGAATAGGATCAGAGTATATCAATATATTGGAAAAGAGATGCAATTTCTCAAGAAGGAATTATACACGAAGCATGTTTTATTTTGATGTACTGACAGCAGTTTGACCTCCCGGAGGTGATGCAACGAACAGGTTGAGAGTAACCACCACATTCGCTGCTTCATGTATGTTCTGTCTACCTCATTTGCATTCATATGAATCAGTACCTGTCCTAAACCTTCCTGTCTCGAAAAGAACATTAATATGCATGAAAAGTATATTTGCAATATTTGAAAAAGTTATTTGTGAAACTAATTATTGTAGAGTTACAGTTCTAATAATATACTTTAAGTATCTTTACAATTATTTCACAAATAACTTTTTCAAATATTACAAATATACTGAAGCAAGCGCGTGCTCGAGCTTCTGAAATATGAAGGATGCCGCTAGATGGTAGGGCGTTTCGTCCCGACAGACCCGGTGGACTCGTCAGTAAGGTTTCGGGTGTGTCTAGCTTATACACCTGAGACTGTAACAGGTGGGAGAGGTATTTGATTCATACTGCTGCAAGTCAGTGGTGGTGAGATGTAACGATGCGACCGATGGAACCGTGTGTGTTGGTTGCACATCGCTACAGTACTCCCTTCACAGTGACAACGTTAGGTTGTGATGTGAACTACAGCAGGAATGTTGGGGACGAAATGATTGAAGATGTGAAAATGATCGTGTACAGTGTGGCCAGATACAGTTTTTACGTGTCGCCAAACTGATTCTCAAAAATCGCCAAAATTAACTAGATGTCGCCACATTAGCAAACAGACCATTATTTATTTCAGTATGGGCAACTTGTTTATTTTTTTTTACTGTTAATACTTATCAACAGATGGCACTTTTACTTTCTTTATGCAAAACCGTAAAATTTATCAGATATTATTATATTATAGATAATTTAGTTTTTGCAGTTCGAAATTCGAACCACTTTCTGTGTTAAAATGTTAACACCGAATTATTCGTTAAATAATTTGAAATTTTATCGTGATTGTGATGTTTTTTATTTGGTATCACTTTGGTCCACCCACAGAAAGATACTAAAGATAGATATTTCTGTGGTCTGCTCAATAACGTTAAAAATTCTGTGGCTCAGTGATTTTGATACTCTTTCCCTCTCTTTTTTATTTACGGCTAAAGGATACGACACAACAGCATGATATAATTGTATCATGACACGACAGTGCTGGTTGAAAGTCAACCTGTTCAGTGTCCACAGTCAGAATAATGGGAAATGCGACAATGCGTACAGGGTTGTACATATTAACCAGCGATACTAATATATCGAATCCGTCGGAAAATTGCCTAATTGGCGATTTGCGCCATTGATATAATCGCCCAATATGCGACTTGCGATTTCTTGAAATTTTCTGTCGCAAATATATCCTTCAAATCGCCCAATTTGCGGTAAATCGCCCAATCTGGCCACACTGATCGTGTATGAACTCGTGGCTAGAAATCGATGATCACAAGGTTGCGGGTTCATATCACGATGGGGTCACCAATGAAGCGAGCGGGTGCTCAAGCTTCTGAAATATAAAGAATGCCGCTAGATGGTAAGGCGTTTCGTCCCGACACACCCGGTGGACTCGTTAGTAAGGTTTCGGGTGTGTCTACCTTATAGGCCTGAGAAGGTAAGAGGTTGGAAGGAGATGCCGAAACAACTACTCCACGGGCAATATGCCTCGACTGGTGTTGCATTACATCAACATCTCCATAGATGTCGCCACATCCTTCATCAAGACCAAATACTAAACAATGACCAGTTTCGATCTTGTTATGATCTCATCGGATTGCCATAGGTATCGGAATCGATGAATGATCTGGCGACATTGATTGCCTAAGGAGTATAGTGAATGTTTGTAGTGCCAAGATACAGTGAAATACACTGTAGTGCCCTCTTTGGGTCTTTGTCTTTGGGTCTACAAAGACCCAAAGAGGGCACTACAGTGTATTTCACTGTATCTTGCCACTACAAACAGGTGGAAGAGGTATTTGATTCCTACTGCTGCAATTCAGTGGTGGTGAGATGTAGCGATGCGACCGATGGAACCGTGTGTGTTGGTCGCAGGTCGCTACAATACTTTTCATTACAGTTCATTAGAGTTTCATTAGAGTTACAGTTCTAATAATATACTTTAAGTATCTTATAATTATTCATGACAGGATGTTGAAATTGATAGAAATATACAGAGACATAGTATTCATTTGGGAAAATCCAATTTTTATTTGAGCTCGAGTTGTTTTGATATATAATCTTCAAAGACTTTCTTTAGATCTATCTTCTTCATAATATTAAAAGTATCAGGAGTCACAGTTTTTAGTAAATCAGTATTTCTAGAGTTGAATCGCATTAACATTATTTATAACTTTTGGTTTTAGCACACTAATGATTTTCCATTATACACTGAAGCTATAAAGTTCTTCAACCATCCAGAATCTATGGTTCGGATAGCGGTAAGGACACTAACTTTAAATGTATATAAAGTGGATGACGCTAGCATGCTAGCTTTTATCAGAGACCGGACAGCTGCTCCGTATTTCTCGAATATTGTATGGTTTATCGGCAAACATATCCAAGAATTAGATACTTGTGTGAGGAACGATGCCGAGTAAGTTTTGTATATTTGCAAAATTTTATATTTTTAATGTAAACAAACAAATTTTTTGCACTCCCCACCATAGTAAGTATATTAGTACGACACTGTTATAGGCCTAGGTTGATTTTGCCTTGGGAAGTGGTTCATTGATTTCCATAAGGAGAAAATAGAGAACTGTTTTTATTACAAAGAAATATAGAATATTCCAATTGGTAGTATAATAATTTATATTTATTTATAATGACATCAGCAATATCATCTTTTTTGTTAGTCTTGTTCTACATTACTCGATTTGATGGCTAACTTCTCTCTATAGTGTTTGACCAAAATTATAGAGAGTCACTCATAAGCAGTATTAGAGCATTACTATTCACCATATAAAATAAACTATACCCGATAAAATGATTCCATACAGAAATTTAATGCGCTATTCCTTTAGGATAGTGTTCTTGACTATAATTTTATAAACTCTATATAAGGTGCAATGTGATTAGTGTATTTTAAAAAATAAACAACGTGATTGGTTAATATCGAATCAAGGTCGAAAGCTGAAACATGCGCACTTACATGTCGACAATATCCTAATTTTTGTGGAAGTGGCACAGAAAACGTATTTTTTGTAAGCAACTTATGTTTGACCATTAATTGTGAAGTCATTTTTGCAAGTGCAGGAACTATTGGACTTTCTATAACGTAAAAGACCTAATTTAACCAATTTAAGGAAGTAATTTAGTTATTTTTTTTATATTTTTTAAAGTTCGTTTATCTTACCAGACTATGGAATAATATTGTATGGAATCGCGATCCCTTACCACTTCACATATCGAACGGCTCCATATGCTGTGAATGAGTCACTCTATAATTTTGACAAAACACTATAATCATGTACTGCAATGAAAACAACTTCTGTTCGCCACCAAACTCTTGGCAGTAGTGGGAGACTAACACCCCTCCATGGTTATTGAACTGGAGAACTTCTAAGCCTGTAATAGTCAATAATGTGGCCAAATTCTTTTAAATAAATTACCTGTATGGGCATTAAGATTGGCCAAATTTCAAAATTTTGTAGTAAGGGTTAGTATTTTCATTCAATAGTACTAATACATTACTACATTCATTAGTAAGTATTATAGTAGCCTTAGGAAGGCCCCACCACAAAACTGTTTCGCTTCAATTCTACAAAAATTATTAATTTGTTTGTTTCAACCCGTCATTCATTAAAAAAAAAGAGTTTTGGGAAAGTTATATTTAGTTTACTCTCAACAAAAATTGTCTATGTAAACATCAAATATTCACTGTTGGGTTTGAAGTATTTTAGTACAACAAATATATTCTAAAAGTAACCCTGATTTTTTAGAAATGACAACATTATCTTTAGTTTAAATCTGCCAGTCACCTGTGTTTGGAGGATTTGTACAATTTCTTTGATTTTCCCATTATAATGATAAACATGCAAAATCAGCTACTTTGTACATTCCTGCAACACGTATTTTAATAATGACTTAAAACTTTCATAAAAATCATGTGTTCAATCAAATTCAGACGCCTTGACCACAAGTCAAAAGTAACTCACGTGCCCATGTTTCCACGATATTAGAATCATAGATAATGTCGAAGTAAATAAATCAAGCACCTAAATTTAAAACTTGATCTTTATATTTTTTGGGGGAGTGAAAATAATGTAATATGCGACTCGGCATGTAAATAGATTTGACCAGTCTCATACTTTGTTTTGTAAATACTACAGGGAGATCCAGAATGATTGTCAGTGCCACTTCATACTGATTTTTTGTTACACTCCTCTGTTTACAAATTCAACTGTCGATTGTGGATAAAAAATATTGTGGTTCTTATGAAACTCATATTTAACTATTAAATAACAAGTTTAGTAACTGGTAACAGTTTAGTTTGTGTGCATACCTTTTTCTGTCTGTTGCATTTATAGAGTAGATTATATGTATCAGTCAGAAAAATTAAATAAGGCATAATCGATAATGGCATTATATTTAACTTTCTACGGTAGATACAGTCAGATATTAAAAAAAAATGTAATTATTAAACAAATAGGTATAGGTATCTAGATCAAAATAGACAGCTGATGATGAACAACAGAAAGATGTAGCTTTCTTAACTCTTGTCACACGAACCATAGCATATCCTATAAATTATACAGTTATAATTACAAACAATTCCTATGATAAATATTTTCAAGGAAGTATGACCTTCCTATTTCAGTAAATAACGATGATAATGATATATGAGATAATGATTGTATAATATAGTAGGATTTGCTTGTAGTTGATTTTCTACAATTTCCAAAAGCGACTATGTGAGAAAAAACTTTCTTATAAAAGCGCCCAATCAGCCTGCGAACATGTTTTGCAAACGTTTCATACTCGATCTCAGTTGGAAATTTTTTTGGAACTGCAAACTTTCCTTAGCCTAAAAATGTATGATAATAATTATGTCTTCCTTAAATACAAAGTTACCTACCAATAATTTAAGAATTCTCTAAAACTGTTAACTGAAAGTGGCTAAGTAAAAGTTAGGCTAGTGGTGAAAACTACTCCTTTTCCAACTCAAAAATATTTTAAAACACTTAATTGAAAGTAGTCACAAACTGAAACGTTAAAGACCACTAAATCAAACATCAAACATCAAAATTTTAACGTGACAAAAAAAAAAAAGAATTTAGCAAACAGAAATAAATTTTGATTACATTTGGAACAGTTCAACCAATCTGTATCTCTCTGTACTTATTTCCCTTTTAAGATAAATATCTATAAAAAACTATGTAAAATTATTTAATGGCATTGTACAGTATGACCGAAAATAAACAGTACTGAAATTGTTCATTCTTATCTATTAACATATTATTTCGCGGGCCGCATTTGCGCTTCAGGAACGACATACGTTGGTAGGCCCTAACCACCATTCAGTGCTGGAATGAGGGAAACCTGGAAAACCTCATTAGTTAGGGGGACAAGTCAAACATCAACTGATTTTAATCTCTCACCTTAACACCAAGTTGACATTCTTCCTATCCTAGGCCATCGTCAGGATGGTTGCCAACCCATCCCTGCGAACAAGCCTTGATCTACGAGTAAACAATTTAATTAAAAATTGTTTGGTGGAATGGGGATTCGAACCCACAACCTCTGAGTTGAGCTATCGAGATGTTAAACCCTGAGCCACCGGCTCGACCGGAAATATTTACATATTTTGTTTAGATTTTATTATAGGCACCGAGTGTAATATATTAATAATATAATTGTAATGTAATGTAATAATTGTAATGGTTGAATTGACAGACATAACCTGACAAGGATATTGCACAAAAAGAGAGCCAATTTGATTATGATACTGTTTATTTCTGGTCATACTGTAGTTTATTTCAGAGCTTTATAAAAAATAATGGTAAAGATGTTTCATTATAAATATTGGTTTATCACATATTATTAATTCTCTTGTTTCTGAAATAAACCACCTGTTTTGTTAACTTTCATGATCATGAAATAGTGAACTGAATAATCTATAGCTTTCCTCTAATATCAATATTTTTTTTAGCCACCAGTCTCAAAATCGTTTGGCCGATCTAGTAGCAGAACATTTAGACCATTTGCATTACATTAATGATATCCTTTGTTTAAACATCACTGATTTAAACCACGTTTTAACTGATCATCTGCTACACAAACTGCTCATTCCTTTGTATATATATTCCTTAACTTCTCCACGAAGAGAGTCCTCTGCTGTTGAATCGGCAACTCAAAGCCTTGGCAGAATTTCCGTGACCCCTAGGGGGTCTGAAAATAATAGTCCTAAAGTTCATGACTTTTTCACTGGCAAAGTTTCATGTGTTGTTGCGTTGTTTCTATTATCACAAGTATTTTTAATACTGTCCCACTCACCATTGATACAAACTTTGTCTTGGATTATTTTGAAAACTGACAGGTCAGTTTTTGAAAAGGGTGTAGATAAACTTCTCGAGTACTACGAAAAGGAGAAGGAAGGAAAACATTTGGAAGAGGAGGCATGCTCGAGAGCTTTGAGTGATGTTAGTTCGAAGGACAGTAGCAGTTCCAAGGAAAATATTTTAGATGAACAGCCAAATATGAACATAACAGATGAGGAAAAACAAAGGTTAGCTACGTCGCCAACTGAAGGAGCAGCTTCGATAGATCATCCATTCCTAGAGACAGTTTATGATGCTTTAGATTGTTCTGAGAATGACTATGCCGCCTTATTTGCTCTGAGTTTGTTGTATGCGATGGCAAATAATTCAGGTAGGTGGCCATCAGAATCCAAGGTTTTATTTCATTATATATTCCTCACCCAGGTCAGACATCATATTAGAAAGAAACTCTTAGATTATATTTATCAGAAACAATTAGTATGTAACTCAGAATTGTGCCGAAGATTTAAACCCATTAAAGGCTTAAACCGGTTGAAACCTGTCAGTGGGTCTGATAGTATTTTAGTTTAGATTCAGCCTTTGCAACAATTTAAATTTCGCAAAATGTAATACTTTTAAATTTCATTTAAAATTTAATGCTTTCTTACAACTGATCAATTGTTAAGCAAAACAGCTCAAAACAATGTTTAATAATTGTATTTTAAACCGTCAAAATGAAAACACCCAGACTTTTCCAATTACAAATTTTGAGTTCTCAGATCTTTTCCACATTTGACGATTTCGACTTGATCATACATAAAATAATGTCTGCACTTCAAAGATTAAAAGGCATTTTCCTACGGTTGCTTAGAAAATAAGCAAAAGCACACTAAAAACACAACTGTAAAACGGCATTTTACACACGCTGTGTGCAAAACACAATGGAGTAGTGATAGCGTTTTTTCTTAGTATTCAGGCAACCCAAATTCGATACTCCATGTAAGAGGGCCATGACTTTGATCGAAAATTAAATAATTGTTGTTTTATTATGTCAAAAAATCATCGTTTTGAAAGCAAAACTTAAACAAGAAAAAGATATACATCCCTCTAATGTGATTTAAGTGCAACAGTAGGAAAAGTATAGTGTAAAACATTTACGAAAAGCATTTTTCACACTCGTGAGACTTCTTGCACTCGCCCTTTGGGCTCGTGCACAAACCGTCTCACTGCGTGCGAAAAATGTCTTTTTCGACACTTGTACAATATACTATTTTGTTCCACAGTGTGTTATTTCCCTCACCATTTCATATCTGGAGCTTTAATTCACATTCTGCGCCAAAAATGCCTTGTTTATACCCTTGATGCATAATTTATGCATAACTACCTAAATTTATGTATAAGAGAAATATTTTGCATTTCAGGTGTTACCTCAGATATTACAGAGCAAGTACTAAGGCCAAAGAAGTCATTCATATCAAAATCGACTTTAGCATCGAAAGATGTCCGATATACATATAATACATTCTTGATAGAAAAAATATTAACTGTCGTAATACTATCATGCCAACCATCCTGCAGAGTGAGATTAGTCACTTTGGAGTTAGCACTGAAACTTTTTGTGCAGCTAGTTATGTGTGATGGGAAGAATATTCTATTAGACTCTCACAGATCTACAATAGAAACTGCCAGAACTCAAAGTACAGCTTTATTAAGAAATTTTTATAAAAGTGAAGAGATATTTTTAGATATGTTTGAACATGAGTGAGTATTTCCTACAGTCAAGGGTTTATACCATTGGTATCATTTGAATAGTTAATTAATTTCTAATGTTATAGCGTTATGAAGAAAGTTCGCTTGATGCAATATCCTTAGTATATCCTCTATAATTTACAGATACTGTGATATGTCAAAAGGCTCTTTAAATGTAGAATGGCTGTGTATGGACAGTGCAATCTTGTTGCCGCCTACTGGAACTCCTATGACTGGAATTGATTTTACTAAAAGACTACCATGTGGAGAGGTAAAAAAATATTTTCTTTAAATAGAATTCAGTAATAATACAATAGATTTTTTTAATTAAGTATAGTTATTTGTTTAACTAGTACAAAAAATACACATTTTCGGGACAAGGGAAAGGGTTGCTGGACGACGTGTAGTGGAGTCCGGCAATTTTACGAGTCTCGAAAATGTATTTTTTATACGAGTTTAACATAATATTTTTTTTCCAACCGCTTCTAATTAGCACCTCCAGTTTACCGATTCATCGGAGTCACTATCTGTTTGTATTTTTCTATTTAATTAAACTTCAATATATTAATGTCAAATTACTTTTCGGTACTGTACAACTGTACAATAATCTCTTTTTTGTACAGTTGCTATGGTGATCTCAAATAGTCGTGAAATGGCCCTCTTTTTATACAAAATAATTTAATGTTATAGTGTCTTATTCGTATGGTTGGAAAAAAATATTTTTTGAACACGAGCAAATACTTTTGGAGACATCAGAATATCAAGAAGGCGTTAAAATGTGATCCTTACAGACTAAACAAAGGGGTTGTTGGATTAGATCTTGTAATACATACATTTAATAAAGTTGCCATGCAGTAATATAAAATTTGTAGATTATAGCATGCCTACCGAGACAATGGGCTTTTCCACAAATTCAAACGAATTGAAAGTACGTGTTTCACTTAAAATATTTTTTCAATGAAGAACTTAATTCCCAAATACTTTTCAAATTGAATGGTTAGTTTTATCATAATTTAAGAAAAAGTGAATTGATGATGCACTTATCGGTTATACAGATTATTGACTAAAAATTCTAGGGTGGATCTTCCTAAACACAATTTGGCAACATTGACAAAACCGTAGCTTATCAAAACTGTTAAACAATACCAAAGCCAAAGCGTAAAGCTCAATTTTTATGTGATCCTTGTTAAATATTTTCTGCCGGTTAACGTTATTTTAGTGTTTCCCTGTTTGTTTTTGTATTATTTGAAGTTTTGTGTGAGTAATTTAGTAATCATATTATTATAGTGTTGTTTATCTGTGAACAAATATCAAAATTGTCAACACAAACGGGTGATTTGACCTACGATTGAACACTGTTACCAGCTTGTAAAATTCGTTGAAAGTGCGTTTCGCTGATTGGTAGCCGATGATTACGTTACAATACCATTTTTAGAACGATACAATTTTTCTGTGAAAAAAGTGTTTAGTTTTCGCAAAAACCACACTTATTTTTCTTAAAAATGAGTGGAACGCCCCATTACTATGAATTTCTGACCAATTTGAGTTGACAGGAGTAGAAATTGATAGGAATCTCAAATTGCTACAAACCGTAGCTGGTGAAAATTAAGTTTATTTTATCTTGAATAGCAAGCCAGTGCGAGCGCCAATAGTAATGGTGTTTATAATTGCTCAATGGGAACTTCTTTGTTGTAATTTCTTCCATCGACGATGACGGAAACCTCTAGTTTATGATCCTGCTTAAAACTTTGGCAAAACATACTTGATTTTTGTAGAGGACAACTAAATTCACAAGATGTTCATGTAATCCGAATAGTATAAAATAATAAACTGGAACCTTCAAAAGACATATTAGACGCCGAGATTGAAATATTATTTAAATTCTTAAATTACACTAATGCATGCCTGGACACTGTGAAAATCATAAATTTAGCTGTAATAAACACAATTCTTCCGGTTTATAAAATACACTATTTTTTTAATTGGTTTGAAAAAAGATTGGTCTCATTTAGATGTTCCAAGCACTATACAGTGTTATTCAGAACTTATCCATAATAAAATTTGGAGATGTTCAACATACATGTAGAAATGTGGTAGTGCAAAAAAAAATTTTTTTGCCGGCTTCTGAAAACTATTTAAAAAATTTTCGTTGCACGCCGCTGGATACTGGTCCACTGTAATGGAGTGACCTTGGGACTGACAATGCAAACTGGCTAGCACGAAAAAAACTTCGGAAGTTCTGAGAGTATACTGACACCCGGCACAAAAAAGATTTGCAGCGTTTTTACTTTAAAATAAACTTAAAGATAGATAGATGTGACCAAAGTGACGTGTCTTTAAAATGAATAAAATTTTGTTACACTAATTTTGAAGAATTGCACTACTAGATTACTAGGTATTAGAAACATGAAATTTATAAAAAATTTGCACACACTGTTCAAAAAACGGTGTTGGAAGTGATTTCGTTGAATTGCGTGCGGATTTTCGAGTGCCCAAACGTGTGTATTGTGAATGTTCTGTATTCCATTTCGAGTAAACAAAGATTACAGTTTAGCACTCCTACGATAAATAAAACACCGGCACTGAGAGAAGACACAGATAGACTGATGACTGAATAGACAATAGAGATATTATCCCCACTCCAACTCTGTTCTCTCGGTCTTAACCAGTCATTCGAGGTACAAAAACGTGTTTACTTTTTTTACCACATTCTTAGGAATGTGATAGCTATATCAGATGTTGAAGTACAGTTGCCCATCTACGTAGTCCTTTATAATGGTATAACTTTAAACATTGTTTACGGGAAATCCTAAGACTTTTATTATAAATTTTTTTGGTGATATCGATTTCTTAGTTAAGGATGCACATATCCTCTAAGTTTTAGAGATAAGTTCTGAATAACCCTGTATAGAAAACACTCTATATACTAGTATTTCGGCTTATTAGGCCTTTTTCAATAGAGTAAATGTCTATTACTGGTAATAACCCAGTAATAGACATTTACTCTATTGAAAAAGGCCTAATAAGCCGAAATACTAGTATATAGAGTGTTTTCTATTGCTTGGAACATCTAAATGAGATCAATGTTTTTTTCAAAACAATTATTTTCACGATGTTTCATAAAGAACCATCGCTTCGACTATCCACTTTATTATTTTTTTAATGTATGTGTATAAAATTGTAAAAATATTCATATTCTATGTTAATACCTTTTAGAACATCAGTATAAAGAATATCTATCATTGGTTTTTCATATTGAATAATTTTTGTGAGTAAAATATAGCAAAAATTATAGGAATTTCACAAGATATACAGGGTGTCCACCTAGTGCGCGTAAGTCCAATATCTGGGTTAATAAAAGAGATAACTTAATTTTTTTTCTACAGGGTTGTCTAATATCCCGAGCTGCACAAAATGAAAATATATTTACATATTCAGGGTGTTCAGTTTTTCCTGGACAGGTAGCAACTCCGTTTTTCTAAATGGAAATATATATTTTTTATTGCTTTTTCGAACTAAACCCTTGATTTTAGTAGGACTTTCATCAGCCTTCCCTATACCTAACTTAAACTGTTTTTGAAATATTGACGGGTGAATATTGACATTTTTGCAACTTTGACACCCTGTAAAATCTAAACGGTTTGAGATCAAGCAAAACGGTTTGCACATTTCTATCTTAACTTTTCATAAGCTATCGTTTGGTACTAATTTCAAAATTATCCAAAAATTTAAAATTTTCTGAAAATTTTGAAAATTTTTAATCCCTGGATAAATTTGAAATTAGTACCAAACGATAGCTTATGAAAAGTTAAGATAGGAATGTGCAAACCGTTTTGCTTGATCTCAAACCGTTTAGATTTTACAGGGTGTCAAAGTTGCAAAAATGTCAATATTCACCCGTCAATATTTCAAAAACAGTTTAAGTTAGGTATAGGGAAGGCTGATGAAAGTCCTACTAAAATCAAGGGTTTAGTTCGAAAAAGCAATAAAAAATATATATTTCCATTTAGAAAAACGAAGTTGGTACCTGTCCAGGAAAAACTGAACACCCTGAATATGTAAATATATTTTCATTTTGTGCAGCTCGGGATATTAGACAACCCTGTAGAAAAAAAATTAAGTTATCTCTTTTATTAACCCAGATATTGGACTTACGCGCACTAGGTGGACACCCTGTATGTTACCTGCACAGCATCAGTGGGAATAACGCAAATTAAACATGTCCCATGTCCCCTGAGGGTTTTGACGAAAACATTCCCCACTCAACATATTAATCTAAACGTGGGATCTATATAACTTTTATTATTTATAGGTTGAGCGTGCAAGACGTGCAATCCGAGTATTTTTTCTTGTAAGAAATTTGGTACTGACACTAAATGGTGAAGTGGAGACCCAGTTACCACTAACAAACCCGCAGAGCTGCGTGCAGATCGACCAGGCTTTGGACCTGAGTATATCTCGTTGTGTGTCAAAGCCACATGAATTAAACAATCACTAGTGTTTTATTCATTGGTGTTGTTATCCCCTTATGTTGCTTATTATATGCCCATTTTCATAATTTTTGCCTTTGTTTTAATGCTTGGTGTTGGTAATTAGTGCTTAGTAAGCTCTTTATACCTTTTTCCGTTTAAAGATCCTTTATTAAAGGGAGTAGATATATTAATTATTGATATGTTCAAATATTGGTAAGTGATAAATTGGTATATTAAGCATACTAACATTGTTTCCTGAAGCGGCAGTTTCACACAGCAGTCGACTGCTATAACATCTGAACTGTTTGGTGGGGGATATTTCTACTGCGATAGTTTTACTGCTATGTACTGATTGACTATACTTTTTAAATCAGTAATAAACAAGTTTTTTAAAATGGCGCCGAATGAAAAGAGTGGTAAATGGTGTGATTACTTGTTTATTGTTATTGAAAAAAAAGTTATTATTATGGAAACAGTTAATATCTAAATGAAGATATACTAAGAAAAGGTACTAGGTGAAAACGCCTTTATTAAACAGACCACGTTTTGACATGGAAAATAATTTATTAACAGAATTATTAGCTGTTGATGGGGATTTCCAAAATTTTATGCGATTCAAATAAATAAGTTACTCTTATTGAAGCTAATAGGTATCATTTTTTTGACAATGTCTTCATTTAAACGTATATTTTCTGCAATATTTGCAAGTGCGACATTTCTTTTTATGTGATTTTTGTACTGTGGTGACTTTATGTCCCATAAATATTCATTTTCTCGATATAATTCGTTAAATAAAAAATTTGGTCATCCGAGAACGCAATCCGTTTAACAGATTTCGCCATTTTATTTCTTCAAAACAATCGACTGCGATAACAAAAGTAGAAATGTTTCTACTTATCACAGTAACTGCCATAACACTCAACTGCGATCGAAGTAGTATGATTCACATATATAAACACCTGACAGTGTAGACACGCCTCCTTAATAGTCGACTGCCATGTGAAACTACCACTTAAATTCTTATTTTATTTGTTTTGCAAGCACTTTTAACTAATTGAAAGAAGTTATGCAATACTTTTCAATACTCAATTTGGAGTTAATACTGTTGAAAACTTTGAACATCATACAAAAACCATGAAGTAATAGGTACTACAATATTGGTGTTGACTACATTTTTTTAATTTGTAACAGTATAAAAATAGAGGTATTATGCAGGGTTTAAATTTCGAAGGAGAGATCATACAAAAGGTTATATGAGAAAGTAAGGCAGAAAAACTTTTCAAAAAACAAACATTTAAAAGTGGGTAAACATCATCTTCCGAAATACATAAATTCTTACAGTCTTGAGAAATGCTAAACCTTTTGTCTACGAATTATTTGTATTTTATCAAATAAATTATCTAAGGCTGATAAATAAAAAAAGGGGAGACCCTCTACACTTATATTAGCATTCCAGAATCATTAAAAAAAGGTAAATTAAAAACCCATAAAACATTTATACAAGATGTTCAAGAGATTTTTTTAACAAAAATGACTACATTTTTAGCAAAAATACGATTTTGTACTTGTCTCAATGATAAACAGTTTTTCACTTAGAGTTTTACTTTTCAACGATGACTATCAAGGCCTATTCTGATGGCAAGTGTGATATAAAATTGAAGTTTCAATGGAACATGATTGTCACATTTTCTTGCGCCATACATTTTGTTTTCTATTTGTTTTTAATGTTATATAGGATATATCCTAGTAAGCGACACTTGTGTTGCTAAAAGTACTGAGATAACTGAGATTGTTTTTAAAAGTTGTGCAGCAAATAATGTAACCTACAATATAAAACATAAATTATTGGTGCAACTTTTTGTAAAGCGAGTTTTTAATAATGACAATAATATGTACTAAAAATGAATACTGTGTTTCGAGAAGCTCAAAAAATGATTGTAATGTAATTATAATTAAAAGATATTAGAGGTGCTTGGGTGAGTATTACATACTTACTTTTGAATAATCTATAAAAAGCTAGTTTTTCCAATTTACGAGTTAGTTGGATTACAATAGACAGGCTAAAAGTAAAACTAACTTTCACATTTGTACATAGTAACAGTTTATATGAGTTAGTTATCTACTTTTACTTTACTTTTTAAACTGTCATTTTTGAAAACTATAAAGTCTGTCTGGTTTAAGAATACTAAGAAGTATGTTCTAGCCGACTCATTCTCCGCTATAAGAATCTTGTTTTAATGTGTTTTAGCACGAATACCAATTTGCATAATACTTTTAATTTTGAAAAGAGGCTTTAAAATAAATATTTTAACAAATGCTAAATTTATCTGTAATATACTGTATAAATACTTTTCTGTGGTTAAATATCTTGAAAATCTTCCAACTCAATAGCTCTAATAAATCACTTAAAGTCGCACACAAAACATAAGAAAATGATTACAACTTTTCGCATTCGAAAGTAGAATAATACTAATCCTAAACTTGACCAGGTTGCCTGCACTGACAGATCCAAGCTACAGTGTAACCTTGCCTTGCATTTTGACCAATCAAAAATGGAGAAATAGCTTCCCTATCTAAATCAACACTTCACTCTTAAACCGGACAGACTTTAGACTTATCCAGAATTTAATAACATTATATAAAATTATTAAACATTAACCTCTCCCTTTTTTTCAATAGATAGGTATAATACTTTTTGTAAGTAGTCGTTACAAAATTATACATTTATCTCGGAATTTCAGATATTTTACCCTCTATGAACCCTGAAATTTCATTAAATGAATGCAGTTATAAAAGAAAGTATTGCTTGGACTCTTAAGACTAAAAGAACTAGTGATTGATTAACGTCAGTGGTATTTAAACCAAACAATACCCCTCATGAAAATGTTTCTTTTTGCAGACAACTCAGACTTGATTGCTTGTACTGTACTGTGGAAGGATGGGACAAAAATGAGAAGGTTTTTGGTTATCGATATTCTTCAGCTTATTTTGGTGGAACCTGATACCAAACGATTGGGATGGGGTGTGGCTAAATTAGTAGGGTTTTTACAAGATATTGAAGTGACAGGTGATAAGGATGACTCTCGATGTTTGCATATTACCATTCACAGGCCAATTTCTGGAGCAACGACTAATAGAGTGCCGTTACTTAATGCAAAATTTATATTTGATGACAATATTAGGTGTATGGCAGCAAAACAAAGACTAACCAAAGTGAGTACGCATGTTCCAAAGACTTACAAATATTGTTATTGATAAAAAAACTACACGGTTTTCCAATATGAAAATTCGAATTGAAATTGGAAGGATTTAAGGTTACCATAAACATAAATAATTTTGCAGATACCAACTTTACTTGCAAATACAAATAATTGTTACACCTTACAAATACAACGCTGTTGCAAACTCTTTAAAAGGAATGTTGTACAAAATTGTACATTGTAGGATTCTAATAAAATTTATTTTTACATTATTTTCTCTGAGGAATCAAAATATTTTACAAACATCTGAAGTAACGCACATGATACTTTTATCATATGCATTAAAACTTCCGTACGAAATAATATGAAGTAGACTTGATAATACAAGATTTTTTCCAAAATGGCTAAAAATGTCAGTGCCAAATTCTCTTTTTAAAAATTTATAATGATTTTAGAACAAAACTAGATATTTTAGTCTGATTAATTAAGTATATGATGGTGTTAGATGTTTTTTATTGAGGTATAGCAGCTGCTGGTGTTTTTAAATAATATATAAACCGTTACTAATCACAGTCGAGTTGGGTTAGAACAAACCCGGATTATAACACACGCCTGGATTTAAAGAACAAAATGTTAAGAACAAAATTCCATTCATACACACTTGATACATTCACTTAACAAAGATGCATAAAAAACCAATATGTACAAATATCTTGAGGTAAGGGTACCTTTAAGACTTGAAGTCCTGGATTATACCTATGATTAAAAAATATAGACAAAGCTTTACAGATTTACTAATTGAAAATTTACATTTTTGTTTAATAAAGATTTTAAATAAAACAGGGCATTATGCCACAACAACATGAGATATATCTTTAAAACTGCTTGTAATGTAAATAATGAGAAATTATTATTATACTATTTACAGCAAATTTACTTATTTTCGTCTTATATTGTTACTATTATCATTAGTGAATAAATAAAAAATAAAAAATCTGCCAATTGCCATTAAAGTGGAATTGTATAACTATTTCTTTTTACTTTACCCATTTTTAACTATAACTAGAGAGAATTGCCAACCTTTTAAAAGAATTAATGTGGTTGTTAAATATATTTACATCAAACTGACTCACCAGAATAGTATTTTGAAGGGAATAATTTCACATCTTACCATCTTTCAGAATTCCTATTACAGTTTGCTAATTGTTAAAATTTTAATGCCTGTTAAAATTTTAATATTTTGTTGATAAAACTAACACTAATAGAACAATTTTTATTCATTTAATATTAAAGTTTTGAAAATACATTACTTTTTTTTAAGAGAATTAAAAAAAAAATAAATCTAGGATACCTTTGCAGAAAATCTATTGAAATAATGATTTAAAGCTGTGTAAGGTAAGTTAAAATAATAAATCTAGGATACCTTTGCAGAAAATCTATTGAAATAATGATTTAAAGCTGTGTAAGGTAAGTTAAAATAAATAAGACAGAATGAGTACTATTTAACAGTCATTAAGCTTCAAATAAATATTTGTATGATTATTTAGATTATCCCGTATTTTAGTTCAATGATAACTCATAAACAAATCATTAAATACATTTTTGTGGGATGTAAACGTGTTGTATTTTAAATATTCTCTCGATACTTTGTTCAGTTAGTTGTAGGCAGTTGCTAGGCTAAATTGTGAGTTTGTGAGTAATATCGACATTATAATTAACTCTTTTATTTCACATGCTTTTCTCATAATTAGACCCGTAGATTAGGACGCGATTCCAGAGATAGATTTTGTGTACCTAGCATACTATACAGGGTGTCCACCTAGTGCGCGTAAGTCCAATATCTGGGTTAATAAAAGAGATAACTTAATTTTTTTTTCAACAGGGTTGTCTAATATCCCGAGCTGCACAAAATGAATATTTATTTACATATTCAGGGTGTTCAGTTTTTCCTGGACAGGTACCAACTTCATTTTTTTAAATGGAAACCTATATTTTTTATGGCATTATCGAATTCTACGTAAAAAATTAGTGGGACTTTGTGCATAACACTGCTATTGAAATATTGATAGTTTTCGAGATATTTGACTTTTAATTTTTTTTTCTTATGTTTCGTCACTTCTAATAGTTGACATAATTATGGTTGTATGACAGCTAGAAATTATTTTTTTTCAAAAACTGTAGAGTGAAGATGGCTCTTTCGAAAAACGTATCAAAAGTTGACCTGCGATATACAGGGGGCAACAGAAATCGTGCCAAACCTGATGGTTTAAAATTTAAAAAACCTCGACTTTTTCAAATGGAACACCCTGTGTTTTATGATTTCATTAGATGCCTTTCTGTAGACTCTACAATTTTATAATAGCTTTCCCTATACCTAAGTTGCGGAGTTTTTGCAAAAAACCCACTTTTATGAAAAATACCCGATTTGCGCACTCCTTTGACGGAAAAAATATTGTAAGGCTATTTATTTTTATAAAATGTATTAGTTTACAATTCTTAAAATAAAAATAACTGAAAAATTTAGATAATTTCAGTTTAATAAACAAGTCTTTATGGAAAGTTACCATTTATTTGTAAATAAAAGTAAAAAATCATAAAAGCTCTACATGTAATTAAGAATTAGCAAAACTGGCGTATGCTTTAGAAGAAGTTCATGGGAATTATTTGCTAGCAGCACGTATTTATAGAGATTCCCACGTGCTGACTGTTTTGAAAATGTGAAAGAAAGATTTGAAAGAACAGCAAATGGGAATTATGAGAAAACTACCAGGAGACATGGGAGTAACAACGATAATATTTAGTTTAATGTTGTGGTTTCTGCTGTTGAAAATCCAAAAATATTACTATCAGAAAATCAGTAGAAATCTTGGAGTTTTCAAAAGCTCGACAAATAAGATATTGAAGAAGAAGTTTCATACGTATCATATTGAAAACCAAACGGTGTTACCGTAGTTAGAAAAATTATTAGTGAAATGGATGAATATACATAGAGTATTGAAAAAAGAATACGCAATACTCATACAAGCAAGCTAACCTAAAGTAAATGCTCAAAATGTCCACCGTTGTTTTCAACACAAAGCATTAATCTACGACGAAAATGAATGTGAACATTTCTTAACATTTCGGGCGTTATGGTTAGAAACTCATTTTGGATCTTTTCTTTCAAGTCTTGCATATCCGTTGGTGGTACTTCGTATACTCGCTCCTTGATATAACCCCACAAGAAAACGTCCAGAATATTTAAATCAGGCGAACGTGCAGGCCAAGGAACTGGACCACCACGACCTAACCACTTATTTGGATATACGTGGTTTAGGTGTTCTCTAATCTGAAATATGAATAGATAATAGGAAAAGTACTACAACAATAAAATAATCACAGTACCGCCAAAGTGGAATGTGGAGGGGCACCATCATGCTGAAACCATTGTTGAACCAAATAATCAGCGAGCATATTCTGTAGCTGTAGAAGGGGAAGTTCGTTTTGCAAAAAATGCAAATACACATTGGCATTTAAATTACCTTCAAAAAAGTACGGTCCAACAATATGTTCTCCACAAATTCCAGCCCACACGTTCACTTTGAAACGATGCTGATTATCTAGTACCCTCAATAATCTTGGATTATTGTCAGCGTAGTGATGAAAGTTGCGACGATTGGGTAAGCATGTGTTTGAAAATGTTGATTCGTCAGTAAACAAGACATTCATAAAAAAGTTTGGACTTTCCTGAATTTTATCCAATGCCCAGTGGCAAAATTGCAGGCGGTTTAGGTGATCTTGAGGTAACAGTGCTTGATGGTTTTTAATATGATACGGATGAAAATTATTCTTCTTCAGTATCTTGTTTGTCAAGCTTTTGGAAACTCCAAGATTATTACTGATTTTCCTGACACTAATATTTGGATTTTCAACAGCAGACGCCACAACATTAAACTGAATATCGTCATTGTTACCGTCATGTCTCCTGGTAGTTTTCTCATAATTCGCATTTGCTGTTCTTTCAAATCTTTCTTTCACATTTTCAAAACAGTCAGCACGTGGAAATCTCTGTAAATCTGGATTATTTGCTTTGTAAATACGTGCTGCTAGCAAACAATTTCCATGAGCTTCTCCTAAGGCATAAACCATTTTCACTAATTCTTCTTTTGAATAGTTCATTGTATGCACGCTTAGTACTTACTCTAAACTCGTACGTGAATATTCAGTAAAAGAAGAAATGACATGTAAACTGATTGTCACAAATTTTATTGCGTGACAGACGCTCACTGCGTTTTTCCCGAGAAAGGAACGTGCGCAAATCGGGTAGTTTTCATAAAAGTGGGTTTTTTGCAAAAACTACGCAACTTAGGTATAGGGAAAGCTATTATAAAATTGTAGAGTCTACAGAAAGGCATCTAATGAAATCATAAAACACAGGGTGTTCCATTTGAAAAAGTCGAGATTTTTTAAATTTTAAACCATCAGGTTTGGCACGATTTCTGTTGCCCCCTGTATATCGCAGGTCAACTTTTGATACGTTTTTCGAAAGAGCCATCTTCACTCTACAGTTTCTGAAAAAAAATAATTTCTAGCTGTCATACAACCATAATTATGTCAACTATTAGAAGTGACGAAACATAAGAAAAAAAAATTAAAAGTCAAATATCTCGAAAACTATCAATATTTCAATAGCAGTGTTATGCACAAAGTCCCACTAATTTTTTACGTAGAATTCGATAATGCCATAAAAAATATAGGTTTCCATTTAAAAAAATGAAGTTGGTACCTGTCCAGGAAAAACTGAACACCCTGAATATGTAAATATATTTTCATTTTGTGCAGCTCGGGATATTAGACAACCCTGTAGAAAAAAAAATTAAGTTATCTCTTTTATTAACCCAGATATTGGACTTACGCGCACTAGGTGGACACCCTGTATATTCAGTTATCAAATATAATAGCAATTTCAGTGTACAGTATACTTATAATTATTAATTTCTACATGTTTACTGGAGCAGCAACAGTGACAATAAGTCATTGACCGCCCAGAATTTTCTCGATCAACAATCAGCAGGCAAACAATATCCGTCACACAATACACATCGCTTGCCTTTTTTGAATAAATTTGAATCCATAGTGCAAGTAAACAAAGAAAAATACATATTCTTAATGGGCTCCGCATGTTTTTTTTTTTTTTGTTCGGGTCTACAGTTCCAGCGGGTGAGTGTATAAATATCAAAGGGATGTTAGAACTTCAAGTACGCATGATATAATATTTCCGGAATATTTACATGACGCACAACAGTGGCATATTGGTTCCTGAAAAGGCAAAATGGTAGGGAGGTTGACCGTATTGCTGTGCGTTAAGTGTCTGTCTGCACTTTGGTTTGAGAGATCGGTATATTTATGGTGTAATTTCGGATTGCACATTCGTTTAGTGTCTGCGAATGGATATTTACGAACAAACGGTGCCTCATTTAGAACACATTGTACTCATATTTTTATTACTATACGATTGAATTATTTTAGTGATATTATTAACCAGTTATCAACAACACAGTATATCAGATGAGATTCCATTTCTTTATAAATATAAAGTTTTACGTAGGAAATCTGTACATCTGACCCAGTAATCTGTGTATCATAAAATCGGAGTATAAGTATCAGAGTATCATAAGCACAAATGGAATAAGGTACACATAGGCTGAGTAGTAGGAAATGTAGAATTCCGCTAGGTTTATTACTTTACAACTATAATTATTATATACAATATTTGTTTTCACTTATTTTAATTGTTTCACAGACTGATAATTGTTAAATATTTTCCTTGGTATATCGACTTTTTAAATATGAGGCTAGAAACTAAGAACCAATAGGGTGTTCTCACATATTTCTTTTAATACCAAAAAAATTGAGTTTTCCTTCCCTATTATACATATGTCTAGTTAAAAAAAATTACAAACACTTGCGAAAAAAAGTTAGTTGAAATTTAAATTCGGCATTTGGCGCGCAAACGCGTCTACTATGGCAGACATATCTGTGATGTCATCAGGCATATAAACAAACAGTTTGACAGGTAGCTATCAACATCAGTCATTATATTTGCATTATAATAAAGATCATGTATGGTAACAACTTTTTTAAAGTTATTTTATGAAGTACTAGTTATATTGTATGTTTTAAATATATATAAAAAGTTCCAGTTCAAAATATGTAATAAACAAACATTAAACGGCGGCCATTTATATGCTTAATGACATCACTTGTGACTTGTGTTTTGGTTCCTGTTTAAAATAGATCCTTTTTTTAAATTTTGTAACTGCGATTTTATTCTGAAAAATGCAAAATTTGGATTTTTAACACATTACAACTTCTTTGTGGATCAATTACTAAGTATGTATAGATTTATAACTTGTTTCGTCACATACGGAAAACACCCTATTGTGTGTAATATTCAATTGTATGTTTTGCTTGTCATGGAACCAGTTTCTGATCGTATATTAGAAATTCTTGTTTAACATCATAGTAGAATGTAATTTTGTTGGTTTTTAGGGAAGAATAAAAGCTCGTCAAAAGAAAATGCAGCACATCGCACGCCTTCTCGAAATCCCTGGCCAGTCCGGGCCACCCAGCCCTGCTTTTGCGGGTCAAGGTTTATACGGATCAAGGGCTGCAGGTCGAGGCATCAGAGAGAACCGGCCCCTATTTAACATGTCAAGAGGGCCAGGTTTCGCAGCACCCAGAAGAGAGAGTTCCCCAGGGGTCATTCATAGGGCTGATGATTCTCGAAGGCTTCGAGAAGGTGAGAGCCCAAATCGTATTTCTAACCTAAAAAAAGAAAACGGTAGAAAAGAGAACCGTTCGAGGGATAGCTCGTCAAATAGAGTTAGATCGAGGGAAGGGTCACCACGTATGCCAAGGCCGAGATCCGAAGAGATACCTTTGGAATTAATCAAAAAAGCACCTAATTCGGTTATCGATATGGCACCGAAAATTACTATTTTGCCAAGGTAATGAGATGTCTGTTATATTTTTGTCTGTTCGAATGAAGTTTTAATGGCAATTTATTCAGCTGTGATGGAAGTATTTGTTATAATATACTTGTAGGCATTTTGATATATATTTTGGGTATATATTCTTGATTACTCGCAAGACTTTCAAATGCATAGAAATACTTGTGTCAAGTTGCTACTTTGTTCAAGCTGTATCAGAGCTGCTTAATAGAACACCCTCGAGAACACCCTGTAACTATTAACATAATAGCATAAATCTTGTGATATTTTAAAGCTCCAGTATTAAAATATATCAAATAAATAGCTAGAGCCCAGGTGACAGCATTAGGACCAGGGTGTTCAGCAACCTGGGCAGCCAGGAAAACCTGGAAGCCAGGGAATTTGATTGATCAGGGAAAAGTCGGGATAGTCAGGGAATTTTGACAGATTTCTGGATTTATCTTTTTATATTTACATATTTGTATAAAACCTTATATTCTGATGATGTTTGTTTTCAGTTCAAATGAGTTTAAATTTTTAAAACCTTTCTTGGAATATTACAATTTAATTTTTTGTTTTTTTGAATTTTTTCATGAGACAATATCGCTGCTTTATTTGAAGAAGATGCCGAAAACAACTACTCCACAGACAATATGCCCCGACTGGCGTTGCATTACATCGGCATCTCCATAGCAGTCGCCATATCGTTCATCGAGACTAAATACCAGACACTGACCGGTTTCGTGTTTATTTTGTACTCATCAGAGTGCCATAGGTAGTGGACTCGATGAACGATGCTGCGACGTGGTGCGTGTTATCGTGAATGTTAGTGGTGGTGAGAAACACACCGTAGTGCCCTCTTTGGGTCTGTGCTACTATCTATCTGACAATTATTGTCAAATTGACAATAATTGTCAGACAGATAGTAGCACAGACACAAAGAGGGCACTACGATTTGACAATAACTGTCAGACAGATAGTAGTACAGGCCTTATATTGTATATTGAAAACAAAAAACAGATGCATTTTTATTAAAAGTATAGAATCATAATTAATTACTAAAAAACATACTATTAGATATGTATTATCATATAAAATTCCTAAAGTTACTTTTGTACTGCTCATATTATTTACATATTCTCCAAATTTTATTGAATATAATTTTTTATTCACCCGTGTTATAATGTATGAGCAATGTTTGCTCCATCTACTGGTGAAAAATTATAATAGACAGTACCGTTGTAAATTATGTAGATTTCTTTGCCAAAAACCCACTCTCAAATTCGAAGACGAAATAAAAGGGCGCTATGTTGCCATCTACGAAGTTCTGGTCTTCTTAAATTAACTTATAAATATCACAGTACAATAAATAAAATTGTATGCAGAAGCAAAAATTAATAACAAATAAATTTTACATTATTTAGTTACTAGGGAAAAAACATTGAAGTCCTTCTATCATTGTCAATAATTTATTATTCATGTTCGGTTGAGATTTTTATCATCTTGGAATGAACTAATCTGAGCATTCACAACTCTGATTTCAATAATACCCAAATCATTTCCAGAGAATAGTCTGTAGAGCAATGGCAATATCTAAAAATGTCACAAGTATAATAAGTTAGACTTTTTCTAATGAACATGATTTACTATCGCTTATAGTCTAAAATATCTTGTAAAGGGAATAATCAGAAGGAGCCCCAATTATGTATATTATTGAATATGGTGCCAAATTTCTGAACAGAAAATTATCTCAATGCCAATAGAAATGATCATGGTTGAAAAAAACTGATTCATTTCCCTCAGCTTTTTTTAGGCTTTTTTTAATAGATGCAGAGGATGCAATAGATGGAGTTATCTGAAAATTTCACCATGACTATCCACCATGGCTTTCTAACAAAACAAAAGCTTAACTAACAAAAGCTTTCCTAGAAATTACTAGTAAGTCACACAACTTTCATTAGAAAAAGCCTATATATTTTCATCACGGCTTATATTATATGTTATAGTTTCTTAATCTGTTATATGTATACTTTTAATATTTTTTATTATATTTTCATTTTCATTATGTGAACTTTCCTATAATTATTAATTTCATCAAACTACTGTCCAAGAAAATAGACTTCTGCGAGCATGTTCTTTTTTTGGGTTATGTTGTAATAATTTGTATGTGATTGAGCTATACGAAGTTTTATAATATACAGTAAATATTTAGTATTCATTCATATCTTTGTTCCTTTAGTTAATTAGTAAAGTTGTTAGTATTACCCAACAACTTTGTATAAAATTGTTTATACTGGTACCAGTTATTACTGCTACCATTCTGTGTTAACAACTGTTAGGTTCTTTCTCATTGAGTAATGATTATTCTGTTTAAGACCACAAACTCCAAGAACTGTGATTGAACCTGAACCTTCAACCTCTGCTGAAAATGCAGCTGTGAAAGTTTTAAATATGTCTGTGGCATCAACAGTATCAGAAGAAACATCTTTTATAGCAGAGCAACTCAACAAAGGAGATGTGGAAACGGTTTAGTTTTTGTTTTAGTTAAGAGTTAGTTAATTGTATTTATTAATTTGCTAAAAGGTTTTATTAAGGATGTAAAAATCAAATTTATTATTAAATAAAAGAAATCCCTACTGAAACGTCTTTAATTGGGGAAAAACAAAATATTGGGATTTTTATAAACTCGTAAGTGAAAATATAACTGTGCATAATAATAACTGCATTTTTCAGTTTCTGGTTAATTTTCTTTTTTAATTACTTTCATTCTGGTTTATTATATATTACTAATTATCAAATACTTAGATTTACTTCGATATAACGAAAAAGTAAGGTTTTTGAAAACTTTTCTTTTTGAGGCCCTCACTTTGCAGACAAGTTCATCTGAATTTCTGCCCATGCTGTTAAATAATTTGATATTTGTTGCTCTTTTTCAGCCAGAGCACTTTGATAATAATAATAATATCTCTACCCCTCATTCTAATCACAATGATTAGCCCGAAAGTCTGGAACTTGTGTGAGAGGGGGCGGCATATTATTAGTTCGCGGGTCGCATTTGCACCTCAGGAACGACTTACGTTGGTAGGCCCTAACCACCATTCAGTGCTGGAATGAGGGAAACCTGGAAAACCTCATTAGTTAGGGGGACAAGTCAAACATCAACTGATTTTAATCTCTCACATTAACACCAAGTTGACATTCTTTCCATACTAGGCCATCGCCAGGATGGTTGGCAAGCCATCCCTGCGAATAAGCCTCTTAAGCCATTGTTTGAGTTTGTCTGTGGACTGTATTTTGGTTCTGTTTTTCTTTTCTTGCGTGAGAAATAATACTGCTTGTTAAATTTATTGCACTATATTTCTTACTGGTATATCAAGTGAAGTATACAAAAATTGATTGTGTTGGTTACAAAACATATGAACAACTGTTCAACCTTTCACAGTGTTCTTTACAAAAATAACTAGTTATTAAGATGAACATGAGATGTTATATTACATCTATAGCATAAATATGCAACATACTCCCCGCCTTGAAAGGGCTAGGTACTTTCAAATAAAATACATCATAAAAAATAAACTAAGCTTGCACCATCACTGCACTAAGTGTCCAAAGGTAAAGGACAAATTTTCGCGAAGGATCGCTTGATCGTGCCTCCTGCAGTTTTGATAGTGGCAACTCTAGCCACACCATCTGTTCCGGGATGAAGAGTTAAAATCCGTCCTAAAGCCCATTTAAGTGGCGGCTGGTTGTCCTCCTTAATGACAACTAAGTCGTTTACCTTGAGAGTCCCACGTTGGATAGTCCATTTGCACCGTTGTTGCAACTCGGATATATACTCGCGAGACCATCTCGCCCAAAAATGCTGCTGAAGCTGCTGGATATATTGGAAGTGGGATAGTCGATTTTGGGGTATATGCGTCACATCAGGGTCTGCAGCTGCGGTCAGTACACGTCCGATGAGAAAGTGAGAGGGTGTCAGAGGAGAAAAATCGGAAGGGTCAGAAGAAAGAGGTGACATAGGACGGGAATTCAGAATTGATTCGATCTGTACAAGCAGTGTATAAAATTGTTCGAAGGTCAGACTCGCATTGCCTGCCACGCGTTGTAAATGATATTTTGTCGCTCTAACCCCAGCCTCCCAAAGTCCGCCGAAGTGAGGAGAACGTGCGGGTATGAAAGACCAAGAAATTCCTTCATTTTCTATGGAGCCAGTCAAATCATGAGCATTATCCTGCAAAAATTTTCCAAATTTTTTCAATTCTAGGTTGGCACCTACAAAGTTAGTTCCGTTGTCCGAAAACATTTGAGCTGGCCTTCCTCGTCGAGCTATGAAACGCCTCAAGGCTGCTAGGAAAGCTTCCTTTGTGAGATCTGAAACTAGCTCGATATGAACCGCACGGGTTAAAAAACAAATAAATAAACTGACGTAACATTTTGATAGCTTTGCGCCGCGCCCCTTTCTATCTTTGATTAAAAAGGCACCGGCATAATCGACACCAGTGGTATGAAATGGCGGTGCTGGCTCAACTCGCTTACTGGGTAAATTTCCCATTATTGGCGTTATCGCGCGCGGTTTAGCTTTAAAGCATGCTATACATTCGTAAACTGTTTTACGCGCTAAATTACGCCCTAAGAGTGGCCAATATTTGTCACGTATTGATGCAAGCAAAAGCTGCGGTCCAGCATGCAATAGTCTTAAATGCTCTCTAGTAAACAATAATTTTGTAAAATAATGTTTGGAAGATAACAAAGCTGGATATTTTTTCTCGTAGCTAAACCTTGAATTTGATAGCCTGCCACCGACTCGTATAATATTCTGATCATCTAAAAACGGGTTGAGTTTTACAATTTTACCCTTTGAATTTATAGCCTTACCGCTGTCCAAAGCGTCAATTTCGCTGCTAAAAGATTCAAGTTGGGAGATTCTAACTAAACTCAAAGACGCATTTTTAATTTCACTGGATGTTAACGGACCAAGATTTCTTTCACATTTAAGTTTAAGGCAATTTGAACAGAATCTTTTGCAATATGCAATTATTCGCTCTAATTTTGTTAAGTTTGAATAATTTTCAAAAATGATAATTGGTGAATCTATAGTTATCTTGTAACCTTGTTTTGCCCCTTTTAATTCTGGCAAATTATTCTCGGAGATATTCAAAGTCGGCCAAGCTGTATCGCTTTCTCGCAGCCAACATGGACCATACCAATAGATATCAAGAGATGGTAAAATAAGAGGTCTAACGCCTCTAGATACGTGATCTGCCGGGTTGTCAGAAGTTGGTACGTATCGCCATTCGATATTATTTACCAATGATAATTCTTGTATGCGGGCTACTCGATTTGCCACAAAGGTTTGTAAAAGGTTAGGTGTCGTATTCAACCAACCCAACACTATGGTCGAGTCACACCAATACGTTATCCTTTCCATCTTTATGTCCAGTGAGGATACTACCTTATCCCTTAATTTGGCTAATAACAAAGCGCCCATGAGCTCTAAGCGCGGAATTGTTTGTATTTTCAGAGGTGCAACTTTCGATTTTGCACAAATAAGCCGTGTTAACATCTCACCGCTTTGATTTTGGGATTTAATATATAATGCCGCACCAAATCCATAAGTACACGCGTCAGAGAATCCGTGCATTTCGATTTTCACGGGATTGCTACAAGTAACTTGTCGGGGAATGCTAATATCATTCAACGAAATTAATTCATCCCGCAACTGCAACCATTTTGTGTGCAAATGCGTTGGCAGTGATTCATCCCACGAGAGCTTCTCCGACCACAAGTCTTGGAGGATCATTTTAGCCAAAATAATGCAAGGGCTTAGGAGTCCTAACGGGTCGAATATTTGAGACGTTTCTGCTAATATTGACCGCTTTGTAACGCGTTTGCTAAAGTTGCTACTTATCTTAAACATCAAGGAATCCGAACGACTATTCCAGATTAATCCAAGTGTTTTTGTATTCTCGTTTATACCAAAATGCAAAAAATAGGTTATTATCTTTGGAACGTAAATTTGCCAAGAACCCAGAATTTAAAGAGTTTTATGTTAGATTTATTGACGAGTATCGACAATTAGGTCATATGGTCAAAGCAGCGGATATTGATGCTCCGGTTTCATATTATATGCCGCATCACGGCGTAATCAAGGAAAGCAGCTTAACTACTAAACTCCGCGTAGTCTTTGATGCTTCGTGTGCGACTAGTTCAGGTTATTCGCTTAATGATTTACAGATGGTAGGGCCTGTAATACAACCAGATCTGTTCTCGTTACTTCTACGTTATCGAAAACACAATTACGTAATAGCTGGTGATATCGAGAAAATGTACCGTATGTGTTTGGTGAATCCTGAGCAGAGACCGTTGCAACGAATTTTGTGGCGCGATAATCCAGAGCAAGCTATAGAAACTTACGAGTTGACGACGGTAACTTATGGTACGTCAGCAGCGGCATATTTAGCAATAAGATGCCTGTACCAACTAGGTATAGAATGCAGCGTAGCAGCTCCGCGCGTAGCTGATGTAATAAAAAACCATTTTTACGTCGACGATATGTTAAGCGGCGGTAATACTATAGAAGAAGTTATATTCATACGCTGTAAAATTACGCTAATACGCTAATAAAATTAGCATACTATGGTCCTGTTTTACAAAAAAGCAAATTTGGTTGGATAGTATCCGGACCTATACAACAAACCGTCGCAGCTGAAAATGTACATTGCAACTTCTCTCAAAATTTAGAAATATGCTTATCTATTTCTAAATTTTGAGAGAAGTTGCAATGTACATTTTCAGCTGCGACGGTTTGTTGTATAGGTCCGGATACTATCCAACCAAATTTGCTTTTTTGTAAAACAGGACCATAGTATGCTAATTTTATTTGACCCACACACATAATATACCAAAAGATATCTGCTCCGAGCAAGAGATCTATTTTGTCTGGTAAATGAAAGTTAGGGTCTGCTAATCTAATATGGCCTGGAATTTGTAAAGATTGCAAATTGACCTTAAAGTTTGGTAAATTGCTAGTTATTTGCGGAATAACTAAACATGCTACACGTGTTGTAAAATTGTTAAATCGCGATTGAATTTGTGCTACAACCCTTTTTCTGACTTCAGCATGAGTTTGATTTAAACCAGAAACCTTCATATTTATTTGTTCCGATTCCAATTGTAAGTTATTGCATAAATCTAATGTTATAAAACTACTTTGCGAACCTACATCCAATAATGCGCGTACTGTGTGTGTTTTATTATTCCTGTCTAAAATATTTATCAGAACCGTAGATAACAGCACCTGTGAATTATTTAAAACACTACGAGATGATAGGTTAACGCTCTCTCCTGGTTCAGTTTTGTCGCTATGAACATGCGCCACAGTATCATTTGATTCTATGTGCAACAGAGTGTTGTGCCGCGATTTGCAAAGTCTACAGGAACTTGAGCGACATTGTTTTATCATGTGACCCGGTCTGAGGCAATTAATACACAACCTACTCTTTTTGACTTGCTCAATTCTATCATGAACGGATAATTTCTCAAAATCCGGACAATCTTGAATATAATGCTCTTTTTTACAAAATATGCAACACATTTTTGCTGCCAGGAAAGATCTAGTTCTCAATTCGGGTTTAACATCTTGTTTAGCTTTAAAATATTTTTTGTTTGATTTGCCTTCTAACGATTCCAAAAGGTCGGCGCGTTCCTTTAGAAAATCGGTTAAATTTGGTAGAGACGGGCATTCGTACGATGCTTTCTTTTGCTCCCACTCCCGCGTAGTAGTATTGTCTAATTTAGTTGTTACTAAGTGAATTATAAGCGTATCCCATTTATCTGTAGGCTCCTGCAGCATTTGCAAGGCTCGTAAGTGCTTAGTAACATTGTCAATAATTTTTCTAAGCGCAAGTGATGATTCTTCATTGCTTTTGTCAAGGTTGAAAAGAGCGTTGACGTGGTTTTGTTTTAATATACGTGTATTGTTGAAGCGCTTGCAAACTAAGTCCCAAGCAACGGAATAACTGGCACTAGAAAATTCCAAACTAGCTATAATTTGAGAGGCGCTGCCAGTAAGCGAAGCGCGCAAATAATGAAATTTTTGTATTTTTGTAATTGCATCGTTTTGATCTATAAGGGAGCTGAACGTGTCCCTGAATTCAAGCCAATTATCGTAGCTACCATTAAACGTAGGCAACTGTATTACGGGTAATTTTATATTTTGCATATTACCATTACGTTCCGATTCCATAGAAGTGTGGCTGGAAACGCTGCCACTGCGCACAGAATGCACTGATCGGGCTCGGCCGGTTTCAGTGATCTCACTTGCCATAATAAAAGCCTTAGCCTTACCAATGCTCCCGAAGAAGACCGTCTCAAACTTTTCCCTTTCAGAAAATTGTGCTTCAGTATCTTCTGAAATTTGTTCAATGCTTAATTGTATTTCCTCAAACTCATTAATTATATTGCTAACACGTTCTAAACGACATTCTAACTCTGCAAGTACACCTTGTTCGCTGATAATTTTGTTAGCAAATGAAGTCTCTAATTGGGTAATGAATTTATTGAAAATGGTAAGCTTTGACTTGACTGAGCCCCGTTTTTTTATAAGAGCTTCTACGTCTGCCATCATAGGAGTTATGTTATATTAATATATAAACTAGTTGTTAAATAATAAAGATTATAAAACAAATACGCTACTAAATAGAATAACCACGCGCTTCAAACTGAATAGCTGCTTGTACAAAACGAATCGGTATGAGCTATGAATAAAGAATGGTGAAAGTGAGAAAGGAGAAAGAGTATACAAAAGGACCCACTTTGTTTTGTTTTGAGTGCGACGATGCTGTCCTGTCTGCTGTCTGCTTGCACGCTGTAAGCGGAGCCGCTGTCATCAACTGTCAACTCCTACTGTCAACTGCACCCGTTGCCGCCAAACTAGCTTTTGCGCGCAAGCACCTTTTGAAAGATCCGGCTCGAAGCACCAATATGTTTGAGTTTGTCTGTGGACTGTATTTTGGTTCTGTTTTTCTTTTCTTGCGTGAGAAATAATACTGCTTGTTAAATTTATTGCACTATATTTCTTACTGGTATATCAAGTGAAGTATACAAAAATTGATTGTGTTGGTTACAAAACATATGAACAACTGTTCAACCTTTCACAGTGTTCTTTACAAAAATAACTAGTTATTAAGATGAACATGAGATGTTATATTACATCTATAGCATAAATATGCAACAGCCATGTTATTTGAATTTTGAGGAAACAATCTTTATGAATGGTAAATATTGTGCATATATGTAGAACACAAATACATAATATGCCTAATCGTCAGTATCACACATATATAATGTAATGTATGTGTGTAAATGAATATATAATATAATTGTATCGACCTACTAACAAAATATTTTTACCCTATTTTACTAGAATATGCATTAGTCGTTTCCTTATGACAGTCTTATTTACATCTATGTTGTAGGTACTTGTACCGGGTGGCCAAATTTGCTTGCTATTATAGGGCAACTCGAGAACTAAGAGAGATACAAAAAAATTAACCCCCCTTTCTCGAGCTCTTTTTCTGAGACAAACTTAATGCCGAAATGCAAAATGGCCCATCTTCTTTTGTTTTTGAGATATTAGCGAATATTCGATTATTCAAATTTTCGATGCCTGCACATATCTCGGTTATTTTAGATATTAGAAAAAAACAACTTATATTTTCTTCAGACACTTTTTTAAAAGGAATGCAGTGGCGTAGACAATATTTTAATAAGTTGATAAAATTTCGAGTTATGACATAAACTTGTATTTTTTTAAATGAAAATCATAGTCGGTTATGATTTAGTTAGAAAGATAATTTTTTTCTCTTTTCAGCGATATATAATATGTGTGGTTAATTTATTCGGCTTGACTATTTTTTAAGGAATCTTTGACTTTTTAAGGTTTATTAATAGCTCCCATTTCGTTTTCGCGTAGTAGACGTATATCTTCTGTTTGAAATTTAAGTATTGACAGTTCTAACTGCATTTATCACTTTGTGTCTGTAATTTATACCGCTTATAATAATTGATCTGCGAATAGTTGTTTCCTAGAAATTTTAGAATACCTTACCTTTAAATTTCAAGAATGGCATTTCAAAATTATGAAAAATTCGACATGCTGGAATATTAAATAAGAAATATAAGAAACAATTATTACTGTGAAGTTACGGGCACTATGCCAAAACAAAATGGCAGCTATTAATAACCTTAAAAATTCTAAGATTCCTTAAAAAATAGTCAAGCCGAATAAATTAACCACACATATTATATATCGCTGAAAAGAGAAAAAAATTATCTTTCTAACTAAATCATAGCTGACTATGATTTTCATTTAAAAAAATACAAGTTTATGTCATAACTCGAAATTTTATCAACTTATTAAAATATTGTCTACGCCACTGCATTCCTTTTAAAAAAGTGTCTGAAGAAAATATAAGTTGTTTTTTTCTAATATCTAAAATAACCGAGATATGTGCAGGCATCGAAAATTTGAATAATCGAATATTCGCTAATATCTCAAAAACAAAAGAAGATGGGCCATTTTGCATTTCGGCATTAAGTTTGTCTCAGAAAAAGAGCTCGAGAAAGGGGGGTTAATTTTTTTGTATCTCTCTTAGTTCTCGAGTTGTCCTATAATAGCAAGCAAATTTGGCCACCCGGTACAACACTCATTGGTATGACAACGCGCGTAAATATGTCAGCCATATAAAAAGAGTTAAATATCTACATTTCTTAATGATTTCTTATTCAACCAGAGCTAATATAGGAGTATCATTAACGAAGTATTGACTTCCTTTGTTTTCAGCCCGAATCACACATCACATTGGACCTGGTTAATCTATTAAGTATTTTTAAATTCTTTACATTTTGCCCAATATGAAGACTATTATGTGTAACCCAACAAGACACTAATTCTATTTCGCGAAGATTAAAAATATCTCAGTTTGAACTTTGATTGTTGGATGTTTTGCTAAAGAAAATGGTATAATACTTACTTTATAGTATTGGTATAGAAGAATTAAATCCCCTGTTCAATCCTACTTGAAGCTATATTCCTGCGCTTGCCAGCTTTATATTATATTAACTAAAACGACCTAACTTCAAAATTAAGTATTGTTTGTTGTATTAATAATATATTATAACCGTTGAGTTTACTTTTTAGTATTCAGAGTTATTAAAGAAGTTTTTCATTCGTCACGTGATTCTTCAGTACGTGAAGCATATAAACTTCTGCAGGATTAAATCCAAATGCGTTTATATCGCAATCTGAACTCTGAAGCAGCTTGAGTTAAGCCAATCATACAATATTTTAGGATTGACTATTGACTTGAACGTTCTAAAGCCGCTTGGAATCTCAATTCCAAACGTTTAAGTCAATAATTTTCAGTCAGTCCCTTTTTCAAGCCGGCTTGAAATTGACCAAATAGAAATAACCGTAGTCATATTGAACTCATCTTTTTACTGTGCAGACAAATTAACTTTACTTACCGCCACAGAAAATCTATCTTACCGCTCTCCGAAGACAAAGTTCACTAACCTTAACCTAAAATATCAACATATCAACTTGTCCACCGCATTTTTCTTCTTCTTTTATTCGAAAATAATTCTACTCTTCTATTTTCTTCTTCTTCTAGACAATATATTATAATATATGGATATAGTTTTTCTTGGTTAATGGTTACTCGTTACTCTATGGTTGCGCAGTGCGAGGATTTTTTTGGAAGGTTCTAAAATAAAAATTAATAAAAATCAAGGTAGGTACATATATTGTACGTTGTAAAAATGAACCACAAAACAAAAAATGAACAATAGGCAAACATATCCTCTGAGGATAGGATAAAACCATCATGAATATATTTCAGTGCTATGATGTATCCCGTATATTATTTTCATATACTTACTTCTATGTATGCGCGGTTATATTTTATACAAGGGATATTAGATTCATATCCAATCAGAAGCCATGTTTTTGAAAAATATTAATTTCTGATTGGCCATAAAGTATAACATAGCTTGATATAGGTCTGGTCTAGGGAAATATTAACAAAAGTTACTCAGAAATTGATGTAATCCAAAAAATGAAAAAATATACAGGGCATTCCATTTGAATTAAAGAAGATGTTCCCAGTTTTGCGTACAACTGGTACAACTAGTTTTAGGCCGATAGAACGTGTCTGGTTACCTTGGTAACCAAATTTTCAAAAGGATTGGTTGACCCGTTGTTCATATATACTTATACTGAATCCACCGTGAATTACCCTGTATATTAGTGTACGTTATATGTGCCTCTCAACCTGAGATATAGAGAAGGCTTATTAATTATTAATTGTTAATTAATTTTTAATTTTAAATTCTCCTCAAGAAAATCGTTCACAAGCTAAACAAAATCTTTTACAGAGGAAGAAGAAGAAGACGAAGCAAAAATAGATAATAATTTTCAAGTGGGAAGTAGAAGAAAAATGCGGTCGACAATTTGATATTTTAGGTTAAGGTTAATGAACTCAATCTTTAAGGTGAGGGAAGAGGTGAAAGGTAAGTAAAGCAAAATTAAAGGTAATAATAATAATATTAGATTAGGCAAAGTAAGGCATATAGAAAATATACAAATTGATATTAACAGAGAGTTGTAATGAAATCCGTGAATAAACAATACTTAAAGAGTAAGAAAGTAAGTGAACTTGTTACCAAATTTGAATTAAAATTTGTTGGCTCTGTTAAAACATAGTTGTCAATTTTCTATTCCTATGATTTAATTTGGAGAAATATTCCACAAAAGAGCCGTTAATAAAACTTCAGTTTAGTATTTAGGTATACCTTTTATAGTTTCCTTTAGCAAAACATCCAATACCTAATTAAAGTTCCAATCCAATTGAGTTATTTTTCGCGAAATACCCATTAGTGTCTCGTGTATTTGTGAAAGCAATGTCTTTTTACTCTTTTTATTGTAACATATCTACACATAATAGTCATATAACTGACATGGTCTGCAGTGAAGATGATTAGAAAAGTTTATTTTATTAGAATTTTATTACTTACATACCTACCTAATTCTAGATATTTTTCGGTTATTTGGATTTAGAATGGTTACCTATTTTATAGATTAAAGCTGCTTTTCAAATATTTATTGGGGTTGCCTTTAAACATTACTTTACATTTTGTAGTAGATATTTCCAAAATGTGCAAAAAATCATGGAAGTTACCTAATATTCCACTCTCGGATACTTAGATTGGTTATGGCTAGCGAGAGCTACCGAGTAAAAATTGGTAGGCCGCCGCCTTCGGAAAGTGGTGAGCGACCGAAAAGGATTCAAAGGCGTAAAAAATAATAAATTCCGTTCATGGATGGACTTCAAATTTCTCATCATTGCTCGAGCTGTTTGAGTCAGTCAGGTTTATATCGAAAAGCTCCATTATTCTCTTTCAATTCAGTATTTTTTGGTTCGATTTCTCCCAATAAGGATTTTTAAAGTTAAAAATCCTTGGATTTCTCCTAGTCGAAAATTGGGTTATTTTAACATTATAAGACGAAGCTTTTTTAAGATCGAAAAACGAACTTTTATCATTTTTTGTGAGGATGTTTATTGAAACTACGCTCTTTTATGGTTGCATCTTTAGAAAATTGAATATATCTTTTACAATAAACAAGCTATGGGCGTTTCCAGAAAATGTACATTTTTTGTTTTCACCCTGCTGTATCTACTTACAGCCTTACAGCACAGCGGGGAAAGTTGCGCAATAAGGTAACCAACCACAGACAAGGTAAGCAACATAATGGCTGAAAAATGTTAAGGCTAACTTGATTGGTTTTTGAAATATTTCAAAAAAATTTTGGAAATTCCTTTTTATTTCCAAGTTACTTTTAGTAGATATTGAAAACAGAACAAGACTTCTTCACGGCAACTTTTTGTACTCTATCGATTATAATATATAATCATATATTCATAACACGTTTTGTCTTTCCAGGGCCAATATCAATTCAATTTTTTCAATACGGTCTTGGAGTTTTATATTTATTACATATTTTGATATCTCTATCACAGAATTATACGCTGTATAATTATAATTATGTGTCTCTGTGTCTCTGGACACAAAAGAAAACCCCGAAAATCGATGAGACTGAATAATAAAAATTTTGTATCGAAATGGAAATATTGAAAGTGGATTCTTCAGGACAGAAGTCTGAATTTGATTTGGTCGAAGGCAGCATATAGTGCCAAGAAACAGAGATTTAAAAAAATGTAAAATAAAACTTCCAGGGCCGTATTTAAAAAATACCTTCTATCCTTCGATAGAAAGTAAACCGTAAACACATATAACAATTAGTGTATCGTGCATTTAATAGGTGTCACTTATCTTGCCAAGTTTTAAAAACAAATAAGTGGCTATACCATAGATTTATAAGTCTATGGGCTATGCTTAATTAGGTAGTTGTACAGTTTGGTGCGGTAAATGCTGCCAATGTCGGTAATTAGGGAGAAAAGGATAGAAGTATACGGGTGAAACCTCCGATCAATATAATATTTGATCGGATGGTGAACCACTGAAACATGGACGGCACAGGAACAAATTAGGACAAGAATTTTAGCGGATTTTCGTAGTTGACTGACTGACTATTACCAACCCAATATGATTGGACTATGCGAAAAGCAGAATTTTAAATCAATCATTTAAAATAAGGAATGTAAAGGTGTGCTATGATAACATAAAAAGAACACATGCATATCCGTCAAATGTGACAGCACTGACGGTATTAGAAATTAACCTAAAATCAACAAAGTTACCGCCTCTTACGTGCGTTTTTAATTAAAAAAAAATGAATTAGCAATTTCTATTTCTCGTGATTATGAAAGATGCGTACAATGTTCCAAAATAGCATTTTTGATTAAAGAACCAAAATAATGGATAACCTGCCGTGCGTTAGTGTCTCAAAAATTCTTGAAACTCTCCAAAAAAAATCGAAAATAACACAGAACAAGACCTCGCTTCCCCAGCCGAACAAATTAGGAAAAGTTGCCAAAGTTGTGCAAGGATTACACATAAACAAAGCGGAGTAAGTCAATAACCCCCATTTATGGTAATGTCTATTGATCACCGCCAAAGGAATAAAATGAATGCCCTCATTCACTAATAAACCCGTAAATGAACACTACCAAATTTAACGCTAGTAATTATTCAACTAAACTAAACGTACGCTTGAACGATAGAAATGTAATCAATCAAAATTCGTTAAGAAAAAGAAACATCTGTTGCTTTACGATGCATCCGTACGATTTCGGAGCTATTTTATTCCTTATTAGGTGATAGGTATAGAATATATTACATTATTCATGAAACATTTGTCGATTGCACTGGTACTGGTGGAGATATTACCTTCTACGGTGACTCACCTTGTCATATGTGTGCTACTTTATCTGTTACTTGATTACAACCAAACACGTTCTTTAAATGTTTTCTTCATTAGGTATAAACAAATTCTGATAAAAGAACCGCGGTCCTGAAATATCTGCCCGTTGATGATTCATGGGTAAGTCATCCCAGAGATTATAATCTCTGGTCATCCGTAGCTGCTTTACCCTCCTTAGCTTAAGCAGCCGGTTTTGGGTTAATTCACATTTCATTTCATTACTCATTCTCATCACTATAACATTTAGTAAAAATACAATAAATATAGGTCAATAAGCCAATTTTGATAAATGACTGTCTAAAGTGAAGTGTAAATTGTTGGAGTACTATTGTTTTCAACACTATGAGACCTCTTTACTATGATCTCGGCTAGCGCCTCGATCAAAAAATACTCCATATGCGGAAAATACACTTTTCCTACGAGTAGCACACATGATTGTTTTAATAGTGTTTTGAAAATAGCTCAAATTTTTTATTGAAACTTGTGAATTTCGAAAATGTGAATCAAGTACGAAAAATCGAACTTTTCCTAACTCAAATTAGTTACTAAAAATGTATAATTTTTCAAACACTATTAAACAATAGAGCTATTTGTACAATAAGTTAGGAAAAGTCAAGAACCCTGAGGAAAAGTGACTTTTTTCCGCATCAGGCGTAGGTTTTTTGATCGAGGCACTAGCCGAGATAAAAAATACGCCATATGCGGAAAAGTAAGACACTTTTCCTACGAGTTGCACACATGATTTTTTTTTAATAGTGTTTTGAAAATAGCTCAAATAACTAAGTATATCTATCATAATTTCTTATTGAAAATTGTAAATTTGGAAAATGTGAATCAAGAATCCTGAGGGAAATGTTTATATAGAAAGAGTTTGTTTATTAGGTTTTCGTTTCGTTAATATTATAGCGTGCGGGAAAATTTTTTCCGCACTAGATAGTTCGAAAAATCGAACTTTTCCTAACTCAAATTAGTTACTGAATGTTCAACTTTTCAAAACACTATTAAAAAAAGTTAATTATGAAACTAGCCCTTACCTTTTTATTTCTACATCGACATTCAACTTTAAAATTCCAGATTCTCTTTTCAATTTCATGCTTTTGTAGTCCACTATATAATTATTATCTTTGGTTTCAAGCCGTGTCGTTGTGAATTAATTCTACTTCGCTCCTGAGATGTTATCTTCAAAAAATCGACGAAGTTTATAACGTGGGCGGCTTCGATTTTGATAAATAACAGTTCTGTTATTCTAATTTATTAATATTTCTATTTGGTATAAATGTGGAAAATACGTATGTTTAAAATCCCTTTTCACCCTTTAGAGTTTGGATTTTTAACTACCTATTATCATTAGGTATTATAAATATAAGTGAGCTGCTAAATTATGGAGGATATGGAAATTCAGTAAAACTACAATGATTTATTATTTTTTGTAAAAACGCCGAAACCGCATGCTTTTATTTTGTTTTCAGCCGTTTTTCGCATGCATCCGATTTTCTACAGGGTGATTGTAAAAAAGTACATGAAATATTTTTTTATTGGAACACCCGGTATATTTCTACAGATTTGGACAGAAAGTTGTCTCACAAATACAGTAATATAGACATTGATGGGTTTATCTTTAACAATAACGAAGATATAACCAAAATTGCTGAATGTTCAGAAGGTTAGGGAAAAAGTTGATTTTTTGCTGTTTTTGTAGAGATGTCAATCAGACTTTAAAAACTGTCGTTTACTATATTTCGTCCTGGGTCGAGCTACAACAGCTACAACTGGCCTGTACAATTGATACCGAAATGAAAACCAATTTTAATCAAAGAACAAACTGTCGGATGGAAGAAGTCGCGGAAAATGCAGTCGAGAAAAACGTTAGTTCAATGGGGATCCGGTTTCTGTGGTGATCTAGATTAGAATATTTGTAGATTTGTAAACCTTTTGCCTAGACTACCTAAATTTTTTATAAAGCTGCTAGTATTTTTAGCGCAGAGAAGGGAAAATTTTTGGTGCGCAAAATGCGCTCCAAAAAGCGCATATGTAACCAAAGCAATAGGAAAAATAAAAAAAGGAAAAATAAATTTCTTTTTTTTATTTTATCAGTTCGATAAACTAGCAATCATATATGATGAAAAAGAATTAAGATTTCAGACGGTAGGTATGTATAATTATTAAATTAATTGGTAAATATTAATGTCAAATTAAATACCTAGATATCTACTTTTTGTGTTACCTACTTAGGTAGATATGCCATATAATTTAATAGATATATTCCGATATAGGTACATATATATGGTTTATGCTAAATTTTTACCTACCTACCGGTAGAATGACATCATCAGCTAAGATTTCGGCAAAATTCGTTGGTGCACACGTGACAATTTAAAAATTCAAATTTCTGCGCGTATCTGGCAAATAATGGCCTAGATAAAAGTTCGAAAACACTCCATATAGTTAACAGGTGGTTTTTCCTTTAACAAGTTACGAAAGAGCTCCATAAAATTGATTTGTCTGCTCGTGGCGCCGTTTTGAAAGTATACAATCTGCTCGGTCGGTATTGTCGACAAACGCGAACATACTGCGATGTCGCCAAATTTCTTAAAAACCTCTTAAATAGCTACCTATATTTTTTAGAATTGTTATTACAAGCTAAAAAGTAGTTAATTAATTTTAACATGATAATATAACTATTATAGTTACTAGTAAGTGCTTATAGCACTTATAATCTTAATCTTTCCGCCACACATAACATTGCATTTTTACCATAAATACTTTTCGTTCAAGGTCTAATTTTTTAATAAAAAAACAAAATGATTTAATTTGAAAAATTATTATTTTCAATATTCTTTTTAAAATTGACAATGCATATTTAAGTACACTCTTATCCACTCTTAAAGCAGGTTAACTTCAAGGCTAGACGGTGCGCGTAAACAAGTGCATAAAAATTTCACGCGATTGTTCCAATTTGGGGTTTTTAAGGCCCCACTGATGGACGAGGCTCGTTTAACTTTTATTAAGCTCTAATTTTATTGATTATTGGCCAGCTCCCGTTTTTTCCTTTTCGCACCCAAATGTAGCGACAATGACCTTTTTTTCATTAATAAAAATTACGTGTTTTTATTTTTCTATTTTTTGTAAATTTTTTTTGATAAAAAAATGCCTAACGGATTTAATAGAGTTTATAACGCGTTTGCTTATCACTGCTTTAAATTAAATTAATTAATTAATTAATTAGATTAAAAAATGCATTAATTAGTTTGAGACGCTCGTATAAAAAAGTCGTAATCTCCACCGAAACTGCGTAGACGGCCGCAGCCTAGCATATGCTCAATCCTAGAAATTAAGTACCTATCTATAGAATTACGTTGTACCTACCTATGGAATCTAAATAATTTTAATGTTTAGCAGCTCCAACAACGAGGAATTTAATGGGTCATGCAACACACATATCGTTTTGTGTCAGTATAGAGATTAAATAAAGAAACGACTTATTTTGTGGCATTTAATAATGTATGTTGGTTATGTATATCCAAAATTAATGTTTTTAAAAAGCTGCTTTTTTTGTTGGAAATCTGGCAATGCTGGGCGTGGCAAATGTAGCGCGAGCTCAGGCGGTTAACTCCGTTAACTCAACCTCAACGCAAAACGCAAGTAAACTGTCATTCAGAGAAGGCGAGAACGGCGACGAGTATCAAAACCGGTCAATCGGTCTAAAAAACACAAAAAAACCGTGCCGTGTTCGCAATATTTGGCATTCGAGTGTGCACCGATGGATATTTCCCTCGTAAAACAACGATATTTGTGATTTTTTGTGTGATCGACAATTGTTTTTTTGTGTGAGTGCGTATTTTTTGTTTCACATTGTCTAGTTAACCATGGCTGACGCTGATGCGAGGGATCGTTACGATCCAGAACTGAAATTCTTGTGTGTGGACAGGAACAATTACAACGATCCGGCCACACAGGCAGAATGGACTCAAAAACGACTGGTTTGGGTGCCCCACGAGACGCAGGGCTTTGTGGCTGCCAGCATAAAGGGCGAACGAGGCGACGAGGTCGAGGTCGAGATTCAGGAGACCGGCAAAAGAACCACCGTGCCCAAGGATGACATCCAAAAGATGAATCCGCCGAAGTTCGACAAGGTCGAGGATATGGCTGAACTTACCTGTCTGAACGAGGCCTGTGTCTTGCACAATTTGAAAGACAGATATTATTCCGGTCTAATTTATGTGAGTCTTTTACCATGTCTTTACATCCACATTAGCACTGATTTTTTAGTTAAGTATCCAAGAAAAAACAACAAAACTAACATTTTCATTACTGTTTTGAATTACCTATGCATTTGACATCTGCATTATTATTAAAATGAACAATATTTGACAATCACAAAGTAAGGTTAGGTTATAATTATTTTCTCATAAACATAATAATTCTTTGTATTATGATGTAGGAAGGTAGTAGGTACATACATAGAATCAACTAGATTACCTACTAAATTGTTATTTTTGAGATAAGGTGTATACCTATTTATTTCATGAAGTTGATATCAAATAAAATAATTGTAGGTGTAAGTCAGTAGGCATCAGTAGGTAAGTAAGTACCTATCATTTTTAAATTGATGTAGGTACTTAACACTGATGGCTTACCACTTCTCCATGAGTCTAGGTGTTTACTGATGATGTAAATGAATAAGTAGGTACTACTAGGTACCTACTACCTACCCATGATACAATAAAACATCATGGTACCTACCAAAGTACCTATGGTTTACCGAATTAAAAAAATCTTATTGGACATAGGTACCTACGTGCTTATTATACCTACCTATTATTTATCTAATTTATATTAATAGATAACAGCGTCAAATGAAATGTTTAAAACAAATAATAAATTGGAAAAGCATTTTCAAAGTCATTCAGATAATATATCGAAATCGAAATGATCGATAAGAATGAAAACTGATAACTGTGACGATAACATTTTCATAACAAGTATTCCTGTCAATCTTTTTGTGAAGCATTCAAGTATTCGAATAATTTTTCTAGCTTGAATCTTTTATCTAGTATGTATTTTATGTAAATGTTAACTGAAGTGCTTCTGAGTCATAATGTAGGTATTACCAATAGTAAGGTATTGGTTAATTTGTATACTTTCTATGTTCGTGATTCACCAAAGACTAAAATTCCTATGTGTAGTGAATCTTACCCATCTGTTAATTATTATTACCAAACCAACGCAATCTTACCTCAAATTTGCATAAATTCAAGGGTACACATAAAAAAATATTTATATACCTTACCTAACCTAACTATATTTCATACATTCCATGTGGAAAAAGTATCAATTAGTTTTGTTATTTTATTAACTGGCAGGTTATTAAATATATAAATAGGTATATGTTCCTTAAATGACGGAAACATGGTTTTTATTACTGATTGATGAACATTACCTATTATAAGCACAATTAGAAATTAGGGTCATTTTAGTTCTAGGAGATTGAGAAGAAAGGCAACTGAGGGATCCATTTTTGCTTAGGTAATTCTGTTTATTTCTTCAAATCATTATCAATATATTGGTCGAGACATTGTAAGGAGATAATGAGAGATATAATTTTCCAAAATTTTTTGCAATTTATCTAAAAGTTGTAAGGTTTTAGCTAGATTTATATTTATGAATGCCATTGCCATCGTGGTTTTTCTAACTTCCTGGTGATAATAAATTCCACGAAACTATTTTATTTAAGACTGAGCACATTAAGGTATGTCAACACATCGGTCAACAGTATGGGTTGTAAGCGAAATTACTTATATTGCAAAATTCACCACAAATATCTGACGTAATCGAGATATTTGTAAGGTGCGTCATATCTCCTTTATTATTTTTTTTTATTTCTCCACTTTATGTAGGTACCTACCATTACTTGATTCATTTCGTGACTAAATGTACGCTTCGCTATCTAGTTAGGAATTAACAGGTGTAAGTACGCACGCAGGCAAATAGATACAGATGGAGAGTTCATTAATTTTTTGTATAGCCTACATAGACCCAGTACTACATGATATTTGTATCATGCCGGTACTAGATACCTAGGCGAATTATACCTACAAGTCCCAGAGTATTATGTTATTTTCGGTTGTCCGAGAAATTGATAACATCATAAATACGACCTCCCGGAATGGTATCGAAGATGACACTCCTTAAAGAGGAGATACTGATTTTTGCCCCTTTTTATTTGTTGTTTTATTGTTTTTATTGTTTGAAAAATAAAATAATAAAATTTGAAAAGTTTTCATAAATTTCGCTTATCCGCAACAACAGATCGCAAGGGAAATAAATAATAAATTACTGTATAAACTGGATAGGACAGATACTAAAATTTCATTTTTGACTGAAAATTTATAGTTTATCGAGATTTTAAACTTACCTATTAACGTGTGTTATATTATATTAAACGCATATACTTTAAAAAATAAGCATCCGATTTTCTTAGTGTAAAAGAAAGAGTTACGATTGAAGAAGATTCTTATGAAGATGGTAATAATTAGTAGCTCATGGATTGATGGGCTGGAGCACATCAATCCATGAGCTCCATTAAGTAGACATATTTTATTTTTTTTTATTTAATAATTTGTTTATTTTTTTACGTAAAAGTTCGGTCTTAAGAAAGCTTGAAAGTGATTTCAAACCATCACTACTTTCATTCTTCACATGATTACATCACTAAGCCTGCTTAATGTTTTACTTTTATTGTCATGAAAATAGTTAAATAATTAAAATAAGCAGCGTTAAGCCAATTTTGATTTAGGTATATACGGTTATGTGCAGCTATACCTGTTTAATTACCCTATATTACCTAATTATTCAAGAAGTATTTTCTGCATCAAGTGTTAACTATGTAATATTTAATTTTCAATGAAGGGAATCAACTCGGTAATAACTGGTTCCAGTCGCAGTTTAAGTGATGAATTATTTTCTTGTGGCTTGAATGACATAAAATTCCAATTAATTAGCAATTTCCATAAATGGAAAGTGATCATTTTATACTAGAGATGGGCCACTGATAAGTTTCCATATTTGAATGTTTCCAAAATGGAAAGTTTCCGGGAAATATTCACGCCAAATTATAACTACATAAACATAACCTTATCATTAGGAATTAATGGAATTACCTATGTTGTATTGATGTTATCTGTTAAACGCATTTTCGATTTTTGTGCATCATTGGTGTTTTCTCACTGCTTTTCTTGTTATTTGTACATTTTTTTAAGAATCTGTGGTTGGTAAGTTAAAGTTACTAAAAAATAATAAGTACAAATAATTGCTGTAAATACATGTTGAAACAATTTCCAGATATCAAGTCGAGTACCTATCTGCAATGCCAAAAAATAAGTCAATACACATGTTCGAAAAACAAAAACAGTCTGCAAGTGGTGAGAAATATTTCTGGGCAACTTCTCTTGGAAATATTTCCCTGGAAATATTCCCTAGGATTATTCACGGGAAACATTTGGCAACATTCCGGAAATATATTTTGGAAATATTGTATAACACTTTGTATAACTGGTTGGGGTAGTATGTACCTTATATTTGGACACGCAGTTTGTATATTAACAGATATACCTATTTATAAAATTCGTAGTATAGATAAAACTTAATCTTTTATTTTTATGGATACAAGTGACATATTTACATTAAATTAGATATATAGGTAGATGTTGAGGTGAGTACTTCATATTATCTGCACGATTAATACAAAACAAATTCCAATTAAAACAATATAAAAATCTAGTATATTTAGCTGATTCTGATAATGATAAGTATTTTCAATAACATGTTATCATGCAGTCTCATTATCTGATTTATTATGTGAATACTATTTTATTCCTAGTTTCAATTCTGTATTCTCATTTGTACCAAATACCCAAGTTCAGCTATCTACGAAAAGATTATTCATATGATAAGAATCGGGCGCGCAGACTCCGATGCGTGTAAAGTAAATGGTGGTTAGGGTTTACCAACCTAAGTCGTTCCTGGACACTAATGCGATCTACAGAATAATAATATTCGTTCCTCTCCCACATAAATCTCAGACTTTTGAGCTAATCATTGGTGTTAGGATAGGGGCAGACATATCGTATTATTATTTTAACAACTATCTTCAATGTGTACTTAATTGAATATTGGTTTGCAGTTGTGTCGCTGAGACGCAGCGACAAGCGATTGTAGCTGAAGTGTGCAAACTACATTTTTTGATGTACGTTCAGTTAAAAATGAGCCTCACCGAGTTAGCATGCATTGCTGCGTGGTGTTGTATAAACTATAAAAATTCTCATTATTTAATTGCTCCTATGTTTAAAACTCTAATTTATTTAACTCAATAGTTTTTATGCGATAAGAAAAATAACTTCGCCTTTATAAAACACAATAAATTATAAAAACTGTACATAACTTTTATATACCTACAAAGGATTAAAAATACAGGAAATAGAAGACAGGTGTCATCTGTTAACATAAATTACTGAACTTTACTATCCTTTGTTTGGAAATGAGTTGGTATGGTATGAATAGGTATATCGGCGTTAATCAGGGTGTTATCTGTTGTAGTCCGGAGCCCCGTTATTTTATCGCATTAAATTAATCGCTTGTTTGTATGGTTTCTGCACTTCGTCCTGTTTTTTTATCAGTGAGTGCACACACAATGCCGTGATGTCTTGTCAGATGATATTGGCAAAGAATAGAACTCTGCAGAGAGGCCTGGTGGTGGAGCCACCGGAAATAAAAGTAAAATAGAGTCCAAAAAGTGATTTGACACCTGAAATGTCGCTTATGTTATATCGTTGGATTCGGAAAATGACTAGATTCCGAAAATATAATAACAATCGAGAGTTGGTATTACTTTTGGTAAAACCGGAAATGGCAAAAAGGTAATTTTTACGTCAAGAAGTGACCTTTAATAGGTACTTTCGCCATGCCGATTTGAAAATTCTGTCTAAAAAAAATAAGGGTTGAAAGAGGGGCACATGAATCTGTGTCATACTGTAGGTATAAGCTATTGGCAATTCCAAAAATGAATGCGTCCACTGCATGAAAATATTTAAACCTACATAAAAGGTAATTTTTGGAGACTTATTGCTGATATAATGAAAAATAACACGTATTTGAGTTTGCTTAACGTAATAATTTAGTGGTGCTTGTGATTTTTTGGTATTACAAAGTTAAAAACGACGTGGTTAGTATTTGAACATCTTTATTTTTACATTTTAAAATGGCATTCAAAAGAAATCAGCACAACACAAACTGCCGTGTTTATGGGTGTCATTCCACAGAATGGGTCAATAGAATTATTTAAGATTGAAGATAGGTAGAAGTTTGGCCCTAGTATAAGAAACTGTTTCTCATTCATATCTCCAAAAAACATGTAACAATTTAATAATAGGGAACACGTTTATTTACACAGCATAACCACTTTGTTGCAGTTTGTCTATACTTTTTTATTATTAGTGTTATAAAAGCAGAATATATATTTTAATTTAAACATTTTAACAAAAAACAAGCACTAATATGGTATCACCATACAGTTTATCACACTTATTTTAGTCCAAAATGTAAGTAAACAAAAACTAGGGTACCGGTTTTAACCCAAAAAATTCATATAATTAGCAATGAAACACTTATGGGACGTTTGACTGCTTTTACCACTCTTTATCCTTTCTTTCACACTAACTAGCACATGAAGTCACTATATTTATGGCAGATGAATGCTAAATTGCTAGATGATGTGATATGAAATGCAAAATTTTTACTCGTCTTCCTCCATATTTGTTTATAATTTGCAGATGCCTTCATCGGTAATTTGAATCGCCAATTGCCAGGTTATCATGAAAAAATCATTATTCCAAACTCTCCAGACCAGATCTAGGTAAGGTATTAAATTAAAAGCACATTATGGTCAGCCAGTCACACTCAACAATGTTTTTCTTAAGGTAGATCCTAGGACAGACACAGATCCTAATTTGCCGTCGAGTCGTAGCATTTCGCAAATCGCTGACTTTCTAGGAAAAATGTCGCCGCCTTAACCGCTAGAACAGCCATTTATGCGGTATCTGCTTACTCATTATCCGGGATGTCCTTACCGCTTATCCGAGTAAGTGTTAAATAATAATATATGAGTATCGCGATACTACACGTTAGAAATTAATAATTTGTACGTAATGTGAATGTATCCCATACGTCCAATTCCGAAATTTATTTAATCCCCCAAAATTCCTTAAGTTCTTGCAAAAGTCTTCTAGAATATTCTTACAAGTTTCATTAAAGACGTGCATTATTTTATTAAGTTCTTAACTCGGTTATTAATCTTCATCAAGTTATTGTAATTCAACTCACTGTTTGGGGGACAGCTATTCACATATTGATGTTATGACACTACACCCTGTGTAGTGTCTTGGTCCCAATACCCATCCTGTCACACTTATATACATGTTGAATCAATTGTCAAACCATACCTTCATATAAGTCTTACCTATTACAAGAAGCACCATTTATTAAAATATTGTTGGATGTACAGGGTGATTTACTATATTTTGGCCCCTGTTAACTTTTTTGTTTACAGAATTATAAAAAAATGTGAAAGTAGCACGATTTTTTATGAAGTTTTCGAAAATGATAGTAGAAAAACAAATGAAATCCAAACAAAATGGTCGCGGATGTTAACTTTGTTAATTTAAACGGATCACCCTGTATATTTTTGCATATTTGGATAGAACATTGTCTCACGAATACAGTGATATAGATATTGATGGGTCTATCTTTAATAATACCAGAGATATGACTAAAAAAGTGCACCATAAGAGCGATGTTTTTTACACTCTCTATACAGGGCGCCCTATTTCTTGACCCGTTGCATGGGTAACTTTTTTATTAGTAGAGATACAAAAACGCTTAAATGAGCAAATTAGTGCAGTTTCGTATTAGTAATTCTACGGTAAGGCGAAAAATTATATACGGGGGAAGGTTGAAAAATTATTGACAAAAAACGAAAAATCCAACTTTTCTATTATCCCTCGTAGCTCGTTCATTTGAAGAGTTAGAGAAAAATGCTTCACATGTTTTTTGCAGTATTTTTCATGTAAAATGACATGCACTTGCTACTTTTTATATATCTCTTAAAATGGTTGAGAATCACAGTAAAATATATTTTTTTTAAATGTAATGGATAGGTGGCTGTGACATTAACCGAAAGTCCCCTTTTTTCTCTTTCAGATGATATAACATAGTCCATATTTTATCCTTACAAAAGTAATAATAATCGTTGTTTTTAAAGAAAGTTTATTGTCACATCAAGAATGCTATGGAAATAAAACAAAAAATAAGATTCCTGATATTTTTAAAAACGTTTAGTTGGCATTTAATTATTGACAGATCATAAGTGACATTTTTAGTTTTTGTTAAATAGTTTATTGTTTATTATTAATACTGCATACAAAATAATAGTGTTGCAAATATGTACACCAACGAAGAGAAAAATGATATGCTATTTTGTTATTATAACCAAAATCGAGATGCACAAGCTGCAGCGAATCTTTATTTTGAAACTTACATGGAACGAAGACAACCCCATCATAGAATATTTAGACAGCTGGAAAATAATATACGATTATACGGTTCTTTTTCAAAGCCTAAGGATGAAAGAAACTTCAATGAAGACACTGAAATAAATGTTTTGGCTTATGTAAATTTTAAACCTGATTCTTCAACTGCAGAAATTGCACATCACTGCAACACTTCCAAGGAAACTGTAAGAGCTATTTTAAAAGGTAACAATTTAAAGCCTTATCATTATTCCATATGCAATACTTTATATCCAGCTGATAATCAAGGAAGGATGACATTTTGTCGATGGTACATTTCAAAATGCGAAGAGGATCTAGACTTCTGGAAAAAGATTTTAGTCAGTGATGAAAGTAGATTTACCAACAATGGTATTTTTAACCGCCATAATAACATAAAGTGGTGCCGAGAAAATCTACATCTTGTTTCTGAAAGAAGAAATCAACGTCAATTTGGGATAAATGTGTGGTGTGGAATTTTTTGTGGCAAAATTATTGGCCCATATTTTTACGAAGATAATTTGAATGCGAATAATTACCTTCATTTTCTAAGGAATACTCTAACAGAGGAATATTTAAATGAATTACCACTTCATATTTTTAGAAATCTTAAATACTTCCAACACGATGGAGCACCTTCGCATAATTCCCGCGAGGTAAAACAATATTTACATGAACAGTTTGATAATGTTATAGGAAATAGAATGGATATCGACTGGCCAGCGCGAACACCTGATTTGACCCCCTTAGATTTCTTTCTTTGGGGGTTATTGAAAGATAAAGTTTATGTGACAGCTCCTCTAGATATAGAGGATCTAAAAGTCAGGATTCAAGATGCAATTAGAAGCATACATGGACATAATAAATAATGTTTTAAGAAGTATCCAGAAACGTTGCTTACTATGTATCCAACAGGATGGTGGTCATTTCGAACATTTACTTCAATATAATTAATTAATTAATAATTTCTGTTCTCAAAACATTCTTTTGTTCCATAATCCATAGCATTCTTGATGTGACAATAAACTTTCTTTAAAAACAACGATTATTATTACTTTTGTAAGGATAAAATATGGACTATGTTATATCATCTGAAAGAGAAAAAAGGGGACTTTCGGTTAATGTCACAGCCACCTATCCATTACATTTAAAAAAAATATATTTTACTGTGATTCTCAACCATTTTAAGAGATATATAAAAAGTAGCAAGTGCATGTCATTTTACATGAAAAATACTGCAAAAAACATGTGAAGCATTTTTCTCTAACTCTTCAAATGAACGAGCTACGAGGGATAATAGAAAAGTTGGATTTTTCGTTTTTTGTCAATAACTTTTCAACCTTCCCCCGTATATAATTTTTCGCCTTACCGTAGAATTACTAATACGAAACTGCACTAATTTGCTCATTTAAGCGTTTTTGTATCTCTACTAATAAAAAAGTTACCCATGCAACGGGTCAAGAAATAGGGCGCCCTGTATATGTATTATAGCAGCTGTACTTGCATACGAAGATTATCAGTTAACAAACATTTTTCTTCAAACAATTTATTATATAAATGTTACACAAATAATCACAATTTTATCAGTATTGACTAAGTATATGTACTTCATGAAAATATAAAAATAGACATGATGCTTTTCAAAGTATCAAAGGGAAATATATCGACAGTATTATTTCTAAGAAAGTATATTCATTTAACTATACTTAAATTATGATTATAATCCACCTATGCTTATAAATAATAAAATAAAAGACCCAAAATAATTCCAATTACGTATTATTTTTTTGAATCATTTACATTTTTATTTAGAAAAATTCACGCTCTAAAAATGATATCTGATGACGTTCGTTATCTGCTGCTCGTAAGCGTAATTTCTCGTGTTGCATTTTATAAATTCCTGCCATCTTCTATTATATGCGATGAATTTTATTTCAGTCAGCAGCAGCGCAGTCTAGAGATCTAGGTCTAAAAATTATTTACATTTTGGTTAATTATTGATGTAAGTTATAAATAATTTGAATTATTAATAGAGAGTGACCAATAATACCTTGAACAAAACTAGCAATAACTGAACTTCGGAAGTGATTTATAATTTATTTGATAAACATATTTACGGTTTTATTGATGAAATGTATTTAGGAGGGTATCTACCAAATTCGTATAGTTTTATTTTCTGTTAAATAAAAAAAAATAAACATTGAAATAAATGTCCATTTTTCCGTACTTTTCGAAGGAATTTAATAACCATACCATAAGATTTACCTGTATATTCAGGAATATCGCCTACTGGACACTAATAAATCAATAAAGTTTATGGTATTTTTCACTTTGTTGTTGGTTTTGTGTATTTTGTTGAATTTTTCAATATTCAATTTATTAAATAGGTATGTCGTTAATTACTCTCCGTTATTCGTAATTTAATCGTTAATTTCATAAAGTAAAATTGGTTTTGAGGTTTATTTTTATTTACTGTGAAATTTTTTAGTTATATTTATAATAATATTTTTGACAAATACAGCTGTTTTATATATTAAAACGCGTCAACATTTAAAAAATTAAAAACGAATATTCCCAGCTCTTTTTGTCTTTTTTTCAACAATTTTAAATTCTCAGGAATTATCGCAGGAATAAACAGCTCATGGAATTAGTCGACACAGCTAATTTTTTCATCATCTTCGGAAAAACATTGTAATTTTTGTAGAACAAAAAACACAACCGCCAAATATGTTCCGAGGTACGGACCTAGGGCACCTAAATGTCATTACGATTGATGTTCTGAAATTCCTGTAGCAACAGGTACCGACAGTTAAAATTTAACACTTTTGCATTGCACTTTTCTACACCCTGTATAACTTTAGAAAATATTTTATACCAAAAATCAATCTCCGCCACTTATTCAAGACACGAACTTTTAGGATTATTGTTTTTATTAAAATCTGCGAAGATATTTCCGAGATGGGGAAGATGACGAAAAATTTAGTTACTGCACTCCATGGGCAGTTTATTTTAGGCTCGAATACTGCGCCACCTTCGTTTTACTAGGTGGATTGAAGTCTAATCACAAACTTTGTATTGGAATGCCTTCGAAGATTTTATGTATTTTGAACTTCCTTAAACTCGAAGATTAATATTTTTATTACCAGTGGAATACACAGTATAAGTATTTATGAAATAGGAAGCTAACTATATTGAGAAAATTCGTAGACTGACATTATAAGTTATGGTTAACTGCAAGATATTCTCTTATATTTGTATATTATACTTGTCTATTTTCGACGAATGATTAAAATAACTTTGTTGGATTAAAAATAACTCATACAAAATATGCAATTAGAAATGAATAATGTCTATGCCAAACGACCGATTAGTGAGTTCGTTTTTGAATGAAACTTGCATTCACTAAACCAGAAAGTATAAATTTTCATAGTGATACAAAGTACCTAAATACGTATTATTTAGAGCTGGTTCATTTCAATAGAAAGGATTGTCGCCACGGTGAGGATAAAAACGGATAGAGGGATTCCCAAAAAAAAATAAAAATAACTAAAAAATTATTTTAAGTACTTCAATTGTTTTACTTGTACTATATTTAACTAGTTCCTAGTGTACAGGATGTTCCATTGTCAAAGCCTTGATAGGTTATCTCGGTTAATAAAACAAATTGCAAGATGCCGTTTTCACAAACCTATAAGTCAATTATTTTTTCATTTCGCTGCCGTCTTTTGTTTCTGAATTATGGTCAAAAACCGGAGACCATTTTGTTTCGGAGACATTCTCTTACAAGAACATATTCAACTGTTTTCTGTGCGTACTCTAGCGTAGAATCCAGAAGCGTACTTAGTTTTTTAATACCACACACACCTTATTACAGCACTGATATAAAAAAATAAAATAGAACTGACACTTATTGTGGTGATGGTACATACACTTATGTCTAAGTATTTAGTTACACATGAGTTATCCGTACCTAAAGAATTGTGTCTTTTTTAGTTACCTATCGAATTCATGCGAAGAAATTGCTGAAATGTTCTCGAAGAATGATATAGATCAATAATTTAACATTTCTTTTAATTGTTGTTACAACCAGCTAAACGAAGTATACAACCAACTCATTATAACATTTATTTTTTTTCAAAAGTGGCAGAATGCCCAAAAAATTATAAATCTGTAACAAAACTGCATACAATAATTTTTGGTAAATTCAAATTGGTTATTTAAAAATGAACATGATAGTTGGTAATTTGTAGGGCTCGGAGAATTTTTTAAATTTAAATATTCGAATAGTCGTTTGGTATTTTATTCGAATACTTTGAATATTCGAATATTTGAATAGTCGAATTCGACTATTCCACTATTTGAATAGCTGAATATTCAAATAGTCGAATATTCCAATAATCAAGAGGACAAATGGACTAAAAAAAAATGCGGAAGCGAATTTAGAATCACAAATATTCGAGCATTGGAATAGTCGAGTAGTTAAATAAATAGTCAATTAGTCAAATATTCGAATATTCATTCGAATTTTCTACCTAACCAAAAATTCGAATTTAGAATTGTCGAATATTCGAATTATTCGAATACAATTCCGAGCCCTAGTAATTTGTGATTGGTCTTATATGTAATTTCCTAGCAATTGAGTATGGCATATACAAACGACTTGTTGATTCGAAGAAGATGCACGAAGTTTTTCGATGTTGTAGGTCGGCTATAAATAAAACTTTCACTGCTCCACACAGACAGGATCATAAGTAAGGTAGGGCAAAAAACAATATTTAATTGCCTGTGGGTGTTGATTGACGGTAAACACGAATTCACTCGCTTACGTTCCGAAGACATGCCACATGTTGGTTTGATTTTCTCGACGTGGACCTGCTTTCCCCCTACTTGATTGAAAACAAACTACAAAAGGTATTTATTCCCAAGGCAAGTAGGGGGAGGGGGCTCTGGGATATACAGAATGATTCACTTAAATGCTCCACCTTTTCTTTAACTTGGGGATATCTGAACCGATTCTAAAATTTCCAAAACCACAATGACTTTTTATATTTTCAACGCCATTTTGGAAAAATACTCACCTTCAAATAAAGGAGGTAAAGGTACTTTGACCACTCTGTATACTTATACATATTTGGACAGAATTTTATTGTGAACACGTAGATACAGGCGTCTAAGGATCTATCTCAAAAAAGGATGCCCAAAAAATAATTTAAAAACAATTACAATTTCGAAGACTGTTGGGAGGGAAGGTTAGAAACAAATTATCTGTTTGTTGCTACTTTTAAAACGGTGGAGATGCTTAATCTAATATTGTAGACACCTATTACATCGATATTCATTATTTTATAAATTCAAAAGCCTCGAGCTTTCTAATTTCCAGTAAAATGGATGTAACGATTCAGGAAAATAATGAAAAATAATAATAATCCATAACATAGCTGCATAAATATTGTTTTTTAGATACATGCGTTGTAAATAACAGATTACAGAAAAGTATTACTGACTGAGTTTTTAATGATGGTAGAAATAATTAAACGATCGGTTTTGTCTAGTCGCATAAAGACTGTAAGACCTTCTTACGAGTGCATTACATAACAAGTCGTGCTTAGTAGAAGCAGTCAATTTAGCCAGCCAAGTTTTCTCTTGATTTATTTCACTTTTTAAATGATTTATCGCATTATTACATACTGTATGTAGGTATATTTTTCTAGTTGAGCTAAAATGGAGAGAGATCTAACCAACAATAATACCGGTTGTTGTATTAAAAAATTCCGAAATCGTGGCCCCCATAGACTGGTTAGACATTGCACTACCAGGTACCATGGCAGCAGAGATCTGGGTATGCTTTTGAGGCCTGTACCTTTTTAGCGTACGTTCTAAAAGTATTGTTTTTTATTTGATTAGTCGGTTAAAGCAGGTTTCGCTTACGGATCTTTTTAAAAACAGATTTAAGCTCGGAAAAATATTAGAGAACATTAGATATTTCATATAAATAATAATTTGATCCAAGATTAAAAACCAAATTACAAAGTGTCTGGAAAGGAATGCATCTGAAATTTTCCAATAGTAGATAGAACCTACAAAAATTGCTAATATGCAGACTGAGCTTGACATGCAAACTGATTGAACTTTATTTTATATTCAGTTTCAGTACTCTTATTTTTTATTTTAATGTACCATCAAAAATGTACCTACCTATACAAAATGTGGAAAATGTATTTGCTTCTGAATTGGAATACCTTGTATAGTAGGTAAGCAAAGCCACTATCAGCTCACTTCAAGGTCACATGCTCCGGATGTCATATGCCCATCCGCAGAGACAAAAGTTAGGGTTGGGTTCAGTGAAGGTGAGGTATTTTCAAACTGGTGTGGAACAGCTGTTAAATAGAAAACAGATATTTTCAAACAGGTATACTCGTAAAAGAGGAGCTGTTCCATACCTGTTTGAAAATACCTGTTTTTTGTTTAACAGCTGTTACATATTTGTTTGAAAATACCTGTTTTCTGTTTAACAGCTGTTCCATACCAGTTTGAAAATACTTCACCTTCACTGAACTCAATCCTAATCTTTGGTCGCTGGGGATGGGCATATGACATCCGGAGCATGTGACCTTGAAGTGAGCTGATAGTGGCTTTGCTTACCTACTTTGTATATTTTTGCATATTTTAATAGAAATAATTCTTACTATAGAGAAAATTTGAGTGATATATGTACCTATAATTTACTAATTAATAAGTTTAAACATCTTAAATTTTCAGAGGTAATTCGAATATTAATCATTAGAACAGGTTGGATTTATGGAATATTTAGTTGGTCGTGTTGGATAAAAAATATGCAAAAACCTCATTGTTTGACGGTTTAGTACCTGTATACGAATATACATTTCAAATATTGCGGATCATTCACCCGAGTCCCGTGGTGACGAAGATTACAAAATAATCTCTATTGTCATCATTTCTCAAGATCTATTAAATATACATAATTTAGTAATTTTAAGTTGACCTTTGTAATGATTAATATGTAAAATAATCTAGTCCATTATTCAAACACATTCGTTTTAACGGAAACACGTTTTCCCACTTGGTGCTAACCATACATTTTTGTACCTGGGTTAGATGGGCCTTACATTTTTTTCTTGTAGGATATCTATTATTATTAATTATTACATATCCAAATTTTCTGACAGTAGTAGACATTTTATAGACAGAGTAATTTGACAAATATACTAAATATTAGTAAAATAAACTGGACGTTACTTTTTCATAATAATTTAAAGTGGTAATAACTTGAAGAAACTGGAGACTAGATAATGCGACATAAAGGGCCTATGTGATGATAAACATTGTGTATGGATATCCTCCTCGAAATATGCATATTTCTATCCACCCTCGATAGGATAGGAACAATAATTTAATCAAGCTTGTATTAAAAAAAATAGTTATATTCCAAAAAAAAAACTGTAATTTACATTAATGAGGAATTCATTTTTAACTTTTTAAAACACACCTTTTACAGGAAAAAAATTAAATTGCACCCTATAGGCAATCTTTAGACATCGATAATTGGAATTGTTTACATGAAAACATCACGTATTTCGTCTGTAATATATTCACCAAACAAATTTTATTTAAATCGATAGACGCGTTTGCTTGAGTTTTATAGATAATTATTATTATTATTAATATTTTCAGTGACACCATGCATACAATATATTAAAAAATATAAAATCGACATCAAAATTTATTGCCTCTTATCTAGAGCCATGTTTTAAAGAGTATATAACAACTTAGCGACAATTTGAGATAGTTATGGGGTTTTTGGCTTTTTGTATAATGGAATGACGACTATGTAGCCTAACATAAGAAAAGGATAGGGCATACCTAGTTCAAGAAACTGCTTTTATTAGAACTATTTTATTCTTCCAAAGATAAGTAAAGGTCGGTCTTGTCATAAATGTGTAGACCATATCCATAAATGAATATCGAGATAAATATTCTAGGTAGCGTCTCAAATATTTTACAGTCACATTACTGTTTTTATCAGTAAAAATATACCTATCTGTAAGTTTGTATACTAATAAGTACAATAAATGTTTCTAGTTCATATTGGATTTACTCCATTTTGATGAAAGTTGAAGAATCTACTTTACAATGATGTGCCATCGTTTACTGTAACTTTGACACTTTAAAATTTCTAACTGAAATCACTTCTACATCGCAACATTATAAATGTTCACTTATCGATCACTATCACCTTAATGTCACTACAAAACCATTATATAACTATTGGAGTTAAATCGTTTCTTTTCTTTGTTTATTTCAAACCAAACCCATTTCCATCAAACAGGTAGGTATCACCATACCAGTGATACCAGTAATATCTATGTGTTACAAATATCTATTTAGTCCAGAAATTACAGCGCTAATGGCCATACGTCCAAATTTAAAAGTCAAATCGAAAATTTTGTACGGATGGCCCATAACTGGCAATCGCACAGGCGATGAGTTTTTAGCATGTTCTCTTTCTTTCTCTGTTTCAACTGTGTTGGATAAATTGTACAGGTTAAAATAAGTATATTAGAGGCTACTAGCTCGGCTACTAGTACATACCAACTTTATATCAGGAAAAAATATGAAAGGGTTTGCTCAATGGCTGCATATATTTTTTATACTTATTATTTATTATTACATATATTTTTAGGTGTAACAATTAATCACATTTTATTTAAAAATATTTTGTTTAGTTTTTTAGTCAAGTCCTTTGTAAAACAAGATTTTGGAAATAATTAATGATTGTGTTTTAATATTAGTAGCCCTTATCCAAGCACAAATAGTATTATAGTTAGGTAATCAATTATTATCCTGTATTTTTTAGTTTTTTACAGGTAATTTTTCATCAGTTTTCGAGATTGCCAAATTTGACGCTCTTTCCAGCGACAGCATATTTTATATTAAATACAGGGTGTTTCATAATATATGCGCAGGACTTCAGGATGTTATAGCTCGTCCAAAAATATGAAAAAAAGTTTCTATTAACTTACTCCCTAAAATGCATCATTTTAAGATACAGGGTGTTAAAGTTGAAAAAAAAAATTAGTTTTTTGCGAATATCTCCGGAACCGTTTATCGTACAGAAAACAGCTTTTGTAAGCATTTTCTACTCATAATAAACTATGTTTTGTGCGGAAATTTTTTTTTTAAAGTCATAATTGGTGAAGGTTTTGAAGGGGTAGTGGGTGTTTTTCTCCCCAACTTCTATGCTACTGGAAAAAGTACGATTTTGAGACGCCCATTTGAACCGCCAATGTTTTCTACACAAAAAAGGTACTTGGTCATAAGCTCTAAAGTCGATCGTTTTCGAGAAAAATCAACTTTTATGTTGAAAAACATGGTCAATTTTTTTAAATAAAATTTTTTTCTTACTAATTAAACAAAATTTATATAAACGTTAGTACAAGTAACGAAACCAAACGTTAACTTCATAATTGCAAAATTAAAAAAAATGAAAAAATGATACAAAAGTTGACTTTTCCAAATTCCCCAAACCGTAAAGGTAAAATTGACCATGTTTTCAAAAAATTTACCATGTTTTTCAACATAAAAGTTCATTTTTCTCGAAAACGATCGACTTTGGAGATTATGACCAAGAGTACCTTTTTTGTGTAGAAAACATGGGCGGTTCAAATGGGCGTCTCAAAATCGTACTTTTTCCAGTAGCGTAGAAGTTGGGGAGAAAAAACACCCACCACCCCTTCAAAACCTTCACCAATTATGACTTAAAAAAAAAAATTTTGCACAAAACATAGTTTATTATGAGTCGAAAATGCTTACAAAATCTGTTTTCTGTGCTAAAAACGGTTCCGGAGATATTCGCAAAAAACGAAATTTTTTTTTCAACTTCAACACCCTGTATCTCTAAAATGGTGCATTTTAGAGGGTAAGTTAATAAAAACTTTTTTTCATATTTTTGGACGAGCTATAACATCCTGAAGTCCTGCGCATATATTATGAAACACCCTGTATATTGTCATGGATATATCTTGTCATCAAGACACTTCATGTTAATAAGTACAGTATGGTATATGCGGAACTGCTATTCTGTTGCACCTCGTGTGGAACTGAATACGCTAGTGTGATTGTAAAAAACACGCACCCCGTGTAAGCAATAATAACCGAGGTAATATCCATTCAGAAGACAGGGGTGGGTCTGGGAAAAAGGATAGTAAAACTAGATACGATTTATGGGATGGGATGTGGCCTCTAGAGAGAAGTACGAGTCACATACGTTCGCAGATACCGAGTGCGCCAAAAAATCATGCCTCTAGCTTTTAATTATAATTAATTATATTTAAATCAATTATTTTGTCTTGTTCGTTCATTATGCAAGCCAAGATTTTACCAGTAGATGTCGTGCTGCAGCCTGTAAAAGATAATTAGTGATTTTCATAAGGGTATTGACGATTCCAAAAATGAATGCGCCCTCTGCATGAAAATATTTGTACCTACTTAAAAGGTAATTTTTGGAGACTTTATTGCTGATATAATGATAAATAACACGTATTTGGGTTTGTTTAACGTAATAATTTAGTGGTGCTTGTGATTTTTTGGTATTACAAAGTTAAAAACGACGTGGTTAGTATTTGTACATCTTTATTTTTACATTTTAAAATGGCATTCAAAATAAATCAGCACCACACAAACTGTCGTGTTTATAGGTGTCATTCCACAAAATGTGTCAATCTGTCAATAGAAGTGTTTAAGATAGAAGATAGGTAGAAGTTTGACCCTAGTATAAGAAACTGTTTCTCATTCATTTCTCCAAAAGGCATGTAACAATTTAATAACGGAGAACACGTTTATTTACAAACATAACCACTTTGTTGCAGTTTGTCTATATTTTTCTATTATTAGTGTTATAAAAGCAAAATATATTTTAATTTAAACATTATTTAACAAAAAACAAGCACTAATATGGTATCACCAAACAGTTTATCACACTTATTTTAGTCCAAAATGTAAGTAAACAAAAACTAGGGTACCTATTTCAACCCAAATTCATATAATTAGCAATGAAGCACTTATGGGACGTTTGACAACTTTTACCACTCTTTTTATCCTTTATTTCACCTAACTAGCACATGAAGTCACTATATTCATGGCAGTTGAATGATGTGATATGAAATATGAAATGCAACATTTTTACTCGTCTTCCTCCATATTTGTTTACAATTTGCAGCGCCCTCATCTGTAATTTGAATCGCCAATAAGAGGGATGTACACCATTATATATACCGTTATATCGGCCGAATTATATATGAGTTATGTAATGTCACCAATATCTAAGGAAGAAGTTATTATTTTATTATAATATTTGCTATAGTATATGTTATAATTTTTGTAAATTTCTATTGTCTCTATTTCTCTATAGCTGTCTAACATTCGTTATAAAATAACGAATATTCAAAATTTCGTAATCGTGGATTCTAAATGTAAAATAAGTAGGATTTTTTAATTTCAATTTTGTACAATATGTCGTCTAGTGATCACAAAGTCATGCTTGTCTGCTACATGAGAAATTACAAAACAAAACGAAACATAGGTACCTATCGATATGTAACAAAAAACACGCCCTTCTATAGTCTGCAGCCTAAGTGTGTAGGAATAAGCGTCGCTCGTAAGAGAGAGTCAAATTTAAAATAAATTTTATGAAGTCTTTATCTAAAATCTTGTCAAATTCGAGGTCAAATTATATCTTTTACAAAAACTAGATAGTCTAGTAGTCCCCGTACTTGCAAAAACAACCATAAGAACTGACCACGCAATTAACCATCAAAAAGAAGTTGCCTATAAAAAAGGCGTGTTCTACGCCACTTGCACTAAAACTTGGATGTTGTCGACCTATAAGGGTGCATGCTCCACAGAAAGTATTTGTGCGATTGATATGTTTCAATGAATTATACATTAAATTACAGAGTACATTAAATTTCTATATATAAAATCATATTTTATAGGATGATAGTAAAAGCGCTTCATCACTATTATTTTGACAGAGTAGTATACTGTAGTATTTATACCCACTAACCTCACAAGTGGCTTGACTGGCTTGAATGGTGCTAAACCTATAATATGACAAATAGAACTAAAATGGGACAGGTTTTAATTAAAATACTCATATTATACATTCCATCGCGATTGCGCCATTCAAATCGGGACAATTTATTGGAACGATCTGATGGCCATTTAGCCTTAGTCTTTTAATTTTAAACAACTTTGGGACTAACACTTTGGTCTACAAACCTCTAGGGTAGCACAGTGGACTAGAGCGTACTGTGGCAGCTTTTTTCGGTCACATTACCTATTTTGGCCTGAGTTCGATCCCCAGCTCGGTCACTGGCAACATCGGTGGGTATGGCGTGTTTGTCTGCGTTTTTTTCAATGTCTAACACCCTTCCGGACAGCATTTTGGCTTTAGATTTGAGGGTTTTCTAATTTATATGGTGTTTTAATGTGTTTTTTTACGTATCAAAAATTAAAGACCCCTTTAAGTATATCTATATATAATCTCAATTATAACTAAATTATTTTACCTATTTTGTGCAAGTTCAAGTCCGGACTGCTCTTGACTACTATTTTGCCTACTTTGCTTGACTACTACTTGACACCATTTTTTATTTGACCGGTTATTTACTAATTAAACAGATAACTTACTTTTACATTGGCTTGGCGTCATATGAATTGAGTAATAAATAAAATTTGGAAGAAATTATCAGAGCTGTTTTTTGCCGACTGTGTACATCGAGATACAGCTGTCTGCTGTCATTTGAAGTCAACGTAAAAAACTCGATTAGTAAATAGATCGGGCGTAAACGCAAGCCTAGGGGTGTATTCTTTCGCCCATCCTGTAGTCGAAACGAGAGGGAAGGAGGCACAGCCGCCGACGACGACGGCGATGTCGATGACGCGGGGGCGGGGTATGGCATTGACCCTGGGTGCCGGAGATCGGGCCGCATTCCAATCGGGCACGGCGGCGCGAACGCAGACTATCTGCTGGCCTGGCCTGGCCTGGCACGGAGTTTCACTTTTCAGACTTTACACAAGCACCAAGAGAAGAGGCCCTGCTATCAATGTCTCCTTACTCTTGAAGTCCAAAGAACAACACACAGAAAATGATGTAAAAGTCACACGTTTTGTGATTTTAGTACCATAGAAGAGTTTTCAGCAACTTGGAAAAGTCTGAGAATTTGCTATTGTGTCAAAAAGAAGGCGAAGATCTTTTATTTAATTATATGTCTGGAAAATCTCAATTTGCAAATTATTTATGCATTCATCATAGCGATTGCGAAACTAGAGACGTTTCTTTGAGGTTTGTGGTATTTAAATTTGTCTTTCTCGCAGTTCTTAGTGATGAAAGGCAGGCACATCCTAAAATATATTGAATGTGTGGTAATTCTGGTTCACTAAATCGAACTGAAGGAATTCTCGAATATCTGATATTTGCATGTGAATCATAAAGTAGATGGCGAAATTATTTGAAACTTTGGGTGGCCGTGGAATTGTGCCGGAGCTTAAAAAATGGCGGAAATTTAGTTCCAGTAAAAAGCTAACAGTTTGTGTGTGTAATTAAATTTGATATTAAGTTGATATCTACCATACCAAGGAGCTATGAAAAAGTATTTAACTTGAAAAATTTTTTTGATTTTTTTCTGAATCAGGAATTTGACAAATGGATATCAACTTCATTTTAAATAGATTGAAATTGGGTTTGATAGAATCTGTCTTACACTTATTATAATTATTATATGCATAACTGTTTCTGGCATTAACGAGGTTATTTAGGGGTTTTTTAGGTAATTTACTATACCTATTAAGTATTACAAAATAATCAAAGAACTTAAATATATAGTTCTTTAGACTTAGTTTTTGTTATCTAAACAAACTAAATACCTACATAAATAAATGTATAGAAACCCAAGTATGCTGAATTTTACACGTAATTTAATCTTTTCTAGGCATTATTATGAAAATAACTATCTATAAAAAGGGTTGTCATTTCAAATATAGAGTTGCTTCCAAAAAAAGTAGTTGATTAAATTTTCCTTAAAATTTTCTTCTCATCTAATGTCTTTCATTAAAAAAGTGTTTTATTGCTAATAAAGAAAAGATGCCCTTTTGTGTATTCTGCTGATATTGATGTAATATATAGTTTAACAATACATTCGAATGTTGTAGGTTGTAGTACAGGACATTGACCTCGTAGAGCGCACTCAATCCATTACGGATTCCCTTATATAAGGGCCTCGATCTGCAATCACTGAAAACCACTCGAAATCTGACAACTATCCCACGCGCTTGAAAACTATCCCACGATGGCCAACGCTAAGTAACATTATTATAGTTTGTTACAAATTCAGCTAAATTTAATTCTTTGGTCGATTTGCATTTTTTTTTTTTTAGTTTTTCGACTTTACGGACACAAACTGTAAATTATAATCGGCTGGTGCATAGGTGCTGCAGAGCTGCATAACTCAAAAATGTCTTATACTTATTTAATTATTTATACGTTAATATATTACTTTTATAATAACAATAATACATTATTTTACAATCACTATCTTTGAATTAGCAGCGTGACGTTTATTATTGCGTAAAGCGAACGCCTTCTACCAGCAATTTTACAACTTACAATTTGAAATTATAGTGCATACAGGACTTACAGTGCATACTCATACTAATAATTACAGTGCGTACAGGACAATCGAGAAAATACTACAGTCAAAAGTGGTAAGAATTCGTTGTCTTCGGTAAATATCTATATACTTTCAGAAATTTTAGCTTCTACTATGCATACCTATACGACCCTAGTGTATCTATAATTCCGAAATTAATTTGCTCAACAGACAATTTCATAAGTATAATTATTTTTAGTAAACTACCTACCTAATTCATTAAACTAATAATGTGTGACACTTATTTGTGGTGTATTTTGACGATTCATAGTTTGTTTCTTTTGGGATTACACCACCTGTAAAATAACAAAAGGCAGAAAAACAGAAGTATACAAATTAATTATTCAAAGTGTAGTAACAAGGCAAACTTCTAAAGTTTTTTTTTTCTAAAGTGAGGGCATAAAGTCCGTCCCCCCGCCTCTAATTTTTGAACCACTGGGTAGATTGTGATGAAATTTGGAACGATAATATATGACTAAATTCTGCATTTTTTGACACATCAATGATAGCTCTGAATGTCAAAGTGACAGCTGGGCGCGCAATAGGAACATTTTTTTAAATGGAAATGGGGGTCGAGTAATAACTCATTTTGAAGCTATTTTTATGCTCAAAACATCCCCCAATTTTGAGAACATTTGGTTCAGTAATTTCCAAATAAAAACCAGTAATATCGATTTCTGTTATATCATTTTTTTTTACATAAATATTACAAATTATTGTAAATTAAACGTAGAGGCAGAAACAAATTTAGAAAACACGTGTTACTTCAAAAGATGTTGAAAATAACCACCATGAACCTCCTGACAAAAAAATGTTCCATGGTTAAGTTCTATTATAAAGATTATGTTGTAAAAAGATTATGTTATAAACTGATATTACTCAAAATTCTCAAAATTGGGGGATGTTTTGAGCATAAAAATAGCTTCAGAATGAGTTATTACTCGACCCCCATTTCTATTTAAAAAAAATGTTCCTATTGCGTGCCCAGCTGTCACTTTGACATTCAGAGCTGTCAATTGATGTGTCAAAAAATGCAGAATTTAGTCATATATTATCGTTCCATATTTCATCACAATCTACCCAGTGTATTTTTAAAATTATTTTAATTAATTAACAGCAACAAAAAACGTTTTTCAAATGGGAAAAAACGTAACGTTCAGTAACGTAATTGTAATGAATTGATTTTGATGACTAGCCACCATGATTGAAGGGTTAAATGTCCTTTAAAGAATATTCCTAACAAGTGTTCTTGAACCAGAATTGAAATGTTTACCTTTATACACTTTATACATTTACATATTTACGTTTATGTTTGAGAAGATACTGAAAGAGTGCCTAGACACTTTCAGGGGTATTGTTAGTGGTTGTAGTGGTAGTATAGAAAGTACTTTACCAAATTAATGGACAGATCTAGGGCCTTAGTCTAGAAATATGGCAAACAAAATTCAAAATGATCCTGTTTATCATTATTGGGAATTTAGGCCAAACAATTTGAAATATAAATTGTGATCATCAAAGTCTGCTATTTGATTGGTTGGGGAAGCTGGGTTTAAACTCGTACCAGAAGGTAAACTTGTATTACTAATATAGAATATACATGTGCAATAGTATAGAGAATTATTCGGCTGCTCATAAGCAGTACAAAAAACCACTGCTTACTATTAGGTTTCCTTTATTTTGACATCTAAGCGTGAGGCTACAGTTTGAGCATAATTCTGTTGGTTTAAGGTACGGTGTTATCTCCCTTATTTGATGTTTTGGGCGTAACCGTCAACAATCGTGAAAACGATATAATATTTAAAATATTATTTACGTATTTTCAGTGTGATACGGATAAATACCCAAAAATATTAACAGTAATATATGTATATGAAAATAAAATGTAGGTATACCAAAAACTCGAGCTGAAGGGTTCTTACAAATATTACAATCTTATTTCCTTTACTCTTTTATAAATGCTAATATTCAATTGAATTTGGAAAAAATTTAGGTTAAAAGGAAAGTGTTGTCAAAACAAAGCAAGTTGTTTGGTCCATTGCCATAAAAATTTTGTGAACAAAATAAGGCCTAAGCAGTATTCGTACAAAGTCGTCGTCGGTAATACAGATATCGTCGGTAATAAAATCGTCGTTTGTAATTAAGTCGGTATTAAAGGGATTTTCAATAACTGGCTATTGTCAATTGATTTACATTGTATCATTTTTTTATCTACATGTTACACTGATCAACAGTTTTATTTAAATTGAAATTAAAAACTATATTTTTCGTTAAATTCAGGAAATACTTTGCTGTTTTTAAATTTTTCTTAGAACTGTTGACTTTCAATTTATTGGCTATATTGTATAATAAATTGTAGAATTAGAACTTGTTCTAAATGCCTGGTAAATTTTAAGAATATGTAGAAATGTTTTTAATTTATTGTCATATACCAAAATCATAATTTCTTTCAAGTGTGGTTAATTATTGTTGCTTTTGAATTATGTATTTATATCCTACTATATATTACCATTTAGATTGGCAATAACAAATTTAAAATAAATTGTTTCAAATATTGTCGTTTGTAAATAGTCTCCTAAAAATTATAAAATTGACTAAACAAAAATTGTCCAATTTGTTGTCGAGAAATTTGTTACATGTTAAACAGCTATTATAAATATGCCTCGATTTTCAATAACTGTTGATTTGTGGCATTTTCCAGATTTTTTTTATTTTTTTGATATTTCACTTCCCACATATCTGAATAAAAAATGCAAAATCGCCTATAAAATAGGCCTGTGCTAAAAATAACAGGCAAAGCGGGAATTCTCAAATTTAATTTTGTCCAAGCAAAACTAAATAAAAAATACAAAACGTTTTCAGTAACGAATAGTGACGTTGAATCCTCAACTGAAAAAAATATATTTTTTAGTAGAATATTTGTAATAGTCTCCGATCAAATATGTATAGATAAGTAATTGCCTATTTGTCAGTACATATATAAAATAATGTGACCAAGAATAACAAAAAACATAACCTCAATTTCATGAAATTACCTGTCACAGTGCCCAACGGCATGGGCGGCTATGTTTTAAGGGGTGAAAATAATAATTATAAAACTAAAAGTACAAATTAGAATATTTTATTTTAGTCAATACAAAGTTGAAGATTTACATATTCAAGAACAACAATTTATACATATATGTGTATAATATTTACTACACTATTTATAATAGTATTTAATATTTACTCTTAAAAAACAATTGTAAAATCATTGACGATCCCTCTCGCGATCGCCGATTCTACGTTTATGCATGGCTACTTATCTGTGTAAACCACGCCCATTGGTGACAGTCACAAAATCCCTAACAATTTAGGCGGTAAATTAAAAGGGCATTTTTTGATTGGACCAAATGCTTGGGCACTAATGTAAACAAAAAGCCATTGTTTTAAATATTGTTGGTCACAAAACTGTGTTGCTATTATTTGTCTATATAATATTTGGTCGGATGTAATAGTATATTCCCCATATATCAAAAGTGAGGCCAAATAGTCTTAAATATCCAATAGTTTATAAACAATTTTTAAAATACTATCGGCCTTCTCTCCAGAAATATACATAAGTGTATGTATGTTTTATATGCATTGAACTTTTGCGAACTATTTGGTAACATCGGCATAGAAAAATTAATCACTTGAAGATAAGAATTTTATTAATTTCCGTCCTACTTCACCAACGTTAGATTAATCATTGAATCATGAGCATGACCCACTTGATAATGCTTATGTAATGAAATAACACAATTTTGTGGAGTCGGTTCTGAAAATTAATTCTTCCAGAAACCTTGAAACGTTGAAACAAAAAAATGTTTGCTCTAAACAGGCTCCAATGAGAGAAATTTATTGTAAAATAAACGATATTGTAAGTCCTAAATTGGTGTTGTGTTTTTAAAGCATCTTGTCGCTAAAGATTAAATATATTACTCATACCAAAGTTTACAGAATTATATAAGTTGCCCCACTCTCGACCACATGCTGATGCGCTACCTATTCCGCTCTCCTCACCCGTCTCGGGTACCGTTCGGTACCCAGACATTTACACAGTGGCTCACGCTCGACCTGTAACGTGTTGTGTGCGATTGATATAGAGTGAGAAAAACAAGTGATTATTTATTAATGTTTTATTTTTGTTTAATTTTTTGAAAAAATCCATGTGTACATTGTACTGTGGGTAGTTGTTCCTCGCAATATATTACCACCGCATTATTATCGCACCAATTAATTTACTGCACATAGGCGATTCTAGGTGGGGGCTTGGGGGGCTAAGCTCCCCCAAATCTTGAATTAGCCCCCCAAATTTTCCCAGTCCGTCCCTGAATAAAAAAATTATAACTACATAATTTCAGTAATTTCACTAATTTATTAGTTTTATTTAATTATATCATAAAAAGCTTTCTTTTCTTCGCTACCAAACCACTACTAACACAACTTAGAACGATTATTATTTTTAATTTAGCACCCAATATGATTTACGCATAATTTGCAATTTTGCAAGCTGTTTATGTAAATTTTTGATATTTAAATATGAATTACCTATTTAAATATTGTTTTAAACAATTTTTGTCGAGATTTCCGTCGTCAATCGTATTAAAAAGGAGGATATTAATTTGTCCAGCAAAAGTTATTTTTTCAGGCAAATATTTTTCTCTGCGAATTTCTAATTTATAATTTTACGGGGTTTGACCTTGAAATATACAAAATTTTCGCCTGCGGCGCATTTTTTTATTTCTTCAACCCCCTCCATATCCAAATCTCACCAACCGCCACTGCTATTCAGTACACTATATATAGAGGGGAGTATTTGCGATATATGAGTTTTTATATGCTATATCTGCTAGGGCTTAAGCCCCCCCAAAACAAAAGGTCTAGAACCGCCTATGTTACTGCACCAATTTAATTTTGCTGCACTTTTCGAAAACCCCAGGTAATCAATTATTCCCGGCGCGAAATCAAACTACGTTTGTAACGTTCCTCGTGACGAGGAGGTTTTGCTATCGAACGATAGTGGCGGCACGCTTGTGATCTCGAAAGATAAAAGTTCCGCCGGAGAGTGGAGTCACTGATGTATTTATATTCTTTAAACTTTGCTCATAGATGCATACCTAAACATCTCAATAAAAGTGTATGGATAAATAACACAGGGCAAAGTAGTTTCTTTTAAAAACAGTATCTATATGACCCTTAATGATATGGACGTACTGTTTTTTAGAAGAATTTGGCCCAGCGAAATGATTTCCAAGTAAAATAAAATAAAAACTGAAATTGTGTGAGGACAATACTCACGACTTTTCGAGGGCTAGTTTTCCGTCCAACTAAACTTCTAAGAGTGTCTTGTTGTTGTTGGAAGGCGGCGCGGTTACCCGCAGCACTCAGGTCTTTCGACCCATTGTGCCTGCCGCTAGTCGAGAGGTATTGGAAGAGACCCGTGCTATGCCCATAGGCCAACACCCGTTCTAGTGGAACCTCTCTAATATCAGGAGATATTAGAGCAGGAGAAATGTTGCACCCAGATATGTTTGTCTCTTGACCATAATGAGGCACAGCAACAGGATGTGAATGGAGTCCTTGTCATCGTGTCCGCAAAACCTGCTAGTATTGATTGAGTTTCGTTCAATCAAAAGTGTCTTTATTTTTTCAATTTATAAATGCAGGTCTACTTAAAAGTATATGATTCCAGATTGAATAAAAAATATACCGCAAAATGTCATATTAGACACTCTTAAGTGGGAAACTGTAAACAAAACTCGGGTTTTTTTATTATTTCCTTAAAAATTTTATTTTTTAACCCACGCTGTTTTTACAATGTAAACATATCATTTGCAGTTGTTGCTATCTTGCTAGCAGAAAAATGTCTGGGTCACGTTGGCCTTGTTCAATTGTAATTATTTGTATGAGCACTTGAACATGAGAAATATGGTTTGAAATAAACCTCGGTGCATCATAGACGGGCTGTGTAATGTTAAATTCTCTGCTCACATTATAATATCGCAGACTGCAGAATGCAGCAATAAACAAGGGAAAGAGTAAAAAGCTTTTATTATATACACAGACCTCGCGTTCATATTTACTTTGTTTATCTAATATGTATCGCAATATCGACACTTAACAGGATGTTTAGTGACGGCTATATTTATTATTTCTTTTTTTAATACATTTAAGACCGAGTTGTTTTCCGAGAAAATATGTAATCTCCCTTTTTTACAGATTTACGCTATTTATATACGAGTAGGTAGATGCTCTACAATGTGGTGATAAAGTAACGCACAAAATTCATAACGTTTATACAGAGTGATTTTTCAAAAAAAAACGCCGTGACAGGTCGATTTTGTTTTAGAGTTATGACGTTATCATACATTTTTTTAAATTGCAGCGCCCTGTATTTTAAACAGAAATGGAATCCCCACTTTTTTCCATGACATGGTACCCCATATTAGGGGTTTGCTGCGATACAGGGTGTTTTTTGAGAAGTTATATTAACATTATGTTAGTATAATATATTATGTTAATATGTAGAACTGCTCTATAGACCTTTCAGCGGTAAAATTAACTCGAACCGACTGGAAATTTATTTTTATTTTTCGCTGTAACTATCTAAGAATGAGTAGGTAATTTCTTATCACTTTTTTCTATCTCTTGTTTTGTCGAGATTTCTGTAAACTTTTCAGTGCATTATTTTTTATTGCGTCAAAAATAAATACCTACCTGTATATGTACAGGGTATTCGCGTATATTTTGACCCCTACCTACAGGGGTTATTAAGAAAGTTAGAAAAAAAGTTTAAATACCAAAGTTGTTTGGATTCCATTATCTTTTGGCTAGGTCGAAAAAAAAATTGCATGTCGTAAATTTGAGGAAACCAATTGAACATAATATTTTTAAATGGGACACCCTGCATAAATTTTTCTTTGATTTCAAAAATATATATTTTGTTGATATTTGCACTGACAGTTTTCGAAATATTTAATATTTAATGTTTAAAAAATAAATAATATTGTAAAAAATTTGTAATAAATTGTAAAAAAATATAAAAAAATGAAAATATTAGAAAATGTTTAAATAACTAAGGATGTTACATAAAAAATCTTACGACTTGCTGTCGAATATTTCGAAAACTGCCAGTGGAAATGTCAACAAAATATATATTTTTGAAATCAGGAAAAAATGTTTCCCCAAGCATGTAAAATTATACAGGGTGTCCCATTTAAAAATATTATGTTCAATTGGTTTTCTCAAGTTTACGACATGCAATTTTTTTTCGACCTAGCTAAAAGATAATACGTCCAAAATCAAACAACTTTTGTATTTCAATTTTTTTAACTTTCTTAATAACGCCTACAGGTAGAGGTCAAAATATACGCGAATACCCTGTACCTACCTAATAAAACATAAAACGAACAATGTATTTTTCATTCTTGTATGTTTGCGGTTATATATCGCAAATAACGATTTTTGCATAAAAAATTCGTCAATATAAAATTTATGACAGGGAAATACGCCAATACACAATTTCTTTTGGAGCCTGTATAATGTAAGGGTAAGGTATATGTTATAGACCTGAACAGGGATGTTGATCATTATTTGTTTTTCAATCTCGGGCGCGTTTCTGGTCTATTTGTCAAGCCCCTTCACACTTTCCGATGAATGCACCATCAGGAGAGGCTTCGAGTCATCTTTTGTGGTAAAGCAAAGCCCCGTGCAATTTGTTTCGAGGGCTGGTACGAGGTGCAGTGCAATTTACGCTTCAAGAGCAAAACATCCTTCATATTATAATCCTTTGTGTGTGCATTTATTTGCAAGTAATTCGTATTTTCACACATTAGCGAATATTAACCATTTTAATATCTACACTAAATTATTTCAGTCAGCCCAGCTCGGTTACCGTATTACATATTTTTATTGTACCTATACTCCGAAAAGGAATCGATTTTAAGAATCATAAAATCCTCTATGGAGGATTTACCTTCTCCTCAAGTTGTGAATATGACTTTTCCACGTTTACTTTTATAAAAAAATGTTCACGATATCGACTTCGAACTCTTGTTCATAACTCAAAAACAAGAAACGATAGGAAATATTTATTTTGTCAATAATACATTTATATCGAACAAAAAATTCATACAAAATGCATCATTAATTTTTTTATACCTCTTATATTGGCATACTGTTCTATATTTAAAAACATCTTAATGTCCAACCGCACTTAAAAATAATATAATTTACTCAATATCGCAAGGCCCTAATAAATATAAAATATAACTTACATTATAATGTAGATAAAAGAAAGACTTTTCTCTGATTAAGGGGTTTTTCTATTGATGTTTTACAATATTTTAATATTTATGCGATATGCGTTTCATATAAATTAAGTGAATAATTATATTCACTTAATTCACTTGCACTGTTCGGAGCTCCGCCCGCCCTTCGAAAAGGTGTAACGGCGGCGTTAAAAAATATATTGCTGCCATAATTGTTGCAGCCAATTAATCTTGTAGATATTTACTTTTGTAATCTAAAATTATGAATTTTACAGACTGCCAAAATGAACGAATTAATTCCAAACTTTACCTTCAGAAAGAATAAAAACTACGGACAATGAAACAGAATAATTAAACACTATACTAATAAATAATTGAATCAGAAGTGTTTGGCAGTCAGTACTATCGATTCCGTTAGCAATATTTCTTATGGAAAAATAACCTATTTCAAGTTTAATTAATTTGACAGTTTTCGTAGAACGTGCTTGTCGTTAATGCAATCTCACATCGGCAGATAAAATGAGAAAGAAGTTGAGACGGATGCGACTCGAGATTTTCGAAGACGAAATAGACTTAGAGGGTGTGGTCGTGGTCGTACCGTCTCGAAAAAAAATCTCAAAGGATTAGAGGAAGGACGGAACTTTCGAGTGAAGCGGTTCTGGAAGCCGTAAAAATAGAAAAAGGGTCGAGGGGGTCCTTAGGAAAGTTTGGATTTCGGCAGGCGTGACAGGGCCATTAGGCGCGAGCACAAACGCCGGTGCCTGCCGCATCTCTCTCGCCAAACGTCGATTTGCAAAGGTTTTTGGAAGAGGCATTTAAATTGGGAGAACGCGTAGGAAACGGGAGAAAAATGCGCCTAAGCATACCTACACTGATGACAATATTTTGTAAAATTACATAGTGGATTGTTGGTTATTTGTTGCCTAGGTCAGTAGTGTGAAATAATACATTAGAATGTAAGACTACTTACCTAATGGAAAATTACTAGTTGATATGTAAAATAGGTTACCAGCGGTATGTAAAATTTAGATGTAGCTTTACATTTCTCGTGTATTAATACCATGTATATTTACTAAGTGTACAGTGTATTTTTCATGTAAGATTTAGATGTATTTTTCCGGTTTCATTGTATTATTGCGATGTAATTGTACCTACTTAATCTTTCATGTAATGTATATATGTAAATTTGGTTGTAATTTTTCATTCCATCTGTATTATTACCCTGTAGGTACTTCTACTAAATGTGTCGTTTGAAATATGTAAATTTAATTTGTAATCTAATGAACCCTAATATAATAATATTAATTAATTTTAACCAAAAATTAAATACTTACATAGAAACTGAGAAGGGCACTGAAAATAAAAAGAAACTACTACATTTTTATAAACTCCTATATTTAAAGCACATAAGCAAAATATACATTTCTTCTGAGTAAATTAACATAACACACAAGTACTTATTACCAGTACCTACTAACGTTCGTATTAATTAGTGAAATTAGGTAGAGTTACATAGCAATGCGAAAAAAGCTAAAATATAATGATCAAATACACAGCCATTACAAATGTAAATAAAATTCTTTTACTATTGATAGATTTCCTAGGCATTAGTAGATATCTAGTGTCAAAAGAACAAACACTATCGTCTTAAGTAGGCCTAGCTTAAGAAGATATTTTGTTCATTTCGATGCTACCCTAAGAAAACTATGTGAAAATAAAATGTTTTAAAAACTCATGAGATTAACTAAATATATATTTTAACTTATTCATTAAACAAATAACTTTTTTCTTTGAGGAACTTTTTGATTTTGTGCCACTGTCCGGGTGGATTTTCAAATGGAAGCGTTATAACATTTCCAGTGTCATTGCCATCTCCTTTGGATATTTTAAGTTTAAAATAAAATATAAGGCAAACCAGTATTTCAGCGCCTCAGAAAGCGTATTACAAGCCACCACATTGTTTCTTTCTATGTATATATGGAAAGTGTCATTCTCTAAAAAAAATATAGTAATGAGTGAAATGCAATAATTATAAATCTAGTACAAATATCTAATATTGTCTCTATTTTTTGTTTCTTAAAATCTAATTATATAATCTTAAATCAAATCAAATTTTTTTTTTTTTAAGAAAAACTAGTTCAAGAGAAAATCAAGCCTTGACTGTTCCTTTTTATAATCTTAATCTTAGCGTCTTAAAAGACGTGTTACAAATATGACACAGTACCATAACTAATACATATACAAATAAAATAAAACTGTATTTATTTATACATACCTTTAAAAATAAAACAATATATTACTATTGTTTTAACTAACACTAACTTCACTAAAAACGTTCACAAGCTTGCCTCCATTAGAATAAACAGCAGATCCGCACAGTAAAGTGCATGCATCCTCTGGCTTTCAAGATGCCTTGACCACGTGATGCAATTCAATTATTTCTATTGGGTGACATTACAGTGTTTATGTGAAATCACATAAACATTTTGTAAATACACATCTTGCGTGTAAGAATACTTGTAAACATGTGTTTTCCCAGAGTAAAATTACATTTTCTTCCGCATGAAAGGCAAGTTTACATTAACGTTACGTTTTTTTAGAGAAAATTATGTAATTAATCACGAAATTTGTAATTTTACTGTATTAACGTGGTGTTTTTTGTAGTACATGATGTGTCTGTGTATTTTTTACATAAATGGATGCTGTAAATACCATGTAAATTTACTATCATTTTTATCAGTGTAGGAGCAAAGCTTGGGACTACTTCGGTTGCACGCGATCTCCGCTCGGAGGAGATAACTTAGAAACTTTGTCGATTTGATCGGAATTTAGAGCGAGAGAGAATCAAATGGATATGAACTAGCCACTGTTCAAATGCTTCATTTTGCAATAGTAAAAATAACAGTATTTACAAAGGAAATAACCTGAAATTTACCACACGCGATTAAAACAACAAACATAAGCTGTTTTACACGTACCAATTTCTTCAGCAATATATATAATTGTATAATTTGACCTTCAGTTTGTTTGTCTAAAACTATAATAGAAATTATTGTATGTAGGTATATCAATTTATTGCCTACAATAAATTGACTAGCAAGTTGTAGAATTAGAACTTAATTTAATTTATTGACCAATTTTAGGAATACTTTATATTTATTTCTGTATCTTCTATACGGATTGCTTGTTAGAATATCTATTTGACTTAACCAATGAAATGTGGCAAGTATTTTGTGATGCGTAAACGAAACTGTTCAGTATTATTATTTTTATCTACTTCTTGAAAAATAAATGGTGTAACTTATTGTCAAATAAATTTACTCACATCAAATAAAGTTGAAAGTCAAATTTTATATACGAAAAATTACGAAATAATAAGTTATTTGATGTTTTGTAATTGTTAAAATTTTGTTTAAATAAAAATAATATGAGACTATAATATACGTAAGAGCCTGAAATCTTGCAAAAATTTAATTTAGGTAGGTATACTTGGTAAATTTGTTTGAGATATGCTTTTTCTGTGAGAATTTTTTAATAAATATTTATTCGAACTCGCATGAAACTATTATATTAAAGAATAGACCAGTAGGTACATTGATAGATGCCCATCGTATATTATTCAGATTTTACTTGCAAAGACATCGAAATATTTGTCAAGTGATTTTACGAAATATATAGGTAATCACTTGACAAATATTTATATAATTGAAAGTATTAATATTTAAGCATGTACCTAAATAAATTATAAAATACAACCGCATTAATCATGTCATATTCGTTAATTGTTATAACAAATATTTATAGGAAAGTCTTATTGATCCAATTATTTTAATGATTTATCTATAGTATTCATATATGCATTTGAACAAATTAACACTGATTAAGTAATTAACACTAATCAGTGAACCTTATTAATTAGGCAGAATCAATCATATGTCAAAACAAAAAAATAAATAAATAAACACAATATTCAGGTTTCAAAATAATACAAGAACAGTTTTTATACACAAGAGAGAAGAGGTTTGAAAATCGCTTCTAAATGATCGGAAATATAGATTTCATTTTAATTGTACTAATTAATTAATTTCAGTAGATGATTAATTAAGTTGACTTATTGAAGAAAAATGTAGTGCCATTAAAATTAAAAACAAATGTAACTTTACTATTTCACAAAGTTTATCCCATGTCGGCTTTGTTCTTATGCTGGGGAAGATAATTTCAAATGCAAGCATAAACTACGTATTTTAGAGCTTCCCCACACTAATACAAATCCAGTGGATTTTGATGTGCGTTTGAAGCATCCCTTAATAAGTACATTTCTTGAGTGGTATAGAAAGTATTGGTGACAAATAAATAAATGAAAAATTAGTTAGTAAATCTTTTTGCACATTTTGAAAAATGGCGAAGGAGCCTGGTATAGAATTGCCAGCCGTATATAATTTGGAAAACATCACTTCATTTTTCCACAAGTTTTGAATTACATTTTAGTTGCTTTGAATTGATAAAATGTACTTATATCCATTATCTAAGCTTAGTCTTTTGTTTACTGTTTATTTTTATTACAAAACTAAACATATCGGTATATATTTATGGTATCTAGATAGTCTTCAAGGGGGTTGGAACCTTTGGTGTGATGATATCACTGACATAGTTTTCCACATAAGATCAAAACACTATACTGCACTCGACGTGCGTTTCGCCAACCAAGTTGGCATTATCTGGAGATAATTAAAACTAAACCTATGCTAACATCGTGTCCTATTTATACCTAAATTATTTTTACGGCTCAGTGACCCCCGCTACGGATCAGTGAACCTTGACTTACTAACCAATAAAGCGGGCTATATGGGATTGACCCTCTGTCACCATTCATTCATACTATTTAGCAATTTCCAAACTCTCAAAAGCATCCAGCTGTCTGGAATTTGTTACATTCCTAATTAGTCTTAAATTGCTACTATCTATCTTATCTGTTTTATACCATATTTGAGATGAGCCATATAATATGTTCCTTGAATCTAGTTTGAATTGCCCTTCTAGTTTGTCCAACATACTTTTGATTGCAGTCGTTACAACTAATTTCGTAAATCCCCGACTTTTCTTTAGTTTCTATTTTGTCTTTTGGATTGCCCAAAAGTTGTTGTAGTAGTGTAGTTTAGGCAATCTAAAAGACAAAATAGAAACTAGTTGAATGTTTGTAGTGGCGAGATACAGTGAAATACACTGCAGTGCCCTCTTTGGGTCTTTGCTACTACCTGTCTGACAATTATTGTCTAATTGACAGACAGATAACGATCTGCAGAAAGCAGATGCCATTACAGCGACCTCTATTGTCTTTGAGGAAGACAATCCTACTTAATTATTGGAAGGAGATGCCGAAAACAACTACTCCACGGCCAATATGCCCCGACTGGCGTTGCATTACATCAACAAAAGACAATAGAGGTCGCTGTAATGGCATCTGCTTTCTGCAGATCGTTATCTGTCTGTCAATTAGACAATAATTGTCAGACAGGTATAGTAGCAAAGACCCAAAGAGGGCACTGCAGAGTATTTCACTGTATCTCGCCACTACAAACATTCACATATGCCCCTTAGGCAATCAATGTCGCCAGATCATTCATCGATTCCCATACCTATGGCAATCTGATGAGATCATAACAAGATCGAAACCGGTCATTGTCTGGTATTTGGTCTTGATGAAGGATGTGGCGACATCCATGGAGATGTTGATGTAATGCAACGCCAGTCGGGGCATATTGCCCGTGGAGTAGTTGTTTTCGGCATCTCCTTCCAATAGAAACTAGTTGTTGTATGTTGGACAAACTAGAAGGTCAATTCAAACTAGATTCAAAGAACAAATGGCTCATCTCAAATATGGCAGAACAGATAACTCTATAGTGTCGCCCAACATGCATTTGAGAACAACCATAAAATAGATAGTCAATCTAAGTCTAATTAGGAATGTAACAAAAAGTAGGACACAATGTTGTTATTTGTTAGGGGATTATCTATTTTTTTCTAATTTAAATTTAATATGACTTAAAAGTAATATCTGATATTTATTGGCGTTTGTTAAAGTCGCTCGGTGTATGTATACCTTGCAGTGAGTATAATCTGTATCTACAATCCAGGAATTCGAAATTTTCGTCCTTTTGCCTATTTTACATTACCTGGCACCTCGGAAGTAGGTTAATTACGTACGTAAGTAAAGTGCAACTGCCGTTTCATATATCTTAATTTGAGCGGCAAGAAATGTGACTATTATACCCGAGTTTATACCCCATTAAGTTTTTTGATTTAATAAAGGCTTTATCTTTTGTGACTTTTGCTACTGGTGGATTAATGATTATCCTTTGAAGTGTTACTTCATGGATATTAAAACATTTCCGCCTTCCTTTCGAAAAAATGTATATATGTAATTGCAGTTTAAAAAGAAACCCAGGTTTGTGATATTATCACCTTAAGTTTTTTAAAATTACAGAAAATGAGTAATAAAATAGATTTTCCTGTATATTCTGCTAAGCAATGCAAAAACTAAACTAACATTATTACAATAGATTCCGTCTTAGAGATAATAATTGTCAAATAGTTTATGTAATTTATTGCTGTCAAAAAATAACTAAAACAATATTTAGGAGTGTTTGCTGCGCATGCTACTGCGTTGCGTCATAGCTTTACGTCTTAATTATTGTTCTTTGGTGCTTTTAATTAAATAATACTGTACTGAAAAGATATACGTACCAAGCATCCCGAAATTTTACTCTGGACGCTGATGAATTAGGGATTTACGGATACGGTTTTTTCATAAAAATGTTGCAATTTCTTTGGCTGGTTTATTTTCCATGCCGACATCTTTTATGATTGCGTTTTTTAGTTTCTAGACAAACATCTTTCTTATGAATAATTGTGTTTTTCTTACGTTCCTGAATTTTATAGTGTTAATAGTGCGATCTAATTTATATGTGCTGAGTATTAAATAAATTCTTTAATTGTAAAGAATAGGAAACGTTAATTAAGTGTATTGTTATTTTCTGTGGTGCCGCCACAATTATCAGGTTCCATATTGTCAGCCGCGCCCTTCAAATACCGACCTTGGTTAATTTCTTTTGTTTACGGAGTGATTCAGATGCGATACTATAAGAATGTTGCCAAAACGGGCATGCACAGGGATGGCTTCGGCATATTATATTTTGTACATTACAAAAACGGAACGAGACACGTGCGCTCCCTTAGCGCGATATTCTATTCAACCAATCACGGTAGTCCGAGGTGGAACGTGGATGCGTTTGATAGGCAAGATGTGAGTAACTTACTGAATTCTATGCGAAATAAGTAGATGGCCAAACGTGTGTGTATATATAGAGTGATTAATACCTCGGTCAAAGTTCAATTCCTTCGCTTATGCTTACTTTTAACAAAAAATATTACAGGGTACTCTATATTTTGCTGACAGAACTTACAACAAATCTTTTCTAAATCACCACTCCTTGTACATTATAATATTTTTGAATTCTTCATTAAATTCTGAATTCAAACATGTAGATATGAGTCTAAAATGTATACATCTTGAGTTATTCAACTATTTTCGATGATTTTGATATAGTTGCGGCCCTATTAAAAGAACATATATCTATATTATCTATTATCGAATATTATCGAACTACTCTAAAACTTATAGAGGGTGAGATTTAAAAACTGTGAACCAAAATAAGTCAATTTTTTTTAAATTAAATATGCCCAATTATCTCGTCGGACAAGAAATTAATTAAACTGTAACAATTATGGAATTATGTGAAATATTATTCGTTAAAGTGAAAATTTCTTTAAATTAAATTTAAAATAGTAAAATAACCTATAATTCTATTTCTATGCTTAAAATCCCCATATGATCGAAAACGAGCAACTAAAAACTATAATAAAGGTAATAAAAATTCTCAACACACAAGTAAAGGTAACAGGAATATACAACACAATAATTATTATAATTAAACTAAAGTAATAACTAATGAAAGAGGATTATGTTCCATCGTGAATTTTGTTGTTACGGGATTTCTATAGTGGCTGGTGGTAAACAATATTTTTTATATATCCAAAAAAATATACATAAAGTATAAGGTCTGGCAATCTTGGCGGTCAAGATTGCCTGTCCTAATCACCTGCACGAAAAAATCACACTCGACACCCTTGTGGGTTTTTTTGCAATAGGGGTGGATTTTGGATAATTTCCAAAAAAAATAAAAATAAGAAACCACCCCTATTGCAAAAACCCACAAGGGTGTCTTTAGTGTGATTTTTTGGTTATAGACTCAGAAGACACCCCTCCAACCACCCTGAAAAAATCAGCTTGTCCCCATTTATTTTTTTAAAAATAATATCTTTACAGGATTATTTGAACAGAATTATTCTTCCAACACAATGGTCAGAGCACTCTGGAATAATAAAAAACAACCTACATGAGATAAAAGCAGCCGCCGATTAAATGTCAAATAAAAAAAATTGACTTATTTCAGTTCAAAATTTAGAAATTGATAGTCCTGTGGCTATCACCCGGTTTAAGATTTTAAAGTAGTTCGATAATATTCACGAACTATAATACCTGCAAGACAAGCGTACTTAATTGAAAGAGCTTAGGTTGTGTTCCGATATTATCCGCGACCAACCAGGATTTCGGTTAACCGAAATATTGGTAAACCTGAAAAATGTGTAATTAAGGAACTGGCTGGTTAATCAACATGGATGATGAATTGTTTTTATTGGGATTCATTCAACCTTAAATACCTTCATATTCCGTGCTTAACTATTACTCTAGTCTTCAGTCAAAAAATAAATGAAACAGCAGATAATTTGGTATATTATAGTAAGATATAAGTAGTTTATAAGTAGATATAAGTGTAGCTTTCAGTCGACTTGGTCAAGTGGACTACAGAATACAATACAGAAAAGTAGAATTTATAAATATTTATTATAACACTTAACGCAAGAACACCACCCCATCTGCCTTCACCATCTAAACAAAATATAATTAAAATCGTTGAGAGAATTGATTTTTCTTCTCTCAACGCTAAAACCTAACCTGCTAACTCTTCGGTTGACCAATGCACCGCTTTTAGAGCACGGTCAATATTTTGACGTTTGGTTAACCTTTTTCAGGTGACGACAGTTCCAAAATTAAACAATTTTCAGGAATTTTTATTTAATGGAACGCTTAACCGGGATTTTGGTTAACCAAGTTTAATATCGGAACACAACCTTAATAATGCTCAGTTCAGAAGATATAATTTTTTTAAATAGGTCCGCTTACTTATTGCATTATAATTCGATGGCCTTTAATGAGATTGTTTTGGAACACCGTGCATATTTTTTATGCATCACTAAACAAATTAAGTGAGCCTTCTTGTAAATGTGGGTCATTTGCATTGTCAGCTTATTTTGTAAGCCTTCTATGTGTGTATTATTAAGTAGCACTCTGTTTAAATAACAAAATTGCAAAGAAACTCGGAATATTTTAGAAGGATTGCGTTAATTTAGTTCATCTTTAAGAGTTTTACGGTTTTCCACTTGAATTTATTTTACTGTAGGTAATAAACGAATCGGTGGCATAGTGTGTGTGTGTGCTGGAATTTGCTAGTAGATTGTAGATTGATAAAAAATGCATCTTGTAGGTTCTTTCGAACTTAGAAATTCAAAAACTTTTGGTAGCATCCCACACACGTAAAAATATATTATATTACATACAGGCTGTTTCACGGTGATCACCAATAATTAGAATATGTCAGAGATTACATAGATTTAGAGAGTGAAACTTTGGACACTGGGGGTTTTAACTTTCTTATGGAATACTCCATATATTATTGGAAGGAGATGCCGAAAACAACTACTACACGATTTTTGTTTTCGGCATCTCCTTCCAATAATTAAGTAGGATTGTCTTCCTTAAAAACAATAGAGGTCGCTGTAATGGCATCTGCAGAAAAGCAGATCGTTATCTGTCTGTCAATTAGACAATAATTGTCAGACAGGTAGTAGCAAAGACCCAAAGAGGGCACTACAGTGTATTTCCCTGTATCTCGCCACTACAAACCCCATATATATTACATATTACATTTTTTGATTCTGCCCTTTATTTTAGGAAAACTTTCATAAAACTTCCCTATACCAATTCTCAGCCGTTTTTGAAATAATCTAATTTTTCAAAAATATTTGTAAAATTCCCTACCAAACATAAAATGTATTGTAGGGTAAATATTACTTACAAAAAAGTAATATTTAACAAATATATTCATATGGGAAGTTGTGGAATGTCTAAGCTGTAGCTTACCAGTTGTTTAAATGCGTATAGGGTGCTGAAAATTTAATATCAAGTTTCATTAACTTTATGCCGAGAAAAGTAGATTTTTTTGAATATGGCATCCTGTATATTATAGCATATTATGATGTAAAATTTATTATCTGCCAATCTGTATTACATTTCCCTGTACCTATATCTTTTTGTTTATATATTATTAAGGCTCTTAGTTACAATAACAAAAATCTTTAAATTTCTTGCAAAGATGGCTATAAATAAAGTAACAGCAGTATTCAGTAATAACAAACAATTAACCGATGACAGATAAGTAGTTTATTGTGATATATGATGATTTTGTTCTGCTTACAATTTCATAGCTTTGCAAGAAATTTAAAGATTTTTGTTATTGTACTTAATTAAGAGTTTTAATAACATAAAAAGGAAAAGTTATAGGTATAGCAATACAGAGTGGCAGAGAATAAATTTCTACATTATATGCAATATGATGTAATATACAGAGTGTCCTATTTAAAAAAAATCTACTTTTCTTAGCTTTAAGTAAAAGAAACTTGATACTAAATTTTCAGCACCCTGTATAAATTTAAGCAACAGTTAAGGTACAGCTAAAAAGCTTATACCGGGATATCAAAAATTATCTTGGTCAAAGGTGGTTGTGGAATGTAAAACGTGTGTCTTACTTTAAATTTGAAATAATTATGTCACTGTCACACTGACATCATTAATAACCTACAAATTTCATACCTATTTATTTCAGTTGTAAAACAATAATGAACTACAAATTATGAAATAACGGTTTTAGTAACAAGAAAAACTAAATTACAGTAATTGTTGTCCCCCGTTTTGTTCGATGCACAAGTAGACGCGCCTCCTCATGCTGTGAAAAGCGTTTTGCAGCATTTCTGGCGTTATGGTTGCACATTGCTGAACAATTCTTTGTTGCAGTTCTTGCAAATTATTTACCGGAGTTGCGAAAATCTTGTTTTTTAAGTAAGGAAATATAAAATAGTCCATAATTGTCAAACAAGGTGATCTCGGAGGAAACTCAACTTCTGTATGCAAACTTATCAGCCGGTCATCAAAAAACTCGCGGAGGAAAGCAATATTTTCTCGTGTAGTACGTGCTGTTGCACCGTCATGCTGGAAATAACCGTACCGAAGTTCATCATCGTTTAACTGTTGCACAAATTCAGCCAAAAAGTTGTGTCTGTACCTTTCTGCGTTGACGGTGAAATCGAAAAAAATTGGCCCAATTATTCTTCTGCGAGAAACTGCTATCCAAACACCAATTTTTTGAGCATGTAGTGGCGATTCAGTAAAAACATGAGGGTTATCATTGCTCCACATTCGCATATTTTGAGAATTGATGTATCCCGAAAGGTGGATACATCACCACTTGAACTTGGTGGACTTGAAGTCTTTCTTTAAAATCTTATGACATGTTCCATAAGAAAGTCCAATTTCCTGAGAAAGACGTTTCAAAGGTTTTGCAGGCTCCTCTTCCATACGTTGACGAATGTCATTGACAACTTCTTCTGTACGAACTCTTGGTCTACCAGCACCTTTTTTATGAGTCACACAACCAGTTTCGCGAAACACTTCAACACAATTTGTAAGGCACGTATAAAAATTGTCCGGTAATATTGCCACGTTTGGGAAGTGCTCTCGAAAATTGTCCAAACACAAACGTTGACTGTATTGCCAATTTCCATTAACTAGCGCACCCGTTCGAAAATAGGCTTCAATCATGAAAATTTTGTGCTGTGGTAAGAGGCATGATTCAAAAACTGGATTAGAAAATTTTAGCACAATGACTTGACAGATTCTGACACAACAAAACATATTCAAAAATTTAAAGTAAGACACACGTTTTACATTCCACAACCACCCTTGGCCAAGATAATTTTTGATATCCCGGTATGTTCAACAACTTCCCATATGAATATCTTTGTTAAATATTATTTTTTTAGAGAAATAATGAATTATCAAACTGGGTTTATTTTATCATGTATCGGAAAACGTATTAGCGAACCAAATCTGGTTTCCAAAACTCTTTTTGATATAGGGGTGTCATAGCTTTTGATCTTCTGTTGGATCTCATCATATAGGACGAAGTAGTCCTAGAGCTAATTTGAGTATTACTTTTATTTTAGATTATTGTTACAATAACAACGTATTAGCCATTTTTTGTTTGCACCTATAATATATATTTTTTTGTAAGATTCATTAGATACTGCCCAGTCATAAACTAATTAAATAAATGTATTATGATTATGATTATTTGTTAATTATATTTTAATGAATGGTCTTTGACACCTAATATCAATATGCATACAAGGAACTATTAATCTAATACTAGAAATAGAGAGAAATGCATTATTTATTATATAAAAATCTTAGATAAATGTATATTGTTATGTTATATACGTTGTTAGGTAAGATATTAATTAATTAGCAGTTATTTAATAGAAATATGTCCCATTTTTAAATTAGAGAGATTAACATTATTATATCGTTGTTTTATTCCTATGTTATAGAAGGCCATTTAAAATATTATAATTAGTAAAAACATCAGTGTCAAAATTAATTAAGTATCCATTTTCCAGATATTTTAGTTATTATTGGATATCCAGAGGGGCTTTATTATAACTTTATTAAGATGGTACCTACTTAAATTAGTTTATTATGTACTAAAATATGTAAATCATAAACAAAATTTTTTGTTTTAATTATGGTTTAAATTATAAATAAAATTATCAAATATTATGGTTAAGATGTAGATAACACTATTAAAAAGAAAAATGTATTAAAGACGATAAGTTGAGGTTATATGAAGATATGCCGTTGTAATTCAATATTGTGGGGTGCATATTGCACGTAAAGTAGTGGTTTTCGACATATCTTAAAAATAATAAAGTTATTAAATTAAAAACTTTATTGAACCATAATATTTGATAATTTCATTAATAATTATTGATCTCTTAGTTAATTTTTTGGCTTAATTCCTATATAAAGAAAGATATAAACAGTTAAATAAGCCAATCAATAATAGTAAAAATATAAAGATAAAAAAATATAACTTGGCTATCTCGAAAATTTCAAATATTTCGCCTTAGGCGTTTTATCCTTTTATATTATAAAAAAATGTAGTTTCACTATGTATTTTTTAGATGTCATCATCATAATTGGGTATAATGTATGTAAATAGAAATACACAACTGTTTGCGTTAAAGAAACTATATGGTACTCGTATCTTCATCTTGAATGGACCTCGTATGTATACTTACGAGGTCCATTCAGTAATTGGAGATCGAAACCCGTAGTAATACTTACGGTTAATCCAAAAGAATTACAAAATGGCTCATTTCGTAAGTGGCTAATGCCAGATTTCATAATAAAAAATAAACGACATTTAGCTAAAGTTGCCTTTACAAAGCTTGGATATTATTATTGAGACAATTGTATTATCCAAGGTATTAAAAAATAACGATAACTAAGGCTCCTTTAAATTTTATTAAATTTGGGTTAAACAAAATTCATCTCATTCCGTAAGCTACTATAATTTTGGAAAAATCACACGTGGTTGTGCCATTAACTTTAAAATGACGTTTTCTATCTAAATTGCCTCCATACAAAAATTATATTAAACTTCCAAAGGAACACTGGCGTACATTAGTTTTTTATGCATATATTCCATTCAAGCTACTTAATTGCGTTGCAGGCATCATGGGCAAGACCCATCATACCTGCCGTATCTTCTAGTGGCTTGTACGTCGGTGAATTCGCGGAAACTATACAAACTTAAGAGATGTTTATGTAGAAGACATCCGTGCTCCCTCAGATAGAATGTAAAGCCGTAGGTCTTTTGTCTATGACATGAGATGCAAGTAAATCCCTCTACTACAAAAGTGGGGATTCGACAAAGATTTCCAGGTTGGTGGTTGCTCATCTCCTGGCGTTGGTGATTGGCCTTGTTGTTGTTGGAAGGCGGCGCGGTTACCCGCAGCATTCAGACCTTTCGAGCCATTGTGCCTACCGCTAATCGAGAACTATCGGAAGAAACCCGTGCTATGCGCATAGGCCAACACTAGTTCTAGTGGAAGCTCTCTAATGCCCTGGGGCAGGAGAAACGACCACGGTAGTCAGAAGCGGAGCCTCGATGCGTTTGATAGAGGAGATGTGTATAACTTACTGAATTCTATGCGAAATAAGTACGTGTATAAGTATTATATAGTTAAATCCATTTTACCATTAGTAAGCTTTGAAAATAAAGTATCATATGCAGGGATGTTATTTATTGACGACATGGTTTCATGATATTTTATTTCCGGGAAGTTATATATATATTTTTTTTTAATGTGAAAACATCGTAACTGACATACATTGTATATAATTATAATAATAATACACAACTTCAGGTACAAGTCATAAATAAGTAAGTATGTTTTTTAGTGGTTACATTAAACTAAATACATACATAATTTGTGCGTCTAATTATTTTCAGGATGGTCAACTATTTTGTTGACCATTTAAGTATCGCAACGGTAAAAGAAACTGTATTTTTTTTCATAAATTCGTATACAACCTGGTATTGTGACCAAGAATTTTACCAAGAAGAATTAGGAGACATTTATTATATGGGTAGGTGGGAGAATGGAGTAGGTGTAATGTAACAAATCCGTGAACTGAGATGCTTTAAAGATGGCGTTGAAAGAGACACGGGTACAACCACCCACCTTCTAGATCAAATTAAATGAACTAGGTAACGTTGATGCCATATTGTTCTCAAATAATTTGTTTCATATCCTGTGGCGCCATAAAAAAACAGAACAAGTCAATATGAAGTTTTCACATGGTATCCCTTGGCATCTTGAACCCCTTTAACAAACCTCTTTTTTGATTAAAAAAACATTTATTATTAAAAAATCAGTCTTCATGATTTACCTTGTATTTTGTCCGAGCTTTAACACGGTTATTTTAAAAAATAGAAGCAGTTTTTAAGCTTCTAAGGTTTATACAGTGTGTTTCAAATTCAAACCGTTAAAAATAGAGACTAGAGATTAAATTGGGGAAAAGTTGCGTAATTTGGTGACCAATGATACGCCTAAAAAAAATCAAAGCTAATATGATTAGGTAGTTTTTGAGATATTTGAACCAAACCGAAACCCGTAGAGTCGAGGTTTGCAAGTATTTGAGATCATAAAATTGTCTATATGACCTGTGGTGCATATGAGATTTTTCGTCATACCGTCAAATTTTTTAAAATTGGCAAATGCAATAATTTTTAATGATTTTCTAATTTTTTCTTACCGTACATTTGAAATCTACAATATCACAAAATGAGAAATGTTTGTACTAAGTTATACTTTTATTATTTGTGTTTTGTTAAATGAAGGTTATTAATTTATTCTAAATAAATGAAATCTGATATTTCTAGTACTACTTGCATTAAAAGTTCTAGTATTACTATTATTGTCCTGTAAGGAGGGACGTAATAAATATTACAGCTCGTGTCATAACAACTGCCAATACAGGTATAAAATGTCACTTACATTTCGAAAAACAATGTCACAACAGTCTACTTACAAGGTAGGTATGACGAAATAGTTTTTGAAATAACGTTTTGTCTCTTCAAAATCATAATCAACTTCATTTTTTTATTATAATAATAATTATTTATTTAACTTTATTTATTTATTTATTATTTATTATAATAAATCAACTAAATCACAATAAAAATACCTAATATCACCGTACATACAAAATGAAATGACCTCATTGGTATTTCTTATTTATATAAAAAAGAAATAATACGAGGTTATTTCCTTTTACATACCACGAGATTAGGTATCAAGGAAAACAATTACTTCATTAGATCATAATATTATAATAATCATCATTACATAATATATAGGTAACCAAGTATAGCTGGATCCTATCGAGGTATCTATGCTATTATATTTCAGTTTAGATTATTTTTTGCATTGTGTCCAATATACAGATCCCCGAATAAAAATATGTTCAATTTGGAAACAAAGACACAAGATAATAAAGATAAATAACATAATACTGGAAAACTACTTCTAATTCTTTATTTAGTGAGGGAACGCAGCTGAGAACCACACCCACAGACTACTTGTGCACATCTCTTACTTCTGTCGCCCGTGTTACGTCTCCCACCCATAGATATTGATACCTCGGCCCACCCATGAAGTGTTCTTTTTCTTTGTTTATTACACACTTACTATCGTCCCGTCCTTGTCTCGAAATTGAACAAATTTTTATCTAGGGAGCCGAATACCAATTTTACAATAGGCTTGTTTTGGTTCTAATCAGAACTTGTTCTGAATCGGACTAAGCTTGCGCAGTTTGAAAAGAGCCTTCGAATTTTCACACTGCGCATGCTCAGTACGATTCAGAACCTGTTCGTATGAGAACCAAAACAAGGCTAAGAGGCTAATAGCTAGTAAAATAATAAAATTGTATCACAAAAACTGACTTAACGTACATATTTCCTGTAGCGTTCTGCCTAATAACACCAGCTGGTCTTGATTATGAATATTGTCACTATTTTGGTGTATACGCCCAATAAAGTGTTTTATATCAAACAGCAAAATTTTATCCTTGTCACCTGGATGTGCATAGTATGATAATATAAGTGTACAAAGTAAATATTGTTAATTTTGACCTTCGCCTTTTCTAAGGTTAAGAATGCATATCCATATTTCGCCGGCAAAGTTTGTTTATTTTATGAGTGGAGTTTCTCATACATAATATAAATTTACATGATTTATACTGTGTACTATAAACTATAATAGAATAGCTCGTCCTATATGGATTGTCAAACGAGCGTGTAGTTGTGCGTAGACGTTTTTTGTTTAGGTAATTGGTGTCTACATATCATATCGGTCTAATTATGAACAGGTTTCCATATTTAAATGTACACAATTTTACATAGAAGTACATGTCCCTCTTACTACTACAGGTTCGTTCCAATGAAACTTATGGACTGCTTCTGAACTGTAAATAATGAGTCATCTGAATGTTTTTATACATTTAATCAATTATTTTATATATTAATAATAACTATGTCAATAATCAACGTTCAGTTGTAGTCGCGATTCAGAACAAAAGTAGTTGTTCTCTCGCTTTAAACATTTTGATCCATTGAACTAAGTCCACAGTTTGTATCATTAAATTAGATTGATATCTATCAGATTTCAGTAGAGAAAGAAGACTATATATTTTATAATTTATATGTGCCTCTGATAGATCCACTAAATAATAATAATAATACTGTATCGTGTCATCATATACAGACAGGCATTTTGTGTAAAAGATTTTTTGTTGCCGGGGACCAGGCATAATCCCGGGAATCTTGATAAAACTAGTAAATCTAGCAACCTTATTGTATTTTGTTATACATAACAAAATACATAACGAGGACGAAGAAATGGAGACCATTTCTGGTATAAATGGAAGAATCTACCAGATGACATTGACTTCTTCGTCGTCGTCATCTTCTTCGTTATCTTCTGCTGCTTTTTGATAGTTAATTTGGAACCTCGTTTTCAAATTATCAGATGCTAATTCGTTTTTTCTTTCCCAGATACACTTAACTGATCATCGTGTGGCACGCCCTGTATATTACTTCTACTGTAAAAGTGAAAAAATTAAATAAACAGTCTGCATTTTTATTTCAGTTATTGACCTTTAGAAATGCGTTTATTGACATTTTCTTGGAAGGTAAAGCAGGAATGAAAATGACAAAAGTTAATTTGAGTTCAGATGAAATGGTTAATAATAATGAATCCGCGATCGTTACACGACAATTAAAATAGAAGCCACATTTTTAAAAATCCTTACTAATCTTAGTTCTAATGAAATAAACTGCGTATAATTCATGACATGCTTTCTTTCAACATTGAAAAATTTCATACGAAACCATTAATCACCAAAAAAATGTGTACTCGACATTAACTCCATTTAGCAGCATTTCATTAAATGAATTTAAAGTACAATAACCTTACAAATAACACTTATTCATCTGTTTAACGTATTTAGCGGAAATGACTTCATGAAACACTCGGAATAATAGTTTGTCGTTGTGACGAGTCTAATAAAACACCATTTTAGTTAGATAAACATTTAGAAAGTAGACCAACTTTAATTAATATGTCTAATAAAAATCGGAACAGCTAGGCATTTATAGTAATAAGAATATTTCAATAAAGAGCGATAGGTACAGAAAATGCCACCAATTCCCTAAAACAATAGAACATATAATATCCGGATGTAAACTACTAGCAGATGTACAGGGTGATTCACTATATTTTGACCCCCTGTTAACTTTTTTCTTTACAGAATTATAAAATATAAATATAAAATGAAATATAAAAGTTGCACAATTTTTAATAAAGTTTTCGAAAATGGTAGCATAGAAAAACATATGAAGTACAAACAAAATGGCTGCGGATATTAACTTTGTTAATTTAAATGGAACACCCTGTATATATTTGCATATTTGGATAGAACGTTGTCTCATGAATACAGTAATATACTGATGGATCTATCTTTAATAATAACGGAGATATGACCAAGAAAGTGCGCCATAAGAGCGATGTGTTGGAGAAAGACTGTGCCTAACGAATCGATATTCTCTTTCTAGCACATTGCTCTTATGGTGCAGTTTTTTTTTGGTCATATCTCCGTTATTATTAAAGATAAACCCATCAATATTTATATTACTGTATCGTGAGGCAACGTTCTATCCAAATATGCAACAATATACAGGGTGTTCCATTTAAATTAACAAAGTTAACATCTGCAGTCATTTTGTTTGGACTTCATTTGTTTTTCTACCATCATTTTCTGCTAGGACTAGCGACACCTTACTCTGAGAGACTGAAAAGCTAGGACTCATACTGAGTTCATATTTCACTAAATCTGTAGTTAATCGTTGTGCGCGTACTTAATAATAACAAGGCCCTTGATTGGTAGGAAATGGTGGAACTAATTTATTAATAGTAATTTATTGATATATTAGTTTAACCTTAATCGTGGTTAATATAAGCTTAAAGCAAAGCCTTGTAAATCAAATCTAAAACAGATGTCAATTAGTTGGTGTGGTCTCTAGTAGAAATGTAATGGTAATAATCATAAACACCGATCCTGTTATTATTTGGACTGATTTAAAAGCATGTTTTATTTTGTAATATAAATAAAAAATAAACTAGTTGTGTCGTTTCGTACATTACGTACATATATGGTATATGTAAACTCTCTCTTTTGCATAAAAAAATGCCCTATTTTGGCGAGGCAATTAAAACCGCCTGGTTGAAAAGCCAACTGGATTCGCTTTTACCGAAATACCATACAGAGCACTTTTTCAAATGTGTGTCAGTTGAATAACATGTGTTTGTTACGTAAGTGTTTTTGAGTTTGCGGTATTGTGAAACGTTATTTATTGTCGTTATAAAAAGATTAATCATTGTTGTATATTGGCAAAATAACGAATTCCTCACAAGGCATGTCGCAAACTCGAACAATAAAAATATTTTCTGTCCATGTAGTTGGTAATTATGACGAGAATTTTAATTTTACGTAGTGATTGATCTTTCGCTGCAGCATTCAGTTAGAAAACTATTAACAGAAACAGGGTGGAGTCTTTACCTGGAAAAAATTCTCGACCGGGGAGCTGAATAATTTTTCAAAAAAATCCCGAGACACGTCAATGTTTGAATTTATTTACCTATCTTTTTCCAAGCAATATGCGAAATATAGTCCTTCAGGGAGAGCGGAAACCACGTCTAACTTTGTTTTTTCAACTGCAACACTATGGCCTGTGACCCCTCATTGAAAAAGTGACAGAAAGTCGAATCTAGCATACTGATCACATTTAATACTTTTCAAGAGGTTGAGTTGCATAAAATTAAAATGTAATTTTGTTAAGTTTAATTACTTTTCAACGTAACAATTGCTCAAAATATGCACCATTCACTTGTTGGCAACATCCTAATCTGTGATAGGTTTCGTCCCTTACATTACGTAAGATTTCCGGTGTTATTGCCTTGGTTTCATCTCTTATTCTTTCCTTCAGCTCATCAATGGTGTTTGGTTTTTGAATGTAAACGTTACTTTTGAGATGTCCCCACATAAATAAATCCAACGGTGTAAGATCTGGAGACCTTGTTGGCCACTCAATGGTACCTCGTCTTTAAATCCACGTACCGGGGAAAATTCTGTCTAGATATTGGCGGACAATAACAGCGTAGTAAGTAGGTCAAAAGTAAGGTATACATTCAAAAAACAAACAATATTGATAAGCAGCTGAAGGAAAGAATAAGAGATGAAACCAGGACAGTAACACCAGTACACACCAGGACAGTAAATGTTACGTAATGGAAGGGACGAAACCTATCCACAGACTAGGACGTTGCCAACAAGTGAATGGTGCACATTTTGAGCAATTGTTACGTTGAAAAGTAATTAAACTTAACAATTCAGTACAGATCAGTAGGCTGGATTTGTCTTTCTGTCACCTTTCCAATGAGGGGTCACACGCCATAGTATTGCACTTGAAAAAACAAAGTTGGGGGTGGTTTCCGCTCTCCCTCAAGGGCTATATTTCGCATATTCCTTGGAAAAGGTAGGTAACTACATTTAAACCTTAAACGTTGACGTATCTCGGAATTTTTCGAAAAATTATTCAGCTGCCGCGGTAGCGAATTTATTCCAGTTAAAAGTCTCCGCCCTGTATATCAAGATTTTATGGTTTTTCATACTTTTGCTGTTATGTGAAGTACACACTGATAATGTATTTAAAATAATTGATAGAACAACTATCCTTGGAGAAATAAGTTTGTATTTATTATGGGAATAATGAGCATTATAAATAGCGTAGTTTGTAACCTGACAAAATGAAAAAATAGATTAAATGAAATCAAGAAATGGCACGGCTAATTCTTGATATGAAGTTACTACTAAATTAAGCAAATATGATAGTCGTCAGTTATTTGGTTATATCACAGAAGGGAATGAACGACTGTGTACAAGTTGCGTTCGTTCTAACGCATTATTGAAACGCTCGTGTACCCCTAGTCTTAGATCGAATAAAAACCGGAATAACGATAGTATTGAAATTGAAACATATACAATTGAGTTGATTTAGAATTGACGGGAATATTTATTTTACTGATTTTGAAATGTTGGGAATCGCCTTTTCAGTATATTTTATTTATTTATTTTTCATTTATTTCTCCAACAAAATAGTAAATACAATAAAGGAGTAGGTAAATGGCCTTTTGTATAAGGAACGTTGAATTTACTGCCGTAGAATTTCCCCAGAACTCAATGCCATATTGAATTAAACTGTGGCAATATGAAAAATATAAGGTTTTAGCTGCTTCGAAACCTGCTGGACACCAAAATATTAGACAACTTTGTTGGCTAATTCTGACTAGGCACTCGTGTGGGAACAAACCTTTTATAAGTTTTATTAATATAATGTCCTCGATTGTAATTATTTATGTGGATACAAAACTTCATGTTACGACACTAAATTAGAAATTTTTCATTACTGAATTTCGAGTCGTCCAAACGCGCCTTTAACATTCCAAGAGTATAAAATAAGGAGAAACTTACACCTCCCTCAAATATTCCGGATATTTTCACGATAAATGACCACTCTCAACGCGAAGCAACTAGTCGAGACAACCTCATTTCTCTCATCCTAGGTGATGATTAAATTTATTTCTGTCCACGGTCCATAAAGAGCGGGTCCCGCCCATCTGTTTACCTACAGGCACATCAAAGGTGGCGGCGCCGTTACATGGTATCGCCATATTTCAGTACCCCTGAAAGTCGAGCTACGATTTCTATCTGATCTTTGCGCGGAATAATGTGTACAATATTTATAGGAAATTAGACATTAAATATTCAGCAATGCAAATAATAACTGGATTTCCAATTATAGATACATTTTTCGCACTTATATGAACATGTACAGGGTGTTTCATTGTCTACGTCTTAATGGGTAATCTCGTTTTATATCACAAATAGGAATAGGTATGCAGTTTTCGCGAACCAATGTCATTTTTTTTTTTTGAGAATAATGAGATTCTTTTGCCCCTTTTGAATTTAGGTGTACAGATAGAGGACATAGAAAATAGAATTGTGGAAAAAGAATTCATTTATATTTCTATGACTTCTTATTATAATTGACAAGATTTCATACGCAAAATGTTGTGTTTTTTTAATTAAAACACCCTGTGTATTTCTCAACATTTGGATATAATGTTCTCACAAGAATGTATATGCAGATGTAGCGTCGAAATTTTTACTGATTTTGTGATTTTATAGATTTTAAAGACCTCAGTCAATTCTTGACCAACTTTCTTTAAATCGGATAAAAACTAAAGCAGTTGTTACTCTTAAATTCTAGAGACTAGGTACAAGATTTAAAAGTAGGACCTATCAGTCTCTGCTATCTTTTTAAAGAATCCATACGTTAATATCTAGTTTGATTTAACTTTAACTCAAATTAGCGTATCCAGTGGCGGCGCGTGAACATTAATTGCATGTGTTCTGCTTAGGGTTGTCATATTGGTCGAATTCAATTCCGGGATATTAACTCTGGCCGGAGCCGGTAAATTTTTAAAATTTTCAAGGGCACGCGTTTTCATGGCACTTTTGAACTTCAACCGGGAATTCCAATCGGGACCGTACAGCTAAGCTAATTCCCGGTACAACAATCACAGAAAATCCCGGCCATGCCCATGTGGAAATCCTATATAGTTCTAATCTAACTGACTTCTTATGTTTATTTTACCTAATAGGGCCAAGTTAACCTCATTTGACAAATGATTTTTTGTTATTTCAAGTCTCTTGATGCTCCGACTTAAATGACTGAAATCTGTCACGCCGTATATTGTCCATGCTTTATCCCAACCGAAAAGTAAGCACGGAAAACAAAAGAGTGCATTTTTTATATCACACCCGCACATCCACTCTGTTTTTGTGTATACATTATTGTTAAATTGTCTTTTGTAACTTTTACTTCGGCTTGTTCCACTAGCTTCAATATTTAATTGTGGTGCTGGCCTACCTAAATCTTTTATTTTCAGTTTATCCTCATAAGGCAGAGAACCAAATAAACTTTTTGTAAAAACGAAACGCTATTCATTTTAGTAACTAGGTATAATATCCGTGGACGCCTAAATGAAAATATTTACCCGTGCCGCTCATAGAAATAAACGACCACGTACCACGTCCTATTATGAAATATCACTGAATTTACTGCTGTGGCTGTTGTTGTTGCAGCCACATAATCCCATATATTCGTGTACTGGATCACGTGCCTGATTAGCCAATAAAAACAAAGGACGCATCTAATTGTTCGTTGTGCACACATTTTGTATATCAGGTTGCGGTTGCATAAGGGGCTAGCTCGCGTCGTAATAAATAATAATATAAGCTCCTAGATTTATTTTAGCGCGAGAACATTTGGATTCTTTAAATTTTAAATATTTTATATTTTGTTGATATTTAATATGTTTAAAAGCTTAAATACATAAAATTTTATGTGTTCTGCAGCTCCGCAGCTCTTATGGTAAAACCGCCACTGGGCGTATCTATTCTGCTCTACTGTACAGAGAAAAAGTTGTAAAGCAGTCCACGGTGTATGGCACCCGTCGCCGTTCATTTTATGTAATCCGACGACGACAAACCACATCGCTGAGCCTCTGGTTACTGACGCGGGCAAGGTCGTTGGATTGTTATTGATGTCGACAAGATCGGAATGCATGCCACCGTTCGAAAGAGATAGTAATACGGATTAGATTTACTACTCAGTAGTTCGAGGCGATTCGAATAAAAAGTCCTAGTGATTATTAATATTTGCTTTGCGGGTAAACGTACTTTATCACTTGGATGTGTTATCCACAGATTGATTCTTATACAAGGTTATCATAGGATATATTTCAGTTTATTATGATTGTTAACAAATTAAGTTAGTAACAGGATGTGAAGGAAATTCGATTGCTTAAACAATGGGATTTCTTATGTCCAATAGTGGTTAACGCAAATGTTCGATATGTCATCCATTTTGCTGCTGTACAATGATCAACGGTTCCTCCAAATTGTATACAGCATTATTCAGCATTTCTGGTTAAATTGCAGCAATTTGCTTCCTAATAGAGTCTTTTAATTCTTCCAGCGTTATTGGTTGTGTTCTAAACACCAAATTTTTTAAATAACCCCACAGCCAGTAATCCGCTGGGTTAAAATCAGGCGATCTTGTAGGCCATGAATTTACAAAATGTCTGCTTGTAACACATTTTGAAAGACATCAGTCGAAAGTTCTTATAAAATATGCGGGGGATGCTCTATCCTGCATAAAAATCATTATTTCAATTCCTTAGTGCTCGTTTTGTACTCGTGGAGTGGCATAATCTCGTAACATATGCAGGTATCGTTCACCAGTAACAGTTACAGATACGGCCTCTCCATTCTGTATCTGCTCAAAAAAGTATGGTCCAATTATCAAATTAGATGTGAAACTGTACCAAACGGTGACTTTCTAGTCATGAAGACCTTCTTGAACGATTTGATGTGGATTATCTGTTGATCATATTCGACAATTTTGAATATTGACTCCCACCATTTAGAGAGAAATGGCCATCTGTCCATAAAATACGGGATAACCTTTCAGGTTCAATTTCCATCTGAGCCAATATTTGTAAAGAAAAATCATACCTGATAGGAAAATCTAATCTGCACCATTTAATTCAAACAACAGTTTAAGTTTATAGGGATATATTTTTAGGATTTTGCGTAAAATATTCCAAGCCGTGGTATATGACATTTGCAATCGTTTTGATTTTCCCGAAGAACTTCTGCAACTTGGACATCACTAATTCTTGTTCTTCCTGATCTCGGTCGGGTCGATCAGTTACAGACCTTGATCTTTCAAATTTACTAATTAAATTACGGTACGCTTTCATTTAACAGGGCCCTGATCTGAAACCTATTTTCGTAATAAGTCTTCGTAATACAGCAGTGTAATTTCTGCGGCATTCGTAATAACATTCACATTCAATAACAAGAAAATTCAAATAAAATTGACTTGTCATCGGCCTATAAGCGTTTTAAGTCGCCGTTTTTGGAAGCTCGTAGCTCATTAAAGAAACATTTCCGCCAATAAACTTTTCTATTATTTTGAGAGCCTTAATTTAAATTTTCATTTTGGCTATACCTCATAAACGCACCCTGTATAGTAGAAACCATATTAATAACATAATTCCTTCAAACACACACACAATATGCGTTCTTATGATTCAAAGTATGTGGGAATATTACAATCAAGTGTCATCATTACATAACAAGATATGTTTGAAAACCGTTGAAAAAACTTATTTCTTATTTAAATTATGTCTGTATAAAAGGAATGTTGTTATGTATTTAAACATTTCGAAGAAAAAAGGCAGGTGAATGTCTGTTAATATCTATCTAATGAATGCAGAACGTTACAACTCGCTTATTAGCACTGCGCTAATTGCATTGAAATATTTTAAGGCGGAATATTTCCGTATTTACCTGGCGTCCAGTTCAGACGCTAGGCGCCGTCTATACCCAAAATAAAATAGAAGAAAATGACAGTAACATACGTTTGGACAAAAATATTCGGCGAGAAGTTAAAGTCGGAATTATTGGATAAGATGTCTGCTGATTTGCTGATCAAAATGAATTTGAAATTATTTTTTATAACACATTACACATTTAATTCAGCGGTATTTTAATACAAGGTATGGCAAAAGCATGCAATATGCTTACTTTAACTATCTCCTACTACTTTATATTATCTCACTTTTAATAATTGTCAAATAAATTTACAGTTTAATATTTAACTACATTTTGTCAATGGCCAACATTTTTATGAAGTGATCAAAGTTTTCATGTAAATTAATAACTCTCCAAAAGAACAGCAAAGAGCTTGAGAATATTCAAAAGGGTAAAACATGTGAACAACAAACACCTTATATTCGTTGCAAGGGCGGATTTACGGGGGTGGGGGTAATAGGGTAATTACCACCCCCCATGAATCAAATTTTACACTAGCAAAAAGCAAAGCTCACTTAAAGATATTTTATTAAACGCTTCTATTTATTATTCCATTTTTGTTCAAAGAAAAACGTATCTATCTATCTAAATGCACAGGTAATTTGACAACATTTTTCAAAAATGTGGTTCTTCGAGATCCCCCCCTCATGTTGAAAAGCTAAATCCGCCCTTGATTCATTGTCAGAGGTAGTTGTTGACGAGTATTGAAACAGGTTCTCCAAAATTTTGCATAATTTACAGGAAAATTACACTAGAACACTAAATTTAAAATAACGTTAAATAATATCCATATCTCGCACATTTATTATGTTTGTAACATACTCGCTTCTACGGTATCTGCAGTGGCAGCGTAGGAAGTTATGGCCTATTATGGATTCGTTTGTGATAAATCAACTGTCATTGACGTTTAGGTATTTTTTTAAGCACGGATGTAGTTTTTACTGTGTTTAGTAATTATTGATGGAATTTTTTTCATTGGTTGTGTCGTCGAGAGAGATTGATTGGTGTATTCGATTCATAATCTGATCCAAAATTAATTTACTCACCTCTCGATTGTCTGATATCGATATTTATTTAATTTCAGAAGTAACATTAATATTATCAATAACAATTTTTCTATAGTTATTAATCATTAAACGGAAACTCCAAAAATTAAATTGAAAGAAAAATGAAAATGAAATATTTTTATAATAGCAATTTAAGAAGTCTTTTACTTAGTAATTTAATAAAATCTTGATTATAAAAACATAGGGAGTTAATTTATAGGTACGTAGGTACATTATTTATTTTTATTCTGAAATTTTATTTAGAATTTGATTTTGGTTCATATTTCATAAACTCATTATACAAATGACATTTCTGTACTAAATGTATATTTTAGAAGTCTTAAGATGTAGCTACAAATATGTGTAAATAAATTTGCTTCCCTTAATTTCACTTTTTCTGATACTGTATTAGTATAGTTGATACTGAATTTATTACCATTTCAGTTACTACTGTGCGTTTCACGAAGTTGTATCCCGGATTGGAATGTTCGGATTGTCAGGATTCGCTGGCAAATCCTTTGCGAGACTGGCACGCGCGCCTAAATCACACCACCTCAATTTATAGCGGTCCGTAATCGAGATGTGCCAATGCATTGAATTTAACTAATAACATGACGACGATCCATACGTTGGAGATATATACTAACATTCCAATCCGGGATACAACTTCGTGAAACACACAGTAGAGGCTTATGATATGAATGATTCGGCTTTTTAATCGTTCGCTCAGCGCAATTCTAAAACGCACCGTACACCGTCGTGGTGCTTGCAACACCGTCGACCTCTACGAACACGGCCTGCCTCTCGTAGTAGGCCAAATACTTGCGGAATCCTTATATGGCGTAAACCAGCCACCGGGCACTTTGATCGCGCTCAGCTGTTGTTTAGGGTCGAGGGGACGGCCTCAAGGATCGCCTCTGGGGCGCGTACGTTTTCTCGAAACGGTGTTTGCTCCACAATAGGCACCTGGGGTACGGTGGACGGCGTCGCCTGCGTTCGGGAAGGACACCAGGAGGTCCCCTTCGCCCACGTGTCGCGTGATAACGGCGACAAGAAAGTGGCAAAGCTTTCTTTGGGCAGCGGGAGGTTATTGAATGTATCTATAGAATGGAATGGAGCGCGCTACATTATTGATAGGTTTATTCTGTAATGTTTTATTATGTATTTCTAAGAATTAAATAGTTAGTCCCTGAGGACGTAATGAACATGTGTTGAATTTGCTGAAATGTTGTGTACAGACCGATTTATTAATTATTAATGTAATTTTGTACCATGTCTTTCAATAAGTCATTTGAATTATATAATACACAAAATAAATTTTTCTTAACTTACTTATAGTCGGTATAATTATTGAAGTTTACTGATCTACTCAATATAGATATATTGCATGCGATAATTATGTACATCTTAGAAATATATTACAAGTTAGAATATTGAATATTCCTATCTGTAGACTCGATGCTCGGTTAACTGAAATTCTATCCTGAAATTGTTGAATTGTTTCTTACACGTTGGGTTTAATAATACATTATCTAGTTTTGTTAATTATGGTGCCTTGGTTTTCGTTAATTTTAGTTAGGTACTCAGTTAGTTTGTAGTTAAAACCGAATTGCAGAAACAGCATGTTAGAAACAAATGTTGTAAGGTATTTTGCAGTATTTAAGCAAAATATGTCACGCTAAACATACTTGCAATGTTTGTGAACAATATTCTAAAGTCCGGCAAGATTTGGATGAATTGGCTTTATATTGATATTATAAAGCTTTTGAAAATGCCAGTTTGGATTTATTTGGCAATTTAAATATGCCTCACAATGATTTTGTAAGTTGTATATCGTTGCTTGAAATTAAACTTTAAAAGTCTTGTCTTACAAAACGGTTATTAAAAACTTTTGAAAACATTTTGTAAACACGTTAAATTTGTACACTCATGGATACATTTTCCTCAAAATTATTTGATAGAAACTGTTTGGTAGAGTGAAGCTATATTATACACTTAAATGTATAAACAGAAACTTTAGAACGACAAAAAAGAAAAGACTTATAATTTGGAAAAATTAATAAATGTTATTCTTTCTTTAAATAAGTACTTATTCTATTTCATCTAAGAAATGGTGATTATAATATTTAAACACATTTTTTGAAAATATGTCTTCATTTAGAACCGAGGTCACAAATCCATCGGTAACCACATCAAAGGTGTCGCCAGAGAGATATGAATGGTTCTGGTTAGTTATTTATTCTTGTGTTATATGTACAGGATTTACGGGGGTAATAGGGTAATTACCCCCATGAATTCGAATTTAAACTAGCAAAAAGCAAAAACGTAATTAGTTAAAAAAATATAAACGTACTTCACTTAAGGATGTTTTATTATATTAAACGCTTCTATTTGCTATTTCATGTTTGTTCAAAGAAAAACATGCACAGGCAATTGACAACATTTTTTAAAAATGTGGTTCTTTGAGATACCGGCCCCATGTTGAAAAGCTAAATCCGCCCTTGGTTATGTATGTTACATTTAATTAACACTATTAACTATACAGTGTTATTCAGAACTTGGGGGAATAAAATTTGGGGATGTTCAACATACATGTAGAAATGTGGTAGTGCAAAAAAAATTTTTTTGGCGGGGTCTGAAAACTATTTAAAAATTTTTCATTGCACGCCGCTGGATACTGGTCTACTGTAATGGAGTGACCTTGGGACTGACAATACAAACTGGCTAGCACGAAAAAAACTTAGTTCTGAGAGTATACCGATACCCGGCGCAAAAAAGATTTGCAGCGTTTTTACTTTAAAATAAACTTAAAGATAGATAGATGTGACCAAAGTGACGTGTCTTTAAAATGAATAAAATTTTGTTACACTAATTTTGAAGAATTGCGCTACTTGATTACTAGGTATTAGAAACATGAAATTTATAAAAAATTTGCACATACCTTGTTACAAAAGCTGTTCGAAATTTTGTCCCTAAAGCTATCCAATTTTGCCGCACTAAAACGAATGTTCCTCCTGGTTGCTGATCTTGTAAACGCAAATTATTAAGTAAATTGGGGATTTTCAGCATTTTGCTGCAACAACCACTCACAAAACCCAACTCGTAATTGATAATCCGCTGGTAACAGTCTATTAACTCAGCATTACTGTACACATGAGCCATTTTGAAAATTTTACAGTTTAACACTCCTAACATAAATAAAACACCCGCACTGCGACACACATAGACTGAGGACTCATAGACAATAGAGATATTATCCCCACTCCAACTTTATTCGGTCGGTTTTAACCAGGCGTTCCAGACAAAAACGTGTTTACTTTTTTTTATCACAATCTTAGGAATGTGGTAGAAAAGTATCAGATGTGTTGAAGTACAGTTGCCCAGCTACGTAGTCCTTTATAATGGTATAACTTTAAACATTGTTTACTGGAAATCCTAAGCCTTTTATTATAAATTTTTTTGGTGATATCGATTTCTTATTTAAGGATGCACATATCCCCAAAGTTTTAGAGATAAGTTCTGAATAACCCTGTATAATAGATCGCAAGTGAGATGAGCATAATGACACTATTAAACAGCACAAAGTGTATATGACGGTTTTTATTATGTTAGTTATCCTTTTGTATATTTTCAATCATATTCTTGACTAATTAAGTATTGTAAGATTATTAAAAATACATATTTTCCAAGAAATGCACACGGAATGATCATTTTCTCTCCCCTACATGCGTCATTGATGACACAGAAATACGAATTCATTACTTTATTTTAGTTAGTATTCCATACATTTGCCATCGACTTGTTCGTTACTCATTGATTGTTGTGTTAATTCACAGTGCACGTACGCGATCATATTTTTACATATCTCCGCTACGTGACGTTTGTAAATTCCTCTTGACCCATAAAATTGAAAAAGCGCGTATAGCGAACATTACTATATTGGAAGTAATGCGAATTTTTCCAACTGATTTCCATATACGGGTTTGTTTAAAGATTTTGAGGTCTTGTTTCCGTTGGCGCCAGACTCGTTTTCCATATTTAGCCGGTCCGTCGATCGTGCAGGATGATGAATTATGCAATTATGGAATTAAGGCTGATTATCGTAAATGTAGTTATTATATTAAATACGCCAATGCACATACATAAGCTTTTAGATTTTTTTCTGCATTAAGTAGTAACGAGATGAGTATAGAATATTAAGCATGTGTAGTTACTACTCAAATACGACAAATTAAGTGTTCCGTAAGTAGGTATGCATAATGAATATTGGTTGATGTTGTTCAGATTAAAACATCAAATGAAATTGTGGTCAGATTCAGATACAACGGGTTTTCCTATATTTGGGATCAACTCAAAAGCTTTGGACTTGTATAAAACTTTTTTACGGGAGTTTCAGTATGTTTTCTTAACCATGAGAACACAATATCCTGTATATTTTATAGGTTTAGATAGAACGTCTCTCACGATTGCATCGGATATATGTATAGGGGTTGATGTGTCTACCTCTGATAATGAAGGTGCTTCCAAAAAACAAAGACGCTAGTAGGTACCTATCTGTTCCAACAAAAACGTTGTTTTATAAATCAGATATTTATAATAAGATAACACAGTTTTATCTATACTTTTACCTATGTATTGGCAATTCCAAAAATGAATTTCTGGAAGAAAGCATTTGAACCTATTAAAAACATAGTTTTTGAAGACAGATTGCTGGTACAATAATAAATAACACGTATTTGGGTTTATGATTCATGGTTTCTTTTGGGATTACACCACCTGTAAAATAACAAAAAATTGGAAACCAGAAGCATACAAATTAAATATTCAAAGTGCAGTATCAAGGCAAACTTCTAAAGTTTGCCCCAAAAACCACTGTATAATATGTAATAAAATAATATTTGATAAATTACCTAAATTTCATCAGTGGTTTTTCAGTTTTATACAAAATTCTATCACATTACATGTCAATTTCATACAAAGAGTTCTTATCGTATAAACGTTCTACTAACGAAGAGTTGAGGATCAACTTGAAACGTTTAGGAAAAAGGTAGTTAATTGTTTAATTTCTTTTAAATTTTATTGTAATAATTAGTTTATTTAGAGATGTTTCGTTAATTTTAAGCCGGCTAAGCCAAGCGGCTTGAAAAAAAGGACTGGAAATGATGACTTAAACGCTTGGAATTGATATTTCAAGCGGCTTAGAATGTTCAAGTCAATCCTAAAATATAATACTTAATTTTGAGGTTAGGTCATTAGTTACATATATAAAGCACTCAAGCGCAGGAATACGGCTTCAAGTAGAATGGAATAAGGAATTCAATCCCTCCTTTATTCCTACGAGATAAACACTCAGGATTGTACGAAAGCGTAGAGAGGCCACCCTTTTTAATTTTTGTTTTTCAGGATAATTTCGAGTTTGAACTTGAAATTTCGAGTTCAAACTCGAAATTCCTAGTTTTAACACGACATTTTGAGTGTAAATTCGAAATTTCAAGATAAAACTCGGAATTTCGAGTTTCAACTTGAAATTTCTAGTTCAAATTCGAAATTTCGACTTTGGTATCGAAATCTCGGGTTTAAAGTCGAAATTCCAAGTTTGAACTTGAAATTTCGTCTTTAAACTCGAAATTTCAACATTAAACGTGTGAAAGTGTCACAGTGATTTGCCTATGTAATAAGTATTGATTTGTAGAATGAATAGTCTCATTAAGTTTTATTTTTTTGCTTGGCTTTCGGCACAAGGAATTTCGAGTTTAAACTTGAAACTTTTCACTTTAAACTCGAAATTTCGAGATTAAACTTGAAATTGCAAGTTTGAACTTGAAATTTCGACTTTAAAGTCGACATTTTAAGTGTGAAATTAACCTGAAAAAATTATTAAAAAGGGTGGCCTCTCTACTCTTTCGTAGGATTGAGATTCGGTTTCGAGCGGCTTTATTTTCAATCGCACTCGAAATTGACGAAATAAACGTAGTCAGAAACAGAATGTTTTAACGTGAAAATGACAAATATTTAATAAAAAACCAACAACACTAATATATAGTATTACCATCCTCTTGTTATACCGTCGATCACGCTTATTTTATTCCAAAATGTAATGCAAAAAAATTACCACATATTTCAACCCAACAAATTTATATGATAATAGCATAGTAAAGCACTTTTGGGACATATGACTGTTTTTACCACACTTTTTATTGCTTGTTTCACCCTAACTAGCATATAAAGTCAGTATATTAATAGTTGGATGCTGATTGCTAAATGATGTGATATGTTATTAAAAATTTTTTCAGCAAGCGCTGAAAATTATTTTCAGCGGCATCATCGGCAATTTGAATTGGCCAATATGTTTTAAACGACGATTGTTTTTCGATTAGTAAATAAATTTAAGAAATTAAAACATGACTGCTAATTTTTGAGTTTGCATTATGTTTTTTTTTTCTAAAATCGATAGATAATAGACCTTTTCGAAATAAAAAATTAAGAATCAATTAACCTATAAAAAACAACATTAAAACGGGAAATTACGTTTCCATCCGATTATAATAGTCATCGTGTTTTGAAAATACATACAGTTTAACTTTACATTTTTATATTTAAGGATACATTATGTCAGGGATATATTTTTATGTTCATTTATTTATGTTGTGGTGGCTGGCTCTAAAAATATAACCGGTACAATGCTTTTAACCTGCTGATTCGTTTCATTCAGTAAATGTGCACATATATGATTGCCAAAAACAAAAATTAGAATAAACATCGTTATATGTTATTTATGTACGAGGTGATTTAACACATTTAGGTCTAGTTTTACGATTGTAGATTTATTTACATTTGGTACGTCAATCAGTGGAATATTTCCTCTGTAGTGTGTGTAGCAAAAAGGGCATATTCCATTGCAATAAATGTACTGAAAAGGATATTTTCTGTACATTTACTGTTTTTTTTTTCTGTTTTTTTGTATTTCAACCGATTACATATGAAAATATAATAGAATTCTACAATACTTAGGAATCATAACACGGCATGACGTTTAAATGATTATCGATGTGTAGGCCTTTACAAATAATTTTTTTTTAAATCAAGTCGAATAGAAAATCGTGATTTGATTGTTATCATTAATATGGACACCTACTATTTTATAGGACACATTTTATATATTTAACAATAGAATATGTTTGGACTATTACGATAAAACTTCGCTATTAACACATTATTCTACAATTCCGCAGCAAGTCCATTCTTCCTTGATAAAAAAGAGTCACATAGTCTGGCACAACGAAAACTTGTTGACCTTTGTTTAGTCGAAGGACTGCACCGATATCAATAAAATTACAAACTTTTCGTGGAAAGCCATAATATATTAATTGAGTTTTCTTTATCTGGTACCGAACAAATAATTAGTAGCATATTTAACGGCGGCTCCTTTGAAGAGATTGGTTTGTTTAAATTTAGTTACATGATAAGACACTCGACCTATGACTTTCACAACATTTTAATGGTATTTATCTATTAATGATTTTAAGTCAATTATCTTGTCTAGAAAGAATTGCGACTTATCTGAATGCAAGTTTCTAGTGCATCGTATGTAATGGTAAAATATTTATTTCCAACGGTCTTTTCAAAACTCAAAGTTTTTCTGCAGTTTACGCCTTCGCAACCATTCTAACGGATTCTCTCTTCTTAAATGCCTTTAAGCGAGCCAGTAATTGGGTGATTTAATAGGACGCGCGGTTTCGAGATTTTAATCATCTGAATTTCTTCCCACGGTATTCCAGATTTATGAATCAAATTTGGTATTACATATTTGCACACTTGTTTTAAGGACAAATATGAACTATTATCCGTATATGATAAGGACTAAGGACAAACATGAACAAGATTAGGATAAAAATTAAAAATACAGTGTAACAAAAAAATCTTGGTTATACCCAGTCGCAGGCCTTATCAAATCATTGAGTGAACGTTTTAGCTCTCAACGCAATCTATATTTTTCTTATCATATCGTTTCATATTTTTTAATTTTTGAACATATGCACTTTATACATGGTTAAAAATCATCTTTTACGGATTTCAAAAATGCGAAAGTCCAATATGGTGCATGTGAAAGTCCAATAATATGAGAAAACAAAAGTTGAGTAACCTGGCGCAAAATCTAGAAGGCCTAATTTTTTTTAGAGATCGCTTTTGAAGTCTGCAGACTGCTATCTTTGAAAATGAAAATTTGATGAATGTATCTTTTACAGTAAAGGAACATTGACCGTTTCCAGGAAATGCACATTTTTTGTTTTCACCCTGTTTCCACTTAAGGGAAGCAATTCTTGGAAATGAAACCTTGGCTTCTTCTTGGGCCTTGGGCAATTTAACCAGCTCTGTATCTCTAATGGTTTGCTCGATGCTCATACAGTTCACCTTAAACTGGAGACAGTGTATAGAAGGGGGTGTAAATTTAGTTATTCGGAACGGAAACCTTCAGAGTTTCTTGCCATGCGTTCGAGTTCCGATGATCCTGCCATTCCCCCGTTTCTATTGGGCAGTAAATCATTCTGGGACGGGCTCTGGTGGAGTTTTAGGAATTATGTACTGTGCGTTTCACGAAGTTGTATCCCGGATTGGAATGTTCGGATTGTCAGGATTCGCTGGCAAATCCTGTGCGAGAGTGGCACGCGCGCTTAAATCACACCACCTCAATTTGTAGCGGTCCGTAACCGAGATGTGGCAATGCATTGAATTTAACTAATAACATGACGACGCTCCATACGTTGGAGATATATACTAACATTCCAATCCGGGATACAACTTCGTGAAACGCACAGTACTGCAAACAGATTTTTTTTATTGTTAGTGTTTTTATAATTTTTTACTTTTAAAATTGTTAAATTGACAGAAAATATATTTTTCGCCCTTTCGTCACTTGGCGTTTGATATAAAGAGAAAAGTACTAGGTACTCATTGCTGCCATTTTTAAAGCGCAGCTCACGCCCCCATCTGTCGATTTAGTATTCATTATTACACGTTTTTTAAACGGACTGTTGCAATAATCGGTATTGTCTTGTATAATTTTGTCATGCATTTTCCACAAAGAAAAAAAAGCCTCGATCAGCTTCGAAGAAGCTAAAAGTACCTTTCCAAAACCAATTATGTGTGCCTTTATGGCACACATAATTGGTCAAGAAAAATATCCGGATACCTTTAAATTATATTTTTCTCACAAAATTTAAACCCTCGAATATCGCACATCGAAAAATATATACATGGAATTCCAACCAAAATCTAAATTTACGGAGTTTATGAACTTGTTTGGAAACATTCTTCCTCTCTGCCTGTTACTCCCATTGTCCTGTTATACGCGTGATAATTTTTTCTAACCTGGCAAATAAATTTTCTTCTTGCTTTTTTCTTGGCCTTCGTCCATTGAACATTTAGTCAGCTTCACTCTTATTAAAACTTTTTCTTTAGATCAGAGAATGCACAATTAAGTGCATCTTTAAATTTGCAGTGTACTATGTCCCACACCAATAAATATTACTTATCTGTTATGAAATATTACCTACCACGCCCTGACTGCAGTAGCCGTGTGTTAACCTTTTTGTTGTCGCATTTATGCGAGATTTGTTACCCAAGTAATCAAGGTGAATGGTTGACCGAATGAGGCAATCTGTATATTAATTTATTTGTGAGAGGGTGTTCAGCGATTGTACGAGGTTTTCCTTCCTTGCATGTTCATTTTGTTTCAATGAGTAATAAATACACTGAAAATGTTACAAAGGCCTTCATAAAGAACCAATTTATTTATTGACACTAGAACTATTTTGGCACTTTTTTATGCTCTTGAGTTAAACCTCACAGTTTGTATGGCAGCCCTGCTAGTTTTCTCTATAATATACAGGGCGGTCCAATGAAAAATTTGCACTTTGAATAACTTATTACACGAGTTTGTCAAACAAATTCCAGAGATAGGCGGATTTTATTTGAAGGGGAATACATTTTTTACAAAAATGTCAAAAAGCCCCCAACTGGGATATTTTCCCCAACTCCTACTTTTTGTATTGGGGTAGCGATGTTTTGGGTGGAGGAGGGAATTGCCTATCATCTTATAGTCAAGGGGCCTCCAGCTTTACAGCCTATACTAGAGATAGTACGCCATCTACACAAAAGTAAATTTGTATATTCGCACATCATTATCGTAAAGCATTTTATTGACAAATCCAGAGGATACTGAGTCTTCACCCCGCTGAATAAGTTTACTTTGTCGGAAAAAAGAAAATATTGCACTCATATGAACTACAGAGCTACGAGTCATATGTGTTATCCTTTGTGGTGGAAAGAAACTATAAATAAAGTGCAATATGTGTTTTAAAAGTTTATCAGAAAACTTTGAAACAACAATATTAAACTAAAACACTGCCCATGAAGTTAGTTATAAAATATATACCGTACTGAGATTTATTATAAAAAAAAATATACACGATTCAATGCACTTTGCTTTAAACATTCACATAGGTTAAGTTCAAAGAACATAACATATATAATACATTACACATTATGAGTCGCTAGATGGGTGCTAGAAGTCAAACGTGTGCGCATGTGCACAAGTAGGTATTTTTCATTTACAGTATATTTAAAAATGTGCATCATCCAATATTTTCTAGACAGAAATATCCTGTCATATCTTATTTATTTGGTTTATTTCTTTATTAATCTTAAATAACTCAAACAGCAGAAAAATTAATAAAATGAGAGTTTCAAAATAGAGCGAGCAATCAATGAAATCGAGTGTTTATTTATGACAGTACACGGTGTTGCCATATCTTATTTGTGACGTCACCAAAACGTCACTAAAGTTTATTCAATATCATTCGGCAGTTCACCCATTTTTACAATAATGTAACGTTTTGATAATAATAAATTTTATTTAATATTTGAAATAATATTAAATTTGTATTTTATGATATTTAATTTGCAGATGTCGCGAGTATAATTTTAAAATTTATCATTCAAGATCGTAGAAGTGAAATATCTTCTAGGTAATTGAGTGTTGTGTCAATGTAGCTCTCATATCACGCACACTTACGCTAATAACTCTTGCATATCTCGGCCGGTTTATACTAATCGGTTAATACCTCGCACTAAATTTGTCAGCATGCCAATGATGAGTGGCTAATTAATTCCTATAGTGCGAAGAGACAACAAAGTAGTTAAAGGATTTAGATTAAACTCGAGATGAAACGAATTTATTTCGAAGCGGGCCTATAAATACGTCGCGTGTAGTTTCAGGAATAGAACAAGTACTACTAAAATTAAACCAAGGAAAATAGTTCAACGTAATTGCGTTCGCAACGCCGGCTCTAAGGTGCAAAATTCAGGTTGGAATGCAGGAGAGGATCACTTGGAATCACTTGATTGTAAAAACGTATATTTTAGTTGTAATTTGAGTTCAAGTCTCTTCGAGCTACGATTGGAATAGCTATATCAGCAAATTGTCAATTATCGACTAAAAATTGTTTAGAAATCGAAAGTTTTCCCGAAAGATCGGAGAAGTGTTTTTTAAAATTCTTATCTAGTAACAATTCGGTATAGAGGCTGAACCAAATTTGATTGCCACTACAGAGATCTCGGCTATGTTAGAGCTATTTATCATTGAAAATGAGGAAACCCGTGCTGAATTTAATGTACGTACCTGTAAACAGTCCCCTGAGAAAACAGTTGGGTGTTAGTAGTGGTGATAAACACACAGTAGTGCCCTCTTTAGTCTTTAATGCAATACCAGACGGGGGACATTGGCCGTGGAGTAGTTGTTTTCGGCATCTCCTTCAAATAAACGTTTTGTTTCAATTTTATTAGAAAAAAAAAATTAAAACCGGCATATTTAATATCATCTGTAACTTTTTTATTTGTAGTCCGATCAGAAAAATTTTTGGAAAAGGTTTTACTTGTATTATGGTACAAAAACTATATCGAAATACTTTTTATTTATGCATTGGAAAACAATACAAAATAATTAGTAGTCTAGTATCAATAAAAATATTGAAAATGAAACATCTAATTATTTATAGTATTCATATATTGCCATGTTGGCATGTTAATTTTGCAAACGCGTTAGGATTAATAAGTATAAAATTGGGACAAAATCCAGACGTCTGCCAGACACCTTCATAAATTCCTTTAATCTCTTAAATTATTTAAATTCCTCATAAAATATTGGTAAAAGTTTCTTTAACAATATTTTACAACTAAATTCTGCTAGATGTTTCCTAATTTATCATACATAAATTCATTCAAATTTCTCATCAGTTCTTTTCAAAAAATCTCAGTTCCTAATCAGATTATTTTAATTTTTATGCTGAACACTACAATTTCTCAAATGTACACAATTCCTATTTCGAGTAAACCGGAGACTAACAAATTCTTCAAGAAATGTTTCCGATTCCTTCCAAATTCCTCTTCAGTTCCTCATAAATTCTTCTGAAATTTATCGCGAATTCTTCCCTAATTTTCTTCCATTATTGCCTTATTTTTTAAGTTTGGTAAAAGTGCCCAACATTCCAAATAAATTCTTCATTAATTCTTTTCCATTTCCTTCCATGAATATCTTCCAATTCCTCTGTTTACACTAAGATTCCGCTCGAATTTACTCCTCAATATTTCCAAAAAATAGACTTAAATAATTGAAAACACCAAAGAGATGAAAAAGGATATATTTGGTAGTAAAATGATTTTTACTTCTTGCAAAAACATATTTTTTTTATTTTAGACAGTGCCGTACATTTTTTATATAAACGGTGACTACCTTATCTCATTACTGAGTCACTACTGCAGGTTTAAAAGGTCCCTCTAACACCCACCAAAATAAAATATTTTGAGGTATAGCAATATCTTTCAACTTGTTGTAAACCAGTACAACTACATATTTTTATTTATGCAGGATCTTAACTACATTCAAGCTATGGCATATCCACCTACATTTTTTTTTAATTTATACCCCACAGTTTTTTAATCCATTTAAATTGAACTGTCACTACTTTTAAGTATATAGTAATCTTATTATCAATGACATTTTGGTTCCCCAAGGGCGCTCCCAAATTTTTTTTGGGAAAACATAACTAAGACATACCCCTTATTTAAGCCACTGATTGAAGTTGGAGGCCTAAATTTTCCACGTTGAATGCTTTTTGGCTCATATGTAATTCATCCAAAATTTCGTTTCAATATATTCATTTTTTCACAAGATCTTCAATTAAACAATTTACTTTTTGAAATATTTAACGTCCTGTAACTTAAAAATGAAGTCTCTAAGGACATAAGTCTGTATGATCAAATATATACTTATATTTTTCCAAGGAATGTGCTTTTCCATTTTTTTGTCCCGCCGTTGTGGTACACCCTGTATAAGAAAAACTTGTTTTATTATAGTGTCTCAAAAACGATGCTTCTAAACTCAAGAATCCATGATGCTTTCAACATTATTTCAAGAGATCCTGAAGTTTCTAATCTGTTTAATTTTGGTCGGGCATTTGGACAATCTCCGGAGTGCCTTCGGACGCCGTTCAGACTATTCAGCATTCGTCATTGGCAACAAACCAATCCTAAACCAAATTGACTATACAGTGATCACATGCGGTGCGACGGACGGCCGCGAATTTGTCTCGAATTAGTCATCAACTCGTTGCTATTGGATAGGCCATAGTCGTCTCGCAAAAAATAAGAAGTACGGAGTGGGCAATGTAATGCATAATCTGGGAACCATAGAGTAAAAATTCTAGCACTCATATTTCCTTTAAAGTTTATTTGCAGTCAAAAGTTTTCTTTACTTGCAAAATTTTATACAGGGTGTTCATCTATAAAGTATCACATTTTAATAGTTTATAAGTAGAGAACGAAAATAGGTATCGACATGCGGACTTCAATGATTTCACCGTCGCAACATTGTTTTATGGAACAACGATCGACATCCACTAATTTGTATGTGGTAACGCAATTTATTTCAGAAGCATTGGATTCCCATAGTCCAGGTCAACTTCTACAATGATTTTCGAAGGCCTTTGATCGAATTGACTATAGAATTTTAGTTAATAAATTGAGTCTGTGAGCCATCATCATCTGCTTCAATTTTTCAAAGCTTATCTCATTAATATAATTCAGTACGTTGCATATAATGGGCACACGTCTAAATCTTTTATAGCATCTGCAGTACATCTGGTGTTCCACAAGGATCAAATCTTGGCCCACTGCTCTTTTTACTCTTTCTTCATTAATGATATTACTCTACGTTGTCAATCTCCATTATTTGCCGATGACCTTAAAATTTTTGCTAATATAGATACCGTTGGAGTCTTTTGAAGTCAAACATCTTTTTAAAAAAATACAAATAATAAAAGTAATTGTATGATTTGGACTGAAGAAAATCCAATCAGTATAATCTAAGAAGTTTAATGAAGACAGGATACGCATAACTCTTTTAGTTCTCTAGTTCAGGCATTGCAATGTGTTATTTTTAGACAGATTTTGACATGGTTTCGTAAAAATACTATTATATATCTTAAAAATATTGTCTGATTAGCAACAATGTATACGTTTTCTTAAAAGAAGATAATCAGTTGTTTCTTTTAAGGAAGCTCATAATTTTGTATTGAAATAGAGCATTTTTTTTCGTTAATTTCTGACAATTTTTAAGAAATTGGCAACAATGGCAGCAAAAACTAAGGAAAAATAAGAAGTTTAGTGAAGACCGCATGTCGATAGCTCTTTTCGTTCCCAAGTTATAAAACATTAAAATATGATACTTTATATAGATCGACACTCTGTATAAACCTTCGCATCAAAATTATCTACTAGAAGTGGTTTCCTTAAGATATTTGTAACTGATCAGATGGTCTCTCACTTAAATAAATTTAAAATACTAATAGGTAATTTAACTACTAAAATTTTGAAAAATGTCCTGTATTTACTAACCACTGGGCAGGAAGTTACGTGTAACAATTAACAATGGACTTAAAGTTGAATAATGAAGATTATAATAAATCCATCTCTTACAGATCTTTTTGTCCTCCAAGTTTTTATTTCACTTTTATTATTTATAGAATTGCAACAAAATATAGAAATAAAAAGGAAGTATGTGCATGCAAAGATAGACATCTATCCAAAAGCGAATACAAATGCTCTTTCCAGATTTTTCAAAAAAGAATCCACCAAGCATTTTGACGGAAAAGTAAATTAGGAAGGTACTGCTCCTTTTTTATACACAACTTTCTTGCCCTTAACTTTTTAGCGCTTTTGAACTAGAAAATGGTATATTTGTGATATTTTATATAATTTCTTCCATTTATTGGGTATTGTTCCTTGTTCCACACTTCACACATATAATATAGACTTTTCCGAATCGCCAACATACAAGTGTTGTGGTCTGTGTATCGGGGCGGTAGTTCAAAGTTTAGTGTGTCGATCGCTTCACTCAGGGATCGTGGGTCCGAATTCCCATTCCGCCGTATCTTTGATTTGAATTGTCTACTCGTATATGAATATCTGTTTAGGAGGTTCAGTTCACAAGAATGTCAGCTTAGTGTTAATGTGAGAGATTAACATTAGTTGATGTCTAACTACCTCCACTAATGAGGTTTTCCAGGTTTCCCTCATTCCAGATTGAATATGGTTGTGGCTTACCAATGTAAGTCGTTCCTGAGGCGCAAATGCGGCCTACTGAAACATAATATGCCGCCCCCTCTCTCACACAAGTTTTAGACTTCCGGCTAATCCTTGTGATTAGAAGTAGGAGTAGGGATATTATAATTATATGTTTAATTACAAATTGTCTGTTTTTCAGTATTCAGTTTACAGAGAAATTTTTCTGGTTAGATCAACTAATTTTCCAAAAGACAACCGTTGAAGGTTCTTTTTGGCGCAAGAGTTTATTTTCTAATAATTTAATAATTTCAGAAGATTTGCAAAATTTATTTTGAGAAATTTTAATGCAGAACGACGGTCTTGTGCTTTGAGAATAGCAATATCAGGATATCTGAAAGAGAAAAACAATTTATAAACATTTCAGAGTGATATCTTATATCTAAAAAATTATTTTTTCCACTACATTACTATCCTGTACTTTGGTAACGAAATTATTCCGTATCCCTATTTATAGGAGTGTTTTGTTATTTTTACCTGGGAAATGATCAAATGAAATATAATTTTTTAAACATCTTGAACTTTAAACTACCTGTATTTTTACATTAATGTTTCTATGTAATCTTCTTTTATGAATCGTTCTCAAACGTCAGTGGGTAAATCCCTCGGGAAACGTCTATGATCGCGCCATATGTGTCATATGGCGCCCGAGGCGGGGTTGTCGATCGGCAAGAAAACAGAAACCTCCTGCAAGTAAGCTAAATAATCTGACTCACCTTCACTCCGTTCATATGTTTCTGGTTGTTATTTTAATGGAGATTGTTAAGTCCTTATACGGAGGATGCCAGGTTAGCAGGCCAGGGTTGATGCAATCGTTTTAATTTTATTGTGTTTGAGACGGTAAATGCCGTAACAGTTTATGACAGGCGTAAATAAGGACCTGTTATCTCCAGTGTTATTTTTCTCTAAAATCCAGCCACGCGCTTTTATAGCGACAGTGTGTTAATTTAGATTTTTTTTATTTTAATTTAAAAGCGACATATAGTTACCAATATTTACAAATTATGGAAATTATACCATGAGAATCCAATAAAGAAACGAATGTTCCACAAACCATAACTATTCTCGTCCATGTGTGTGCTAACAGCAAACGTCTTCATTAATTTTATATGAAGAATGTATCTATGTGTCATTGTGACAAACCCTTCCTTTATTTCATTGACAAATTATTGTTTTCAATTGAATACGGCCAATTTATGTCTGTTTTTTGTGTTTTCAAATATATCTATCGTATTTCCTTTGTTCTGTATTAAGGAGGAAGCACATTCTCGTGTAATAGAAGGGAATGCTTAGAAATTGAAACGAAAGCTACTAGAATCCGCAGGATTCATTTCCACTGAAGGATTTAATAATACGCGTAACTGAGTGAAAACTGAATCTCCTCACTGAGTAATTTTAGTCATATTATGAATTGGTGCGACATCCTACACATTTCCAAACAATATTTTTTGGTGTTATGTATGGCACAAAAATTAATATGATTCGTCTTTTTTCTTTCAAAATACACTGATGTGATCAGCAACTTTTCGCTAGTTGTCTTTGTCATTCGTAAGGATAAACGAAACTAAATATAAGTATAGATCAGCTGGAATGACCAAACAAAACAAATTATACCATATTGGTAATGATGAATGGAGTCATGGAAGCTTGAAAAACATCCCTCAGTGAATCGGAATCTGTTCCAATCGAGGTTCTAATTCATTCCGTTCCATTCATTTTGGATCCAAGGTATGATTATTTATACTTATTGAAAAACATGTTTGATTGAATATATTTCCATTTCCATTCCATTCCGCGATAATATTCTCCCTGTAGGGAGGGCGTTAGTTTACTTGAAGCACTTTGCGTCAATAATATATAGATTTCAAATTCATCATATCAACTTTCAACATAAATTGTTTATTGGAAACGTAATGATTCATAAAATTCAAGGACCGAAATTTTTCTAGATATAAGAATAAATATTAATTTATTACTTATTATATTATAAGTAACCAATAGACTCGTTAGGTTAGGCAGGTCACCAGTCATCCATCACATCACATTGAAAACAATAATTATTAACTGTACAGTCCTACGCCATCAAGAGCTGGCTCAGCTCAAGAATTTAAATTGAATAAAATGTTATTTATTGTTCCTGTTCGTCATTCTCCAGATTGTTTCCTCCAGATGTTAAAATGTAATAAATAAGGATGAATATAATGAATTAAAAATCGGGCGCGTGTTTTGTGGTACTGTTACAGAAAAAAAATTAGAATAGAATTTTTAATTATTTATTATTCGTTCAGCAAATATTATAATGTAGAGGTTTTAATATTTTTTGCCCAGTCAAGGATCATTCAGGTGCAAGAAAGGTGAAAAAACGTGGAAATTCTTTAAACAAAAGAAAAAATCATTACTGTGTGTTAAGAATAAATAGATTTTTTGCCACCTACTTTTACTTTCACTTTACTTTATACTTTTTAGTTTTCACAGGATCACTAAAGAAGTTTTTCATTCATCACATGTGATTCTTCAGTACGTGAAGCATATGAACTTCTGCAGTTAGATCTGATTAAATCCAATCGCAATCCAATTGCGTTTATATCACAATCTGAAGCAGCTTGAGTCAAGCCAATCCTGCAATATTTTAGGAATGACTTGAACGTTCTAAGCCGCTTGGAATCTCAGTTGCAAACATTTAAGTCATCATTTTCAATCCTTCTTTTTAAGCTGTGTGGCTTCAAGCCGGCTTCAAATTGATGAAATAAACATAGACATTGTCTTTTTATAGTCGAGTTAATGAAACAGTTTTCTATTGCAATTTAAATACATCTTCAGCCATTTCTTCAACACAACTACTGCCATCCAATTTTATGAATAACATTTTCCAACAGTTATTTTCCAGTTATTGAATACTTGACAACGATGCGTTTACAGCAAGACTATTACATTTTTTGTTCTCATTCTGGTGCCGAACGTTCTTTAGCCGAGCGGACTTACATAGTATTTATAGTAACCGTATACCACGGTTACTATAAATTAAGATGAATATTGATATGCATCCTGTAAAGAAATCATACTTTACAAAACCAGAAATACTGTTTAACGTAAAGTAGTGTTACGAAACATGCGTCAACTTGGTATCTACTGGTGGGTACAGAAGAAAAAACTAGAAAACAATCCGATATATTCGGTATAATAAACTGCTGTTTCATATGTGAAAGGGTGTTTGCCACTATTAAACGAAACACCCTGAACATCCCAAAATAATTTTAAAAAGTTGTCCTTGTTAATATCCTGAACACTTCTGATTAATATATTTTTTTTTATTCATCATAACAGAACAATTAGGCCACCCTTTATGTGTAAATAGGTATATATTTTAGAATTTTTAAGCTAGAACCATTTCATCTTGCATAAGTCATCGAATACGTCACTTTTCGACACAACAGGTGTCAGTCTGAACAGAAGGTGTAATAAATAATAAAATAAATTCTGGAAATGTCAATGACGTCCTTTTATAGAATTAACTTCTTGCAGTTTAATCTGGTATATTAAGTAAGAATTGTGACAAATTAACCAACTGGGATTTGAGAAAGGCCGATGCGTTGTGCAATTTATGCTTTTTTGCCCTACATGGATGACGATTAATTATTTCGTTTGGTTCGTATGATGAATCCGTCCTTATTTGGATGGCAATGCAGTACATTTTAAAATTAATTATAATTTTAATTAACCAACAAAATAATTAAAAAACTTGTTATTAAAAATTCCTGCGATATTTAAATGAATATGCATAATTTCATATTTGCCCTCCTTTCGGCTCTTTTTCTGAAAATGAAATTAAGGTATTAGAATGCCGTTTCAAAAGAATGTCTTGTTTTGTCTTACGTCCGTCCGGTTACACCGGACAGTGATTTTTAGCCACTTCGTTATTCTCGAAAATTTGTTCGTGAATATAATGATATATACATAAATTAGGAAAGCCAAGGCTTTTATTAAAATAGATATTCATAAAATAAATTTAACTTTCAGCTTTTTACAGATTGATACTATTTAAAAAGATAAAAAATGGTTTTACTGGCATGTCCATATGTTTTTAGAAATGTGAGAATTTAGGTCCAAAAATGCAGATTTATATACAGAGCATGAAATACCTTTTGATAATGAAATAACTAATGTCTCGTGCATACTACAAGTGCGCCAGATTAAAAAACTAGGAATATAGTCTTTCCAAATTATCCAACTCATCCTGGATGAGGAAAGAACATGAATAATAAGAAGAGGGCATCCTAGTAACCCCATTTCAGTGAGTACCCCAAAAACCACTGTTTAATATGCAATAAAATAAATATTTTATAAATTAACTAAATTTCATCAGTGGCTTTTTAGTTTTTTTTTAGTAATTTATTTTATTGCATATTATACAGTGGTTTTTTTTTTGGCAAATTTTAGAAGTTTGCCCTGATATATACTACACTTTGAATATTTAATTTGAGTACTTCTGGTTTCCTGTTTTTTATTATTTTAGTAGTGGTGTAATCCCAAAAAAGACGTCCGATCTTCCAAGATGGAAAGAATCTCAATTGTTAAACATCCAAAATACGTCAAATACCTTGATTGAAAAACCTGTATTATGACAGTCACAGTTTCATAATAAACAAACATGAATTTAGACAATAATCCCTAGCCCATCTAATTAAACTCGGTACTTCTAATAAATATAATACTGATTCATCACTTTTACAGTTGACTTTTGGGAATATCTATTACCGTTATCAAAAAACTTTCAAGGTGAATAACTTGACAACAACTTTTCAATGACAACTTGGCAACTTTTCAATGAAAATATAAAATTTGACAGAAAAATACTCAAAATAAATACGGAGTATACTCTAAATAAGGAAAAATGTCTTGACTGAAGTAACTAAAATCGCAAAATATAGCTCCTGCCGTAAAATAGTAAAAGAATGATCGGATTACATTTTTTCAATATCAAACGTCTCGTATTTTAGTTAATTACATAAAGTATTTGATCAGCAGTTAACAAACATTCCTTGTTTAAGTGTACTGAGAAACGGTTATCAGTAAAATTCCAAAGAATGGAAAGGTATGCATGTGGTTACTTATCTTAGCTGGATAAAGTTAATTTTAAAATGGTCAGTGACTAACAATTAAAAAATTATTAAGATTTTAAGTTTCCTCACCGTCAAGATAACACCTTGTTTCTTTCTTTGTTATTCAAGTTTGATTCATGCGAAGGCATTCGTTGACAGTATCAGTATTTTTCTGATTACAGTGGTATGCAAATTTCTATTTCTAGATATTTGTCAAGTTGTTTTATTTTGTTTATAAATTCTGAATAATAATGAATAATACTTATACCTAATATGATCCAAGTTTCCTGCTATTAATAACAAAAGAGATTATTGAGAAATATTCTAAATACAATTTTTAACATTTTAGTTAGAGCACTTTAGAAGAAATAAATACAGGGTGTTAGTTAAACATGCGGCAAAAATTCAAGAGGTTATTCCTTGGACTATTTTAAGGATATTTTATCCTTTGATGATTTTTGAAAAAGCGCTTTGTTGCGAAGATATAGGGCGAAAAAATTTTTGTCATTGCGTCAATGGCTTTTGCACACATTGGTTGAAATCCCTCAACTACTTACGCTGATTCTTTTTACCGATGAAGCCAGTTTCTCGCGAAATGCAATAAGGAATTTCCACAATAACCATGTGTGGGCTGACGAAAATCCACATGAGATTTGTGAAGATCGGTTTCAACATCAGTTCTGGTTGAACGTTTGGGTTGGAATTGTGGGTGACTGGCTAATTGGACCGGTATTTCTACCAGGAAGACTTACCGGCGAAGTATACCGTAACGTTTTCGAACAAACGCTACCTCAGTTTTTGGAGGATGTACCATTGGCTACAAGACAGGCAATGTGGTTTATGCATGATGGTGCACCACCTCATTGTAGTGTAGTTGCTCGAGAGTTTTTAACAGCAACATACGGAGATCGCTGGATTGGTCTAGGTGGACCTCACGTATAGCCTGCTCGATCCCCGGACTTAAACCCCCTGGATTATTTCCTATGGGGCCATCTAAAGTCATTAGTTTATACTAAGCCAGTGGAAGATTTGGAAGATTTAAGAGATCGGATAATTGCTGAGTGTAACTCAATAAAAAACGACCCTAGTGTTTTTGAAAGAGTTCGGGAGTCTATGAGGAGAAGATTGGATGGTTGCATCCAAGCTGGAGGTAGCAATTTTGAACAATTCTTGTAGGTTCAGAAATGTTACATGTAATTTTTAGTAATAAATTGTTATTTGTTGAAAATTTTTTTCGCCCTATATCTTCGCAACAAAGCGCTTTTTCAAAAATCGTCAAAGGATAAAATATCCTTAGAATAGTCCAAGGAATAACCTCTTGAATTTTTGCCGCATGTTTAACTGACACCCTGTATATATGACATAACATAAAATTGTCCACTCTGCTCTGACCGTATTTTTACGTTAATTCACTTTATAATTTCCACAAGGCGCAAAAAAATAAAATAATTTTTTTAATATTGAAAATGATTTAATGACCAAAATGAGTGGTGAGTACTTTAACCTGATAAAAAATGGATAAGAGCTGGGTCCTAACTAAATATACTTACCTGATGTTGCCTAGCACTTTTATTTAAATACTGAAACTGTCACATCAATTTTTCTCTATTATAGTCTCTTTCAATAAAGTAACGCCGTGTTTGAAACTATCTTCGCGATACCGGCAGTTGATGTCAATTTGTTATTTGAAATGGAGTACCCTGTATATTTCTACATAATTAGATGGAGCATTATATCACGTATGCACTGATTTAAGAGCTGATGAGTTGAAATCCCAGAAATGTATTATAAAATAAATCTAAAATTGTGTGATATCAATATTTTACAATTTAGGAATTTTTGGGACAAGAACTAGAACAAGAATTATCTATTTTGATATACATACAAAAAGATTCGAGATGAGAGATATTTCTTAGAATTCATAACAAATAGGAATTGCCCCACTAATACAGGTTGTATATTTTAATAACCGCAGTAAGCTGTAATTTCCTGGAGTACAATATACATAGATGAATCACAAAAATAAATAATCTTTCAAACTAGGATCCACATCGATCAGATAAGAGACGTATTTTTAAAACGTAAATTCCAAACAACAAATACAAGATAAAGATTATCCGATGTAGATATATATTAGTAGGTAATAATTGTAATAAGAAAATTTTCTTTCTAATACGATACATCCTATTATCAAATGGAAATCTACATATTGTCAGAGACTTATAGAATCTTGTATAAGTCTCTGATATTATGTAGGTACTTCTACTTATTAATAGTATCGAATGGAAGGACAAGTTGATACCACTATAAATAAATAAAATAAGATGATGGAATAATATATATGGTCATAGGAGTCAAGAGAAATATTAGTTTATGATTATTACGTGTTATATTTTCAGACACGATGAACCCAAGTGACACAGAAAAAACAATTAAATAAATTGACTCATTTAATGTTCTCAGTGCTGTTATAAATGATACCTTCCACATTTAGAGCTTGTATATCCACCTCTACGTAAGTTACTGTTTTAGCTATCTAGAAGTTTAGAATGTGAACCGTTCTAACCTAACGTCTATCTTCTTTTAGAAGATTCTACTAGATCTACCGGCCTTTAGAATTTTAAATAGTTAATTACAACAAATACACCTAAATTACGAAAAAGCTTATGTGAGATACAGTTTTATATAAGATTATAACATATTTGTTAGGGCATAATCGATGTGTTAATGACTGTCAAAAAACAGTAATTGGACTTTTGATACTAACATACCGAAAGTTGTGTCAGTATGAATAAAAATTAGAATACGAGCCTATAGTTGGGCCCATAGACATGTCTATGGTTGACCCATTAGATCTTTCCACACACGTGATCATGCATATTGCATGATCATGCATGATCATGCAATATGATCATCCATGCATTTGTATGAATTAAAATTAAAAACCTAATGTGGCTAATGTCAGCGGATAACACATGAACCTTATCATCTGTTCTTTTCTAACTGCTGATGTTACTCTCAGTTAATCATGTACTTTGTCGTTAATAATGCCACACATTAGTTACGTGTGTGAAAAGACCCAAGTCCAGGAGGAGAGCGACTGGCGATAGGTCGATAGGACGATAAAAATGACGTTCACTTTTATAGGTTTGTTCTAACAAGAAAACTCTGATCAATCCCCAATTGATTGTAACCACAATATCTGCGCATGCGTTAATATAGACAAATTTGCAACTAATCAGAAGTTTGTGATGGAACAACTGTATACTGACAACTGAACAACTGACAAATCTGACAAAGAGTAAAGAGTGGCAGTCTGTGACCTGGATTTATTGTGACTTAACCTCATTTTTTTACACAAAACGAAAACATTGGACGTTTTTTATCGTTTTGCCATTTGTGGAGTGTTTCATAGATAAGAAAAGAGTAGATAATGTCTGTAACTTATTTGTGGTGCATTTTCATGATTCATAGTTTGTTTCTTTTGGGATTACACCACCTGTAAAATAACAAAAAGCAAAAAACCATAATAAAAGAGTGTTTTATGATTTGTAGTTGTTTAGAAAACTTCACATAGGCTTCTAACATAAAAATACTTCAGTACCTAATCACAATCAGCATGAATAATAATAATGCAGGTAAGACTTTACTAGTAGAGATGAATGCCATTTCATTTAATTTACTGCGCATGATTCTGATTCAGAATTCCTAAAAAATCCGCAAGCTTTTCTGATTGTCCACAAACCAATCATAAGCCATGATAGAACAGTGTACTGTCAATCAGGAACCAATCACCGATTTCCTTTTGGCTTTGATGGAACGGAAAAATTGCAATGCGCATGCTCCCGACAGTCACCGACGATTTGGGATTCTTGTTAGAACAAACCTATAGGTTTGTTCCTGCAGGAGTCCAAAACTGTCAGTAACTGTCAGAAGCATGCGCATTACAAATCTGAGCGTTCAAACAAGTGTCGAACGACAGTTCAGGATTTCTTGTCCTCTGTTCCAGCGTGAGTCAGGGCAGTTTGCTGATAGTTTGAAAAGTTCACTGATTCTTCGGAAACTCATAGTCCGGTGCATGCGCAATGCGCATTAGCCAAAACTATTTACCAACTTTAACCTCAATTATATTACGCTGCCTATTATTAATTTTATAACTCAACAAACAATAACTATTTGTTCAGAAATGAATGATATTCCTCCATAATTTATAGGTTAAAAAATTATTAGGTTATTGTTTATTGTCTTCTTCTTCTTCTGCTATTAAGTTCTCTAAAAATCCGGTGTTCCAGCAAAAATCAGAAACTAATCTAAGATCAGACATGCGCATTAAATAACAATCCCTGACTGTCAGGGATTTATCAGAGATTCTATGCAGGAACAAACCTTATATAAACCCGAATTTATTTTGATGGGAACTAGATACCTATTGGCGTTTCTGAAAATTAATGCGCCCTCTGCATGAAAGCATTTGACCCTATTAAAAAGACACTTTTTGGATGCTCATTGCTGATAAACAACTCGCATTTGGTTGATTTGGCGGATGTGACTGTTTTTACCACTCTTTCTATTGTTTATTTCATCCTAACACATAAAGTCGCTATATTTATTTACAAATAAACACACGAACTCTCTCCAACTTATATAGCAGTTGTATTTCTAGTTGACAATTTCAATCGCCAGTACTTTGGGCAGTCTAAATTTCTTGTGTAAAGTATAAACGGTCTAATTCGAAATAAAGCGATGTCTATCTCTCGACATCTTACACCCACGACCCACATCAGCACCTGTCATGTGTCACCTGCCAGTCCTACCACCTATCACCTGCTACTTGGAGGTATCAGCTGGGCATACCTCATGTTACGACGACGCGACGGGTTGTTATTGTATCTGGGTTTGTAGTCCCAATTGAAATATGAAAATTTGTTTACGGGGGTTGATGGAAACTATTTTGGACAACTACTTTTCAACTTTTGCGATTCTGCCTGAAATAGTATTTGAAATACTTAAAACACCCTATATATATATTTTTTTTTTTTTTCAGTCTTGAAAAGAATATAAAATTTTTAATCGAGAACATATCTAAACGAATTCTGTTCTGAGATACTTGTTTTTGTAAAAATGTTTCTCTACAAGAAGCAACAAGTCTTTTAACTTTCTTCATATAGCCCAGATCTTCATTTGCATTTTGACAGATAGCAAGAAAATAAAACGTGACACTTTACGTGAAAGATTTACTCCGATTATCAAGAATATCCCATAAATGTTGTCTAATGATCCTTAAGGTTATTTTTTTTTTATTTTTCTATTTCAAATTTTTTGTTAGACTTACACTTACACATAAATAAAGAATATTATATATGAAGAAAATTTTAATTTATACTAAACTTTTTACTTACATCTGCAAACCCTTGCATCTGTCAAAATTTTTGTAAAATATACGGTATATTAGATACTTTTTTGAGACTAAGTTTTCTGCTATTTCTTAAAACGCAAAATATACAGTGTGTTCTATGTAAAGTAACGATGTTGTAGCTACTTCCAGAAGTTCAAGAATTTTACATTTCAACAAATAAATAATTTTGGTAGACATCGGGTAGAAATTATCAAATTTCAGTTGTTTAGCTATCGTGCTTTCTTCATTATTTTCAATACTTAGTAGACATTGTTTCATATACTCCGTAAATTGCCGAATACTTTTTATACTCCTATCACTTTTAGCTCTACATTATAGTTCTAGATTATCTTTCATCGCTCGTTAGAATTAAAAATAATTACTTGCAAAGTCGTAATTAATACCTTGCATCAGTTTATCATAATGAATATCACTTTGATGTGTTGAGATTATAAACAGTTGATAATACGGTAATTGCAGTTTCGCTTTCGAAATCTCTTCCGTGTACTATTGCAATAGCACTGCGTTAATAATAATTATACGTGTGTCAATAGTACAGTATTAAAAATATATCATCTGTTAATAGTTAAATTATAATTTTTTCCTCGAACACTAATTATTCTTAGCAGTGCATTGAAGATTTGTAAGATAAATACGGCGATATAAAGTACTAGTTTCTACTGGTAGTACTAGGTTCTACTAAAATAATGAGATAAAGTACTGGGTTGATACTACTCTGTACCATCGATAAAGGTATTAATTCTAAGTTGGTCAATGTTTGTACTAACACAATTTATATATTGTATACGTGGGTTCAGATATACAGGGCGCCCTATTTCTTGACCCGTTGCATGGGTAACTTTTTTATTAGTAGAGATACAAAAACGCTTAAATGAGCAAATTAGTGCAGTTTCGTATTAGTAATTCTACGGTAAGGCGAAAAATTATATACGGGGGAAGGTTGAAAAGTTATTGACAAAAAACGAAAAATCCAACTTTTCTATTATCCCTCGTAGCTCGTTCATTTGAAGAGTTAGAGAAAAATGCTTCACATGTTTTTTGCAGTATTTTTCATGTAAAATGACATGCACTTGCTACTTTTTATATATCTCTTAAAATGGTTGAGAATCACAGTAAAATATATTTTTTCTTTTTTTTCTTTCAGATGATATAACATAGTCCATATTTTATCCTTACAAAAGTAATAATAATCGTTGTTTTTAAAGAAAGTTTATTGTCACATCAAGAATGCTATGGATTATGGAACAAAAGAATGTTTTGAGAACAGAAATTATTAATTAATTAATTATATTGAAGTAAATGTTCGAAATGACCACCATCCTGTTGGATACATAGTAAGCAACGTTTCTGGATACTTCTTAAAACATTATTTATTGTATGTCCATGTATGCTTCTAATTGCATCTTGAATCCTGACTTTTAGATCCTCTATATCTAGAGGAGCTGTCACATAAACTTTATCTTTCAATAACCCCCAAAGAAAGAAATCTAAGGGGGTCAAATCAGGTGTTCGCGCTGGCCAGTCGATATCCATTCTATTTCCTATAACATTATCAAACTGTTCATGTAAATATTATTTTACCTCGCGGGAATTATGCGCAGATGCTCCATCGTGTTGGAAGTATTTAAGATTTCTAAAAATATGAAGTGGTAATTCATTTAAATATTCTTCTGTTAGAGTATTCCTTAGAAAATGAAGGTAATTATTCGCATTCAAATTATCTTCGTAAAAATATGGGCCAATAATTTTGCCACAAAAAATTCCACACCACACATTTATCCCAAATTGATGTTGATTTCTTCTTTCAGAAACAAGATGTGGATTTTCTCGGCACCACATTATGTTATTATGGCGGTTAAAAATACCATTGTTAGTAAATCTACTTTCATCACTGAATAAAATCTTTTTCCAGAAGTCTAGATCCTCTTCGCATTTTGAAATGTACCATCGACAAAATGTCATCCTTCTTTGATTATCAGCTGGATATAAAGTATTGCATATGGAATAATGATAAGGCTTTAAATTGTTACCTTTTAAAATAGCTCTTACAGTTTCCTTGGAAGTGTTGCAGTGATGTGCAATTTCTGCAGTTGAAGAATCAGGTTTAAAATTTACATAAGCCAAAACATTTATTTCAGTGTCTTCATTGAAGTTTCTTTCATCCTTAGGCTTTGAAAAAGAACCGTATAATCGTATATTATTTTCCAGCTGTCTAAATATTCTATGATGGGGTTGTCTTCGTTCCATGAAAGTTTCAAAATAAAGATTCGCTGCAGCTTGTGCATCTCGATTTTGGTTATAATAACAAAATAGCATATCATTTTTCTCTTCGTTGGTGTACATATTTGCAACACTATTATTTTGTATGCAGTATTAATAATAAACAATAAACTACTTAACAAAAACTAAAAATGTCACTTATGATCTGTCAATAATTAAATGCCAACTAGACGTTTTTAAAAATATCAGGAATCTTATTTTTTGTTTTATTTCCATAGCATAACTTTCTTTAAAAACAACGATTATTATTACTTTTGTAAGGATAAAATATGGACTATGTTATATCATCTGAAAGAGAAAAAAGGGGACTTTCGGTTAATGTCACAGCCACCTATCCATTACATTTAAAAAAAATATATTTTACTGTGATTCTCAACCATTTTAAGAGATATATAAAAAGTAGCAAGTGCATGTCATTTTACATGAAAAATACTGCAAAAAACATGTGAAGCATTTTTCTCTAACTCTTCAAATGAACGAGATACGAGGGATAATAGAAAAGTTGGATTTTTCGTTTTTTGTCAATAACTTTTCAACCTTCCCCCGTATATAATTTTTCGCCTTACCGTAGAATTACTAATACGAAACTGCACTAATTTGCTCATTTAAGCGTTTTGTATCTCTACTAATAAAAAAGTTACCCATGCAACGGGTCAAGAAATAGGGCGCCCTGTATAGCATAGAACGACTTAAGATCCTAGTTGTGGATTCACACAAAGTGGTAGACATTTTTGCTACTAATAAAATTTAAAGAAATCTTACGCCGATTTAAAACCACCACGGGTTGTTGTTGTTGGAAGGCGGCGCGGCTACCCGCAACACTCAGGCCTTTCGACCCATTGTACCTGCCGCTAGTCGAGAGCTATTTGCACATAGGCCACCATGCGCAAGGTCCAGTTCCACCAGTTCTAGTGGAAGCTCTGTAATGTCTTGGGGCAAGAGAAATGCTGCACCCAGATGTTTGTGTCTCTTGAACATGAGGCAGGCACAGCGACAGAGGATGTGAATGCAATCCTCGTCATCGTATGCGCCAAACCTGCACCTTCTAGTGTCACTAAGGCCAATAGTATTAAGGTGCAGGTTGAGATGTTCGTGACCTGTTAACAATCTTGTGACAATCCTTATGTTGTTACGACTTAGCGCAAATATTGATCAAGTTGCGTTCGACTAAGGCCCTTCAATTAAGAGCCTGGCTTGCCCCAGTCCGGTCCCATTCGACCATTCTTCCTGTCATCTTTTCCTGATCCAGTTTTCAATAGACCTTGTTACATAACTAGGCGGAAGCCCGAGTATTAGTTCGGGCCCTGTAAACTGTAGACTTAAGCGTCTTTTAGCCAATGGCCTCCTCATTTCTAGTTATGTTGTGATGACCCGGTACCCAGATCAATTTTACTTCGTTTGTTCTGTCCCAATTGGGCCATACCATTAATACACTCTAGGACCGCCCTGGAGGTGATCCTGTAGGAGATCAAGGCATGTAAAGCCCCCTGAGTGTCAGTGCATATATGGATATGCTGATTAGAATATCTCCTTTTGAGATTTTCCTGAACACATGCAGAGATAACTGGCGGGGGGGTTGGGGTTAATAATAATAATAACAAAAATGAGGTGGAGAATGATATTGATGTCTAACCGCTATTTTTGACATATTTACTGATTTTATCAGCCAGATATTATTACATTCCTTCTTATCTTTCCCAAATTAGGAATTAATTTATCCTTCTAAGGCCCGATTTAACAATAGCTAGTTACCGTTACTTAACCGATAGTTACCTAAAGTTTAGAATATACATAGTTGTAGATAAAATATTAAACAAATTCACGATCTCAACTTAGTCAGTAAACTGATGGTTAAAATACATTATGAAACTGGCTGTAAAGCAAATACTGGTAAGCAAAGCACCAATTTACAATGTGTCTGTTCCATCTAATCGACCAAAATTGTTTTCTTCAAGTTATTTTATAAACATTTTTGCATCCCTCAAATAGGTTCATGAAATCGTTGACTGAATGAACAAACTTAAAGCGTATTTAATTATCCAATCAATCAATCGTGAAATCTATCAGTTCGATTTCTTCCAAACAAAAATATCAATCTGGAAATTAATTACAAGCTTACCTAGTACACGGGACATACTCGTTCAACCTCTGAACTATCACAGAAACAGGACGTGATATCTGATGACGCAGGACATCAATAGTTTATTTTTCCTTGCGGTTCTTTAAATTTTTCTTACAAATTTTATTGTTATTAAACAAAAATAATCAATTAATTTGAAGAAATATAAAAAAATACAATTATAAAATATCTTCCCATAAGGTGCGAACTTTTTGGAGACACCTATACTGTGTCTGGACAGGCTGTGGAGTGCTGTAAATAAAGGAATCTTTATTCATCTGGAGTCTGGAAGTCAAAATCCTTGAACAGGTTGATTTTATTTGAAATTACATATATTCACCTTTATTTATTCTAGTTACCATAATGTCATTAATATTATCTTTAAATGAGACACCCTGGTATAGCTGAAAAATATGTTCTTTTTAGATGAAGGCAGAGACATTTCGTCTGTGTGTAATTCATCCATTACGCATAATGATTTATAATTATCGTTTTTGTAATTTTAAACAGATTTCTTTTATTAGGTATTACTAACAAACTTTTCTATATTCGTGAGATCTGGAGGGAGGTTTATTTAAATAAACCTCCCTCGGAAAAGGGACGTAAAAATATACATGGCGAAAAATGTTTTAATGAATTTAAAATAAAATTATGTATTTTAATATATATATTTTTTAAATTTCATTAATAATAATTTCATTCCTTAATTATTAATGAACTTCGTTCGTTAATAATTAAGATCAAATTTTACTATTTTACCGTTGAGTGAAATACACTAAGACTAAACCATAAATTGAAAGTCAGTTTTTCAGTGGGATCAATTAATTGGCGTGTGTAACTAACGTTTATGTAGAAACACAAAGTCTAATAGAAAGCAATGTTCTATAGGCACTGTTTTAAGTCGTAAGGATTGGCCACCATATGTATTTATTTTCATTGTATATTTTTGTAAGATTAATAAGTGAACTAATATGAGCAAAAATGAGAGTAGGTCACGGATGGCCGGATTCCAGCCGTTTGAGAGGAGACGGGAGCCAGAAACCGAGTATGGAGGAATTCCAATAAATATTATAATTTCTGCCGCGTTAATAATACCCCAATAATAACCTACAATCATCGCGCTACATAAATCAATTAAACATTCGCAGTCGTGGCGATATATATATTGCAAATTAATATCGTTCAATATTGTGACAAGATCTTGCACATTAATTTATTTATTCGAATTATTCCCGTGATAAATGCACGTCGTGTGCGTGGCTAATTTATGTCGGACTGGGCCTTATTAATTTCCATATTCGTGGGAGAATTATGTTAAAAAAGCGCGAGTCATGAACGGCCGTAGCGGGGAGCAGGGGGCAGTTGTCTCCCTCCCGAATGTATGGAATTCCAAAGAGATATCCTCTGTAGATCTATAATAATAATAATAATATCTTTACCCCTCATTCTAATCACAAGGATTAGCCCGAAAGTCTGAGACTTGTGTGGAAGAAGGGGCGGCATATTATTATTTCGCGGCCCGCATTTGCGCCTCAGGAACGACTTACGTTGGTAGGCCCTAACCACCATTCAGTGCTGGAATGAGGGAAACCTGGAAAACCTCATTAGTGAGGGGAAACGCCTATGTAACTATTTATTTGATGAATTATCTAGCTAGATAATTTTCCTTAAATTAGTATTTTAAAATATAAAATATATTAGAAAACAAAATCCTGCCTCAAAATGAATATCAAAGGTTGATTTTTAGTTTTGATAGTTTTGCCTGGCCAAGAAATAAAATTCTCAAGCTGAAAAAACAGATAATTATTATTAAATAATATAAAACACATTGGATATTTTGAAAATATATAAAAATTTCTGTATTTTCGTTATGAAAACGTAGTTGAAGCTGAACTTATTTTCAACTTGTCAAAAATCACAGCATATTTCATACTGATTCCTTTTGAGGATACAGTACCCCTAAAATAATAAGATCGGGAAATCAGAATTATTAAAAATTAATATGTATTCGAAACGTAAGCAAGACAAAATTTTAAAGTTTGTCTTTGATGTTTATCTTTCCAAGGCTTTTTTAAATCAGCAATAAATATATTATACTTACTGTCAAAGGGAGAGTAAACAGGTATTATTAGTTTTTTAAAGCACAAGTAAAATTCAGAAATTATTCCCATAAATACGTTTAGCTTTTTATACGTTGATACTGATAAAGATACTGCAATCCCAAATAATATTCTATGTACTATGCAGCTATATTAAACATCGTACAGCTGGATCAGAACACAGAACTCCTGGATTATCCATTATTCTTTAGTGCCCTTCGTAAAACAAATAAATTATTTTACACACACGATTATATAAGATTTTTTTTTAATGCTGATATTTTTTTTTACCGTTTACCCTCCTAGATAACTTTCTTCGACGCCCATGTGAAGAATTGAGGTTTCCAATGCGTATATGGCCTCCATAGTGGGTACCTAGGGCGCCTGCATAGTCTGTAATTAGCATAGACTTAATAAGAGGAGACCTCACGGTTCATTTATAAATAACCTTTTGTTTTGTATCAATCATTGGCAATGTGTATGACAAAGAATACCGAGAGAAAGAACGGCAAAATTCCGACTCCGTGCAACGTTGCAAAAGTTTTGGGAGAACTTGCTTCCGACGCCAAAGGCTTACTGTTTTTGGAAGGGTTGGGTATGATAATAAAACATCAAAAAAGGAATTTTAAGAAAATCAGTACTATACATTGCAACAGCAAAAGCTTGTGAGATTAGAAATTAAATTAGTATCGGAGTTTTAATGTAGGGAATATGAATTGAAACTTGAACACTTAAAATTCTGAATTAATTAAAGGTGGTACACCTACTACATTACAAAAACTTATGTATACAGTAGTGTAAAAAAGTATTTTTCAGTTTTTCAAAGATACCCAAACTCTGTATACAGGGTTCAATTACATTTAAAAGTGAAATATAATTTAAAATAAGAAAGATGTACATGGTGTTAGTTTTTAATTCAACTTTTTGTTTCAAGTTATTTGACTTACTGTTTTCAAAATAACTCTTTAAAAGCCTGATAATGGTGATTTTCGCTTAGATTAGTATAAAGGATACCTTTAAAAATTACCTTGGTTATGCAACTGATTTTAATTTTTGTGTGCAAACGTTGCATGTTGGCTTCACACTTACCAAACATTAGGTATAGGTTTTTTAATTTGTTATGCAGCAAAGTGCTGAATGATGCCTTAGCTTCTTGCTTGGATTCTTGTTTTGATCGTATTTAAGCATATGTGTAGGTAACTCCAAAAACTAACACATCAGCCATATTTTAAAAAATAACAAAAGCAATTCCATAATATAATATAGTATATATATACTATATTCCGTAAAATGATAAGGAAGCCAGCCAGCACGCCCCTGAAAATCCGTAAATATGGCGTGACAAATATAGCGACCGAATAACCAAACAAAACTTGGCAAAATTTACCTGTGGAAAGACAGTTTTGAATATAAAGAATTCATTTTTCCATACACTTGACACTGACGCACCATTTTCTGAAGAATAGTAATAAAATCCTTATGAAAAACACCGAAAAATTCACAAAAGCAAAATTCCGACTGCCAGCAACACCGCACAAAAGAAATACTATAAAATACTACGATTCTCGTGCTTGTTAGCGGCATCAATGGACATGCGGATTGGAGTAGGGAGAAATGATGCCTGTTCATTCCATTTTTGCGTTATGAAGTTAGTTTTTATCTCAACGTTTTTAACAAAATATGATTTATCTACTTAACTAAGAAACGGAAAAATATTTTTATGTAATATTTTAACCTTAACCCATAATCATGGTAGTTTAAATGTGAAAATATAAATTACACAATTGACAGTTTGGCAACAGTTTTTCGTACAATCATAAAGTAGACCTTGCAGTTGACCAGATAAAGAATAAACAAGGGGAGCTCTGATAGCTTTAAAATGTAAACAATTACATCTCCCTTGTCTTATAAATCTATGGTAATTAGTTACAGGCCCGCTATGTTAACAAAGCTAATTAGAAAAATTGATAATTGTCTTCACAATATTGTTTGTAATTGAGACATTAACGTTTTCTTATAATATGAAAAGAAAAATCCAATACATAGTATTTTAAATAAGTGGTATTTATTAATTACACCAATAAGGTCAACACTCTATGTACGGATAAGCAGAGGAAACTTTCCTCTTTTGAAAATAGTTTTTAATGTTACCAGAAACAATTCCCCGAAAAAAAAATGTATTTGCAGCCATATTATGTTATTTTAATGGCAAGTTGCATGTATTTTAAATTTGTTATCTGCAACCGAACTTTTGAAAATTCACTACTAAAGAATGTCGTGAAATAATTGAAACAGTGGTTACGTTAAAAAATTACATTTATTGTACCGTCTTTTCATCCCCAACTAGGTAAAAAATATATATTTGATAAACTATTTTTATTTTTGGCGTATAACATGATAACCCATGATAATAGTACCTTTTTTAAATTGTATCATTATTTTGACAATAGTGCCCATACTAATAGACAAAAATAAATTTGAAATTGCTCGAAGTTTAGAAGCGCCGGGAGTATTCTAGAAAAGTTCTTGGAGACTCTAGGTCTATGTAAACAGACGGTTGTGAACTAAGGAGTAGAGTATAATGATAATGAAAAGACCACGGATGTGATAACAAAACAATAAAGAAGTAAAATGATAGTAGGGGATCAGTAATGATAGTTAATTAGTTATGACAATAGATAATTAGTAATTAGTGTGAATATATTTGATGTTTAAAAATAAAGTTTGTAAAAGTGTTACATTATCTTAAATTATTTGCTCCTTTAAAAAGAATAAAAATACTACTTCCCTAGTGTACATATTCCTTATACTTTATATGAAATACAAATGTTCTACATAAATACCTAGCGATTATATACCATGACCATGACGATAAATCATTTTCCGTTGTTTATATAAAATATCTATTTAATATATAAACAGATGGAAAGATGTTGAATCTGTCATGTTAAAATACAATTACATACAATATTTTGGTTAAATGAATAGTAAACAAAAATCAGTGAAGTAAAAAGTTAGTAAAATGTCAGATGTACTATACGGCAGTATGGTGAGTTTGGTGAGGGCATTATTTAACACATCTATGGATTCCTGGATGATGTAATTAATTATTTAATGTCTATATAACATAATCCTGACATCTACTGTAGCTAATTTTTAACGTTCATGCTTAATAGTAAAAATAAATAATTTAAGTTACATAATTACTAAAGAATCTTTATCAATTATGTGTACAGAGATTTTGCTATGTTATTTGCTACATTGGGCATGTGTAACTAATGTGATTCATGGAATAAAACATAGTTTCCCGTTTTATTGTATTGTCATTGTTTAAAAATTTTATATAGCGCCATTGGCGCCATGTAAATGTAAAATGTAATGTATAGTAGTACATAAAATGAGACCGACTTCCAACTGGAGTATTATTGCTCTCCACAACTTATTAATGACTTGGTACGGTTTAAATTAATATTAATTACTTTATTTATGAAGGCTTAATGTAAATATTAGGGATCATAACCGAAGATAGATATATCATGTTCATAAAAAACATATTTGATTGTCGAAATTTTAAAGTTAAACTGTAACTTGGGAAAGTCACTAAGTGTGTTCTATGTACCAACTGGTAGTATGTGCCATTCTATGCAATTTTCAAGACGAACCGCAAGTGAGGTCCTCAAAGCTTACAAATTCAGAAAAAAATTTGTTTTGCAGGTGTTATTCTTTTCCGCTGTATAAACCGATAACTTTTTAGTTTTTCCAAAAAAATATTGACTGGAAAAAAACCGGATCTATTCACATTATGCAAATAACACAAGGGGTCATCTGGTAAGGCAGGTAATGTTCCGTGCTTAATTACAAGAGATGCTAGAATCTCGAATTTCCAACAATTAATAATAATCAAGCAAGGCATATTATGAAACATCACACTAATAGTTAAAATTCCAGTTACCATTATATATGAATAATATAAATAGTATCACTTTTTACATTGTTTTGGAAATTCCTACTGTTCCATGTTGATATGCAAGCAATGATTAATCACAATAAACTTAATACTTATTTACGTTTTAGAGTATTCAAATCTAATATGGGTTAAAAGTTTAAGTAGTAATTGAAAACGTTGTGTTAAAATGTTGTATGAATAATAATTGATAATGTAATATTTTTCCTGAAGATTTTCTAAGTATTTATTAACTATTATTTCGACTTGAAATAAGTATGTTTAGGAATAATGATCATAAGTTATTTAACGTTTAATAACGTTTTATGATAGTGGGGGGGGGCTATGATTTTTTAAAAAGCTCGCATATTGTTTTTGGTCCAATGAACATGTTACTGAATGTTTTTATTCATTTCTTCAGGGCTAGCATTGCACTTGATATGTACCGCTAACTTGGAGACTGACAAATGTGACGTTTATTCTTAAACCAGAGCGCCCTTGTTACGTCCAGGCAAAGACGTATCGTCCAATAAGTTTAACCTCTTTTCTTTTAAAGACATTAGGACGACTAGTGGATAGGTGCATAAGGGACGAATTGTTGAGGGGTAACAACCCTCTACATCGAAACCAGTTTCCCTATCAACCTGGCTGGTCAGTATACAGCATTACACAACCTAATTTCTAGGGTAGAGAAAGCCCTGCCCGACAAGAATCTAGCACTTTCTGCATTCTCAGATGTCGAAAAGGCTTTTGACAATACACCTTTCGACTCAATAAATCGGGCACTTCGCAAAAGGGATGTAAATGGCACATTGTGCCAGTGGATAGATACCGTGCTGAGAAAAACCGAACGGTAAGAGCCTCGCTCTTTGGTGAGACGACACAGTGCAAAGTAAGCCTGGGCCGTCCCCAAGGAGCAGTACTGTAATCCCTTGTCTGGGGTTTAGTAGTAGACGGGGCATTGGACGCTCTTAACAAAGCGGGGTTTTATACACAAGGCTACGCCGATGACTTGGTCATCCTCGTGGTTGGAAAACATAATAACACGGTCTCGGAGCTAATGCAAAGACCGCTGAGGCTGATAAATGACTGGTGTAGTGAGGAAGCACTCTCTGTCAATCCGGACAAGAAGGTTGTGACCCCCTTCACCAGCAGAAGAATTCTGTACGGGTTTACAGAACCCATCTTAGGTGGGAGGACTATCCGGTTTTCGGGGGAGGTGAAATATCTAGGGGTAATATTGGATATGAAACTTACCTGGAACCCGCACCTAGAAAAAACTATCGACAAGGCGAGAGTACGGCCACAGTAACGGAAAAGCTGAATAAAATTCAGAGGTTGGCCTGTGTAGGTATAACTAGGGCCGTGCCTTCGACATGCACCAACAGCTGCGCTAGAAGTCCTGCTAAATCTACCACCACTTCACATGATGTTACCGAATCAGGAACAATAACGATTGGATAGGAAGTTCCCAAGGAAGGGCACACTCCAAGATAAGAAACACTTTGATGTCAGAGCCTATCCTAGAGATGATATCTGACATAATGATTGCAAGGTTTAACTTCCGTAAGCCATTCGAGGTTCAAATACAGGATCTCAGTCTCAGTGACTGGAAATTGAAGGCTCTGAATTCAAACAATATCAGTTCGAGGCTTGTTTGGGACTGTTTTGGAACTGGCAAATACCAATACGGTGAGACTGTGCTAGGTGCCAGGTCATAAAGGCATTAAAGGAAATTGAACGGGCAGATGAACTTGCTAGAAAGAGATCAGAAATGACTTTCATGGGACCGGAGCAAGCTTGCGAAGTCGCTTATAGTACTGCCAGAACGGCTCTGGGAAAATGGTTCGAACTAGAACATAGGAATTTGCTGGTTTTTAAAACCAGGACAGAATCATGCGAAGGCACTCATGGAAGGTCCTTTGCAAGAAAAGTACTGTAGAGATGCTGGGTATGAGTAAACCTCGGTTCAGGAGCATGACAGTGCTCATAACAGGGGACTGCCATCTCAAGAAGCATCTCTATAATTTAAGATTAGCAGAAAGCCCGGTATGCCGGGGCTGCGATGATGCAGACGAGACTGCGGTTTACAATCTAAGAGAATGTGAAGGCTACGCTCGTATGAGGCTAACGCTCCTGGGTTAACCATTTTTGGAACCTTGCCAGCTAAGAGAAATTTCAGCGAATGGACTTTAGGACTTTATGCAAAAAACAAAGTTGCTCACTGGATAGAATATCGGCGGGATGCAAAATAGGCCTAGATCGGGCCGCAGTGCGTTGGGACTCGTTTTATAAGAAGTGACCCGCAAGAAAAAAAGGAAGAAGAAGAACACGTTTAAGAATTTGTATACTATTTCATTATTATTTCATTTACGTTTCGATATTTTGTGTTTTTGTGTATTGTTAGTTTTGCAGAATCGTATACCTAACTATTTTTTCGACAATTAATCGATCAATAAATTGATCTTGCAATATTGGAATGTGTAATGCAAAAATTGTGATAAATGCTTTTCACTTTTTTATTTGTTACCAAATCGCAAGTTTTATCCAAAAGTGACTAATCTAAATCCTGAAATAGATAGACACCGACATGTTGAAAAGGTTATTTACCTTGGTAGTAAAGAGGATGAAAGGAATATTGTTCTAACGTTCAAGTTATGTTTATATAGTCACTGTTTGATATTATAAAAATCATTGAACCAACCCATCCTGTCATATGTAGACTTTGATAATATGTAGGAACAAAATCGACAGAACGCTACGAATTCCGCAAATAAAGGGTCAGAGGTTTCGTCCTGTTGACCTTGGAAGGACGGTGACCTTTCGGTCGGTGCATCCAAGAGTATAAAGCAGTTGCATAGCACATCATCGTGTCACCCACAACCGCGGAAAGACCTGAGTCGAACCCACTACGACAAAATAAAACTACGGCCACGAACCACGACGAAACGGTTAAATTATATACCTGAAAAAACGAGTGCGAAAAGTTTTTGCACGCCTCAGAGTACACTATGGTGTCTCGCGGGTGTATCTTCCCTTGTTTATTCGCCGGTTGGCTTGAAACAAATCGATTATCTACAGCAATTTTAACTGGTGCATTGCCTTCCACGATTATAAAAAACTGACCCGTTCAATGGACTGGCTGTATACACGTGAATAAAAATGTTCACAAGCCTTAAAAGTGGATAAACTCGCATAGCGTTTACAGGTTTAAACGGATTTCACTAGTAAGGTGTTACAAGTTTTGCCCTTGTAGTGCAAAACGTTGCAAACAAAACGTACGGGCAGGAAATTTTTAAAGCCGTGCAAACTACACGGGAATAAAAAAACTGAAATAGAAGTCTTGGGAATACGTTTGATATAAGCTTATGTATGTATGTATTTCTTTTAGAAAACACATTCTTTTAGAATTTTTCTGTGTAACTGATAGTATTGGCTATATCCAAACACACTGCCTTTTGAAAACTTTAATTTTAAGAGTATTTCTTGTACAATTAATACACCTCTATTTATTAAAATGGATACTCGAAGCGGATGGTTCTTTATGAAACATCGTGACAATAATTGTTATAGAAAACCAACAACTTCCGACGCAATTATACCAGAGAACTCCAGTTCTCTGATTATACCAGCAAGTTCGCAGCAGTCCTGGCAAATAAAGAAGTCGGTTTTCCATAGTTTAATACATGCTTTTAATGTTTCCGCTAGAAAAAGCAGATTTTGAAAAAGAATTAAGTACAATCAAGCAAATTGCAAGAAACAACGGATATAAAGAAAAACTAATAGATAACATGATAAAAAACAAAAGGAGGAAATTAATTCGTCGGGAGTTTTAGAATATTCGGGAGAAAGAAGCCACCTATAGTTATATTAATCACGTCCCAGGTTCTAGTGAAAAAATAGCTCGCAGATTAGTACGAAACGGGTGTAAAACGATTAGTGTCAACAAGCGTACTATTAGGAGGATTTTGATAAACAACAAAGAAAAGGTTAACAATTTAAAACAATCGGGAGTATACCAAATTAAGTGCGTAGATTGTAATGCCATGTATGTGGGTCAAACCGGTAGAAATATTGAAACTAGAGTAAAAGAACATAAAAAATCCGTACTAAATATCGCAAAAAATTCAGGATTTTCCACGCATTGTATAGAAAACAATCAGTTTATAAATCTGAAAAATGTAAAAGTACTGCATCGTGAAAAGAAAGGAAAGCGCTTAGATCTGTTAGAGCAATTAGAAATAAAAAAATCTTTAATTATAAATCCTTGTACTACGAATGATCAGATAGATTTTACACTTTCGCCATTCTTAGAAAAGGTACTAAAAACTAGGGCTTTACCAGATGGTAGGATCAATCGGGAGTAGGTACTCGTAAACAAATAAATAACTAAAACGAGCTTGGAAACATTTAGTAATAGACATTTACTCTATTGAAAAGGGCCTAATAAGCCGAAATACTAGTATATAGAGTGTTTTCCATATATTTTTTGGAACATCTAAATGAGATCAATGTTTTTTTCAAAACAATTACACCTCTATTTCTTCTACCTGCCCCAGCACGTATTGGCTCATTTTGACCATCCTTGGTTTCCCCGGTCTGCGTTCGCCATTGCAATTTGCAATATACTACAAATTCTAGGAAACCCCATTTTGGTAGAACTTATAAAATAATATCTCCCATTTCTAAAATTCAGTTTGTACGAAACTGCAAGAATTTTAAGTTGGAACAAGCACAGGATTAACGAGGAAAAAGTTTATAAATAACATTCGTGGAAATATCTACTATTTCATAATTTACAATTATATCTTCAATTGAAGTGGTGGAAACGGAGACAAATAAGTGTGAAATGCAGCTCTAGATTCTAATCCATAATTGAGGGAAGGAGTGCTAGGTAAATGAGATCACTTTTACGTTAGGTCGATGTCCTGCTAGAAACCACCCACCTATTATAATACGTGTTTGAACAATGGAAAAATGTATGCACATGTAAAACGAATCAAACGAGAATTTAGGAGTGTATTTGTAATAGATACTGATACATGTATATAGACAATAAATGTATCAGGATAAATTAATTATTCACATTTTGATATCATAGGAAAGTCACAAGTTGGGAATGTTCCCGGCGCCTTAAAGTTTCTATTTCAAATCGTTTTTTCGGCACACAATTGTATACTTTTGATTTAACGTAAAAGCAAAAGCAATACTAGTAATAATTCAAAAGAGTCTAAAGTTGATGTTTGATGTTTTGTATATTAAATTCTCATGAAATGTAATTTTCATATATAAACAAAGCTGAGATTTTTTGACGATAAAATATGAACATTAGATAATTAATTTTATATATTTATCCATTAGTATCTATGACATTTTTAATGGTTAGTTTAAAACAAATAAATCTTGTGAGAGTACGATTGTAGATAATTCGTTATGAAATATTCTGTTTAAATTATTTGTGTAGATGCCTAAAGACGCAGTGCACGCAGTGATTTCTTAAAAAAACAATAATTTTATCGATTTTCTTCAACTGTACAAATTTTTTTGTAAAAAGTATGTTGAAAATATGATTCCCGCGAGCGACCGAAGAGGTTTGTTCTCGCACCTAACGACCCCGTCACGCCTGCCGAAATCCCGACTTTTTGCGGGACCCCCTCGATCCCTTTTCTAATTTTTACGACTTCGAGAACTGCTACACACGAAACTTCCGTCCTTTCTCTAAATTCTTTGATATTTTTTCGAGTCCTACGTCTATTTCGCCTTTGAAAATATCGAGTAGCGTCCGTCTCAACTTCTTTCTCATTTTATCTGCCGATATGAGATTGACCTAATAACATCTTACGAAAACTGTCAAATTAATTAAACTTCAGATAGGTTATTTTCCTATGAGAAATATTGCTAACGGAATCAATAGTACTAACTGCCAAACACTTCTGATTACCAAAATACTGAAGCGAAATTCTTTTCCAATTAGAATGTCGGTAAAAATTAAATTTTCAGGTTAACACGTATACGTTTCATTCCCCATAATTTTTATTATTTGTGCAGGTAAAGTTTGGAATTAATTCGTTCATTTTGGCAGTCTGTAAAATTCATCATTTTAGCTTAGAAAAGTAAAATCTTCTACAATATTAATTTGTTGCAACAATTATGACAGCAATATAATGCCGCCGTTACATCTTTTCGAAGGGCGGGCGGGGCTTCGAACCGTAGCGGAGGGCCCCATTGATAAAAATGTTTAGTAAAAAATGAATTCTACTTTCAGCACTTAAAAAATGATGATGTTTTACCATCAAGAATAGAGTACCCTTACAATTCATCAAAATATCAAGAAAAATCGTTTAGTATAATAATTACATCATCATTCCAGATACAAAATTTCAGCTTTCCGTCTCTAAATTTATTACTTATGTTTCTTTAATATGCATTTTCTTAAAAATAATATTCTAGATGCTTTTTCGGGTGATTCCAGACCGCAAAACTGGATCCCCGGTAGGGCTAGAAATCAGCGATTTTCTCCCATTTCTAGTCAAAATATTATTTTGAGAATACACCACCTGTAAAATAAAACAAATAGTATTCAAAATAAAGATTACAAGTTTATTTTTCATTTTTTAAATCCACAGGTCGCATAATCGCAATAAAAAATTATATTGGGCAGGTCTCCTTACAAATAATTTCAGAGATTATGCACAAACTAACACTGGCAGGTCTTCATCATAGATTTATAAGACGTCTATGGTCTTCATAGTTGCTCTTTTATTTATACCTACAGTTATTTTTACCAAGATGTAAAATGAAGCTACCTATAACGCGGATTTTATGATTTATCAACGTTTATATATAACAAGTATTAATAATGACTAATGGTAATGATTTAATTATAAATGGTCGGATACCCCCGATATGCTGCAGGAAACTGCAAGTTGTTTTCACCAAAACGGCTAGAATAATAATAATTTACTTTGTTTTCAATTACTCATTTGTCATAAATTAAACTTCGATAAAGAATAATACTTTTCTTCATTTTACCTACCCCCCTCGATATAATATAACTTATTATTCTTTTCTTACAATAAAAGATGATTGTTAACGTTGCAAAATATATTAATAAACATTTTATAAATGTTTGGGTAAATCATTTACCACTTGCTTAAACAATTTTGTTGACAAAATTAAAAGAGCGACAGTATTTTATAGATTCGACGTTGGCAGAATTATTCATCGTTTTGTTGGTAAAACCTCGAACGAATTGAAAATGAACTTAAAACATTAGCGAGTAGCGATATTGTAAAATTAATTATGCACATGACTCACAACGCGCCTTGAAGTTGCTCGTGCTCCTTAATGCTAATGTCTAAAAACGTACTCTAGAAAACCGACTTTTCACTTATCTGTGAGTACTTGTTAGTCATGCTTTGTAATTTTTTTAATCTGAACGCACATCTGCTGCCTGTTTACCTTATTATGAGTCGCAGAGTAAATTGTAGTTATCTGGGGAATTAGCAGCTGAATTTGGAGGTTAATGGTTTAACGTAGGAGAAATAATTGCGACATTTTTTTTTACTCACGATACCTATATTTAATTTGAAGGAGACGCCGATTATATAATGTAATGTTTCCAATATGGAATTAATTATTTATTTTGCTTTATAGAGGCGAGTGTTTAGAAAATAACTTGCTAATTATAGAAAAGACAAGTTTTTTAAATTCAGTAGTAAGCAAATTTTTTGGTGTCAGAAAACCTTCTTTGTGCATTTCCGATAACCTAAAGAACTATTAGGAAGAACAGAGATAACGTTCAGGAACCATGTTTGTTTAAGTAACCGTGGTATGTATAGTCTATATAATGTCAATTGAACTGTAAAAAAAATTCCGACAAAAGAAACACCTGCACCTCGACGGCGGCCTCTTTGTGTACGCACGTGTGTCGTTTGTCGGAATTTTTTATGCAGTTTCAATTGAGATTATAAAGACTGTACACATTTATTTATTTATTTATTTATTTATTTATTTATTTATTTAGCGTACACCACCCGACAGCAATGCCAATTAATGGGTGGGAGTAGTGTAAAAATTACAAAAAGATATAATAATATTAAAAAAATAACAATAAGATGAAGGAATAAAAACATACAATACTAATAAAAAAGAATATTACGCATATTCTCTTCACATTCAACAAAGTTAGTTGTTAGATAAGTAACATAGATAACAAATTAAATTAACATAGATAGTGAATAAAGCGTAGAAACAGGACACAAGATATAATAATAAGATTCTAAGGTTATAAAATTGTATGTCGGATATTAAGTAGCAGAAATTTTCTTTTTAATAGATGGTATAGTATCATGAAAGATGCCAACGAAATTCTGCACGTTGCAATGATAATAGTCCATTCTGTACAGCGGAGAGAATTTTAATAGTTTGGTCTTGGGTGTCGGAAGGTAAAACAATGATGAAAACCGAGTGGTAAGGTGGGGAACACGAAGACATAGAGAGTATAACAAATCCGGACAGTCAATTCTGTTGTTTACAATTTTGTGAAGAGTCACCAACGAATTACACATACGACGAGTGGCCAAATCATTAAGTTGAAATCGTTGGAGTAAATTTTCTTGAGGAATTCCACGGGGTGGATAAATATCATCAGATTTGAACCATAAGTATTTAACATATTTCCTGTGTATATGTTCCAATTTTCTGATGTGAATTTGATAACCTGGGTCCCACACAAGAGAGGCATATTCTAATTTTGGGAGTACCAATGCATTAAAAAGTAAGGACACCGTTTTAATTTCTCTAAATTGTCTTGAGTTCCTCAAGACAAAACCAAGATTTCCAGAAGCTTCCCGTAGGATGTTATTAATGTGCTCCACAAAACTTAATTTACTATCAAGTGTTACTCCAAGATCTTTAATGGTCGTGCATTTCTTAATCATGTTAACGTCAATACTATAGTTAAAATCGATGGGGTTATTGCTTCTAGTAAATGTCATTGTGTTACATTTCGAAAAGTTAAGGGGAAGGGAATTTATTGTACACCAGTTGTGAATATTGTCTGTCATCCTGAAGCATAAGGCAGTCACCAATGTCGGACACAGAGAGGTATAGCTTAAGGTCGTCAGCGTCGAGTTGAGATCTGCAATTCAGGGACAGGATGATGTCATTTATGAAAATTAAAAATAATAATGGTCCAAGGACTGAGCCTTGGGGGACTCCAGAGGTCGCCTTAATATCAATCGACTGGACACCACGATATCCCACGGTAAGTCTTCTTTGAGATAGATAAGAAGTGAAAAAGTGAACAAATGAAGTGGTCAAACCTATTTTATATAGTTTTAATAGTAGGATACCATGGTCCAGTCGATCGAAAGCTTTAGAAAATACACATAGCGTATATTGAATCTACAGAGCCTTTATAAACGTTCACAAGCCATGTAACCGCCGAGTATAGGCAACTAACATTGCATACTTGGTCACAATTAACTGAAAACTCCCTAGACTCAGTGCAGTCCTCCCGATACAGTTAAGAGGTTTACTTAAATAAAAATATTTTAATAGAATGAATTAACCTCACAGTCCATATACAGGATGATCAGTTAAGGCTACGTAACGGCTATATCTCGGATACCATTCATGTTACGATTTTTATGTAATAAATTGATCAACAAATATGGCCGAAATAAACCGAATTAAAATATTTTGAAGTTCCTAACTTCATCGCTAGGGGAATAAACTTAAATGCAAACCTATTATAGCTTTTCTTACTATGCTTGATAGGACATTAGATAAGAAAAATAAATATGAAAACCGGAGGTTGATATATCTTTCCGATATAGCATTCCATCTTTAAAGTTATTGCAACTAATAGTAGAGTGTCAGAGGGTTCAACTTTATTTAATGTTTTAAATAAAGTTAACTTGCTCTAAATGAATAATACCTAAATGTTATTTATCTTTCAATTGTTATATTTTTTATTTTAGAATTTTTGCGAATAGTATACTGGAAGGGTGTTTTATTATTTTATTTTCACCATGCATTTAGGTATCGTATCAATTAACTACAGCGTGATCAGTTAAGGCTACGGAGTGGCTATATCTCGGATACCATTCATGCTGGTTTTGAGGTAAAAACTAAATCGACGAATATAACCGAAATAAACCGATTTAAAATATTTTAATATTGATACGATAATTGAAAGTCAATCTAATCATTAGTGAATTTAATTTCTATTTTATTAATCAACTGTTTTAAAAGGAAAATACTAAAAGAGTTCACAGCTTTTAATAGAAATATACAAGAAGACATACAGAATAGCTTTTTAATTTGATATTCAGAGGAAAAGACATTGTGACATTTATTTTTTATTAGCAACAAAAAACCAACATTAAAAAACCATTATATGCTCTCTGATTTACAGTACCATTGCACTAACAATAAACCTGAAATTATTTAGAAATTACATTAAAAAATTACATATTAATTATGTTAAAAATTATCTACTCGTAATATTTTAAATTCACAGCAAGAATTGGAATTCTTCAGTAATTTCTGAACAATAAAGAAATAAATTGTATAGGTATATTTCTCTTAACACTGACGTAGTTTTCCACATAACACTATACTGCATTCGACGCGCGTTTTGCCAACCAAGTTGGCATCGTCATCATGATTAAAAGTGAGTTTTTGAGTTTTAATCACGTCTAGATGATGCCAACTTGGTTGGTGAAACGCGCGTCGAGTGCAGTATAATGTTTTGGTGTTATGTGGAAAACTAAGTCAGTGGTATCTTCACACCAAAGATTCCAACCACCTTCAAGGGTATATTTCATATTTCCCCTACTAATACAAAAATTTAAGGTTTGTTAATAATATTTTTTATAATAAAGCTAAACGATTATAACAATCGTTTAGCAATTCACAATTAATTTGTTTTTTTGTTAAAATGGGAATTGAGTTTTCCAATCTTAATATAGGGTCGTAAATATATTATCATTTATTAGATGAAAATAGTTTTATGAGATGGCATTAAATGGTTGACCTGGCAAGTTTGAAAACTTGTAAAATAAATTCGAAAACAAGTACATCTGTTAAAAACATAACTATCAGATTCATTAAATGTTTTAATGCATTAATGAGCTTCTTGTCTGATTTATAAGTCATTAATATTTTTTTTTACAGTCATGATAATTAAGATATATGTATACATTTTTCAAATGAAGCAATGTTCAAGGATTAAAATGCAAATACAAATAGAATGCAGTTTTCAAATGCTATGTAAAATGAATTGTTTTGTTGTTTTTTCAAGTGAGTATTTTTCCCCTTTTTGTTAAATACTATTTAACAAAATGGAAATCCTTATTCATATAAAATATGATTCGGTTTCTATTTTGTTTTTTCCTATTTTTTTAATCTAATATGTTGTGGGTTTTTACAGACCTATTCTGGGCTTTTCTGTGTCGTGGTCAACCCCTACAAGAAACTGCCGATTTACACAGAAAAAATCATGGAACGATACAAAGGCATCAAGAGGCACGAGGTACCCCCACATGTGTTCGCCATTACAGATACTGCCTACAGATCCATGTTACAAGGTATGCGATGTATCCAATAATATACCAGTTTTTTATAATATTTAGATTGAAAACTAAAACCATGTTTCAATTCTACATCTACACCTAGAAATTCGGGAAAAGCAAAAGTGTTACTATATTTCAGAAGCCATTCAGGGTGTTTCGGAAAATTTAGACAAACTTTTAAGACAAAAAGAACAGAAAATAAATAGGGCAAAAAGGTTCTATAAACATGAAATTTAAAATAATAAGCTGTGTACAGAGTGTATATTAAACACATATTTTATTCGAGTATTTATTTGAGTTATATATTTGAGGCATTTCTCAAGGGGAGAGGGAGTGAGGGTCTAAAGTCTTGTGCTTCAAATTCAGAGGTAATGGGTTGAGTTCTAACCTGGCCAGACCTGACAATTTGTATTAAATTGTAGACTTGTACATAAGGCTTCCTCAGAGATACGAGTTGCCAACGAACTCTGCGTGCATGCTAAGACCTACCAGGTGTTAATAGGGAGTTTTTGAACCCCTTCAATTTTAGCACATCCTTGTCATTATACTGAGCATGCGCAATGCCAAAAAGAGTATAATTTTCAGCACTGCGCATGCTCAAAATAACGATTACGATAACGTAAAATTTAAATGGTTCAAAATCTCCCTAATATGAGATATTTTTAACATAAGCATATATTGTTAATGTGAGAGATTAATATTAGTGAGTTTTTTACTCTGCCATAGCCCCCAGGTTTTCCTCACTCCAAGAATAATTATTATATACTGTAGTCATTTACCACAAAAGACTCATACTAATTCTTGTGATTAGAATGAGGGCGAGAAATATTTACCGAGCGTCAAAATTATTTTCTAACTAGCTTTGTAAAATATTGTCATAAAACCAACCATTACAAAACAAAGCAAAAGAACAGAAAGTTTCTTGCTACATCTTATGTTTGGTAGAACTTTGTGTCTTATTTTCTGATATTATGTGTAATGAAATGATGTCTATAGTTTTGTGTAATTGTCTGTATCTACATATATGACTTCTTGGCGACTCCTTATCCATTGAAAAGTATTTATCTCGTGAAAAAAACAAGATTCGTGAATCCTCCTACAATTTTCAGTGATTTTTTCTTTCTATTAATATCTGTAGTGTATTTTTTTTGTTTTACAGTATTTTTACACTTTCACAAACAAATACAATGTCTACATTATGCCACTATTTTCAATTTAACTCTAAGCAATGGTATGAAGACGCACAGTACCATTTTTAATTTCAGTTTTTTAATATGATTGTTTTGTGAAAATTCACCCTTCCTCTAATTATTTTACCTAACTAGGATTTTATTTTATTTGATTGCAGAGAGAGAGGATCAGTCGATTTTATGTACTGGAGAATCAGGGGCGGGTAAAACCGAAAATACCAAAAAAGTTATTCAGTATTTGGCCTATGTTGCCGCTTCAAAATCTCCCAAAGGTGCTGGCGCGGTAAGTGCTGTTTTTGTAATTTACTATCTTAAACTTGTACATAATTATTATATCTCAGTTTCATACCTATCAACGCTATTTAGTGCATGGATCGTAGCATCCACACATTTTTTTATAAGTAAATTATTAGTAATGTTGCACATATTTGTTATTTACACTTTGTACACGGTGAATGTTTTTTCTAATTTCTATTTTCTTTGCATGGTTTCGTTTCGGGGATATACAGCAGAAAGACCTTATCGTAAGTAGATTTTATTTATTAATTGGTTATTGCTTGCTTGTATTGTAAATAAGACAGATTGAAAATGAATAGACAAGTCAAAATGTTGTTTTATTAAAAAATTATTGCTAACTAAACTACTTAAATTTCCTTTAACAGTATGTAAAAGATTTTATAAAATATTCTTCTATACTCATCAGTAACTTTTAAGGTGATTAGGGTTAGTGAATGTAAAAAATTGTTGGAATGACACATAATGTGACTTAAATGTACATAAATTCTAGTTTGTTTTAAAATTGTATATATAACACTCTTAGGGCCGGTTCTACAATCCCGGTATAAAGTGTGGAATAGTAATTCTCGGTATATCTTATCCCTCGAATTATTCGGAGTTTAAAAATGCGGGCGTTCTACATTACTTGTACAACGGAGGGATAACTATACGGAGTATAAACGCCGAAAAAGCAGGTAGTAGACCCAACGCACAGATTTAGTCCAAAAGTAACTGAGAATGCAAAGGCGGGAATCAGTCTGTTTTAACCTTCGATCATATAATATAACCTATCACAAGTTGTAATTTACTTACATACTAGTAGCATTTTTTGCATTTTTACTTTAATTAGTTTCAAAATAGGAGAGAAAAAAGATGAATGTTCTGGTGATGAACGTATACCCAAAGAGAGAATAGGAAACTTGCGTTTCCACACGCCATATGTTCTTTCTACACAATTGTACGAATATGCGGTTCATTGAAAATAACTTCTGCTGGTGTATTTGGATGATTTAAAGGTGTTACTAAAATATTTGTATTGCCATACTCGCTATCTCCTAATACACTACAAGTGTCAAATTCATTACTTTGTAATCTGCCCTTGATTCGACTGCATTAAAAATTGTCTGGTTACCTATGTGCTGATCCAGGCCACCGTGCAACTATGTTATTCGAAGATGTGCATCACAAATACTTTGTACATTCCAGGAGAAATAATCTTTACGGTTTCGGTACATCATTGGTTTCCCCCCTGGTGACTGAATGCGAATTGTTTCAGGTAGTTTTATAAATTCACGTAATGCCGCTATTGCCTCAGTTACACCTGTTAAATACCAAGGACAAATATAGGTTATGTTTCTGAAAGGGATAGAGCTACGAGATAACCAATAGAAAACAAGAATAACTATATTCCGAGTATATCTGGCCGAGTTCGGAGGTATAAGCTATTCCATAGTTTATCCCCAGTTATAAAGTTATACGGCGATTGTAAAACGCTTCTTTCAACGATATTCTAAGTATAACTTTATCCGTGGTATATACCTGCTTTGTAAAACCGGCCCTTAGTAATAGTCTGGTAATAAGTGTATATTGTATGAAACAGTGCCATATAACGACATAATCATCCAAAAAGAAAGCTTAACTTTATATCAGTTCATGCAAAAGTAATGCAGAAAATTGAATATGACAAGTATTTGTAGATATAAGAAAAAAACATCAACAGGCAGTTTAGGAAATTGAAAAGTACACAAAGTGACAGTAACATATTTGAGAATAAAACAAAATACTAGTAGCATTAACATGCATTAACTATCTGATGTCACACATTGTGACAAGTGACATATTGTCATAATCCGTCATGATAAAACGCATATTGTTCTATTTCAATTTCCTAAACGATGAAGTACAGATAAATTTATGTGTTTCATGTTAATTATGTGCATATTTTGATAAAATAGAAAGACACTGAAAGACTTGCTAGAATGTGACGGACAAATAACTGAAAATCTTAAGGCACCTGTTGCTGCAATGTTTCTGCAAATACCTACACATTTTATTTTATCCGTTACTTTTGCACTATCTGTATATTATAATTAGAGTTTCATTTATCATCTCTTTGTGCCATATTATCCTTAAGTTCACATCACTTACTATTTCAAGGAAAAGTTCCTTTAACTGTACACCTTTTAGGATCCCCTAAAGTTGTAAAAACCTTAAATGTACAGAATTGTCGAATAATTTCTGTACTTATAGGCTTAAATTCTTTTAAATTTTGATGCTTTTAGATTAATTGGTTTTTATTTAATACTTTGGCTTAGGTAAATAAGTAGTTTTTGTAGCTTGGCAAGTTTCATTTCAACCCTGAGCTTAAGTTATTGAGTGACAAATATTAGAAACTATTAAATGTATATACTTCCACGATGTAATTTTTTACTCGATTAGAACATTACTGTAGACATTCCATTCTTCTTTATTTACTTATATATTTTATAATTGAAATAATTTTTGCCAGAATGTAAGAGTATTTATACAATTAAGACCAAGGAAGAAGATGACATATTGTAGATTAGAGATGAGCAATAAATCGTAAACTGTGAAATATTCACTGCGAATAGTGATTAGCAAATCTGCATTGAACTGAGCGAACAAAAAACTATCGAAAAAGTAAATAGAAGGAAGCAAACGATCGAAACTAAACGAATAATTCAATAATTCGCGACTTACGTTTTTAAAGACCTAATCCATTTTTAAATTAATATTATTTTTGTTAAAAATCAATAACCTTAGTTGGTGTGTTATAATATTTGTTAATATCCATTATTATTAATAATAAATACAATATTTTTAGAATTAACGCTGGTAACGGTAACATTATCATTGTGGAGTGCACTATACGCTAACGATATAAGACACCACTTATACCATACCGCGATATGAAATATCATTCTATTCGGAGTTAGCAATCGTAGTTTATATTCACAGTGAATGAAAAATCACATTCGCAGTCGCAACTGCTAACAAAAGTTTGCCACTTAAATCATCTCTCTATTGCAGATTTTAGATTTAGGTTATACAAAATAAGAATATCTTGTAAAATATATCATCATCATCATGTTTGTCATACATAATGCATACTCAAGTAGATATATCATTTTTATTTAAGTTACAGGGAAAAAATATTATGTTCTACGTACATATATAGAACAATCTAATATTTTATAACAAAATTATATTGCTTTTTATTGGCTACTTAAGGACTTGAAATAAATTATAATGTGTGCTTGTCTACATTTTTCAACAACCAGTGACAAGTAACAAAAAAAAGAAAATATGTTTAAAAGTTTAAACAGTTTAAGAAGCAATTAGGTATTCCGCGGAGAATACCATCTGAGCATATTTAAATTGGTTAATTTTAAAAATTATGTTCATATAGGTAACCCAAGTATTTACTAAATACATGCGTTGGAAGATACATTTCGGTTTCCTTTAAATTAATGAAATATAAGAAATATAATATGGGATTCACCACTTTAAAATTTCTTCGCAACCATGGAAATATTTCTCCTATCACTTTCACATACTGCTAGTGGTATCTATATTAACTGAGGCAAATATAATGAGTTGTGGCAGCAGCTATCCCAAGTTGTGGCAGCAGCTATCCAAACGGGAGACAGTTGATAACATGTTATTTTATAATTATGCTTCTTATAATTTTTAAATACTACTTGTAAATTTAGTGGCCCAATCCTGATTTATATTACAATACTTTTTTATACTAGGTCTAGTAATAATTCAGTAATATAACAGTTAAAATTGTAAATTGTAAATAATTGTATCAGACAAAATTCAGAAAGTTGCAAAAATTGGTAGAAATAATGACGATAGTATGAGTATTATTAAACCAAAAAGTTCTCCCATTTTGAGGTTAACAGATTGTCTCGGGAACGGTGCACTTTTTGATAAAAATACCTATATATCAAATTTCTGTGGAGGTGGAGGGTCTGGTTTTCGACTCACTCACTTTTGCCCTTTGTGTGTGTGTGTGTTTGGATATATATGTATTTACAAATGTATAGTTACAGGGAATATATTACAGGAAATAGTATTAAAAAAAATAAAGAGAAAATATATTATATATCCTACAAATATCTGATACTAGTGACACTACCACAGTTTATTGATCTAAGCGAGATCTATAAACTTTGATACTACTGTACGTGTGTCGACCTGTTTTTGAATAACACAGGTGTCAGTGTTTGCGCCTCTAACAAAGAGATTCTTCGCAAAATGTTTCGCTTTAAAACGTTTTACATAAATACACTTGTAGAATAAAAACGCCTTTATACAAAACATTTTTTTGGATGTAAATAAGTTTTAAACAAATTAAAAACGAAACGCAAACAGCCTGAATACAAAAAAATTGTTTGAAATGCTATTCAAAAATGTTTTGAATAAATCCATTTTCGCAGTGTGCACGCAGCCTTAGAGCTTGCTGTAAATGCAGTTGTTGTTATTCAGTAGTGATTGAAAATCCACTGAAGCTTGGTTGTGTGTATTTTCTTGTGTATTATTAAATACACAATATACAATATTCTCCATTCTTTAAAAATTTCGTTATTTTATAGGGGAGAGGGGGTGAAAGCAATACATTTATTATAATTTTAAGAGGAATTTACTAGCTACTGCTTTAGTGTTAAATATTGAATTTTGTAGATTATAGTAAAGATTACGATTTATTGTGTTATCCGGAATCAACCTTTTTGTGTGCGCCTTATTTCCCACTACTATTAATTTTAAGAAAATGTAAGAAAGTTTTTTAAAGAGACTTTTATAAGGATTAATTTTGTATATAGGTGTTTTTTTTCAAAAAGTGCACTATTTCCGAGATAATCTACAAAACCTCAAAATGGTGGTAGTAATAACGTCCCAGGGGATGAAGCACACTACTTAGGGTAGCAACTTTTTAGTTTAATAATACCTATGCTAGCCTTAACATTTCTACCAATTTTCAAAGCTTTATTAATTTTGTCCGATATAAATCGTTATTTTACTGAACTATAAGTAGTATTCATGTTTAGTTCGATAAGATTGAAAATTTATAATTTTAATGACACTAGAAATGACTATTACAAACGGTGACAAATGTCTAGTACTTAATTGCTAAAATGATTGGATTTATTAGTATATTTATTTCTTTGCTGATTAGACAGAGCATTATAAATATATAACTGATGCCAGCATTATTTTTTCTCATTTACATGCGGTCAATGCCAGAGTCCTTCAAGGGAATTTTCGGTATGTAAATTTGATGTTCATGCTACCTGGCGCACTGTTTCAATGATTCCATGTCATTTCCTTTTTATTTACTTAACTACCTGGTCTAAAGAATAACCTACATTGTGCACATCTAACAACATAATATGTTGTTTGTCTGAAGCTTGTTGTGTGAATATGGAATATTTTGTGTTTGTGAACATAATTCTAATAAGCTTCACAGTTATAAAAAATGTTTTAGATAATAATATTTTTTCTTTGTTTTATGCCTAAAGGTACGTTTACACTAGATATTTATTTCACTACATTTTTCGCTGTAATAAAATATATTAGGTGTAAAAACTGAGATTTATTCACATAACGGAAATATATTACCAGAGATAAAATATCATTATGTGTAAATACAAGTTTCAGGTCCCTGTTGCTATATATCTTAACATGACAAGCACTCTTTCGAAAACTGAAATTGCTTCTCTCATTTTTGTATCATTTTTTCCAATCAGTGATTCAAGACCCAACAAGATTCACTAAATCGTCGATATTTGTTGAAGACATTCTTGTGAAATTTTGTAATTGTATGGGTTATTCAATTTTCGGTTCATTCACTAACTGTGAATAAGCTCCTAGAGTACTTATTCTCAATAATCAGTTCCGCGCCCAAATTTTCCTTTTTATCATGTAGTAATAAAATTATTATTGCAGCCACCTGGTGCTTGTGCAAGTCATGATGAAGTCTTGATTCAAATTCAAACTAAACAAAATATGAAGAGAAAAAACTGTCTACATATTTCTCTATCTAGCCTAAACAAAATGATAATTTATATCAACATTTTCTCTCAACTAGAAATGTTAGCCTTTTTGCATTTACATTTATCATTTATGTCAGTGTAAATGTATCAAGAAACTTCATTTCTGAGATCTGACATATCTATTATAAAATAAATATCTGACGTAAACGTTCCTTTAAAGCAAATTGCAATAAAATATAAGTTTTGGATGTTACTGTGGACAGTGGGTACTTTTCTTTCTATTGAAACCATATGGGCACTGTCAATGGAAAATTGACATAATATGCAATATGCAATTACAACATCGCAGGGTATATTTCTGTTTTTATAATTAAATCCAATAAATACATTTAATTGATACCTTTTAAGAAATGACATATTACATTGTGAAACTTATTAAAATGAAATATTTTGTTACTCTTTGTGGCAATACAATTTTTATAGATTTAAAATATTGATTGGTTATTTAATTTTCATGCCAATTTTTTATATTTATATAAACATTGTAATGTCTTTAATTAAACTACTAACTTTGTGTGTGGATCAATTCCATATTCTTATTTATGTCTTACAGTAGTACCTACACTGAAATTGAAACAAAATTATCCAAAATAAACAATTTCACTAAACTGTTCAGATATCTGAGTGCTATTTGCAATTTCTATTTCAAACATTTACCAACTATGCTATTTTAATTATTTTTGGTCAGATGTACTTATATCTAAATTTAATAGTGGTAATATGTTTAAGTAAATTTTTACCCTAGTATAGATGTACTGTTTATAGATAGGTATGTGTCCTAGGTGGTCCTATTGTGTCACTATTGTACAGACTTAACTGTGTGGAACTTTATATAAATCTGATATCAATGTCAATGACATTAACTTATTATTTGATGTACAGGGTGGACTAGAACAACAACTACTTCAAGCCAATCCAATTTTGGAAGCATTTGGCAATGCAAAAACGATAAAGAATGATAACTCATCAAGATTCGTAAGTTTACTTTTTACATTCCCATGTTATTTTTATACTTACCAAATATTTTTTAGGGTAAATTTATTAGGATAAACTTTGATGCCTCTGGGTATATTGCCGGTGCCAACATAGAAACATATTTATTAGAAAAATCCCGTGCCATAAGACAAGCCAAACATGAAAGAACCTTCCACATTTTCTACCAACTTTTGGCTGGTGCTTCTGAGGCCCAAAGAAGTAAGACACACATTTCCAAACTAATGAATATTATCTAACAGTTTTCTTTCAGAGGAATTCATTTTGGAGGACATCCGTTCATATAACTTCCTTCGCGAAGACAATCACATTGTACCAGGAGTTGATGATTCCGCAGAATTCCAAGCGACTGTTAAGAGTATGAATATCATGGGAATGAACCACGAAGACTTCAGTGCCATCTTCCGAGTTGTATCAGCTGTGATGCTTTTTGGCAAAATGGAGTTCAAACAAGATCGCAGTTCTGATCAAGCTACACTTCCAGATAATACTGTTGCTCAAAAGATTGCTCATCTCCTAGGGTTGTCTGTAACAGATATGACTCGTGCCTTCCTGAAACCAAGGATCAAAGTAGGTCGAGATTTTGTGACAAAAAGCCAAACAAAAGAGCAAGTAGAGTTTGCCGTAGAAGCCGTTTCCAAGGCTTGTTATGAGCGCATGTTCAAATGGTTGGTAACTAGAATTAATAGATCTCTTGGCAGGACTAAGAGACAAGGAGCTAGTTTCATAGGTATTCTTGATATAGCAGGTTTCGAAATATTTGAATTGAACTCTTTCGAGCAGTTATGTATTAATTACACGAATGAAAAGCTGCAGCAGCTCTTTAATCATACAATGTTCATCTTGGAACAGGAGGAGTATCAAAGGGAAGGCATAGAATGGAAATTTATTGATTTTGGGCTTGATTTACAGCCAACAATTGATTTAATCGATAAGCCAATGGGTATTATGGCTTTATTAGATGAAGAATGTTTATTCCCTAAAGCGACAGATAAGACTTTTGTTGACAAACTTGTCAGCTCGCATTCTGTCCATCCCAAATTTAAGAAGAGCGATTTCCGTGGTGTAGCTGATTTCTCAATTATCCATTATGCAGGAAAAGTAGATTATTGCGCTAAACAGTGGCTAATGAAGAACATGGACCCCCAAAATGAGAATGTTGTTTCCTTATTACAAAATTCTCAAGATCCTTTTGTGCTTCACATTTGGAAAGATGCCGAAAGTTTGGGCCGTGCAAAAGGAATGTTCAGAACAGTTTCCTACTTGTACAAAGAGCAATTGGCTAATCTTATGGTTACTTTACGTAACACCAATCCCAACTTTGTTCGTTGTATAATCCCAAACCATGACAAGAGAGCTGGTAAAATTGATGCGCCATTAGTGTTGGACCAACTTAGATGTAATGGTGTCCTTGAAGGCATTCGAATTTGTCGACAAGGTTTCCCTAACAGAATACCTTTCCAAGAATTCCGGCAGCGTTATGAACTGTTGACACCTAATGTGATAAACAAAGGTTTCATGGATGGTAAGAAAGCTTGTGAAACTATGATCAAGACCCTAGAACTTGACAAGAACTTGTATCGAATCGGACAATCTAAAATCTTCTTTAGAGCAGGAGTTTTGGCACATCTTGAAGAAGAAAGAGATTACAAGATCACTGATCTTATAGTTAACTTCCAAGCATTTTGTAGAGGCTTTCTGTCTAGACGTAATTACCAGAAGAGAGTTCAGCAACTCAACGCAATTCGAATTATACAAAGGAATTGCTCAGCTTACCTTAAATTGAGAAATTGGCAGTGGTGGAGGCTTTATACTAAAGTAAAACCTTTGTTGGAAGTGACTAAACAAGAAGAAAAATTAATGCAAAAAGAAGATGAGCTGAAACAAGTTAAGGATAATCTTGAGCACCACATTAAAACAGCTCAAGAATATGAGAAAAAATACCAACAAGCCCAAGATGAAAAAATAGTACTTCAAGAGCAATTACAAGCAGAAGTTGAACTTTGTGCAGAGGCCGAGGAGATGAGAGCTAGATTAACTGCTCGTAAAATGGAATTAGAAGAAATTCTTCACGATCTCGAGGCCAGAATTGAGGAGGAAGAAGAACGAACTAGCACCTTAACTACTGAAAAGAAAAGATTACAGCAAACCATAACAGATTTAGAGGAACAATTAGAGGAAGAAGAAGGTGCAAGGCAAAAACTTCAGCTGGAGAAGGTTCAGTGTGACAATAAAATAAAAAAACTGGAAGAGGATCTTGCCTTGAGTGACGATACTAATCAGAAATTATTGAAAGAAAAGAAACTGCTCGAAGAGCGTAGTAATGACTTGAGCCAAGCTTTAGCTGAAGAAGAAGAGAAGGCTAAACACTTGGCTAAACTTAAAACTAGGCATGAATCGACAATTGCAGAATTAGAAGAACGTCTCTTGAAGGATCACCAACAGAGACAAGAAACTGACCGGTCAAAGAGAAAAGTTGAAACAGAAGTTAATGATTTAAAAGAGCAGTTAAATGAGAAGCGTACCCAAATTGAGGAACTGCAGCTGCAGTTGGGCAAAAGGGAAGAAGAGTTAGCCCAAGCAATGGTTAAAGTTGATGAAGAAGGTGCTCAAAAAGCTCAGGCTCAAAAAGCATTACGAGAATTAGAGAGCCAGCTTATTGAACTTCAAGAAGATCTTGAAGCAGAGAAGGCAGCCAGAAGCAAGGCTGAAAAGATGAAGAGGGATTTGAATGAGGAACTAGAGGCTCTTAAGAATGAATTACTGGACTCTCTTGATACAACTGCAGCTCAACAGGAATTGCGCTCTAAGAGAGAACAAGAATTGGCAACTTTGAAGAAAACCTTAGAAGAGGAGACTCAAGTCCATGAAGTTACACAAGCTGATATGAGACATAAGCATTCACAGGAACTTACCTCTATAAATGAACAACTTGAGAATCTCAAGAAAGCTAAAGCTAGTCTTGAAAAGGCTAAACAGGCGTTAGAAGCTGAGAATGCAGACCTCACTAGTGAGCTAAGAAATGTTGGTGCCAGTAGACAAGAGGGTAAGATTAATGGCCAAAAGAAAAAAACTGGCACTTAGAATCTATTTTTTTTTTTTGTAGGTGAAAGAAGACGTAAGCAAGCTGAAAATCAAGTAGCTGAACTGTCTTCCAAACTAGCTGAAGTTGACCGATCCCGAATTGAATTACAAGAAAAAACCATTAAATTACAACAAGAAGTTGAAAATGTTTTGCAACAGTTAGAAGAGACTGAACTTAAGTGAGTAATTATTGATAATCATTTTGTTACATAATAAAGAAATTTATTTGGAATTTCAGAGCTTCAGCTGCAAACAAGAATCAAACAACTATTGAATCCCAGTTCGCGGAAGCCCAAGCTGCCTTAGAAGAAGAAACTCGACAAAAGTTGGCGCTTAGTTCAAAATTAAGACAACTAGAGTCAGAAAAAGAAAATATTATGGAGCAAATGGAAGAAGAGGAAGAAGCGAAAAAGAATCTCGAAAAGCAAGTAAGTGTATGACAGTGTCTACTACAGCGACCCCTATTCTTGATTCTATTTATATTTATTAATTAAAACCAAGCACTATAAGTTTTAATTATTTATCATTTTTAGTTAACCACATTAAATGTTCAACTAGCTGAGGCTAAGAAGAAGGCTGAGGATGAAGCTGAGCAAGCTGCCATATTAGAAGAAAGTAAAAAGAAATTAGCTAAAGACTTGGAAGCGCTTCAAAGGCAAGTAGAAGAATTAACAGCTGCAAACGACAAGCTTGAGAGAAGCAAGAAAAAGATTGCAGCTGAATTAGAGGATGCTAATATCGATCTTGAAACTCAAAGACAGAAAGTTGCTGAACTTGAAAAGAAACAAAAGAACTTTGATAAAATTCTCGCAGAGGAAAAAGCAGTGAGTGAACAGTTAGCTTCAGAGAAAGATGCCGCAGAAAAAGAAGCCAGAGATAAAGAAACCTTGGTATTATCTGTGAAACGTGAATTGGATGAGTCTAATGTTAAAATTGAAGAGTTAGAAAGAGTGAGAAGGCAATTGCAAGCTGAACTTGATGAACTAGCGAATAATCAAGGCACAGCTGATAAAAATGTTCATGAGCTGGAAAAGGCTAAGAGGTCATTAGAGAGTCAATTAGCTGAACTTAGAGCTCAAAATGAAGAATTGGAAGATGAGCTACAGCTCACCGAAGATGCAAAACTTAGATTAGAAGTTAATATGCAAGCCCTCAGGGCGCAGTTTGAAAGAGATATTCAAGCTAAAGAAGAACAAGCTGAAGAGAAACGCAGGGGTATTGTGAAGCAGCTGCGGGACCTTGAAGCTGAACTAGATGAAGAAAGGAAGCAAAGAGCTGCAGCTGTAAGTGCCAAGAAGAAGCTAGAAGGTACTGTAATTTGTTATTTCTTGTTATTATCATTATACTGACATATTAATTTTGTTTATAGGTGATATTAAAGAACTAGAAAGTCAAATTGAATTGCACTGTAAAGTGAAGGAGGATGCATTGAAACAATTGAAGAAATCACAACAGCAGTGCAAAGAAGCAATAAGAGACTCTGAAGAATGTCGGGCTGCGAGGGATGAATATGCTGCTTCTTGTAAAGAAGCTGAAAGGAAGGTTAAAACACTTGAAGCTGAAGTACTTCAACTAACAGAAGATGTTTCTAGTGCAGAAAGAGCTAGAAGAGCAGCTGAGGCTGAAAGGGATGAATTGCTAGAAGAAATAAATAGCAGCAATAATAAAGGTAAGTGATCGAGATAAATAAATAAGAAGAAATGCTGATTTACTCTATTTTAGGAAGTTTATTAATTGATGAAAAACGGCGACTGGAGGCCAGAATTGCAACTCTTGAAGAAGAAATTGAAGAGGAGCAAAGCAATAATGAGATTCTGCAGGACAGGACTAGAAAGGCTCAACTTACTATAGAGCAACTAACTACAGAATTATCGAGTGAAAGGTCGGCATCTCAGAAGCAAGAGTCGCAAAGGTTGCTACTTGAAAGGCAAAATAAGGACCTTAAAGCCAAACTTGCCGAACTTGAAACTGCTCAGAGGACAAAGACTAAGGCGACGATAGCTGCCCTCGAGAGCAAAATTTCCAACTTTGAAGAACAACTGGAGGTAAGTTGTTGGGAAATAAAATATTGCATATAAATTTTGACTTGTTGTGTTGAGAAGATTCTACAATAATATCCACTGATATTTGATGCTCTTTCTATTCTAGGTTGAGGCTAAAGAACGTCTTGCCCAGCAGAAGACTAACAGGAAGCTAGATAAGAAAATTAAAGAATTGGTTATGCAGTTGGAAGACGAACGTCGACATGCTGACCAATATAAAGAACAAGTAGAGAAGGGCAATGCGAGGGTGAAGGCCCTCAAGCGCCAGTTAGACGAAGCGGAAGAAGAAATCACCAGGGAAAAAGCACAAAAACGCAAGGCACAGCGAGAATGCGAAGATATGCTTGAGTCTCACGAATCCATGACACGTGAGATCAATAACCTTAAGAGTAAATTAAGGTAAGTGTATATTAGATGGTTAAAATGAAAACAATAAATAATGTTGACAACACTATATTGCTTTCTGTCCTTGAGAATGTTTAGCAAAATCAAACGATAAATATTATAAAAATTTAATATATAAAAGTTATATGACATTAAAAAACTAAGGTAATAAAACTGTCAATGTACAATTTTGACTTAAGAACACCAACCATAAAAATATATGAACACTGAAACTCGTTCATTACTTACTTGACAAAATTACGTATGGACCCAGGGCAAGGGGAATTCACATGCTAGCTAAAGGTGTATCTGGAACTATATAGGTTGCAGTTATAAGTAGTAACATATGTATTTAAAAAAATGTTAAAGATGATTTATTGTGGCATTGTTTAGAGGAATAGTTTTAAAATTCTTGTTTCGCCCATGATTAAATCTAAAATAAATAGTTTTTCGTCCATATAAAAAAGCACATTCAATTTAAAAATCAAACTTGATTGTTATAAATATTTTTTTTAATAACTGACCTACCACCTGACACCATTAAATTGTATGGGCCCAAGCACAATAATGCTTTGATTAAGTAAATAAATACAGTTGCGTAATACAAAATGTGAGAAGATATTTATATATATTTATATATATATATATTTATATATATTTATTCACAACAAAGGCATATCATATTTGACTTGAAGTATGTATTTTTTATTTTATTTATACATGCATAACATAAAGAAGAGTAAAAATCAAAACATCAAATTTTAATGTAGTAGTATACTCAAATTCAGAATTAAGCAAAGTGCAATGACCTCGCCGATCTGGTAAAATGCGGTGAAGCATGGGCGTGCGTATTCTGTTTTACCATTGGGCACATTTCAGTTAATATATACTCGTATACTATTCTATAGAATACTTCTAGTATATGCATTTCCACTTTTTTTAACTAACACAAATAAGTATAAACACTGACACAAAGAATAAATACACTGATAATTTTACCACAAATTTTTACCGTTAAGAAACGCGCGCGAAATAACCCAATATCACGCCACTGCTTCCCCAGAACTCGAGCGCAGTCGCTTTTTGATTCCCATTGGTTCCTCATTCGACCAATCAACGTCGATGAAGCTCAGAAAAAAAGAAAGCAAAAATACAAGAATATGTATGTTAAATAAGGATGAACAGCTTGTCGTCAACTTTACGGCGTTCGCAGTTGCCAAATACTCGAAAATTCCTTGATATTATCAACGAACATAAACAAAGTCTTTGTTTATGTTCGGTGATATTATTAAGTAAAAGACAAATTAAACATTGTGTTTGCTCTAATAAAGTACAATAGGGATAAGGGACGTTAAAGACGAGTAAAAAAATGGGTAAATAAGGTTATTAATATGTTTCCTGTTTTAAATAAGAATACTTTAAAATAAATGTGACAACACAGATCTACTCTTTTTATGACTTTTTCCAGTCATTGCACTTTGCTTAATTCTCAATCGCAGTATAGGTAAGTATCAAATTTTAATGTAGTCAATCTTAAGTCAAATTACAAAATAAAACATTTAAAAAAAAACAACAAATACTGTAGTATACACTTTGTATAGATCTCTAAAGGTCTGGTTTCCTTAACGAAGTCGGCGGCTGCTGCTGTCGAATGCAATAATTGCTTATACCGCATTCAGATATAACCGGTTTCGCTGATGCTACTCAAATATCGGCGGCGCGCGTCAAACGCATGCGTCTGCGTTTGTATTGCTCGACGGAGTCTAAAGGCAGTGGTCTGCAGTCGTACATTGACAAGTCAATATATTTTTTGCATAGTTTCTCGAAAGGGGATGACATTTTCAGATAAAGAAGATGAAAACTTAGTATTTTCGATGTGTTCATAGCCAAGTATTTTTGGTAGTGAACATGGGGATTATAAAAATATACAAGTTAAGGAAAATGTCTGGACTATATTGGCGAAAAGTGTTGGAAAAAATGGGAAATATATTTTTATACACTTGACAAACGATTTGCATGATAATTTTGCCAATTTACTGCCCCACCTTGATTGAAGTAATTTTTAAAATCTGATCAAAGCATAAGGTGGCGCTGCCAATAGAACTAGTCAATCATTTTTCAATATTCCATTAATTAATGTATTAAAAAATCTTTCTTTCTTTTGGTTTTTAAAAAGTTCGTAGTGGTCTTTGCTGGCGTTCATTTATAATTTCCAACTCTTTCACCATCATTATCATCTTCTAACAATACACAATTCATTTTAAGATCGTAGCGCCAAAACGGCAGTAACCTATACTAACCTTGGGCCACTGACACTGACGTTTGAAATTGTATTCCTCAAAGATTTGTTGTCGAGAACTTTAAACCAGGTAAAAAGCTTGTAAAACTATTTTGAAATGGGTAAGTAGTGATATTAAATTAAAATAGATTTCAATATTTTTTCAAGCGTTCAATCTGAAAATGAAACTTAACCTCAAAATATGTCAAATTCTTTATTGGACATACGGCATACATACCTTTATGGAAATAGTCATTCTTAGAGAAAAGTAAAAGAGCACACACTCTACTTTGCGTTCTTTAGCTTCTTTATCCATACTTGTCTCCTGTAACTCTTTAATGCCCAACTTATAGTTTCCACGATAGCTCCAGATTTTCCCGCTTTTGGAAAAGTATGAAACTGATCTCGGGGTTTTTCTTTGTCCAAGAGGAACAATGACGCTCACAACAACAATGATTCATATCTAATCAAAGCAATGAACTAATATAACAATGGATATTTCAAAATTCACAATAGACATGCATACGCAAAACTGAACCAAAGGCCCATGCGTTAGTTGTGCGGCGTGTCGCCAGTAGGTAGCGTATTGCTTAGCAAGAATCGCAAAAATTGGCACAACCTATACAAATGTACTTCAACCACTACTGTTGACGGCGTAAAGGAAACCACTTTAAACGAACTGTCAACGGCAGCTGTCAGACGCAACTGCATGAAGGGAACTAGACCTTAACAAGCCTAAATGAATAATCAAATATAGTTGTTCCAAAGTAAGCTGTATATTCTAACAAAATTTATTTATCCAATAAAATTCTTACTAATCATTTTAATATAAATATGAAATTACTAACGCTATAGTTTCTGTACAACAAATAGTGATAATTTTACTGTCGATTGGATAATTTGGGCAATAATAGGACTTCAACTGTGCTCATTTATTATGAAGAAATTTGTAAATAAAGCAGTCTATCTCTTATAGTCAGTGCAAGAATGATTCATATTCATGGCAAGCAATATTTGCATTTTATGGAATAATTGAGTTTAAAAAAAATATCAATTAATTTTGCTTATTCATAAATATCATCGCCACCCTCGCCTTGTATTTGGTTGATCACGTGAAAAATTATTAAGCAACCAGCTTTTCACAATAGACAAATTTTACGGGAATAATATCGCTTGTGGTATTATAATATATCAGTGTGTTTGGCATAGGGATGCCGACAGGTACCCGGGTACCCGATAAAAAGTTGGTATCCGGTTCCCATTTTAGTACCCTATAACCCTTTAAGCACCTGCACTCAATCGGCCTCTGTGTGACTCATATGGCAACTTGTTTTTTGGGGTTTTGTTTTGGCGGCATTAATAACAGATTTGGCGATATAAAATATGATCTGAATGGGGGATGAAGCAGGGAACATGACATAACTATTCAACTAATGTGTTTGTAGTGGTGAGATACATCGTAGTGCCCTCTTTGGGTCTTTGCTACTACCCGTCTGACAATTATTGTCTAATTGACAGACAGATCTGCTTTTCTGCAGATGCCATTACAGCGACCTCTATTGTCTTTGAGGAAGACAATCCTACTTATTTATTTATTTGGAGATGCCGAAAACAACTACTCCATGGATGTCGCCACATCCTTCATCGAGACCAAATACCAAACAATGACCGGTTTCGATCTTGCTATGATCTCGTCAGATTGCCATATTGTCTGGTATTTGGTATCGATGAAGGATGTGGCGACATACATGGAGATGTTGATGTAATGCAACGCCAGTCGGGGCATATTTCCCGTGGAGTAGTTGTTTTCGGCATCTCCAAATAAATAAATATTCAACTAATGTATTATATACACTTACCACAAGAAGCCAAAATTCAGTAAAAGTTATTTTTTAATATATTTTTTTATTTATCCGATTCAGTTATTGTTATTAATATTGGTTAATACTAATTATTACCCTAAAATAATACTATTTGCTGTGTTGAATGCTATGGGTTGATATCGCGTAATAGGTAAATAACGGGTAACGGGTATTTAACAGGTGTACGTGGTTATTAGTGGGTAGCGGGTAAATACCGGGTATTGAAAACGGGTACCCAGGTAGTAAAATTAACAGGTATCAGTATCCCTAATTTGGTATTAGACAGTTTATTAGTAATATTTGTCAACATTATTTATTTAATTTATGGTGTTGGGTCTCTTTATGGAAAATGTATTACTTTACAGCCTTAAATGATTGTATGGGATAAGATCTTCTACTGTGCTGAAGTAAATTTTGGTATGTGGTTAATAGCTGTGTGCTGCTGAAATTTGTATTTATGGTATTGGCTTTTAACATGTTTAATTGGCTGCAAATATGGTATATAATTTCTTTAAGTTCTACTTTGTTCCAAAAATTATAGTTTTTTTCTATTTACTCATTTGCTAAATTGTAGAAAATTTTATGAAAATCTGAAAAATTTCTACTACATGTGCCACATATCTGGATGTATAATATTAAAAATGATAATAAATATAAGTAAACTGAATAATCCCTTATTATTTTAAGCATATCTCAGATTACATGCTTACCTGCTTTTACAACAAATGAACAAATCCAGACCAGTTTACCAGAAACCATAAAGAAACTGTGGGGGGTTTCGTTTGAGATTAAGTAAGTTAGTAGTTGTGGTCAGGTTTTTTTTTTAAGACCCCACCAGTGAATAAAATATCTAAATATCTTTGAATGTTAAATCCATCAAGGATCTAGAGAATATTTAAGGTTTTTGTTATATATTTTTTATTATAAAACTGTATAAAGAACCTACTTCTTATTTATAATATTGATTGATTAAAAATTCTCACTCAAATGTTGATTCGTACAAAAATTTTATGAAGTAGATATAGATAGAAAAAATTGTTATGCTTTATTTAGATGTTCTCTAGACAGTTTGAGTGTCTTAAAAGTGCATGTAATTTAAATGTGTTAATAATAATTACATTAACAGATGTTTTACTTTTCATATATACTAATCAACTTTTAACTTTTGTCTTAATCGAAAATGTTGTATATAAGTTTAACTGTCCTCAATTCCAAATTAATATCTTTAACTTTTAACCTTATACTTCATACTTGTAAGACGTTAAGGTAGCAATTAAAACTGTTATGCAAAATATCTGATTTTCTACGTTTATTTGAAAATATTTAATCAAATGTTAAAATAAATATACCTACATAGTTTTAGTGTGGGTGCCTCTAACTAAAATATACTTTAAGGTGGGGATTAAAATTGATTAGAATCACCTAAAATATGTTGAAAACATATTTTCGTATTATATAATTTTCGACTTTTTGAAAGGGAATTTGAATGTTATAATCAGCACATCAACATAAAGGTTGCAATATATGAAAGTTGGCTAAAAGATAAAATGTCAGTTTCACTTTTTAAAATCATAATCATGTGCTGATCATAACTTGACGTTCAAATTCCCTTTCAAAAAGCCGAATATTACATAATACAGAAACGTGTTTTTAACGTATTTTAGGCGATTTTAGTCAATTTTAATCCCCGCCTTAACAGTGAAACTCACAAATATATAAAAATTTCTCTTCAATTTACTTTTTTATATTGAGTGCTTGTAAAATAGTTAAGCTGCTTTCCACTTGTATTTAAAAATGGGTTCGAAGCACAAATACTTGGAGTACAAAACGTCAACGTGAGCGCATCCATGACAGGTTTGAAAATTTCTAAGAGCAGATGATATAACATATAAAAGAGAAATAGTAAAAAACTACTTGCAAAACATGAAAATACAAGATGACCGGAGCTTACCTTGACCATCTATTTTACCTAACAAAAAACAACTATATCACCTTAAAATAGTAATTTGAGCTCCAAACACAAAATTTTGGGGTGGTATTCCAAAGTAAAAGGAGAGAGCAGTTTTAGGCGTCAAGTTCACATGCATCTTTACATTAGTGGAACATGTAAATCCCAAATACATAATTAAAGACGTGGTTAACCGTAGGCGAGAGTAGGGATTATAAAAAACATTCTGATGCATAGAATTCGTTTGGACTGTCACCTCCTTATTTAATATCAATTAACTTTTTTTACTTATTGTTGGATAACTGACTTGAATAATATTGTTATATTATTTACTTATGTACAACTCCGACGTGATGCCAATAAATATTGACTCAAGTTGCCAGCTCTAGATACTTATAATAGATGCAGTATTTTAACACAAATCTGATTTTGTGTTCAATGGTTTTACTTTAAAACTAACCAGACTTTTTCTGTCTACTATTAAGGTATTAATAAAGATTGTGTAGAACATTTTATATGGTTGAAAGAGAATCAATTCTCTTTACAAGGAGGCACTACAATTTGCAATAAGTGTCTAAAAAACTGACCATATTATGATGTCATTGCATATTTAACTGAAAGTCAGATGTGGAAAATCATATAACTCATAACTTAACCCCTATAGATATCGACGTCTACGTAATTTAGCAAAATTGGTTATTTAATAACACTCCATATTTATTTTCAGTCAAGAGTTTTCTTTTTCCAAGATTTGCAATCTAAGAAAAAAAAGTATGTAGAACATACCACTAGCACCAATTTTTAAAATATTCTATTTCAATATTAGAGCCAGGAATCAAGTTAAAATGAATCACTCTGTATAATGTATTACACGAGGACCTAGGAATTAATAATTATCTCGTTACTCATACACTCATTAGTGTTGCAGTACATTTTACTCATTACTCCTTCCTTTACCTGCAGTTGGGCCGTTCAATCTTTTCACACACATCATCATGCATATTTACATGAATTAATATTAAAAATGAAGTTGAAATTAGCAACTATGTTGATCAATAATTTTTTATTTAGAAAAGATTAAACGGAAACGAAGTATAAAAGGAAATTTGTATAGATCTCTTGTAAAAGAGATATTTGCTTCTATCTTGGTGGTGCTATATAAAATATAATACAGAACTTATTTCACAAATTGTGACATTTGAAATATTAGCTGGGTAATAAACTAATAACAATAACATTATTAGCCACTAACTTTGATGTAATCTTATAGCAGCCAAATTCAAATTATAAACACTTATGATTTTATTCATATATGATTAATAAAATAATCAGTAACAATAATGTTTCACTTTTTTCACATAATATATTATATACCATGTCGTTGTCTTAATAAATCCAATTTTCAAGTTTGCAGAAACTGTTATGTAATTTTTTTCTTATAGTTTGCAGGTTTCTATAGTTTTTCTAATTTTTGTATATCTCAACACTTAAAAGTCTGTATAAATAGCTTTTTCACCTTAGAGAGGATCATTATAAAACATATAATTTTTGTGCCATTTGCAGGCGAGGCACAATGGGTCTATCAACATCTCGCTTAAGTTCCACCAAACGTGGTTCTATCCAGACCAGTGGAAATGGATCGGGCGACGATTCAACCACACAAGATGAGGCCATGGATGGAGATGATGCTCCAAATTAAATATTTATGCTTCACTTAACTATTATAACTTAATTTTATTAATGATTATTATATTTGCGCATATTTAATATTACAGCAAAATTTCAAGTAAACCAAACTGCTTTTTTTGTATATATTTGTGTCTAGTACTTAGCGGGTGTTTTACAGAAAATAGACATTGTTTTTATATTTCATCAAATAAAATTTGTATAAAAAATATATTTGGAAGTAGTGTGTGGAGAAGAGAATAAATATTACTGTTTTCTATTTTACAAATATTTCTCTGTAAAACACTGATTTTGGTTATTTTGAAAATAAAACTGCTTCTTTTTTTATATAAATAGTGTTAATTGTACTTTTTATGTTTTGATTAATTTCCATTTTATTTATACGTTTATATATGTATTAATTTCATTGATAATTCTCCGATTGTGGCATTCTGTGTTTTATCTATTTAGTATCATCCACTTAATGAAATGACAAGTATTTTGCGGAAAGGCTGCAATCATTAACTTATATGTACCAGTTTTGCATTATCGTATCAGGTATAGAACTTTTTTTAATTAATATGGCTAATAATGAAAACTAGCATAGAAATAAAATAACCTTTTGATACACAATATTTTGTAGAATATGTATTTTGTAAAGACATCTATTTTAAGCTAACATCATTTTGATATGCATGTTTTTGTATAAACAATATATTGCATTTTGTATATATCTGATTATCTTGGGTTCTGGGCTCATTTAATTAATATGTAACAAGTTAAATAAAATTATTCAAGATATGACATGCAGAATTTCAGTTAAGCGATATATATTTATATATAGCGTTGGTGTATTTCTAAAAATCTATAAATCGCCAGTTATGTTCTATACATAACCAATATAGAAAATCTTTTTTGGTTTTGTATATAATAATGTTGAGTTGCGAACCAATCAACCGATTAACATTTTTAGATATGGTCGGTTAATTGTATGCCCTTTTCAATGATATATCACTCGATGGGGGTTGCCATTTGAAATTTCAAAGTGAGGGTTGCTGTGGAGGATGGAGGAAAACTAAATCCAATGTGTAATTAAACTTATCCCCCTCAATATCTCAATTGGCTTTTTTTTTGTATTCTTTAAATTTTCTCAAATTCAAAATATATTGAGGGTGGTTCGTTTTAAAATGAAAGCACTGTATACTTACCATTTAAACATGTATTTTCTAAGTTCACCCCTTAGTTAACGTACAAAAAAATATGAATTTATTTTCATCTATTTTGTCTCAAAATGAATTGAGCATATGGCTCGAAAATGCAGTGAAGCTATGCTGTGATGACATCCAGTGGCCAGCTGCTCTTGCTGCCAACTTGCTCTCCTAACGTAACATTAATTACTACTCATTTAGTACAAATTTACACAATTTCATGAGTCTGAGGAACTTCATTAACTATTTTCATCTTTTATCAAGAAAGATGAAAATAGTATTAGTTTTAGTTTCCTCTAATTTAATATTAATCATTAAGTACTTTGTACAAGCGCCAATTTTAGGCTAGGAACATACCGAAGCAAACTTATTTTCCAAGCTGTCTTGAAACATGGTTAAGAGCAATACAGGAAGGTATGGGGGTGGAAGGGTAGGAAAAGAGGTAATTATTTTATGGTATAAGGTATATATATATATACTTAGCTTTAGGATGTTATTAAATAAAAATAAATATGTTGATTATATAATTTCATTATATGTAAAAAAATGTTACGATATATATTTAATAATTAAATATAAGTACGATTAGGAAACAAAATACTAAAATAAATAAAAAGATATAAAAAGTAATCAATTAACTAAGTTACTATTTACTTGAGAAAAATCTATTAATGTTTGAGAGAAATATTGACTGACAATACAAGTCAAATAGGTTTTCAATCTTGGAAAAAAATTATTTTAACTAAAGACAAAGAAAATATATATAAAAAGAAAATGTTGCAACTTGAGCAACACCAGAAAGTACTTTTTTGTGTTCTCATTACTGAAATATCTGTGTAATGCAGTCGCGACTGGCATCCCAATGAATTGAGGGCTTAACAACGCGTCGGCGCTTGCCCTCTCTCTTTTCTTCATGAAAACAAGAGACATAGTATATACTTGGTGTACGGGGCATACAAGCTCACGTCAGCATGTGTTTACGCTCTTATTTTCAGGAAAAGAAGAGAGAAGGCACACGCTGTTGTATCGCTGAGTCCCGCATCAGTCGGGATGCCGGCCGTCATTGGTCTAATGTATTAAATATATTATTTTTTATTTGTGTAATTAAAAATACTTATCTCATTACTTTCAATTTTAACTTAATAACAATTTTAACACCTTTACTTTTAACTTCAGCCATAGCCATCATTAACTAGAGGGTTTGACCAAGGAATCGTGACGTCACAAGACTCTTCTGCACGATAAACCAGTGTATATGGAGATTTCCATGTCTGTACAAATAAAAATGAATAAAACCGAGTATTTTTCAATAGAAGCACTTATTTATGATAAACTAAATGAGACGAGGTTTCCACACCACCTATGGAGGTATTCTAATCGATTTTACCATACCAAATACCTTGCACGAAGACGCTAAAACAATAACCGTACACTTCGCAACAAATTTACCTATTCCGTTTTCACTAAATTTACGTATTGATAAGAAATTAGAAATACACAGGAGGATTTCTTGACGTTAAGATATGATATTAACTACTTAAAATAAAAAAAATTAAACACTTCTGAAATGATTTGGTGTAAATGCATGTACAAACAAATACACGCAGAACAAACTGAGCAGTCTATCAAGTAAATTAGGTGCGGACAGCGTGGAGCGCCTAACGACTAAATTGACGTCACATTACGTGACATGTGATCGTAGGGGCCTCTAAAGTTAACGATGGCTAGGCTTCAGCATAGACTAAAAATGGGGTTGCCAAACTGGTTGCAAGAGTAATAGCAAACTGCTGCTCTTGATAACACTTTCAGTGTATCTCATTGAGTCCTTTTTCTTTGCGTCTATCTTTGTGCGCATAATTTAATTTATTTTTATTTACATGTCTTAGTATTCTGGATATCCGGGTAATAGAAACTTTGCACTAAACTGTGCTACTTCTTCTCTTAAATTAGCAACTTTTTCTGCAAATTCCTTGTCATCGTGAACCGCTTTCTTGAAATCAACCAATTTTGGACCAGATTTTGTGCTTATTTCTTTAGCCAACTTCAAACCTTTATCGATAAAATCGACCACCTTATCAATGTCCTCTTCTACCAATCCACGCGTAGTTAATGCAGGTGTTCCTAAAACGTTATTATAATATTCCATGTTTGAATTTAAACTACATGATTTAATTAAACAATACAGATGAAGTTACATAGAATTTATTCATAATCTATACTGAAAGTAGAAAAAAGTTGTCACATTCTATCAACTGAATTAAAGAATAAAAAACCATGCCTTTGTAAAACTATTGCTATTAACCCTGTAGTGGTCGGTGCCTACTCTAATAACCCCAATCAATCAATACTACCAAGTCAAATATAAAAAAATAATAACTATCCTGAATAGTAGAATGGAAGTGTGGAAGCACGGTAGCTCAGTAGGAGCACAAGTATAAAGATATATACAGTAGTTTCACTCTTTAAATTTTTTGTACAAAAGTTTTTAATGCACATGTCTGCTCTTGGGTAGTATGCGCGTTGGTACAGATGTAGAAGGGGAGGAATGGGCCGGCGTATGCTATTTTATGGGCGCACTTTTGCTTTACAGGTAATCAGCATACGTTTGTGTGTCTAGGCGTTTGTGTTTGTGATTTTGATAAGGGTTTTGTATTGTGTGTAACATGGCTACAAAATATTGTTTCATTTGTAAACGAAATTCTGTTAGGCCACCTTTTTTACTCCAAAAAATAATAGTCCGGGCCTGTGCGTGTCTCCCAAAAATGGTCACTAATGCGCATGATTGTGCTTGGGTAGTATGCGCAGTGGTCTTTTTGGGGGGTTAAAAAAACAAAACTTAAGGACACCAACATCAAAGAGATTTTGCCGAGTGAAATTACTGTATATATCTTTATACTTGTGGTAGGAGGAGCATTGGCCTGGAAAGGCGAAGGTCCCGGGTTCGATTCCCTGCTGTGTCGAAACTTTTTCATTCTACTAGAGCTTCAGAAATAGGATAGGGAATCCACCTAACAGCACGGTTCACCTTGTGTTTATAAATTATGTTTACCGAGGTGTCTGATTATGGCCAGCAGCCCAGAACGGCTGTGTTGTCACGTATGGCGGAACTGTAGTAAATTATGTTAAGAACGGTATTCTGAATAGTAAAATGGAACTGTGGAAGCACGATACCTCAGTTGGAAGAGCATTGGCCCAGTAAGCCAAAGTTTGGATCCTCGGTTCAATTCCTGGCTAAGTCGAAACTTTTCCATTCTACTATACAATATAATGTTAGTGGTGGTGAGAAATTTCCAAATGCCCTTTAGGCAATCATATCGCAACATTTTTCTGCAATTCCACTACTTATGGCACTCTGACAAGCATATAATAAGTTGCATTACTACGGAATCTCCATGAAAGTCGCCACATCCTTCATCAAGACCAAACACCACACACTGACTGGTTTCACACTTATTTTGTGCTCGTCAGCGTGCCATACGTAGTGAAGTCGATGAACGATGCTGTGCCATGATGTGGCGACTTCCATCTAGATGCCGGAGTGATCCAATGCCAACCAGTGCACATAGTCCATGGAGTAGTTATTTCTAGCATCTCCTTCAAATAAATAAGTAGGGTTGCCTTCCTCACAGACTACAGAGGTCACTGCGATAATGGCACTTGCGGAAAAGAAGGTCGCTATCTGCCTGTCAATTAGACAATAACTGTCAGACGGATAGTAGCAAAGACCAAAGCAAAGAGGGCACTGCTGTGGGTTTCTCACCACTACTATTATAATAATATATAGTTTTGAAAATTTGTATTCCCAAGAAAATAAAAAATTGAAGAAAATTAAATTCACTACAGAAAAAGTTGATATAACCCGTTTACAATTATTTTTTTGGTAATAGATCCAATAACCATCAAATGAAAAAGGCAAGTCACAATTACAAACAAAGAGAACCAACCATGTTGAAATAACCCAATAATCATTGCAAATATTCACCAGCAACAAAAAAAATATTAATATTTGTTGCTAGATTTCTATTTAAAATGATAGAACAATTTAAAACTTACCTAATCTTATTCCTGATGGATTCATAGCACTTTTATCTCCAGGAACTGTGTTTTTGTTACATGCAATATTTATTTCTTCTAAAATATATTCCCCTTTAGCTCCACTTAGCTTAGCTGAGCGAAGATCTACCAAAAGCATATGAACCTCTGTTCCTCCAGTAACAACTTTGTAACCTTTTGCCTGAAGACCGTCACTCAGTCTTTTGGCATTAGCAACAATTTGCTTGGCGTAAGTTACAAATTCTGGAGTTTTGGCTTGTTTCATACAAGTGGCAATTGCTGCGATGGCGTTGTTGTGTGGCCCACCTAGAAATTATTAGATAACTAAGTATACATTGAAAGGAAGAAGTCCCAGTTTTCACAAAACCAAAGATAGCTTAGCAGTATTCAAATGATAAATTATATATCCGAGAATAGTCATTGTAACGCTTTCGCTACGGCAAACGTATCTACAATAAACTGTACCGTGTGGCCATATTTTATGGTTTGCAAATATATACATTAAGAGCAGCTCATGCCATTTGTACAACTAATTGTGGTATTTGATTCATTGAATTTTTGATATTCAATTATAATTTTATTGGATTAATTAAGAGTCTGTATTTTAACACGTTCAATGCATTACACTTTTTTTGTATCACCATTTTGTGTGCGCTACGGGTCAGATCGGCCCCATACTAGTTTCAGGTACAGTACGTTACGAGGTACATTTGTTGAGTAGTTGATTTCGGCATCTTCTTCAAATAAAAAAGTAGGATTGTCTTTCTCAGAGACCATAGAGGTAACTGCTGTAAAGGCACCTTCGGAGGGAAAGTAGGTCGCTATCTATCTGTCAATTTGACAATAATTGTCAGACAGATAGTAGCAAAGATCCAAAGAGGGCACTACAGTGTGTTTCTCACCACTACTAACATTTTTATAGCTAGCTACGCAATTCTTACCCCAAACAGTAAGCTGGTTGAGTAAACACAACATGATCCCACCCGAGAAATAAGACGATTACCATTGCTTCTGCTTGAACAAGGCAATGGCTCTGTATCGCACACACTTAACGAATTCCGGGTCACATATGTTCCGTGCTATTTGAAGTTGGATAATGATAGTAAAGATCATTATCTATATGATCATGTGTAAATCATATAATATGTATAAATGAAATATGGTTATTTGCAAAATTTCCATAGTTATTGTAATCCAAAGAAAAGTAGCACATGCTTCATTGATGGCCACACGCAGCATGACAAACGGTAGAGACCCAATTATGTGTTATTTATCATTATATCAGCAATTAGCTTCCAAAAATTATCTTTTAAATAGGTTCAAATATTTTCTCCAGAGGGCGCATTCATTTTTGAAATCGCCAGTACAAATTAAGCCATTTATATTTAAATTTGGTTTGGATTCACATGCATAATAGACAGCGAGGAATAACCTCATGTCTCGCATAGACCAGCTCATGCGAGTTAGTAGGCCAGTAGTTTTTCAACAATCATTTATTTAGCAATGTAGTGTTAGCCTCAATAGATTGCACGCTGTCTTGAGTGACATTATTTTGCATTGCATTGTTAATATACCAGCTCAGTATAGAAAGAGTGGCAGCAGCATGATTCCTGGCTGTTTTCAATGTGTTACGGTCATTTTGAGTAAAACCTGGCTAATACATGGTACCCTAACGGCTCTTTCACACTATCAGGTCTCGCCTGTCAGGTACCGGATCTGATATAAATCTGAAGTACGATTATATATCAGGTTTGCATCGGGTTTTGTTGCACTTTGTTGCATTGTTGTAGGTTGCATTTTGTTGCATGCGCTCTGAAAACCTGACGAAAACTAACGGACAGTGTGAAATCATTCGTTTACATGTGTCTTCCACTACCCTTGCGTCCGGTATCAGGTCACCTGACGTTGCAGTCGATGTCAGGTTGAAATCAGGCACCGGACCTGAATCTGACAATGTGAACACTTCCGTTCAAACCAATAGTCCACTACTTCTCAGGTTTGTATCAGATCCGGTACCTGACAGGCAAGACCTGATAGTGTGAAAGAGCCGTAAGTAATCTGAAATACTGAAAGAAACTCTTGTGGGACTATGAAAGTAGGATTAGTGGTAGAAAATCTTAAAATGATCGTTATTGAACTGGCAGGAAATATATAGAGGGTGTTCCATTTTAAAAAGTATAAACACACTCTATATCTCAAAAATGTACCCTGAGAAAAAAGTAAGTATTGAATTTTACATAAAAACTGCGCATAGACCTGTTTTTGTTTTACCAATACGTTATCAGGTACTTAACTTGAAAAACGCAAATTTTCTGTTTCACTCTGTATTTCAGAAATTAAAAGAGCTATAGAAATTCTATTTATAATACCTGTTGTTTCTCAAAAAAGTATAACAGTTTTACAGAAACCAGATATCTGTTATCTTTATTAATAAGAGAGATACCCCTCAAAGACAACGAAAATTGGACACTGTACATTACTTTTTTCATAAAAATATTGCAGTAATGACCTGTATACACACTGAAAAAAGCTTCTAATCATCTACATAACCTTCTATCAAGACTGCAATTTAAAAAAAAAGTTTTAAGCTATTCCATGTATTTTCCAAAAAGTTTTAATATCGCGTTTTAATAATCTCAGCAACTAAGCCTTAAGCCTCTTACGAAATAACTTTATATAACCTTGTCTTCATTAAATCACTTTGAGGAGGCTTCTATTTCAGAATTTAGATTACCTCGGAAACAACCTATATAATTTCTAAATTTAATTTTATCGACAAAGCCAAAAATTATATTTACATCAAAAACAAAAATATCTTACATTCTTAAATTAAATTAGTGAAATTAGGATAAATTAGTGAGGTCTTATAATAAATAACTAGCCTAAACTAGATTCAGATGCCTCATGAGATGTAGGTATCTGCATACATACATAACAAGTACAGAAACTAGCCTATTTTGCGAAAGTCTGTCTCTGTAGGCGAGTATTTTGAAATTTTTGAGCATGGTGTCCCTTCCAAAAATACAAACATGAGGTCAGCACCAGTGTGCAAGACTGTAATTGGCTTTGAATTTGTCATTTCTTATTTGATTTGTCAGCTCGACTTTTATTAACGACCGACATGTATCGGTGAAAATAAGAAGGGACGCTAGACACTGAAGGTCATCGACTGCAAATTTTTAACATCAAAGTGCCGCCAGATAATCAATAATTCTTTCATGTTCTAGCAGTTCTAGTGTGGTTCAAGTTTTCTTGCTATTATAATCTTAAGCATTTTTTGATTTATGGTTTTCACCACAAAGTATAATATTTACATGACTGAAGTCTAATTTTTAACTGGCGTCCTGGTTAGTCCTTTCGCTGTCGTAGATGAATATGTTCGCAGCGCGGCTAACTGCTGCAGACGCATATATTCACCCTGTCAAATAAAATTGGTTCTGACTGTTGTAGCTTACAAATTTGCACTATATGGACAATACAAGATTAGACAAGTTAGTGCACGCAAAAATTCCACCCTAATAACTGCGTCATTAGGTCAATAGTTAATGTGTTTTTGTATGGTTTAGACTAGTTAAGACTAATAAAATGGGCATTAAAATACAGTTTTAATTTACCCACTAAAATTATAATTAAATGCCAAAAATTCAATGAATCAACTACCACAGTTACTTGTAGAAATGGTAAGTGCTACTGCAGACGTGTATATTATTCATGAACCATAAAATATTGCCGCATGCTTCACCGTTGGCCGCAGCGAATTAATAAAATTTAAAAACAAGCTTGGCAAACTTTGATAATTTTTATATATCAGTAATTTAACTGCTCATAATTCTTGATGTCTCTTCCAATAAGTGCTTTAACATATTGAAATTATTTATCAACAAATTTATATTATTACTATATAAAATTTGTATTTACACCTGAACAAATATTACATGAAATAATAAATTTGCAGACTGTACCCTGTCCCGAGACAACTCCATACCTAAGGATGGTAGATTAAGTATATCCTTATAAACAATGTCAGTAACATAACAAAAATCGTACATGATATAAATATATGAGAAATATGTGCATTGTTTTTACCTTGTAATCCAGGAAATACTGCTTGATTAATTCTATTTTCTAAGTCATATAAGATTTTTTCTCCTTTGGGGGTAACTGATCTTACTCCTTTCCTGAAAAATATAACACCTGCTCTAGGTCCTCTCAGACTTTTATGTGTTGTCGTTGACACAACATCACTATACTCAAAAGGACTTGGTGTTACTCCTAAAAAAAGGTTAAATATAAGCAATAAGAACTTTGTTTATTCTTCATTATACCACTGACGTAGTTTTCCACATAACACCAAAACACTAGACTGCACTCAACACACGTTTCTCCAATCAAATTGGCATCATCTGGAGATAAAACTAAACTAAATATTTGGCATATACAGAAAAGATACTAGTACTTTAAGATATATCTCTAAGGGCTCTCGCCATTGTGCTCAACACAAAATGGTGAGTTTCGATTTTTTAATTCATTGCCTATTAAGCTTCCCCCTAAATAAGGCGATGTTTGAAAAAGAAAAAGTATTGATTAGGGGTATGGCTGCGTGTAATGGATATTCTGTAAGGAAACCTAAATTTAAATAGACATATTTCGAAATTCTTCCACTTTTCAAAATAAAAGAGAAAATCCAAAATTCATATCTATTCCATATGACCCTCGTTTCACCCTTGGTTTTGGTAAGGTTTTTAAAAATATAGGTATGTCAGTAGTTTATTCATTGGGAAATAAACTACAACTTTTAGACAATCCAAAAGACAAAATGGTAGCTAAGAAGTCGGGGATTTATGAAATTAGCTGTAAAGACTGGATTAAAAGTATGTTGGACAAACTAGAATGTCAATTCAAACTAGATTAAAGGAATATATGACTCATCTCAAATATGATAAGTGCAGTGTCGGCCAACATGCGTTTGAGAACAACCATAAAATAGGTAGTAGCAATTTAAGACTAATTAGGAATATAACAAATTCCAGACAGTTGGATGCATTTGAGAGTTTGCAAATTGCAAAGTGTAAAAATTGTTTGAATAGTGACAGAGGGCCAATCCCATACAACCCGCTTTATTGGTTAGTAAATCACGGTTCACTGATCCGTCGCTGCGGTTGGTTCACTGAACCATAGCAATAGTTTAGGTATAAATAGGACACAGTGTTAGCATAGGTTTAGTTTTAATCGTCCCCAGATGATGCCAAATTGGTTAACGAAACGCGTGTCGAGTGCAGTAGTGTTTTAATGTTATGTGGAAAACTACGTCAGTGTCATCTTCACACCAAAGGTTCCAACCTCTTTCAAGGTTCATTATACTAGATGATTACTACACTTACTCGTGCCCTCGTACATTTTATGAATTTTCATAGACAATCAGCCCAACCGCGTATCACTTATGTTACCGTAACATGCATGTTAAAGTTCGTCTGGGAGAATCTGTTATGTTATATTCAAATTTCATACTATGTAACGTCAAAAAAATAGACATTTGTTTAACATGCATGTTATTGTCTACACGTTATGTTATGATATCAAGTGACAAATTTCAATTGCTTGTGTGGTGTGGCTAAGTACGTAACGTGTCCGATCTGACAAATGGCTTTTGATGGGATATTAAATTTAGTTTTGATTCAAGAAATCCATGAGTGGCAACAAAGGTATTGCAATATACAGCACCTTTCGTATTTTTTAATGGAAGTTATGTTTATTTAAGGTACAATCAAAAAGTAAAGAGACATATTTTTTATAAGTTATTTCGATTGTCTAAAGAATTTCTTCCACAGAACTTTTATAGTCCCCCTCTCAGACGGGTTGGTTTTACCGGTGATCAATAACTTATTTTCTTGAATAAATTGTAGTACCTAGTTGTTCTTATTGGGCCGTTGTTGTTTTCAGTTGCATTTTTCCTTCCATAATTTGAATTATTCACACAAATACACAAATTAGGCTTTACTCTGATTAAACATCAAATATGTCACTCTAACTCTAAACTCTAGTCTGTTATGGTTCTGTAATATCTCGGAGGATTATCCTTGTCTTGCACAAGAAGCACATATTAAGCTATTTCACTTTACACGAACATACACGACTTTGAACCTGTTATGAAAAAGTCATAACATGCAGTATAACGGCCCACGTTATTCGGAGATACCCGGTACGACTTTTGCACTTCCACGTTATGGAACATGTTATTTTTATATGTTACCATAACATAACAGGCGTACGTAAAATTTATTGAATATGATACGCGGTTGGGCTGAATGTCAGCATATTTAATGTAGAATAAGTTTTAAGCTGTGGCGGCACATGTATTGACAGTATGGGAGTGTACATTTTTAGAAAAAAGGAACGGTGAATTCGAGAAAACTATTAAAAATTAGGCATCTTGAAAAAAACATCCATTTATTTGGTACCGCTCTTGGGGTGGTCGGGGGCAGGTGCTACCACGGTGGGCAATTGAACACCATTCCCTTAATACTTGTACCGAGTTTCAAGGCTATATCACAATTTTTGAGAAGAATGCAAGACTTTTCCCGTTGCCTCAAATCATGTCACAAAACGACTCCAAGATCCACAAGGGTATGAAAAAATGTTGGACCGTCTGTAATATGAGGATGTAAAATTTGAAGAAAAATGAAGTATCTTGAATAAAATAACCCCTCAACACCAACCACCCCTCGAGGAGGCAGCTAGGGGGATGCAACTAGAGTAGGTCACATGTAGGTTGGCTCTATATGATACATATCCAAATTTAAACGTGAAAAAAGTTTATAAAAAATTCAAGTCCAAATCCGGCAGTTTTTAATATTCACACACACGTTTTATATTGTAATAGAAGTCATCTGTCCTCTTTTAAAATGAATTGTTCAATAACCAATTCATTGAAATTTCATTTCTTTTCCAATAAACAACGTTGCGAGAGCAGTTACACTGGTATTCATAGTCGATCGCCGAGCGCAGCGCCGGGCCAATTACCCGCCGGTGATTTTTCCGGCGGGCGGAGGGTTGGCGAATCGACGAAATGTGTGTTTCATAGTCGAGAAATGGAGAGTCGCTGGCGGGCGAACCCAAGGATTGTTAACTGTTTACAGGATTGCTCGATCCCTATACTACAATGTAATCCATAATTGTGACGTCATCAAAGATCCAAAGATCTCGAACTTGTAGAAATAGGTACACTTTATACTATTATTACAAACTTTAATAAATAATAATATTAATAATCATTCAAATACGAAAATTCTTTTGCAAATGTGAAATATAACAAACACAAAATAGGTATATTTCGACAATTCGATTACATAGATCTTCGATGACGTCAGAAAGGCGGATGACAAAATTGAGCGATCGAGCAATCCTGTAAACAGTTAACAATCCTTGGGGCGAACCAAGGTGGCGAGGGGCCGAATGATGATTATAAACACTTTACAGTTTAGCTCATAGACTATCACCAGTTTAGCTTTGGCATTTGAGGGTTGTGGTTTGTGAATTAAATCATGTCTGTTCCTTATACAAGAGAAGATAAAAAAAATTTTATTAAAATTTTAAAAAAGCAAAAAAAGTTACACCATATATACTCTTTATAATACTCTTTAATCACATACCTAAAAAGTTCCTGTAGCATAAAATCTTAAAGCACATAAAAATGCAATTAAAGGTGGCACAGGTAAACCACGTTAAATCACGTTAACGGTGGCTCCACTAATAGCATAAATGCTCCATAATAATAATTTTATTAAATCTGTAACTGCGCTTGAACTCAGAATTATTATAAAATTTCACAGGGTTTTCCATATCCCTTGTGTATTTTTTCCCCATACATGCACCTCGTAACAAATTAAAATCTTCCAATTCTTCATTTTCTGCATTTAATCGCACAATGTTATATAGAAGATCCATGACAATCCTTGTTTTAATTTTAAACTGTTTGATTACGTGGCGGGGCTGGGGAGACGCTTGGAGAACCATCAGAGGTTTTCCCATAACCAACTAAGAAATAGTAGTACTACACGTGTTCTTTGGCGGGAGATCGACTATGAAACGCTAAATTAATTAACACAGAAACCGCCCGCCAATGAAAGAATGTTCAAGGATGACACTCTGGCGTGAAAGTAGTACCCATGCCTCATTCGGCGGGTGCTCCACTATGAAACAGAAATTCAAAATTTCGGCGTACCGCCACTTTGCGAACCGCTGGCAAACAACTATGAATACAGTGTTAGCACAAGTATAAAGTATATATCTTTATACTTGTGGTGTTAGTCTATCTTGACCCATTGTACCCTTAACAAAAGTTTTTATTCTCTTCAACGGGTGCATGTGCACTACAGATTTGTGCACGTAGACCAGCTGGATGTTGTAGATTTTTCCCGGGAACAAAGAGTTGTTGGGTTGAGCGGGGTAAGGGTTCCTCCAATCCAAGCCCATGACGCTCGAGCAGTGAACGAGAACAGAGGCATAGTTATTGGACTGAACCGTGCTTGGTTTGAGCACTGACGTATGCTTACTGCTTGCGGTGGTAGAGGTTTTGAAATCAGAATTGGACCGGGTGAAATGCTATTAAATTCATTGGATTTAGTTAATAAATTTTAACTGCTTGAATTATGTTTAGAACTTAATATTTAGTTGGGGTTTGAAGAGACATTTGCGGGTTTACATTGAATAGCCGCCACTGGTTCTAAGCTACAAACTACCAGACTGCAGATAGCAGCATGGCCACTACAAGCAGCGTGTCTTATCCAGCAAACTACACTCCTCCCAATCAATGTGGCAGTATGGTCACTCTGGGCACGACCAGGTATATTAATCATCCGATATGATGCAAAGGTAGACAAAGTTCTTATTTAATATCCTACATCATAAATTTGCGGTAATCAAACAGAAATGTTTGAGGTATGTCGTTTAATTAATTCTAAATATATTTTTTTATTACCTGCTGCGACCAATCCAGATATATGTGCCATATCTGAAACCAGGTATGCTCCTACTTCATCGCATATTTCACGAAATCGCTTGTAATCTAATGGTCTTGAATAACAACTTACACCTGCAATTATTACTCTTGGTTTGAAAAGCCTTGCAGATATTAAAAGTTGATCATAGTTGATTAAACCTGATTCAGGATCAACCTAGAAAATCGGTTGATTATTAAAACATAACAATAAACTGGACATGTAACTTTGAAAGTAATTAAAATAAATAATTGAATTTATACATGACCACCATATGAGTAGCCACCAACTTTCTTATTTTCAATGGAACAACCTCTATATTTTACAGATTTCAATAAAGCATCATGTTACGAAATATTTATACAGGGTCTAATTGTAAGTAAGGATTATATTTAGGGGGGTATTATCAGCAGTTCCCAAGAATATTTTATAAAAAGTTTTTTTTGCCATCCTGAAAATTGGCTGTTTTTTTTTTTTTATTTTGCTGACAACATTTCATCCCAGTATCACTGGATAACAACTCAGACAAATATTTCTTGCGTGCTTCAAGTGTTCTTATTTAACCTTTTAAATAATTTATTATTAAAAAATGTCAGTACAAAAATGTAAAAATTAGTCATGCAAAAAAAAAAAACTGGCCACTTTCATTTAGTTATTTAAATCATATCCCAGTGATTTTTTTAATTTAAAACCCCTCAAATGTTTAAACTATATAATTCAAAATATAATTCAACTTAAGAGATAATAGAGATTTTGAACCCCTTAAATTTTAGCTTATTGTTTTTATAATCATTATACTGAGCAGGTGATATCCAGAAAGGATACAAGTTTTGGCACTGCGCATACTCAGTATAACAATTACGATAACTATATAGGTAAGCTAAAAATTAAGGGGTTTAAAATCTCCTTAATAACAATTTATTATCAACTGATGTTTTGTGGGCTTTCAAGGTTTCAAAAGCTAGTTAAGTTGAAATCACTGTCTAATAATTTTCGACCAGAAGCAAGTGTAGGAGGTTTAGATAGGTTTTCCCCGTTTTACTATGAATCTGATATTTAAAATGTTGTGATCACTTCAAGTCTAAAAAAACCTTGTCAAAAAGTAAAATAAAAAGATTATAAGATTATGATAATAGAGATAAACATTGGGTTCAGTGTCTTGGGGATATTAACTAATGTTTCGTTTAATTTTTGGTGGTGTTTGGTGACGTTCAAGGTAAATATTTGTTTTGTAAATTATCATATGTCAATGATACAATTAAAAAATAAATCAAACTCAATTGGAAAAGTAGGGAGAGGTAGAATTAATACACTTAATCGGAGGTGAAAAGCCTGGGCCTTTTTATTATAATCTTTTATTTATCGTTATTGTCAGTGAAAATAGGTTTTTTTTGTACCGTGTACACTTTTAAAATAAATACTTTTTTGTCTCTGGTTCTTGAATGATGATTTTATAGATAATGGTTTATGGTTTGTTCAGTTAAGAAAGTCTTTTTTTTAATGTAGAATAACATGACTTCTGGCAAGCACTCACTCAAAAAAAAAAAGTAACACTGTAAAAACCAATAAAAAAATCCTCAAGTTTCACTTAAATTTAGACATTTGGCAACTGTGCATTTCATAGTTGCTGTAATTGTAGAGAGACACAGTAATTAAAATCAGGTTTTGCGTCTTGCAGTGGCGTACCCAAATTAGAAGAAAAAGTGTTTAAAAAATAATTCGTTTTCAGAAAGGAAATTTGGATAAAAAACTTCATATACGTGTTCTTTTGGTTTAAATGTACCACTCCTATAAATATGATCCACACTTAAATAGTACTCTGTGTAAGGTTTGATGCGTCTATCTCTAACAGTGATGATATGGTCAAAAGATTGTACCATAAATGTAACGTGTAGATTAGATAGAGAATGCTTCGACACAATACAATCCTCATAGAACTTTTTTTTTGTGATTTTTGAAAAAGAATCCATGTGAATGAAATTCACATTTTCATTCACGGTAATTTTTTTTCTTCCCTGTTTCCATTTTCTTCTTCTTTGCGTCTGTTTCTCCACATTGTATTGCACGAAATACACTACGAACGGAAACTTTTCTTAATTCACTACACAGTTCGATCCACTACACTTAAATTTTGATCGCGTGCTTTTAATCCCTCATAGACACAAATTACAGCATTTCCCGCGTACTACGCTTATGTCAGCCTGCGATGAAATATTTGGATGTGTGTGAAATGTGCATGTCCGATCTTCTTGTCACTCTTGACTTTTGTTGCATAGGTTTAATACCTCGCTCTTCGTTTTTTAACCCATTAAACAAAGTACGGAACTATATCCGACTAAAAATATTACAAAATAAGAGGAAGGTAGTTATGGATGGCATCAAGATTGGACCTGATCAAACTAAATTGCAATAACAATATTATAGGGAACTTGTCAAGGAAATAAATGAACTTAAAATAAATGGCATAACCAACCGTTTCATTAAATACATCAATCGTGTTCCCAAAATTGTTACAGCAAAAAACTAACTCCAAACCCAAGTCGTAGAAACCTTGAGGTGTACTACCAAAATTGTCGAGGAATTAGAACTAAATTAATCAATTTTTTTTAATAATGCTCAAGCTGTTAACTACGATGTGATCATTCTTACCGAAACGTGGCTGTGCGATGGTATTGCAGACTGTGAATTGTTTGGTGAAAACTATGTTGTATATAGAAACGACCGCAGCTCTCCAAATGGTGAAAATGTTTTGGGTGGTGGCGTCTTAATCGCAGTGAACTCGAAATATGTATCTTCATATGAATTTGGTGTCACTAGTAATGTGGAAGAGTTATTTGTATCTGTTATCATAGACAAATCTGAGCATATTTTTATCCTGCCGTCCTCAATTTTGAATGTTTTTGAAACCCATGCCGAATCAATGGAACGTATTGCAGAAAGTCATCCGAAAGCTATTCTACATGTATGTGGGGACTTTAATTTACCTAAACTAAGATGGTCCTTCGACTCCGAAGGTCATACTGATACTGAAGGTTCTCTGTCTAGGCAAGCTGAAGCTTTATGTGACTGTTATAATTTCTTAAATTTAAACCAGTATAATTCTGTAAAAAATTTAAATCAAGTTATTTTAGATTTATGTTTTTCCGTTTTGCCTGGAGTGACCGTTAGTGAAAGTGATTTTAACATGACAAATGTTGACAGCTATCATCCACCATTATTAATTCACATTCCAATTGATGATCTCTATGAATCACTTTGTGTCGCAGATAGCTGGCGTTATAACTTCAGAATCGCTAATTATACTGATATAAATAATCATCTTCTTACCATTGACTGGGATGACATTCTATTGGGGAATATAAATCAATCTCTTAGTATTTTTTGTGACGAGATGTCAAAAATATTTGAGTTATATATACCAAAATATAAAGTACCAAGTGAGAGATATCCTTGCTGGTTTAGCCATGTTACTAAAAAGTTAATTAAACGTAAAAATAAGTTATATACACAATACAAAGAAAGTAATGATCCTGTACTACACTTTCAATATAAAAGTATTAGAGCAGAGTCAAAGAGGTCTATAGATAATGATTATAATAATTTTATTTCACGCACAGAAGCCAATGTGGGGCCAAGCAACATAAAATCTTTTTGGAAATTTGTCAACTCTAAGAAAAAGTCCAATGGTTTACCTAAGTGTATGTATTACGGCGATGTTAGGTCTGAAAATGGAGATGAAATCGCAAATATATTCGCTGATCATTTTAACTCTACTTATAAACACTAATAATGATTTAGATTCATATATTATTGATAATAATTATTTTTGCAACTATAACTTAAGTCTATTTTATTTGCAAGTAACCGTGGATGAAGTATTTAATAAATTAAACTTACTTGATATTAATAAAAACCCAGGTCCAGATAATATGCTATACACTTGCATACCCGTTGTGCATCCTTTTTAACAAATCGTTAAAAGAGGGCTATTTTCCTGATTTATGGAAAGAAGCTTTTATAACACCGATTTTTAAATCAGGTAACAACAATAATGTTTCAAATTATAGACCCATCTGTGGACTATCAATCATAGCAAAATTATTTGGGAAACTGATATGTGACAATATTACTCCACTAATAAAACAAATAATAATTCCGGAACAACATGGCTTTGTCCGTAAACAATCCACAGTAACCAATCTATCTTGTTACTATAACTTTATTCAAAATGCACTTGAAAATGGCACTCAGCTTGATTCTGTTTATACAGATTTCAGTAAAGCATTTGATAGGGTAGATCATCAATTACTATTACTTAAACTAAAGTTATACGGTATTTCAGGCAGCTTACTTAACTGGTTTGAGAGCTACCTCTCGCAGCGTAAACAAAATGTTGTAATTCGTGGGTATAAATCAAAGAACTTAAATGTGACGTCGGGTGTCCCTCAGGGGTCACATCTGGGGCCAATTTTGTTCTGACTTTTTATCAATGATATAAAAACAGTAATTAAAAGTAGTAATATTTTACTTTTTGCAGACGATCTCAAACTTTTTAATTCTGTGTCATCTCTTAGCGATTGTCACTTAATACAAAATGATCTGACTAATATATCTACATGGTGTAGCGAAAACTTTCTGGATCTAAATATTTCTAAATGCAAGGTCATAACTTTCTCCAGGAAGAAAAATATAATAACCCACACTTATACTATCAATAATAGTAATTTGGAGAGAGTCTCAACAATAAAGGACCTGGGAATTTTGTTCGATGACAAAATAAGTTTTATATAGCACATAAATTATGTTGCCAGCAAGGCTTTTAGAACTTGTGGGTTTGTGTTAAGACAATGCCAGGAATTTTCATATGTACCAGCAATAATATATTTATTTAACATGCTCTGTCATAGCATTCTCGAATATGGTAGTGTTATATGGTCTCCTACTTACCAATGTCATATAAATACATTGGAAAAGGTAAAAAAAAGGTTCGTCAGGTTTTTGATGTTTAAACTAAATATTAACCCTGATGATATATCATATACACAGAGATTGGATATGTTGGGTATTGTCTCGCTGGAAATACGTAGAGTAAATGCGGAAAAATTGTTTATGTATAAATTATTTAACAACCTGGTAGCCTGTCCTTATTTGTTGAGTTTGTTTGCTTTAAATGTTCTTTCTTATACTATCAGACATCCAGCTTTAATTTCAGTTCCATTTAACAGAACAGTTTACGGTCAACACAGTCTATTAACCAGGCTAACTAAACACTTAAATGAATGTAATGAAATTGACATTTTCAATTCATCTCTACATAAATTTAAAATATTCCTAAAAACGCAGGCAAATAATTTACGTATATGAACTTAAGTTATTTTTCCATCTTAAACTTTTTACATATTCTAATTCGGTTTTTTCTGTTTTAATGTTTTAATGTATATACTTTACAGAATTATACTGTGGTTTTCCTGTCTCATTTTATTGTGGTTTGTAACTATTCAATTTCAATTTAAAAAGACTGTATGTATCTTATTGTAGTTTATACTTCTTGTATCAATTTTTCATTTAACTTGCCTTACTCGACATTACAATTGCCAATGTTTTGTTTTATATGATATCACTAAGAAATTTCGCACACAGCTAAATTATCAGTTTTATTTTCTCTTTGTTCTTTTCTACAATTTAAATTCATATATTTTTTATTGTTTTTTGTTTCTTTCGTTATTGTTTTTATATGCTATATGAACAATATGCGTTTTATGTTGTTCTATGTCTATAGTGTAAATACTTTTCTGTAAGCTTTGTAGGTACGATTTGGGTGTTTACCTGTACTGTACTTCATTTGAAATAAATAAAAAAAAAGTAAAGAATTGTGGTGGCATGGAATAGAGAAGCATGGAACAGACAATTTTTAGTTCTGCTCAATAGCTCAATGCGTAAGCGGCATCACTTTTCTATATGCAAACGTTTGTTTCACTATGTATTAAGTATTTACACTTCGTCCCTATTCTGCATAGAACTAGATCATACGTCACTGCCTATTATTTTAGCCGACCAGTTATAGTTACTGTCAATTCGTCCTTACACACTCTGTATATATTTTGGATTCACTAAATTATTCTTACCTTGTATGGCATAGACTCAAAAAATATAGAAGTTGCAGAAATTTTCTTGCTTGGGGTGAAAAAGCCATGAGTTAAATGTCCACCATCGGGAAGATCAAGCCCCATAATACGTCCATGAGGTTCAACAATACCTAATACATATAAATCATTAACATAAAAATATTACACCGTTATGATAGAATAAATAAAACACCGAGTTAATCAGTTCCAAAATATTTTAATTTAAAATTTCAAATATTTTAATATTTAAGGATTTTAATTTCTAATATTACCTGTGTATACAGCAAAATTAGCTGGAGATCCTGAGTAAGGTTGTACATTCACACCCCATTTCTCCGGGTCTAAATTGTAAGCTTCCAGCGCTCTCTTTTGTGCCAAAATTTCAATTTGATCAATGTATTCATTGCCGCCATAATATCTGAAATAAAAACATTGTTTCAAACTAGACATTTGGCAAATTAAATAGGTATATGGCAGATTAAAAAATCTAGTGATGTGGATTGGATTTTGTCACTGGATATCTTTCCATTTTTAGGTCTTCCTAAATCCTTTTTAGATGAAATTCCCGCCAGAATTCGACCATCTAACAAATATAACCTATTATATTCACTAAATTCAATATATTACTTCTTAAAAATTTTTTTTTGGGAAAATATGGAAAGAAGAATAAGTATTAACAGTGTTTTATGTAAAATGTTTGTATGTGTGTGTTTGACAAACTATCATGAAAGTAAAAATTCAGATTCTGATAAAAGCGTGAAAGTAATAAAGAGGAAAATCAATAGTCAATATGAGTATGAGGAGAGTAATGGATTTATAATACACGAAAAATTTTAACTAGACGAGAATGTTGTTGAGAAGCAGAGTGGTTACCCGCAGCACTCAGGCCTTTCGACCCATTGAGACTAGAAAGTAGATATATAAGAGATAGAAGAGAAGAAACAGAAGTAAAAGTAATTAAGGATGAAATAGAAGCTGTTGAGACTTATAGACGAGGAAATCAAAGTCCAGGAAGCCAGTCAATTCGAAACTGATCACAGTAAAGAAAATCTAAACCAAAATTAACCAGTAAAATTTTTTTTTGTCATTACGCCAGTAATTTTACTTGGCAAGAAAAAATCACGGATGCTGTTTCTATTAATATTTTGTTTCTAATAATAGTTTCTACTTCATACAAAATAAATAAATAAATAAATAAAAATAACATTCCAAATCTAAATGGAAAAATGTATTCATCATCAATTCAAGTAATGGGTAAAAATAATAGTTAATAACTGAAATACTAAAAATTATACAATCACAACTTAATCCTATAACTAAAATAATAGGTATAAACATACACTAATACCGCTATCGATTCAATTATATTTTTCCACTCTGCGACTATGTTTATTTCGTCAACCAAGCCAAAAGCAATATTTGGGCTTGAAATTCATATGATGCAAAAATCATTATGATACTCGAATAATAACTTGAGCAACACATATATATTTAGTAATAAATTAATCTGTATTTCATAATTCATAATTTTAATCAATTAATTAATTAATGTTAACTTCACACTTGGAGCACTTGTATGAAATGTTTGTAGAATATTATTTGGAGTTAAATTTGAAAATTTTCAAAATTATTTAAAAACTGTAGAAACTTATTAATCTGAATTTTGCTTAATTTAGATATGTTTGTTCCAAAATAATAATTAGAAAACTTGTTAAAAAATTAATTTCGTCACTGAAAATGTTGCAAAATGAAAACATAGTGAATAAATAAGTTCTTACGCAACACAGATAAACAATTTTTTGCCAAAACTAAACTAAACAGTTCGAGAAACTAACAAGTCAGTTAGTGCAGTCAATTACATGGTGGTCCTCCCATAAAATATGATCTGGATCCCGGGCCATTGAGGACTATTGAGCCAGGAAGAGTGCTGCTTCTGAATTCATCAGACCAGAACCAGTGCTTGACATATCCAGGTCAAAACTAAGTGTCTTGACCTGGGTTGAGGAGAAAATTCTCAAGTACTGGCAGGAACTACCAAGATTAGTTAATTTGAAGTGTTTGCAACAAACCCTTCGAAAACAACTGTCATTTAAAATATCATATACAGACAATTGGTGAGGCACAAAAGCCCACATGGTCAGGGTAGAGGGTCTGGCTTATGGATCATGAAGTTTTGAATTTAACTACCTAACCCCCCCTCCTTAAAAGCAAAATAAATATGTTTTTTACTACTAACATGAGAAAACCTTATTATTTACCTCATTTGTGTAATGAGGAGTAGTTCATTATTAACCTAGGTAAACAATGATAATTCAATTGATAATCGAGCCGCAGGCTACTTGATATTTTGATATGTTTGAGTAATAGGGGAAATGGCTGATTTTAAAATAAAAATAAGATCTTTTGGTGTTAGTTCGGCTATTAGTAGTAAAAAAAATACTATATATACTTCGGTTGAGAAGACCATTATTTACCTCGAAAATTATATCCTTCAGCGCTACGCGCTTCAGGATATAAAATTTCTCGGTAAATAATAGCTCATTTCTCAACATAGGTATATAATATACTATTTTACTTTGTTTACTATTCAACCCATACATTTTATTTTTAAGGATGACACTTTCAATAATTACTTTCTATCAGGTTACATCAACCCGTAAACAGTGGTAGACTCCCATCTCTAAAAAACTAAAAAGATAGGGTAGGTCAAATGGCACATAATTTCTCGACCAACTATTGGTTTAAATCAGGAAAACAAGGCATCATTATAAAGGGAATTTAACACGCTTTAAATCAATGTGCATGTCAAGTTTGCCCTTAAAGTTTTTAGGGGTGAATTCCAGTACCATGAAGTAGTGCGATTGAAAATAATAAGAGAAAGTGGGAAAGTTCAAAAACAAAATCAACAAGTCTGAATGTTTTCCTAAAATATTAAGTTAAATGCCAAACAAATATTGGCAGTTTTATTTTCTGTGAGCCATCCTGTGTAAGGATTATAGTGTAAATATTTATAATTTGCTCTCTATTATTTTAAATTATTTATCATTTCTATTAGCAGTTTTTAGATAGAATAAACATGTTTTACTGCTATATATAATTTTGAAGTCTTTTAGGAGCCATAATTGAGGTTCTACACTATGTAATCCATGTTGTCATATAATTATGCTATTATTTTGTGAAGTAAATAAAATGTTTATAAAACGGGTTAACCTGGTTTGATTTTATTAATATAATTATGCTTGTGAAACAAATAAAAAGGTAAGTAAATAGATTAATTGAGTCCCATTAATAATATATCAATAAAATTAAAAACAGCCACGCCCAAGAACAGAGTATAAATTAGACAACTCTCAAATCCTAATCCAAAGGATGTCTAGAAAGAGTTCTAAATCTGGAAAATTATGCCTGATTGGCTGGTGGATTATTTTGTTTTAAATGTCTGTCCGTTGTCAAATTCTTAATTGTTATTGGACGCATTCAGGAAACCGCAGCGCATCAGTGCTTTATTCAAATAGCTGCAGCGCTTTATTAAAGCGGTAAAGCATATATTTTTCCCGCTGGATCGCTGAATAGTTCCATCAAGCGATAAAATTAATATAGTTTGGGTTTACGTCTATGGGTTTACGCACAAAATATCTATGGATAATATTAATTATTATTAATATTGATTACAAAATATGAATTACTGAAAAGTATGTCACTTTAACACGTTCACTGCTGGAAATAAAATTGCTCTAATTAATTTAGTGCGTTACAGGTCCCCGGCGTCCGATAGCGACATATGCTTAAATGCGGTAACGGTCCCCAGAGACCGATAAGCAAAAAATTATAAAGCGTCATCTAGTAAACAGAAAAATAATATAAGTGAAGCTTTTTCTGCAGAAACCTGTTTAGTAAGTTCTAAACTATCTCCAGCTGAGCCAGTGCCGGTCTCTAGGGACTGTAACAGCACCAGGATAATTTCTCGGGTTGATCGAACTTTTTTGCGTGGTTTCTTTTTTTATTTGTTTAATTTGATACAAAAACGGTGATTTATTTGTCAAAAATAATACAATTTTTCTAAATAAAACTATGACACATTATAAAATAAAACTCGAGTTCGACTCCGACTCTCTTTCAGATTCTAAGGTATTTTCCCTTTCAAAATCTATATCTGATATAGATGATGACGAGGGGACATAATTCTTGTCCATCACTGAATCGTCGCTACTGAAATCGCTAAAGCTGTCTTCATTCTGTGTTTCCTGCCTTTCGCTAGTGCGAATTTTGTTTGTTTCACTCGCTTCTGCACCATCTTCTTGTTCTAATAAAGTATTGCCCTCCAAGTCTTCTTTGTTTCGAATTTGGTTTGTTGCCAATAATAATATTTTTCTAGAACGGGAAGTCATTTTAGGGCAACAATCACAGGCTGAACGTGCTTCAACGGCATAACTTTTAATACTGCACACTGAGTCCACTGACAAGTCAAAACATGCTAGTAAAAAATATCGGTCTCCGGAGACCAATAACGCATATAAGTAAAAAACATTATTCTAGTGCGGTACCGGTCTCCGGAGACCGACTCGTGAATAGCATATCGCCAGTGTTAGCAAAGCGCCAAGGAGTAGATAGCTATTTGTAAAGTCAAGATTGCAGATTTCTTTCTTGAGATACAGTTTCCGCACTACCCGACAGTCGGCGCATGCGGCGCGCCGCATTGTGTGAATGTTAGTTGTCTGTCCCTGAAGACCGGTTACACATTCAACGTGTTAAGCTTGGATTTAAAATGTCAATTCAGCGAACGTGAAGCGGTAAAGCGCTGGAGTGCTATGTTTCCCTGAATGCGCCCAATGATTTGAAGCCTGTAAAAGTATCTCCAATAGTAGTAGCCTCTAGCAATTAATTAAAATGTATGTTTGCAAATAATATGTATGTGTAAAGAAAAATAATAGTGCCTCCACACTATTATTCTTCCTTACATAAATTTACATGTTTTGTTTGACCCGTGCCTAATTGAAAAATAACCTACGTTACATAAATTAATACCTAGGTAACAAATTCAGGTCCCTAGTTATTAGTATTCATTTGAATAATAAATAATAATTATAAACTAATATTGTAAATACAACTGAACATTATTAATATTTTGAATTGGACTTGATCGAACTTCGACCGGGACAATTTATATTTGACTTGCTGGCAATCCCGCCAAGCATGCTAAATATAAATAATGTAGGACACTGATTAAAGAGTTGATTTAATCATTAATGAAACCAGAACCGAACCCAAATTGGTGTCAATACACTCATAGCACTTTTCACGTTTGGAATTATTCTCATTTAATTATAGAGAACTAGCATCGTTAGTATCAGATGATGAAAGTAAGGCAAATTCACCATAATGTTGATTTTTCAGTAAAGAAAAGGTTGACAGAAGAACGTTGAAAATAACTGAAACCTGGCAATATTAATTGGGTATCTATACTAAATTCATACTTTTAAATGAGATTTTCTGGGAGATTAAAGGTACAAAGCTGTAAAAAATGTACCCTCTTGGAAACAAAATAAAATGAGTTTAACATAAATATGTTATTTAGAAAGAGAACAAGGAACACGTTTTCAAAAAATATATAAACAAACACGCATAGAAGAAGGTTACAGGTAGAATTTTCAAATTTTGATATAATCATAAAATTCATGGATACAAAGGAATGTGTCTCATAGATTTACTGTTACAGTCACAGGTCCCCTACAAGGTGCATTTCTACAGTTATTCATTCATTTAGTACTTGCAAGTAGTTGATTTTATTATGAAGAAACATATACCTTTGTCCTGGTAATCCTTCAGAGTACTTATTATGTAAACAAGAACTTAAACACTGCAGAACTGGTAGAGTAGTAAAATTTTCTGAAGCTATCATTTCCAGTCCAACTTGCTGCCTACGTTTTTCCTTTTTAACCAGGTCCCACAACTCAGGATCAGAATCCCATACGTTTGCATTAAGAGTTTTTATATTATTACTCATTTTTCTTGAATGGATTGTAATAGATCTCTGAAACTGTGTAAAAGTTTTAGTGATTGTATATCCTGTAAAACATACACTATTCATTATTTATTTTTATAAATGCTAACTTAAGTTTACATGTTTACATAGGTTACATTTTACTAACCTTAAAAAAAAAAAGTTATTTATAATTTCTGTGCCTCGAGTAAAGTATATGCTGCTGATAATAAACTAAGCCAGGAAACAATATTCTCTCTGTACTATTATTTTCAATAATTTTAACTGATTTAATATAGGATCTTATGAAGACAACAACTTTATCTTAAGAGTTCAACAAATCTGTGAATTACAAGATAGGTCAAACAGTTACAAAGGTTAACTTATTATTTAACAAAATATTTTGATTTTGCAATAAGTAAATGGAGAAATAAGGAATAATTCTAATTAAAAATTATTCAACTAAAACTAACATACCTTTGTCAGCAACAGGTGGTTACACGTGCGAAAAGTGCGGGAAAACATGTCAAAATTCAAAAGTAGGGCAGAGATTTTTCTTTTAGACAAGAGCATTTAAAATATTGCTGATGTGATGTTACTCAAGAAAAATACATGTTCTGTTGACCTCCTGACTCCTGATAACATTTTACGTCATTAAGGGAACTGATATAAAAAATAAATATTAAAGCAATTTTAATTGCTGGGGGTAAGAGATAGGTATGTACTAATTGATTAATGTTGTAATCTTTATCCTTTATCAAATACACTCGCAACTCGCGAGTGTTTTCCATTCTTGAGAGGCGCAAGAATGGAAAATGCTATAATATACTATTATTTATACATGAAAAAACAATATTTTTTGCTCCTTGACTTTATTAAAGCCATAAAATATATTTTGAAATATATAAAAATTATCTAAAAAACTACTAATACATTTAATAGCAAAACAAAAGTATTACTACCTATTGGTTGATGAAAGTTGTAAAAGAAATAATTATAACATAAAGTAGGTAACCAAATATTACTCGAGATTAACTTTATGATTATAAGTATACTTATTTTCGTACCTACTGTAATGTACCTGTGATTTGAATTTTAAAATAGAATTTATTTGTGATATCTTATAGGCACATAAAGTATTTTGTAGTTATAAAAATAAAAAAATAATATTGCACATAATTGGGCCAGTAGGTTTTACAAGCTCAAACACAATTTACAGATCACTGCCAATGTAACGTTAGTATTTTCATTTTGTAGGTTAGAATAAGTTATAAATCAAACACATAGTGGTTTTTGTCAACGATAAAGTGCATGCATTAGTAATCCAACCATAACGTCACGATGACGTTCAGCGCCAAATTATCAGATGAATAAAACAATACGCCTAATGTTACATGTAGCCTTTTTCTATCAGCAATGCTAAAAACCAAAATCTTATAAGGAATACTCACCTATGACTATGGGGACTTACGTCGAAGATAAAGAAAAACAATTCATCAACATAATGTTTTATTTCAGTTAATGTATAAACACATATGTATAAAATGGTATGTATAACGGTATGTATAAAATACAAACCGATTGTATTACACTAGTATTCATCATACCACTTGTTTTCATCAATGATTAACCGATAGCTCATCAAATCCATCGGATGACAGCTGTTCAAATTTAAAGTTCGATAAATTAATATTTGAAAATTTTATTTATATTCCTAAAGATCGTATCTGGGAATTACTACATAATAATCTTTCACGCGATGTTTCCTCGGTTAATCTCATACATAAGAAAAAATCCAGATCACTGCCAATGTAACGTTAGTATTTTCATTTTGTAGGTTAGAATAAATTATAAATCAAACGCAGTGGTTTTTGTCAACGATAAAATGCATGCATCAGTAATCCAACCATGATGTCACGATGACATTCAGCGCCAAATTATCGGATGAATAAAACAATACGCCTAATGTTACAGCCTTTTTATATCAGCAATGCTAAAAACCAAAATCTCATAAGGAATACTTACCTATGACTATGGGGACTTACGTCGAAGATAAAGAAAAACAATTCATCAACATAATGTTTTATTTCAGTAAATGTATAAACAGCTGCTTACACAATTTGATTTAACAAGAAAACGCAAAAATAATTTTTAGATTATTTATTGCAATACTTTAAAATCTAAGCAGTATCTTTGATTAATGAAATTACCAAATATACAGAGTGGACAATAAATACAAACTTTAATTTAATATTTAATACAAAATTTTGTACAAGCAAAATTAATATCTATAATATCCGGGACAAGGAAAAAAGTAAAAACCTTAAAAAGTCGTAGGGGAAAAATACATCTAGGTATATTCTTTTTTATTAATAATTTATATTTATGGTGTTAGTATCCATAAAGTTAAGTATAAAAAACAAACAAAAGTCTTACTGTTTGTAACATAAATAAAATAAAAATTATTTAGGATAAAACTTGGATGCAAAATCATATGTATATTTTTTGCATGGAGCAAACAAATTGTAAAAATTCATATAACATAAACTAGAAATGAAAAAACACTTGGTTATTCAGAATTCTGTAAAAGTAGCCATTAATGGAAATTAATAAAAAATATGATTTCATTAAAATTGCAGCTAAGTATAATTGCTTCAGATTTAAAATATAATAAAACATCTTATTATACACGTATCTTTAAATAGCTCGAAATTTAACATTTTTCTGAATAACCCTGTATACATAACAAGTGAACATTTTCGTGAATACACCCTAAACAGACAGATTTTCAAACACAATGTATGTACAAGTTGTTTTGTTACACAGCAGAAAGATAATTGCCATTTTAGTAATTATAAAAAAAACTGAATGACAAGCAGCGCTCACACCTTATAATTAATATAGTAACAAAGATGTACCTCCATTTACTAGGAATTAATGTACGTTGGCGATACTGCTGAAAGCCAAGCAGTGTACGATGATGTTTAGAGTCAATTTGTCATCAGTCTCAGTTGTAGATTTTGATGGCCTTTTCTAAATAATTAAAACGGGACCGCTTTGGAGCTTTGTTAACATGGTCTAAACCTAACCAAGGTTTTGGGCTACCAGCTGGAATAAAAGAAAACATGGTAATGTCAAAATATACAAGATATTATCATTCATTTTAAAGTCTAGAAGGTCCAACAAATACTTATTGTGTACAGTGTGATTCACTTTCGAGTGTGTAACATGATTATTTAGAAATTATGGCAGTTTTTTTAAACCAAGAAATAGGTATGGATCTCGGTATGGATCTGCCATAATTTCTTAAATTACAGTGCAGTTTAGTAATGTATGTCTTGCGTGATTGTCATCTTTCAGGATATGTGTTTAAATATTCTTCAATTGTTCTGTTTAAATTTTTGTTACATCTGTATCTGTTATATCTATATCTTGTTTCTCTTCGGTTGAACACATTGTTAGTCAATGTAAAAAGTACTCCACAGATGCAGTTTATAACAATTATAAGTGACATTTGTGGTTTGTCAAGAACTGACTGTCATGGTCAGGGCCTGGGAACTCTTATGGGAGTTTTGTAGACAAAATTATTAGTTTTACTACATCTTACCAGAGAGCGCTTCACAAAAAATTTGAGCATCTGCCAATCATAAGAAAATAAAATATGCTGATAATAATATACGTAGATGTCAGTCTATGTTTTAAAATTATGAAGTGGACGCGTTATCTTAATTTTTATTTTTTTATTTATCCTGAATTATATGTATTAGCTTGAATTGTAGTGAATTGTGTCTCAGTAGGTATATTTAGTGACATTTCTTCGGAATTCAAAGCAAACAGATTAACAGTAAAATGCAGTTAAGTGTGCAGTCCAGATTGTATGAAAATAAATAATTATTCTCATGGTTCAAGAAGGTAAAGGAAAAATCAGTTAATGTGATGTTTTATTAATTTTCAATTTCGTAGGATAATATACTCTTTCAAAAGTATGGAGTGAAAACAAATAATTTTTCTAGATGTCTGAATAAAACAGTAAGAGAAATGCGAATCAATATCAAGTGTAGTATAGCAGCGATTGTTTAATTGGAACAACAAAATTTGGGAAATATATCGTTTTCAATCATTATAGGTATTTTTATCAAATTAGTGCGAATATATTGTAATACAAAATATGGAAAAATATACTTATTGTAGTTTTATTTGTTTCTATCTTTATTAAAAAAGTTAAATATGTTACAAAGGTAGAGCGATTCTGCACAAAATTTTTAAAAAGTTCCACTACATCTCTACAGATGTCGCTTTCCGCGTCGTTTTTTATTAACATTGCAGATTCCCATCTACCCCTAACCTAATCTATGGACATGGTCATGGCTAACTAGACATTTTCAAAAAAATACCTATTTTCCTTCATAATGCCCTTATTTTTTAGTCAAATATTAACATATTATATTGTTGTATTCAGAAAAAAATCGGTTTATTCAAATATGAGAAAAATTAATATGGCGCCCATAAGAAAAAATAAAGTTGACGATGATTCACAATAAAAGTGACATTTTTTCAAAAACGGTTTACGGCATCGTATTTGTCTCAAGAAAGTGTCCTAATAATGTGAAAACAATAAGCGAATATTTTCAAAAATATAGAAGTTATGGCCAGAAAACGAAAACCGGAAAACATTTTTTTTTGCCTCATACTCAAAAACAAAAGCAGATATGTGGGTTTTGTTTGCGCCAACTTATTGAGCACAAAATTCTGCAACTTTGCTGAATTTAAACCTACAGTCTATCTTTTATAATAAGCGAGATACCCATGTTACACACTCGAAAGTGAATCACTCTGTACATTAAAACTAGGAAATAGTCCATAAATAATTCCAAAATTATGATTCATAAAATGACCCATGAATTGTGGAATTTCCTTGCGTAGTTGGTTCTACATATTAACATTGGAAGTTTCTGTATTCGTATATGTGGACCAAGTTAGGAGTTTTCGTTTAAGGCCAAAAGATAGCGGTGTCACGTTCGAGTGAAGCAATACATATAGTGGAGCAGATACCTATACCACCATGCAGAGCATGTTTTGGGGCATATGTGGTGTGATCTATAACTTTTTTTAGTAGGGCAATTTTTTTAAGTGGCTTGAGAGCACATTATCTGCACAATTCGAAGACATGTGTTTCTGAGTACCTACATACATCGCCATTAAAAAAAAACAGCTAGATTTACCGCCCTGAAATTTTAACCAGTTATGCACAAAACCTAAGCGTTTCAAATGATATAAACCTTTTTTTGGTTGTACACTTATATATTACCAAAAAAATTACATAAAATTAAAAACTTCTAAAATTATGCATGACAAACTTCCATATGCGATGTGAAATATTCAAAATTTATATACAGGGTGGGCCATTAGTGCGTATGCGGATCGTACTACCTATACCGTTAAAGTTAGAATAATAATTTTTGGTACGAAGTTAGATGCCAGTGGCGTGCATATTTTAAAATTGTTTTGGCAGATACAAGGTGTTTAATATTAAAATGCCAAACCGAACATACTTTTTTTTAAATGGAACACCCTATATATTTTTAGATTTTTGAATTAAGCGTACTTTTCTGAACAATTTAATATAGCACTTAATATATCTAAATTTACACGTGGCGACGTTGTTGCAAGTTTTCTATGAAAAAGGTCACTACTTCGCATTATTGTTGCTCTCCATTTAAATGAGATATGACGTCCATTTTCTCATAAGATACATTAAGAATATGTCTTTATTCAAGAAAATATAACGATTTAAACAAAAGTTACATTTCCTATACAGGGTGATACATTTCGCAAATCGTAATTTTACTTCAAAATTTTAAATGCAACACCCTGTATATTATCATGTCGTCTTAAAGAGCTCCTTTTCAGCTTTCTAACGATACTATACTTGGTGGGCTTAAATAAATTTTATTTGTTAAAAAAAAGGTTTGAAACTTGAAGAACCGTTGAAATTAACATAAGTTGTAATAAGATAATTGAATAAAAAGTTTATACTGGCAGTTTATTATTAGTCTTATTGTTAATAACAAATTGTGAGTCACACTTAATAAAAAAATAATTCAAATTTTAATAAATAACGAAAATACCATGTTTTTTGGTTGGTTGTAAATTGTAAAGATAAATTATTATTAATTGGGATACCTACTATACTCTTATATAGGGTGCTTTGAAAACAAAATTGAAAAGTGGCTTGGGGAACTGTCACTGTCATTATTAATGTTTCTATTGTGTTGGTTTTATTGTATCAGTCAATATTCCGAGTATTGTATCACTCCGAGAACTAATATCATGTCTAGTATTTCTTTAGTAAAATTCATTTTCGATAATATGGGCAGATTGAATATTTCCTCTAATACTGACTGATACAATAAAACCAACACAATAGAAACATTAATAATGACAGTGACAGTTCCCAAGCCACTTTTCAATTTTTTACCTATTAATAATAATTTATCTTTACAATTTACAACCAACCACGAAGACTTGGTTATTTTCGTTATTTATTAAAATTTGAATTATGTTTTTATTAAGTGTGACTCACAATTTGTTATTAACAATAAGACTAATAATAAACTGCCAGTATAAACTTTTTATTCAATTATTTTTTTAAAACTTATCTTAATTTCAACGGTTCTTCAAGCTTCAAATCCTTTTTTTAACAAATAAATTTTATTTAAACCCACCAAGTATGGTATCGTTAGAAAGCTGAAAAGGAGCTCTTTAAGACGACATGATAATATACAGGGTATTCCATTTAAAATTTTGAAGTAAAATTACGATTTGCGAAATGTATTACCCTGTATAGGAAATGTACCTTTTGTTTAAATCGTTATATTTTCTTGAATAAAGACATATTATTAATGTATTTTATGAGAAAATGGACGTCATATCTCATTTAAATGGAGAGATACAATAATGCGAAGTAGCGACCTTTTTCATAGAAAACATGCAACAACGTCGCCACGTGTAAATTTAGATATATTAAGTGCTATATTAAATTGTTCAGAAAAGTACGCTTCATTAAAAAATCTAAAAATATATAGGGTGTTCCATTTAAAAAAATGTATGTTCGGTTTGGCATTTTAATATTAAACACCTTGTATCTGCCAAAATAATTTTAAAATATGCACGCCACTGGCATCTAACTTCGTACCAAAAATTATTATTCTAACTTTAACGGTATAGGTGGTATGGTCCGCATACGCACTAATGGCCCACCCTGTATATATATATATATGCAGCGAATGAAATGTAACCTAGATATTGAAAGTATAAAAAAAAAATTGGGTTAAACTGGGGCACTAATATAGATAGTGCAGCGCTCGACCTCCGAATGGCGTGAAGAGTAGTTCGGAGTGTTCAGTTATAATAACGTACTTAGTTAATAGAGTAGCGTCTCATATGATAAGACGATCAAAGCGTTTATAATTATGTTTCATATTTGGTGTTACAATTTTCAATGTCTCTGATGGTTGCAAGGATTGCAAAATCTGTGAGTTTTTTATTTTTACTTAGTTTTCTTTTTTATTTATTTATTTTTTCTTAATAATAGATTCTTCACTGGCTATAATTCTCTGAGCGGTTTAACTAATTTGACTAATTATTACCATCAAGTGGATGTATAGGCCACATATTAAAATATTAAAATTTGCTAAAAGTTTGGTTAAAATCTTCTATTCTGACCTCGTTTAATCGCCCTCTATACTTTCACTTACATCAATAAATTTAATTAAAACTATTGTTTTCAGACATAACACCATAACATGTTACACCATAAAATCTAAAAATATCTTCCATCTAAAGATAAACCCTATGGAGAAATCTTATAAATTCAAAGTATAAAAAATGACTTTTGTTTTTTTTAATAATAAAAATTATTCCTATAAACAAAATTCAGTTTCATAATTATTAACCAACTTAATGTTATCTTTGCACTGACCTATACATTCTATAGCTTTGTAAGATAACATTCCCCATAAAATTAGATTTCACTTGGAATTTTTCTCAAATAAATATAAGGATGTTAGTTAATGCCCAGCTTTTTCCTGAATTACATGATGTGAGCCTCGAAAATTATGCATGTATTAATAGCAATGTTTTGATATAAATAATGAAAGTGACGTGGAAGAATTTGGAACGTCAAACTGAAATGTGTGAAAAACTAAGAGATGTGCAAAATTTTCTATTTTGTAATGATAAAAGTAAACTAGCTGTAAAAATTGTTGGAATTTTAACAGAATTATTATATCAGGTTTTATAAACAAAAATTAAAAACTAAAAACAAACCACAATTGAAAATAAAAAAAAAAAAAAGATAAGTATTTAATACGGCACGTAATGTTTAAAATACATACATATGTAAGTTTTTATTGTTTGACCTCATTTATTTTTATGTACAGGGTGATCCAAACTCGATGTCTCGGCTCTATGGTAGGAAAACGGGAGAAGATAACAAAAATCTGAAAAAGGGGTCTTAAATGGGAGTAACCAAAGTCCATTTTAGGCACAAACGGCACGTTATTCAAATTTTGGAAACGTCATTAAATGACGTCATAAATTTTTTTTTTCCAGAAACATACCTATATTTTTACATATATCAAAAGAGCTCATCTTTCTGAATAAATGTTGTAGGAAAAATTTTTCTTTATCTTCTTTCGTTAAAAAGTTATAAGGAAAAATGTTTAAAAAAAATGTGGTTTCAAGAAATCGCAATAGTCATGATTTAAACAAGTAGTCTATGGAAAACAAATAACAAAGTGTCATAATGTCATCAATTAATTGAATTATTAGTTGAAAAGTATTATTGTTATACCAATCCTTTAAAAAAATATTTACGCACGACGAAAAAGTTGATATGCTTTTAATTTATGGCGAAACTCAAAAGAATTCTAGAAGAGCAGTGCAGTTATACGCCGACAGATACCCTGAACGTATTGTTTCAAATTTAAAATTTTTTGCCAGGTTGGAGCTCACTTTACGCGAAAATAAAGAAGCTTTTTCTTCTCGTAAGGGGAAAAAAATTGGAAAAAGGGTCAATTCTGATAATACAGTGGCCACTGTTTTGCAGTATTTCGAAGAACACCCAAGAAATTCAATACGACAAGCCTGTCGTGAATTAAATTTAAAATACACTTCTGTTCAGAGGATTTTAAAAGAAAATGGTTACCATGATTTTAAACTACATACTTTGAAATATTTATCAGCACTACATCTAGAACGAAGAAATAATTATATTGCACAAGTAATGGTATATTTAGAAATGAACGATCATCTGTTTTTCCAGCATGTTTTGTGGACCGACGAAAGTCGTTTCGTCAGTAACGGTAAGCCAAATAAAAAGAATGAACATTATTGGGCTACTGAAAATCCTCACCATGTAAATCCTATTCAAAACCAGGGTCATTTTGGAATTAATGTTTGGTGTGGTATGATTGGTAGTTATTTGATTGGTCTATATTTTTACGAAGATATTTTACGCAGTCAGCAATATTTGCTGTTTCTTCAAGAACAACTGCCGATACTTCTCGAAAATGTGCCACTACAATTGCGAGTAAATATGTTGTTCCAGCATGACAGAGCTCCACGGCATAAAGCGAGAATAGTTCAACAATATTTAGACCAAACTTATGGAGAACGTTGGATAGGTATTAATGGACCAATACAATGGCCACCGAAATCGCCTGACTTGTCACCACTCGATTTTTTCTTGTGGGGAACGTTAAAAAATAAAGTTTATAGAACACCATCTAATAATTTAGAACATCTAACAGAAAAGATTAGAAGTGCTTGCGAGGAATTATCCAGAGATATGTTACGTAAATCCTCTGGAAGAGAAGTACGGCAGAGATTGGAAAAGTGCTTAGAAGTAGGAGGTGGCCACATCGAAAATTTATTATGAAACTTGTTATTTTATTTTATTGTTTATTAATATATTTGTTTTCCATAGACTACTTGTTTAAATCATGACTATTGCTATTTCTTGAAATCACATTTTTTTTAAACATTTTTCCTTATAACTTTTTAACGAAAAAAGATAAAGAAAAATTATTCCTACAACATTTATTCAGAAAGATGAGCTCTTTTGATATATGTAAAAATATAGGTATGTTTCTGGAAAAAAAAATTGATGACGTCATTTAATGACGTTTCCAAAATTTGAATAACGTGCCGTTTGTGCCTATAATGGACTTTGGTTACTCCCATTTAAGATCCTTTTTTCAGATTTTTGTTATCTTCTCCCGTTTTCCTACAATAGAGCCGAGACATCGAGTTTGGATCACCCTGTACAGGGTGACCCATTCGTCTGGGATTCCTTTATTTCTCCACTATTATCAACTTTAGAAAAAAATATCTAATACAAAAGTTTTCAGAAATAATAAGGGCTATAATTTAAAATTAGTTACAGATTTACAGTGTGTTCGCATCCTTCTGTAGTAGTAAAATTTAAAATTTGGCGCCGCCTTCATGCCGAATGTCAAAAAGGTAATATGGCGGGAAAAGTTAGTTAAGATAAGGGAGAGAAGAATACCGCATGTCTGTGAATTATTATTGTAAAAACTTATGTGGCAGCCTGCATTTATTTGGAAATATACACATTGTTGTTTGTATGTGCGAGTATTAAATCACATCCCCTACAATCTCAGGTGTGGGGTACAACGGATTCGTGGATTTATCAAGATAATTTAAGTTAACCTAGAAACCACGTGTATAACCAGATACACAAATCACTTTTTGTTAAAAAAAAAAAAAAAAAAAAAACAAAGTAATTGCCTCAAGATGAGTGCCAAGGATGTCCCTGAAGATGTTTTTGAAAACTTTGTGCAAAGTCGTATTAACCCTTCGCCAAGTGTTAATAATGGTACAACCAGCACAAGTGGCACGACTCCAGAAAGTCTAATGACAACTGTAAACGCCTTACTAGAACAAAATGCCCAAATGTTGAATCTTTTAGCACAAAGCCAGAACGCCGGTGGTGCTATACAAAATTTTAATGTTATGCCTGATCTCAGCAAAACCATTGATGTTTTTAACGCAGAAAAGGGGCCGCAACAAGCTTCTGAATGGCTGAGACAAATTGAAACTACTGCTACTTTACATTCGTGGCCAAAACCTTTTATTTATGAAACTGCAAGATCCCACTTAGTAGGTGCTGCAAAGTATTGGTACCAAGGACGTAGCAAGGAGATAAAGAACTGGGATGAATTCAAAGCAGCGTTCAAAAAAACGTTCCTCTTTGAACGAAGTAAGACTGATTTGTGGAAGAAAATGCAGTCACGAACACAGCTAGCCAAGGAGAATATACATATGTATTTTCATGAAAAAGTAAATTTGTGCAAAGAACTGGATCTATCGTTTTCTGAGATAAAAGAACAAGTTCTCATAGGCCTATGGTCACGAGACTTATGCAATTATCTTATGTCAAGGCTTCATGCCAATGAAGATGAACTGTACCAGGATGTAGTTTTCCATGAAAGAGTGAGCGGAGCTCGTCGAGGCAGAATTAATGAAAGGATTGATATCAAGTCGTACCCAATAAAGAAGGAGGAGAAGCCAAATGAAATCAAAGCAGAAGTGAAAACAGCAGCTGCGTTTACAAGAGGTGTCAAGCAAGAATTTAAATGTTACAACTGTTATGAAAATGGACACTGTTTTACTGACTGCCCAAAGCCAAGACGTGCCAAAGGATCCTGTTTTAAGTGTGGAGCACAGGACCATCAAAGAAGAAACTGTCCAGAGCTACGACCATCTTCAACTACAGTCACGGAGAAGAAGGAAGGGAGCACCCTATTGGTAGACGAAGCAAGCCCGATAGCCCCTTACATGGTTCCTTTAAGCTTAGAATTAAATGATGATCGTAAGACTGAAATATCATTAAATGCATGTTTAGATACTGGTAGCCCTATTAGTTTGATAAAATGTTCATTGTTGCCACCAGGTTCTTTTAAAACTGACTTAGATAACCATCGTTTTTGTGGCATAAATGGTAGCGAATTAGAAATATTAGGTCTCTTTAATCAAACTGTTAAAATTCAAGATATTATTATTCCCATTTCTTTTTATGTAGTGCCCGAGAGTACAATGAACTTCTCAGCTCTGTTAGGTAGAGATTTCACAACTCTAGAAGATTTTCAAATTAGCATTGGCAAGGAAATAGAAATTAAAAGATTAGAGAAGTTAAACTCGAAAGTAGAAACTGAAATAAATCAACTAATGTTAATAGATATTGACTCTGATAAATTGCCTCTTCTGAATATTAATAAAGAATTGCCTTTTAGTGTTCAAAATGATGTAAAAAATATTGTCTATGATTATTTGTATAAGCCTAAACCAGATAAACCAGAAGTTGATTTTGAATGTAAAATAATTGTTAAAAATGATCAGCCTTTTGCATTTAGACCGAGAAAATTATCTTATGAAGAAAAAGGTAAATTACAACAAATTTTAGATGACTTATTACAAAGAGGTATAATTAGAGAAAGTTATTCACCTTATTGTAGCCCTATTGTTTTATTGAAAAAAAAGAACCAGACTGATTATAGACTTTGTATCGACTATCGAGAGTTAAACAAAATTACTGTAAGAGATCATTTTCCCCTGCCTTTAATAGAGGACCAATTAGATTTACTTAAGGATAAAAAATATTTCACATGTTTAGATTTGAAAAGTGGTTTTCACCATATTAAAATGTCCGAAGATTCTGTTAGATACACTTCATTTATAACTCAGTTAGGACAATTTGAGTATTTACGAGTACCTTTTGGTATTTCAAATGGTCCATCTGTTTTCTGTCGATATGTAAATAAGATTTTTCAAAAGTTAATTAAGAATCAAAAGATTTTGATATATCTTGACGATATTATGATTGCTACTGAAACAATGCCTGAACATTTGTCAATTCTTTCTGATGTTTTGGATTTAATGGTAAAAAATTTATTAGAATTGCGGTTAGATAAATGTTTCTTCATGAAAACTGAAGTAATCTATTTAGGGTATTCAGTAAATTCAGAGGGGATTAAACCAAATCCTGAAAATGTTAAGGCTGTACATGAATATCCAATTCCCGATTCGACTAAAAAAATCCACAGATTTTTAGGCTTAGCTTCATACTTCCGAAAGTTTATACCTTCGTTTGCAGTAATCGCTAAACCCTTATATGACTTAATCAGGAAAAACCAAGCATTTCATTTCGGAGAAACTGAACTCTGTGCGTTCAATACTATTAAAGAAAGATTAGTTACTGCACCTATTCTAGCAATATACTCACCTTTCTTAGAGACAGAACTACATTGCGATGCCTGCTGTAAGGGTTACGGTGCAATTTTATTACAAAAACAAAAAGATGGATTTCTCAAGCCAATTTCATATTACAGTAAAAGAACTACAGATTTTGAGTCAAGGTTGCATAGTTATGAACTTGAAATGCTAGCTATAATTAATTCTTTGAATAGATTTCACATATATTTGCAAGGAATTAAGTTCAAAATAATCACTGATTGTAATTCTATTAAACTGGCATTAAATAAAAAGGAAATTAATCCTCGGATTAATAGGTGGGCTCTTATATTGCAAAATTATAATTATGAACTTGAACATCGCGAGTGTAATAGAATGAAACACGTTGATGCACTGAGTAGAGTAAATTCTATTTTATTATTAGAGGAAAATACACTAGAACAAAACTTGTCAATAGCACAAAATTTAGATAAAAATATTAAAAAACTTAAAGAACAGTTACAACTTAAAGAAGACAAAAATTACGAATTACAAAACGGACTTGTGTATAAAAAATTAAAAAATAAAATTCAGTTCTATGTTCCTGAAGTTATGGAAAATCAAATAATACAAAATTGTCATGATCATTTAGGGCACTTAGGAGTAGATAAAACTGTAGAATATATTTTGAGATCGTACTGGTTTCCTGAGCTGAAACAAAAAGTAAAAAATTATATAAGTAATTGTATTAAATGCTTAACTTACTCACCAAATTATGGTAAAAAAGAAGGAACGTTGCATAACATTCCGAAAGGGAATAAACCATTTTCGACATTACATATTGATCACTATGGTCCATTAGAAAAGTCACCTACTGGAAAGAAGTACATATTTGAAGTTATAGATGGGTTTACTAAATTTATTAAACTGTATGATGTAAAGTCTACTAAAACAGTTGAGGTCATTCATAAATTAGAGGAATATTTCAATTATTATAGTAAGCCACTTCGTATTGTCTCGGATAGAGGTACAGCTTTTACGAGCAAAGAGTTTGAAAGATTTTTGGATAACAATAATATTGAACATATAAAAATAGCGACTGCATGTCCCAAAGCAAATGGACAGATCGAAAGGGTCAATAGAGATTTAACACCTATTTTATCTAAGCTAACTGAACTTAAAAATAAATGGCCAAAAAACTTACCTCTCGTAGAGTTTGCTGTCAATAATTCTATCTGTAGGTCCACTAACCAAAGCCCTTCAATGTTATTATTTGGTATAAACCAACGTGATCGAAATGACTATTTAAGAAGCTTCGTTGAATTACAAAATGATACTGAACGAAATTTAGATTGCATGAGACAAGAGGCGCAAAACCAAAACCTAAAAGTACAAGATTATAACAAAAAGCAATTTGATAAAAGTCATAAAACGCCTTATCAGTATAAAATCAAAGATTATGTATTGATTAAAAATTTTGATGTGACACCTAATGTCAATAAAAAGTTAATCCCGAAGTACAAAGGTCCGTATGAAATTAAAAAAATATTAGGCAATGATAGATACCTTGTCACTGACATTGAAAATTTTCAAGTTACTCAAAGGCCATTTGAAGGAGTTTTCAGTTCTGAAAATATGAAACTGTGGCTTAATTCAAATTAAGTTCTTTACTACTGTTAGAATTTAAGTAAAATTAGGTTATTAAGTTCCTATGTGTGTTAGTATTTAGTCTGTTATTAGTTAAGAAAGTGTAAGATACTTACCTTAAGCACTATGTTATGATACTCACCTTATGTTTCAAACCTTATGTAAACCTTATGTATGTCACCTTATGTAAACCTTATGTTTTATGAAGTTTAAGCCTTATGTATGCATTTTAATGTTATGGATGTTATGATGTTACTTAGATCGAGGACGATCTGTTATGTCAGGTTGACCGAACTGTAGTAGTAAAATTTAAAATTTGGCGCCGCCTTCATGCCGAATGTCAAAAAGGTAATATGGCGGGAAAAGTTAGTTAAGATAAGGGAGAGAAGAATACCGCATGTCTGTGAATTATTATTGTAAAAACTTATGTGGCAGCCTGCATTTATTTGGAAATATACACATTGTTGTTTGTATGTGCGAGTATTAAATCACATCCCCTACACTTCTAAACCTATAAAAACTTTCTTATTTTAAATGGAACACCCTGTATATTATTAGCTCATTGGATTCCTCATCGCAAGTGCTTTCAGTCCATATAACATTTGTTATAGCTAAACTTTATAGTTTCGAAGATATTTAATATTTTGTGTAAAAAATGACAAATGCAGACTTTGGTGAAAATAATAGTATCTTCCTTAGTTTTTACATTTCGATAATAAATATTGGTATTCGTTTAGTATAAGCCATGGCGAATATTTTGCTGTATATAAATGTTTTATAAATTATACAGGGTGTTAATAATCTCGTAGCAAAATTGAAAAACTGTAAGGGCCAATATCTCGTTTATTTTAAATGGAACACCCTGTATATTTTTAATGGATCAGATTCAGAATTGAAAACTCTATCGATCCATATTAGTATGTTATATACCCAAAGATAATAGTTTTCGAGTTATTTTGAAATTTAAAATATTTTACTTTTTGGTTACAAGTAAACATAAATTATGAGCCTAGACATTAGTCAAACATAAGTTAGTAAGTGTTTAAAGGATAACAAATTTCATCCCTACAAGATTAAGTTACATCAAGCTCTACGTCCAAATTACTTTGAAAAACGACTACAATTTTGCGAACAGATGTTGGAAATAATAAACAATGAAGAAATATTTCTAAATTTTGTAATGTTCAGCGACGAAGCAACGTTTCATAAAAATGGAAATGTGAATCGTTGCAATTTTCATTTTTATTCAACAAAACAACCAAATTTTTTGAGAGTTGTCAATAATCAAGGCTAATGGACTATAAATTGCTGGGGAGCAATTTTAGGAGAGCACATAATAGGTCCATATATTTTGAAAATCCACTTACAGGAGAGACATATTTAGATTTTTTACAAAATTATCGTTTGGAATATCTATCTATTGGATGATATTCCCTTAAATATCTTACCAAGACTATGGCTTCAGCAGGATGGTGCCCCCGCGCACTATAGCGTTAATGTAAAGAATTTTTTGAACGGACATTTTCCAAATAGATGGATTGGTCGAGGGGGTCCAGTAAATTGGCCTGCGCGTTCGCTAGACCTTACATGTCTGGATTTTTTCTATGGGAATACGTCAAAGATAGAGTATACAGCATGTCTCCGACAGCGGACGATATGAAAGAAAGAATTAGACATTGCTTCCGAAACATTACACCAGATATCCTAAGAAATGTGCAAGTTTCATTTCGAACAAAACTTGAACTGAGCATTCAGCAACAGGGTGGACTGTTTGAAATGAAATAAAATAAAATTTAACGAGACTGTTATTGTCTAAGCGTAGGTTAATCTTTAGAAGGGTTGAACAAAATCTCATTTATATTAAAAAAATCAAAAATTTATTTTTATTACATTGTACTGATAACTTTTAAAAATATCATGTTACGTTAGTTATTTATTTGAATAAAAAAAAATATTACAAGAGTTTGATTTAAATCATGATTTTAATTATGATTTAAATTCACTTGATAAATTTTGTTTTCCAAGCCATCTAGGCTCATAATTTATGTTTACTTGTAACCAAAGAGTAAAATATTTTAAATTTCAAAATAACTCGAAAACTATTATCTTTGGGTATATAACATACTAATATGGATCGATAGAGTTTTCAATTCTGAATCTGATAGAGAGAATTAACACCCTGTATAATTTATAAAACATTTATATACAGCAAAATATTCGCCATGGCTTATACTAAACGAATACCAATATTTATTATCGAAATGTAAAAACTAAGGAAGATATTTTTATTTTCACCAAAGTCTGCATTTGTAATTTTTTACACAAAATATTAAATATTTTCGAAACTATAAAGTTTAGCTATAACAAATGTTATATGGACTGAAAGCACTTGCGATGAGGGATACAATGAGCTAATAATATACAGGGTGTTCCATTTAAAATAAAAAAATGTTTATAGGTTTGGAAGGATGTGAATACCCTGTATATCTGTAACTAATTTTAAATTGTAGCCCTTATTATTTCTGAAAACTTTTGTATTAAATATTTTTTTCTAAAGTTGCTAATAGTGAAGAAATAAAGGAATCCCAGACGAATGGGTCACCCTGTACATAGCTACTACACCTAATTTGTAGATATATTTTGTAGCTAGTTTCTTCAATGTGTATAATTTAATTTAATAAAGACAGCTTGAAAGGGGTTGGAACCTTAGGTGTAAAGATAATACTGACGCAGTTGTCTACATAACACCAAACACTCTACTGCACTCACCCCGCGTTTCGTCAACTAAGTTGGCATTATCTGGAGATGATTAAAACTAAACCTATGCTAACACAATGCCCTATTTACACCTAAACTATTGTTACAACCATTGCTAAATTTAATTTTGTTTTGCCTGTGTATATTGCACAGGCAAAACATTCTTCTAAATTTAGTTTAATCCTCTAAATATTCATCAATAATAGATTGTAATTTTTACAGCTTACTAGTTTTCTTTACCACTTAAGATTAAAAACAGGACTGTACTGTCCGATACAGCTATCTGATCTTCAGCATTTTTCCTTTACTTTGAAACTTCTCATCTCAATTATTTGTATGTGGGTATGTGTATGTATATATGTATCAATTGTAATTAATTTTGTTGAGAAAATAAAGGCCTATTATTATTATATGTAGTATGTAGTTCTTGATAGTATAGATCACACTGCATGGCAAACGGCACATTATGTTTTCTATACCCAATGAATATATTGATTAAAGATTATTTTACAGTAAATAATAGCAAATAGCGCTCTGATACTATTCAGAAATCAATCTCTATAATTTTGGTCAGAGACCATAGTAATACTTGATAGTTAAAATCATATTATTTTTGCTTTTTGCCTTTTATTTAACGCTTATACTAATTACCAAAATAAGATATTTAAAGAATAGAGGACAGGATGTAATGACAATTCTTAAATATAAAACAGATTTCATGATTACGGTCATAAAATTAATATAATAAAGCATTTAGACAGTTTTTTCATATGAATTAGAAAAACATGTTTTTTTTTATAACATATCAGGAAAATTAATATTTTGGAACTTGTTTAAATGCTCTGCGGCAATACGCTTCGCTTGTCCAGTAAATATCACACTCACTACACAAAACATTTAGTCTCTGGTTACATAAATAGCTATTGACAATATGGTTTTTTATATACCAATTGATTGATTGATTGATTGATTGTAAGTATGCATAATTTTTAAAATAGGAGTATATGGTAACAAAAAAAAAATAATTATTCTCACTAACATAGTCTCCTAAGATAGAGAGATAAAATTAAATACTCACTTTGATTAGGAAGAGGCCTAAAATCTGCTAAGTTTACTACATATTCATCTTCTTGAATTACCTGAGGTCGGCCCATTGCGACTATTGCAAATTTGAATTTTTCCCACTCTTTTTCAGGCACAGCTAATTTCTTTTGTATTCGTTCTATAGAAATAACATCAGAAGTAAAAATCATGCATAAAACAACATTCTTAGCGAACTATATTTCTCCTGTCTTACCTCTACAAAAGGAGATAAGCAGAGCTAAGGTTATTATACAACCTGTACAGTATTGTATAATAACCTTAGGTATACAGGATAAACCTATATAGGTACTAATTTTGTATATTTCGGTTAATGTGTTTTCACTTTTCATTATTTTTTAAACATCTGTGTTCTGTAACAATTGAAAAGCTTGAAAAATATCAACTATTGAATTACTAACATACCCTTTATTGTTTATTATTTAAGTGGAGTTAAAAAAGAGACAAGTGATAATGAATGGCACGTATTAGAACTGTAATAACCAATACTGCAAATATATAAATGAAAATTGAATTCAAAGTGTTTAAATACCTATGCATATAGATATTTATTTCACTGATTTGTCATGAAATATTCTATTTCTATTGCCTATTGAAAAAATAATACATTGTTTTGATCTGGCAACCTCTAATATCAGATGTAAATGTTATTGGCAGCATTTCTGCGAGATCAAAGAAGTCGCATATGGGTTTAATACGGGGTATATTTCTTAAAGAATTTACACAAAATCAACTGACCTTTAACTTTGCTGAAAGATTCTCCCTGTTTAATTTTTATAAGGAAGGGAATACCGAATGTGGAGAAAACTTCCTTATGGAAATGCGCGCAGGAAATCAGCATTTCATCGTCACCAAGATGTAATTCCTCTCGAGGAATCTCCTCGATCCTGTAGATCTTTGCTGACGTCATACCTAATGATTCTAAAGGAGTGTCATCCTTTGGACCCATTGATACTTTGTTACAATTAACTTCTGTTAACCTGCAACAAAGTTTGAATAAACCACAGCACAGGTAAAATTATGTAGTATTGTAAGATGACATTTTCATTACTCTTAAAAGAACGACTGCAATACAGTTTTAATTAAGATTCCACTTGAGGCTGAAGATATCACATCTGAACAAACTCGGGCTAGTGAAAGTCGCTAAATGCCGTTTATGCTTGGAGAATGATGAACCGTCAGAAAACATATTTATCCGTTAAGGAAATTCTAAGAGTTACTATAGTTGGGTTGAACTTGACAATAAACCAATTGGCGATCCCAAAAATGAATGCGTCCTCTACATGAAAATATTTAAACCTACTTAAAAGGTAATTGTTTGGAGGCTTATTGCTGATATAATGATAAATAACACATATTTGGGTTTGTTTAACGTAATAATTTAGTGGTGCTTGTGATTTTTCGGTATTACAAAGTTAAAAACGACATAGTCAGTATTTGTACATCTTTATTTTTACAGTTTAAAATGGCATTCAAAAGAAATTAGCACAACACAAACTGCCGTGTTTATAGGTGTCACTCCACAAAATGTGTCAATAGAAGTGTTTAAGACTGAAGATAGGTAGAAGTTTGGCCCTAGTATAAGAAACTGTTTCTTATTCATTTTTCCAAAAGGCATGTAACAATTTAATAACAGAGAACACAACATAACCACTTTGTTGCAGTTTGTCTATATTTTTCTATTATAAGTCTTATAAAAGCAGAATATATTTTAATTTAAACATTATTTAACAAAAAAGAAGCACTAATATGGTATCACCATACAGTTTATCACACTTATTTTATTTTAGTCCAAAATGTAAGTAAACAAAAACTAGGGCACCTGTTTCAACCCAAAAAATTCATCAGAACGTCCCATAAGTGCTTCATTGCTAATTATAATTAGCAATGAAGCACTTATGGGACATTTGACTGCTTTTACCACTATTTTTATCCTTTATTTCACCCTAACTAGCACATGAAGTCACTATATTTATGGCAGTTGAATGCTAAATTGCTACATGATGTGATATGAAATGCAAAATTTTTACTCGTCTTCCTCCATATTTGTTACCTGCTTACATCTTTAATGCCCGGTTTCTGAATTACTAGATATCTATTCGATAAAGCTATCGATTCGACAAACTAAAAATATCTCCTCAATTGGGTTTCTGAAGTGTGCTGATAATCTTATCCTTTTCATAAGTTATCGAGCACATATCTACTGCAGAACGGACAGATATCAGTTGGATAAGATAAAACCTAACCTTATTACCTTACTTGTGCATCATTTTTGTAATACTTCATATTAACTTCAACTACTTCAAGAAAATGTATTGCTATTATAATGGAAAGTTCGGAATCTTCCATATCTTCAGATGAAGAATTTTTAGAAATTGTGAGGCATATAGAACGTCCTCGAGTTTACCGTGAAAGAGAAAATCAATTTGAAAAGTACAATGAATCAGAATTTCGAGACAGACTTCGATTGACGAAAGAAAATGTAAATATACTGGTGGAATTAATAGAAGATAATATACCAATAATCAGTTATAGGGGAAATACGTTGTCGATAATGGAACAAATTTTTTGTTGCGTCCGTTTTCTTGTTTTCTATTACCTATATTGATGTTTTTGTACAATTTCAAATAGCAGATTCTTGTCAAAATCGGTGAAATTTCGGGCACGTTTCACATTTTCTTTTTTCTCTGTCTCCATTATGTTGAGTATATATAATCTGTGATTATGTTCAAACACTTCTAACACAGATTAACTATGTATTTACAGAAATTTGCAACAATTACAAAATCAAATCAGAAATAGAAACAAACACAGAAAGTGAGAAGTGAGGTTAGTATACGATTATTACTGCTTCGCCACCTATACATATTTCAAGAAATCCCTTGTTAGGGCATAAAAGAAATCTATGTTTATTATTTTTCTTGTCCCTTTGTTAGATATTATTGTAACTGAGATATCACTCTGATTGGTACCAAGCAAATAGCAATTGAATGGTTTGTGTTCAGAAACCCAAATAAACTTGTCGAATTGATAACCTTATCTAATTGATAGTTGTCGAATGGATAACGCGTAATGTTGAGAAACCGGGCATAGGAGATAGTTAGTGTCTGGCCTGTAGCCTGCCCTGAATTGGTAGTCCCACGATTGTCAAAAGCCGGCATTTAGTTTATGCCTATATTAGCTATGAACTGAAATGAATAAGTAAATATATTCAATATATTGTGTCTAACGGTTGTTTTATTGGCAAGTTCACCTTCATCAATCGACACAACTATATCTCGCTAGCTAAGAACCATTTCTACCAGAGGATATAGACAAGTTTTCACTCGATATTCAGTTTTTCAATAATCAGTTTTTTAGGTTAAATAATTATTTGTCGATTGTTCTTTTTTTATTTTCAATTTCCAAGTAGTTTAATAAACTGATAAATATAATTACGTGTGAACTTCTCAAATTCAGCCCTGACCCCTAACCTAATGTTTGTTAACCCTAACCTTTGTAACTTAGTGTTACAAAATGATAATGACATTTGCACTAACTTGCTGCAGTACGATTTATTATTGTTTATTATTTTGTTGGTCAACTCACCTAAGTTTCCCTGTGCTGCCTTCTCCGAATTCAATTTGTTTCTTGGCTTCCTCCAGTAAGTCCGCCACGGAACCACCTTTATTGGGGTAAAGTATAAGCTCCTTCTCGTCCTTCATCTTAGGACCCACATAGATACACTTAAACTGTTTCTTATTTTCTAATTCATTAACACGAATACTAAGCTGTTGATAAAATATCTTCTTGGGAACTTTTGGCTTCGAAAAAACTAATAAGTCTTTTAAGGTACCCTCAAAAGTACATCTCAAAGGGTGACCGGGGCTATCTTTATAACTGCAAAGAAAAAATGTGAATACAATTGCTGCAATAAACATTTTCAGTACTGGATGATCAAATGGATGGAAAATATTAACTTTTTAAGGAAAAATAAAAAATTATTCTTGTTCATTTTTGTCTATACCGGGTCATGGTTATATACTCAAGACACATTCCGAGATATATTACTAACAGAACCAATTGAAGTGATTGTCTAACGCTACTCATAACAAAAATACCGAAGTGAAATTTTTTAATTAAAATGCCAATAAAAATTTGTTTCAGGTTAATACAGACAGTTTACATGGTTATTTCAAAGTGTGAGTCGACAAACGATGTATGGTCTAGGCATATGTATAGTAAATTCTCAAATGAAAGTATTTTGAGCTCCACCAGACGCAACTTTTTAATTAATTATATGTGTTTACTTATTCGAAGAAATATATTTAATTGACTATGGTTGTAATTTTTGAAATGTTAAATTATTTAAATATAAAAAGTAAAATGTCCCTAATTGGTCATATAATAAATATTTTTTTTGAAATATCGGGGAAATTCAGACCATAAAATTCTCAATTTATTGGTTGTGCCTTTTATTAGATCATTTCGTTAATACACTACAGATTTAAGATTCAGTACCTTTGACATTTAAAAAACTGTAATAAATATGGATCCGTTCCAACCCTCTGGGCCACAGCCCTTGCAAACTGATCGTATGTCATCCTTTGCGACAGTTCCATGGTGAAACCCTGATCATTAGGTATGCATTTGTCAACAAATGTTACTTCTACACGATAAAATAGATCCTTAAAATAGTCTATACATGTTGGAAGGTCTGAAAGTTCTTCCCTTTCTTCTTTCTCAAATACTATTATATCGCCATCCATTAATTCCTCTAAAACCTAAAACAAAATAAATCCCTCATAAATTAAAATATATAAAGTATAAACTCTTAATGGACAATGGGATATATTCTGAATCACATCTATTAAATTTAACGGTTGATAGTCATTGATTGGGTAAGAATTTTATCGGTTCTGTTAAAATTAGAGATGTGTTGTTCAGTTTGAACGAATCATTTTAGTGACCGATTGATCCAAATCACTGATTCTCGTATGAACGGATTCCACTGTTCCGCACTTGCAGAGTTCTCGGGTTCTGGACATTGACCGTCATTGACGTATAATCATGATCATTCTCGAAGTGAGTCTCCTCAGAACTCACAACTGTGCTGTGTGATTCGTTCATCGGCGCGAGGGCGAGGGCTAACCTTACCGACAGTTTAAATCTTTAAATTTTATTAATTCACAGTATCACAATAGCAGACATGGTATACATGCGTAACTATTGTTCGGATGTTCGGTGATTCGGCGAGAGAACGCGCTTTATATTGCTGGTAATACAATAACAAATATTACGTATTATGTAAAACATAATTACATATTATGTATTTTATTTAAAAAATGTAAAAAATATAATAGTGAAGAAGTAAAACAATATATAAATATAATTTATATAACTTAAAACATACATTAGCAGTGATTAGTAGTGGGTGGTGATGCAATAATGCATTAACTGTGGGTTGTGAGCCGCCGTTCGCCGCCAGGGATTGGGACCCGGTTTACATCAGCTGATCAGCTCGCATCGTTCAAGTGCGATTTAGGTTGTAGTAGTTAAACGGAACAATTGACCGAATCAGTTTGAACGGATCTTTAATATGACTGATTCAAATGCTTCGAATCAGTAAAGTGTTCCGCTCAGCCCATCTCTAGTTAAAATTAACAGATGTGACACGGAATAGACTCCAATATTCAATACTAATTGTTTTTAAAAAATCAATAAAACTAACACAAACATCTAAAAAAGATAGCAATACCTGTTTAAAATACAATAACAGTTGTATACCTGTTTAAAATACAATTAATATTTTATTTCAAAAAACATAAGAAAAACGCTCGGACAGGTCGATTTTTGATTTGATCAAAGTATAATTTTATATAAAACTGTTATCCCCACCATAAACTCCCGATACATGACAGCTACCCTTTCAATTTTTTTTAAAAAGCAAAGTGTATCAAGTTGCATCTCTTTTAAAAAGATTCAAATATTTTACATTGTTCAAAGACAACCTTGTTATACTTTAGTTTTTATTATGACATTGTCAGAAACGCCAAGATAAAAAAATACTGAGTATTAAGAAAAACAAAACAAATTAATTTTTGTTCAAAATGGTGTGCGCAGACTTGTGGTGTGGTAAAAAAATGTGAAAATATCTAATAAACGTCAAAAACTCTCCCTGACTAGTCGGCTGCTTCATTCCCTTCATGGCCGGAATAGCCTGGGATCCAGACCAGAGTTACTCTATTTTTCTTGTCCAAATGAGCGAGTGCTTGCTGACAACTCCCTACCGTTTTTGAATTACAACGATAGGAACCAAAACTTTAAGAGCTGTTTGGTTGCCCGAGATTTTAATCGATTTGAGTTTATTCCGGCCTCTGTACACAATTCGATGCCATTTGATTTTAATGGTGGGGAATGACATTTTTACATAAATGATAAAAGTATACTTGGATCTACAAATTTTTTTTTGTTTTTTAAATAAAAAATACAGAATATTAAATTGACATATTTTTAAAATGAATTTTATATATATATATTTGTTTCATTTAATAGTATAGTGGAAAATTATATATAATTTTTTTATAGATAGAATGTATATTTTCTAAATTTTATGAAACAACTTAAATTTTGAGTCTGACAATATAGCAATTTGTGTACTTAAACAAAAACTTGACAAAAATGCAAGGGCTATAACAAATTCTAGAGAGCTGTGCCGAGAGTTAAACCCTCAGGAAGTTTGTGTAAAATATCTGAATTTTCTAACTCACCTTACTCTTCTACTCATCTCTATTTAGTTTTTTCTACTTGAGAATTGAATTAAAACGGAACTTAGATTTTACTATGTATGAAAATCTTTTTAAAAAAATTTTAATTCATAATTTCAATTAACTTGAAATTAAATCAGTATTATAGTCATCTTACCTTTTCTAAGGGGTCATTAAAATTAATTATTTTCTCTATCATATTTGGCCTAATTTCTTCATACAGCAGCAATTCTGTATCAGGAGGGAATCCGGCTCTTTCGTTTAACAAGGGGATGATATCGCTAAGTTTGCTAGTCACTGGGAGATAACTGTGGCCGCAATAATGTATCTTCTTCTGCTTAGGATCGTACATCTTAAAGAAAAGCAAGACGTCTGTTTCTTTATCGAAAGTGGGCAGAGCAGTTTGCCCAGAATCTGGGGGTAAAAGTTCGAGGAAGATGTTCCATGGATTCATGTTCTCCGCTGCATCTATAACAGTCTTGTGAAGATCTGCCTCGAGGTCCAATACACTCGGCCGAACCGTCTGGTTTGATCTAAGATGAAAATATTACGTCATATATTTGATTTGTAACCATATATTATAATTATAAAATGACAAAAAAAAACTTCACTTAACGGTTACAATGTTACAAATATGTATCTTATAATTAGACCCCGTGGATTATGATTCTATGTTGTAAGTAACATAGTCGGACTGAAGAATGTACAGATTTAGTATGTAAAATTTTACATTTATTAAAAAATATAATATCTTATGCTTCTTTGTTGTTGATGACTGAACAAAAACTTAGACTACAACTATTCAGTGAAATAGTAATAAAAGTATATAAGTAAAATTGGTTCTAAATAGAGCGCCGTTTGTCCGTAAATATCCACTTGCAAACAAAAAACCAACATTCAACATCTACCAATGTAATAGGGTAGGACCGAAATTAAATAAATAAATATTTTCATAGTATATCGATTGTTTAACTCCGAAATACCAAAATCCCCATATTCAAAATTTAAAAGATGAACTGTTGCCAAAACAGTGGAAAAGCCAGAATTTAATAATAATTCTATCGGAGATCGTAAAATCGTTGGTTAGGGACGGCTGTTCCAGACATTTCATTGACAAAGGAATTCAGGGAAGAAATAGTGAGAGGAAACATGTTTCATTAGAATAGAATAGATTTTAACATTACAAATGTTTATGTTCATGTACGGGGACCAAGTTAGGAGTTTTTGTTCAAGACCAAAAGACAGCGGTGTCGAGAACGAGTGACACCGCTGTCACTACCGGCGTGAGTCGAATATAAGGTAGAAATCTTATACTGTGCCTGTAGTTCAAGTTCTAGGATTCATTTCATAGAGAATAATTATACACTTATCCGTTGAAATTGTAGGTACAATTATTATTAACCAGGACAAAAACTGAACACCTGTTGGATCCACTAAAATATTAAAAATATGTTTTACTTGTTTATTTGTAAAATGCATAGAAATGATTTAGAAACGGGCAGTAGTGGATTGTGTGCGATATTTTTTTCATGATAGAAAATTCTGGACAGCCCGCAACTTATTGTCACCGCTGACGATTAACATGAAAAATTAATTAAAAGTACTTAGAAATTACTAATAATTACATTACTATTATATTCTGAATATGTATTATGTTAGATACACAAAATCCGTCTCTGAAATCAAATGTTTGTCCACGGAGTCTACTATAACATCGGCATTATTAAAAAAATGTCAGTAATATATTTGTCCAACAACCAACGGTAAACTATTTTTATATATAGATAATTTTAATAGATATAATTGGACTGCGTTCAATCTCCTCGAACCATCTCTGGTAGTAGTGTGCAGTGCCAGGTTCCGACAGCCGAGATCCACAATTAACATTGTCGTTATTTCCTTTCAATACTTTCATTCAAAATAAGAGGGTTACGAAAAACTTCCAGATATTTTTCTATAATTTACCGGAAAATCTTTCCAATTTATTTATCCGGAAAATTTACACTAATTTAAAACATGTAAAATATCATTGTTGTTAGGCTATTTCTTTCACTATAAAATACATTAGTCACTGACAGTGGTTGGAAATAGTGTAAAAGTATTATATAGAAATGATGAATTAGGGGATATTTGCAAAAATATCAGTTGTTACCTTTCAAACAGTATGAATGTTTTTTTATTTGATTAGTTAGGTTTATCTAGGAATAACAAAAATAAATATCTCTCTAGGTAGTAAACCAAAAAAGAATAAAATCAGTTGCTTTTGCTTACTCATAGTTTCTTACATCTGAAAAGTAGGTAACAGATTGTGTAGAATTTATAAAATCTTTCTAAAATGAGCTTTACAATTCCGTTGTGGAGGGACTAAACTAAATCCAACACGAGAATGGACTTGCTTTGCGCATTGGCGATTAGAGTGGGAAAAATGCCAGGGTTCGGAGTTTATAGGGCATCAAAAATTCCATGACTTTTCCAGATTTTCCATGACTTTTATGATTTTTTTCCAGGTTCTTTTATAAACATTATTTGCTTAATTAAGAACAATTTGTTTGGATAGGCAAACCATCAAAACAAATATAATGTGGTATATGAGAATACTTACATTGATGAAAATATATTGTTGCAAATGTTTTGTTCAAATATGGGCTTGGATGTAGAATTGTGCGAGATATCTCAGCACATTTACAAAAAGTTACTCTTTTTGTAAAAGAGTAACTTTTCATAACTATAGATATAGAGTAACTATACATAGATATAGAGTAACATAACTAACGTGACATGTAACTTTTATTTAAAAAAAAAACTATAACTTTTTGGTGTATTTGAATTCAAATAAGAGGCGCGAAAGCTAGGGGCAACAACTGCAAAAAAAGGACATGTTTAAAATATCCTGAATTTCTAGGTAAAATCTATGCTTTCGTCGTACCTTACAATTTATATTTATATGGTAATCTGTGCATTGTGCAATTTTCAACCAGAGAAACATTTATAAATGTCAAGTCAAGTCAATTCACAGCTCACGGAAAACAATCACAGACACAGATTCATAATCATAATGCAATTTTTGGCAAATAACAATCATCATAACCCCCTCTTTCAGCAATAGGATAAACAAAGATAGGCAACTTAATGTTAAAGTGGTTCTCAAAAAATTGTCTACAATTCTACAATAGTGTTCTGTTATTATGGTTTGCCAATCAGAATCATCTGCGTGACGTCATTTGTAGTTTGAAGAATGTACAGCCGTATTCAAAATAAAATATGTATTTCACAAATATTTTGAGAAAAGCATTCCTAATTTTTTTCCGTGCAAACGATTTATTTCCACTAATTCAAATACATGTTTCCAGGTCGCAAACTAGAATTCCCTGACTAACCACAACTTTTAAAAAATTCCATGACTTTTTGCGTACAAAAAAAAATCCCTGACATTTCCAGGTTTTGCAGGTTTTCCAGGTCGCTCCGAACCCTGAATGCATAGCGAACTACACAGGACCGTTATAAATAAAATCTTGCGCTTCTTCAGTGTAGTAGGTTAATTAGGCGAAATAAATTTAGCAGCGCCATGTAATATAAACTCTCAAGATTCATAAAATAAGACATTTATTATTTAAAAGTTAAGATCATTAAAAAAGGTAGATATCGGGTCAAGGCAAGGCGCCAGCCCTAATCGACTGCTGCACCAATTACGACGAGGCAGAGATTGAATAGGCGGAGATCTGACCTAAACAGATGAATTTTCACCCGAGCGCAAGTCCATTTTCTCGTTGGATTTATCAGTGCTATTGTATATTTTTATAAAACTCGGTGGACTACTCTCTTCTGAGTTCAAAATTAGTTGGCCAGTCCTTCCAAGAAATTTAAGGACTATTAGACTATGTCAGGGAGTCTATTCTTGAACCATCGCATTATTAAAAGTGGTTTGCAAATACACCACTTGTCATAGAAATCAATTCTTGACTACTCGTAGGCGGTGCGAATCCGTACAAATTATTCTTATGACAGCGAGCGGTAAGTCCTGCTCTCATGTGTTCGGCGTTCCTCGTCAACTAAACGCTCTTTTAATTTCATTTAATAATTTCAGAATTTGAATTGGTAAACTGTAGTGCACATAAAGCCACTAGGAGTATTATTGAATGTGTTTAATAATACTCCTAGTGGTTCAAACACACAATAATAGAGGTTAATAATAATAATAAAGGTTAAACATCTAAAACACTACAACCTCTGGCTGAAAGGCCATGGCCTGATCTGCTCAGGTGGATACTTGAAAGCGTCCGCCAACATTTCCATCATTTCGGCAATCGTGGCCATCTTTTTAATTTTGAATATCCTGAATAGGGCTCTCTCCGGATCGTAGAGATCATTGCCTTGATGCCCATCAAAGGAGTCTTCCAAGAGAACGTTTATCGTCATATACAAGTGAGCTTCATTTCGTTCCTTGCGACGGACTTGTTCCATTCTCTTCTCTTCCGCCAGTCTGTCTGCCAACTCACTGGGTATATCGGCATCAGTAACCTATAAAATATTGTTTGTTTAATCGTTTCTGCATGAACAAGAATTTTAGCATATACTTACTTCTTGAAGTACGTTATGCAATTCTGAATCTCGTATGTAAACCAACATATAGGCATTAGTGCAATGTTTCACCGTCATGTTCATGTCTTCATCGTGTCCTCCGTAATTATGTTCTATAGCTTCTTGTTTTGTACATCTTGATACTACATCATCGTCAAACTTGCACCATTTACCATCTCCTAAAAAAAAAATCACAAATTTGTAAGTAATTCTAAAATATTGCAGTTTCCTTCTATATAAAAATGAACCGCAACAAATAATACCTTAATTATTTCACTGGGATTATTAATGACGATAAGAAAGAATGAAGGTAATATTAAATTAAATTTAAATTCCATGAAATTGGACCAATACAACCACGTTTAAGTACCCCTGGCAAGGAATTAACTTTAGTCTTAAGGCATTTTTTATTTGAGCTTTTTAAATTAACAAAACACATTCATATTACAAAACTTTTCTTCGGCATTTTTATAAAATGAAATATACCGAGAATACATTTTTTGACTTTAGATTTAGTAATTAGAGGTTAAGTTTCATGGTTAAGTAAGGCTAATCATATTATTAGTCGACACTTCACTAAAATAATGTGTCATAATTTTATGAAATATATCGACAACTGCAGTTTATTGCGATTTTTCCCAAGTAAAAATTGGCGGTAAGCATCAATTTAAATTATATAAAAGCGGGTAAAAACATACCTCTAGGATTAATAAATACAACATAATGACCACCGTGGTTGTCACCGCTGTGAACCAAAACTGCATGAAGCGTATAGTTGGCAGGATTACTGGAGTCACGTTCTTGTAGATAATTATCCAAGGAAATCTTCTCGTAAAATTCAAATCTGTCGTTAAACTTCACCGAGCTGTCCGTTATTGGATCATACTGGAATCTCATCAGGTGTAAATGTAGTACGGGTGGGAAAGCGGAGAATATAACGCCTTTTTCTGCATCTTGTAAACCATGTTCCCCTGCATCATATTTGTTATCGCCATCTAGTGTTTCTTTTGCAATATAATCTTTAAATGATTCATCAACTACAAATAGACAAAAGTCAATCAAATGTTGTGTAATTTCTAAATTACATTTACATTCACATTAAATTTTTAAAAGATTCCGTTACAATTATATATTAAAACATCTAATAAAAACGATTAATTGTTCCCGAATTAGGTTTCCTAGATTTTATTGGTTTCTGTTGCGTTATACATTTTTTATTCGATGACCAGTAACATTTTAATAAATACATTGTTAGGGCACTTTTTTTAAGATACTATCGTTGCCGTTAACATTATAATATTTGTAAAAGAATTGGGAGTTCCAAAATAAGGATATTCCGTCCATATAGAAAGTTTTAAAAAACAAAATAAGGGTTGCAAAAATTTATTTGTAAGAAGCCGTTACGTAAGTACTTGGATTGTGTTCCCCAAATTCAACTAGGTCAGTCTAATTGAATTAATAATCCACCTTGCTTTAAAATAGCAGCTGGTTTGATTGAAAATGAGTATATTTTCAAATCTGGGTTGTTCTTTGATAAACATCTAGTTTATAAACTCATAACGAGACATTTTTTCTTATTATTATTACAGCACATAACTATATACACCCTAACTCAAAACAGAACAATTACATTGTTACTTATGTGGCAACATGACAAATCCGTCAATAATTCTGGATCTCTCTGTATAATAATAATTAATAACTTACTGTTTTTCTTCCCTTTGATGTTCAACTGTATATCATAGAACGTCTCAGATCTTGTACTAGAATAGTCGACATTTTTACATCTTATATATGAAATCATTTTTCCTTCAAATAATTTTGGTACAGTTCCCTCTACGCAGGTACCCTTCATTTTACTCTCCAACTTATCTAATAGCACCTTCAAAATAAGAACAAATGACAATAACAACTTCAAAAGAGGTACCGAATTAAGGATATACCCTTAAAAATTCCTGAACATCGTGTTGCATGAAGGAGTCAAGCGTTTCCCAACCGAAACTCTTGGTTAACTTCTTCGTACCGACAGGTTTATCACAGAACTGCAGTTCGTGGAACACCCTCTGCAAAGCCAAAGCGACGGACTTTGTAGAGTCATCGGATTCTGTTGGCATCTTATACACAGCCCTTCTCAATTGATTTGTAAAGTACAACGTCTGAAGTAAGGAATTCATGTAACATGTTGCCCCTTGATTTTTTAGACCAACATAACCTGTGAAAAATAAAAAATATATATATTACTAGAAAAGTGGTCATAAACAATAATTTTTGTGTATTGAGATGTTAGTAACAATAATACTAAAAGCTAGTGAGATGTCTTTTAACTCAAACACTTTAATAGTCATCAGATAACTAATAACAGGAAAAATAAAAATAACTAATGAATAATTTCTAAAAATTTAAGAACTTTCATAGGTAACAGTATCAAAATAGTCTATTTACCTACTGGTATACATCATTACCAAGTTAGTCTATTTTCCCTGTACAGAGTGATTCACTTTCGAGTGTGTAACATGGGTATCTCGCTTATTATAAAAGATAGACTGTAGGTTTAAAATCGGCAAAGTTGCGGAATTTTGTGCTCAATAAGTTGGCGCAAAGAAAACCCCCATATCTGCTTTTGTTTTTGAGTAAGAGGCAAAAACAATTTTTTTCCAGTTTTCGTTTTCTGGCCATAACTTCTATATTTTTGAAAATATTGGCTTATCGTTTTCACATTATTAGGACACTTTCTTGAGACAAATACAATGCCGCAAACCTTTTTTTAAAAAAAAGTCACTTCTATTGTAAATCATCGTCAACTTTATTTTTTCTTATGGGCGCCATATTAATTTTTCTCATATTTGAATAAACCGATTTTTTCTGAATACAACGATATGTTAATATTTGTCTAAAAAATATGGGCATTATTAAGGACAATAGGTATTTTTTTGAAAATGTCTAGTTAGCCATGGCCATGACAGTCAATTCTTGACAAACCACAAATGTCACATATAATTTTTATAAACTGCATCTGTGGAGTACTTTTTACATTGACTAACGATGTATTCAACCGAAGAGAAACAAGATACCTATTATAGATATTTATTACAGATGTAACAAAAATTTTAACAGAACAGTTGAAGAATATTTAACATATATCCTGAAAGACGACAACCATGCAAGACATATATTACTAAACTGCACTGTAATTTAAGAAATTATGGCAGTTAATATATGTCTTCCATAGTTGTCTTTCAGGGTATGTGTTTAAATTTTCTTCAACTGTTCTGTTTAAATTTTTGTTACATCTGTAATAAATATCTATAATAGCTCCACAGATGCAGTTTATAAAAATTATAAGTGACATTTGTGGTTTGTCAAGAATTGACTGTCATGGCCATGGCTAACTAGACATTTTAAAAAAAATACCTATTGTCCTTCATAATGCCCATATTTTTTAGACAAATATTAACATATCGTTGTATTCAGAAAAAATCGGTTTATTCAAATATGAGAAAAATTAATATGGCGCCCATAAGAAAAAATAAAGTTGACGATGATTTACAATAGAAGTGACATTTTTTTAAAAAACGGTTTGCGGCATCGTATTTGTCTCAAGAAAGTGTCCTAATAATGTGAAAACGATAAGCCAATATTTTCAAAAATATAGAAGTTATGGCCAGAAAACGAAAACCGGAAAAAAATTGTTTTTGCCTCTTACTCAAAAACAAAAGCAGATATGGGGGTTTTCTTTGCGCCAACTTATTGAGCACAAAATCCCGCAACTTTGCCGAATTTAAACCTACAGTCTTATCTTTTATAATAAGCGAGATACCCATGTTACACACTCAAAAGTGAATCACCCTGTACATACAAAAGTGGTTTTGTTCGTAAAAAACTTGTTAATGATTTTGTTTTCAATGTTTTCATGCCCATGGATGTAAAAACTAAATGAGCACAAAATCTATTTTCAGAAAATTAAAAATTTATTTGTAACACCTACACTACTTATATGTATTAACTCGCAAGAATTCACAAAATAGATAACACTGAGTCAATTACCAGTATGTTTTTTGCTGTCCCATGATACGCCATGAGGAGCGTCTGCTACCACCTGAACCTCCAGAGTAATGGCATCATCTTTTATGTACCCTTTTTCTGGATCCAGAACATCATTCCATGCCATAAAATGGGAAAAGCCCCAATCGTTTTCCTACAATTGGTTAACGTTATTTTATAATTTTTAAAATTATCAATACGTCGGGCCTAGCCTAGAGACATTATTTAGCCGCCCAACTTAAAAATAAGAAACATATACTCGTCATTATACATATAATGTAGTAATTATAGTTATAGGTGTAATTCATTGACAACTTCATAAAACTAACAAAAGTGATTGTTTCCTCAGGCGACAACCTGAAGTGTTTCAATTTAACTACTGGGACAGATACAAACAATTCATATTATAAAAATTTCAAAACATTTCACAACACAATATGCCATGTAAATTAATTCACATAATTTATATTTAAAATGCATGAATTTTCTTTATAAAACATACAAGTTATTCAATTAGACAATTATAATTGGGGGATGACACCAGGTGATGCATACAAACTTAAGGGAGACTGGTGTGTAACAGATACGGTTTCTGCTTTGTCAACAGTTACATACATTTTTGTATTAAGTACATAATATTCTTGTTTAATGTTATATTGTAAACACTTTGCAACTTATCCAACCAAGCTGTTGGATATATTCAACTAGAATAATAATTAGGTATAAGAATTTTATATGGAACTTGCTGTTTTTGTTCCAATTGCTTTCACTGGCTATTGACATCACAGATGGACACTATTGACATCACGGAAGAAGGAAAAATATTTTTATGCCAATAGGGATTCCAAAATTAGTCTGGCTATGTCATCTATGGGCCATGCATGTCAGTTGCGTAAGGTTTAATGTTACTTGGTCCAACAGTCATTATTAAACGGTTAATTATCGGAATTATACACTAATCACATCTAAACTAATTCAGTTGTATCTTCTTTAATTTTAATAAGTGAAATATTATTGAACTGCTGGTAAATAAATTTTTATTCTGAAAAAACAAAACAGAAACTATGAATCCTGGCACATAAACTTGTATTAGTGCTCAGTTCTGATTTTCAACGGTCTAGAGGAGTAATCCAGCTAAAAAAATTGTAATAAATGATCTCGCAAGCGTTCAGTTGCAAAGCCTTTAAAATCTAGTAAAGACATTCGCCAATATGATACTGTAAACAACTGAAAAAGTTTGAATGCATTAGAGACCATTGCATTAGAGCATTTAAAAAAATTAAAAATTTGAAGATAGCACATTTACTTTTTCATGTTAGCAATATATGTATTTAACAAAAAAATATACTTTTGCAACACCTGCCCAGGAAGGAACTGTGACAAGCAAGGTGATTCAGAACTTATTAAAAAACAAATTTTTCAAGTTTGTATATAATAGATTCATACAAATTAACAATACGTAAAAAAAATTAAATAAAGTGCGTAAGTATTGAAAAATATTTACTTTGGCACATCACATCTCGTATCTGGTAGACTTTCATAAAAAAAAACCACATAGAACACCTAGCAATCAAATATCATAAGTCATATATCTAAACCTACTAATTAATGATCAATAAGTATCTTGACAAATAATTCTAGTTTCAACTTTTGTTGAAAATGTTCCTTACTTCGGGTTTTGCCTTGCTTTCCCATATAGCAGAATACACTCCTCCTATTTTGAAATAACTAATTAATTAATCTAGACAGTACTTCACACTAAAACAATGCTCAACTCTCAGAAACAAACATAAACTGATACACCTAGAATCCCACAAAAAGCCATCAATAAAAACATGGCTTTTTTTGGACACAATTAACAGGTACAGTCATCTAACTAAATAACATTCAGTAATACTTATACTTATATATTTTTTTGCATGTTAAATTAGTTTTATTATTATTATTTTTTTATATTGACAGCAATTTTACGGATGCATATACAGGTTGTTAAAAATTCTCTTCTCACCATTGGGATCTCGGAAACTGTAAGAGGTACAAAGAAGCTTAAATAGGGGCAAAGTTTTGTAATAAGGGGACCAACATAATGCCCCTAAAAAATCAAGGCTAACTTGATTAGGTTTTGAAATATTTGAAAAAAAAAACGATATTTTGGAATTTCGTTTTTATTCCTTTGCAGCTTATTTGAGCTGATATTGAAAAATGAAGGGCACTTTCTCGAAACAACTTTCTATCCTGTATTGGCCAGGTTATTTATATTTTCAATGTGATGTTTTGTTTTTCCAGAACTATCATTAATTTATTTTTTTTAAATACGGACCTGAAATTTTTAAACCCTAATTTGCAAGTTTTGTTTACCCCCAACAATATACTACCCCAGAATAAATCAAATTCGGGTATTTCCAACAAAAAATTCATCTGCATTGTTTCCATTTCGAATTGTACAATTTTTTATCAGTGTACCACTTTTTACTCATTTATCATGTACATAAATGTCACTGGATGTTACGAAATCAAATTAGGCCCTTAAATTTGATGAGGTATTTTCTACATCAACACTTTCCTGAAAAATGCATATTAGATGGTGGGGGAATGACCTGCAAGAGCACCCAATTTATCTCCTCGTGATTGTTTTTGGTGGGGAACCTTAATAACTAACCCAACAATGTAGAGAAGCTGAAGACAAATATTCTATAAACGTCTTTAATTTAATTAGAAAAACGAACATTCAAAGGACACCGGAGAATATTTGCAGAAGAATAAATGTTTCTATACCTAGCTCAAAATGGAATTTTTTAAGCATTTAATGAAAATTTTAAGTGTTTGTTAATTACTGTCATTTTTAAAAACATTTTGTAATAAAATGAACCCCTTAATGTTTTATTTGGAAGGAATAGTTTTAATTTTTTTAACACATTAAAAAATGTAAGGGCATAATTGAATTTGGTAACATCCACTGACATTTATGTGATTATGTGTATGACAAATAAGCAAAAAGTGGGAAACATAGATATAAAAATTGTATAATTCCGAACGGAAACATTGGGGGATGCATTTTTTTGTACGAAACGTCCGAATATGATTTATTCTGAGGTAGCATGTTGATAGGGGTAACGGAGATTTTCAAATTATGGTTTCAAAATTCCAGGTCCATATTTAATATGGTGATGGTTCTGGAAAAATGAAACGTCACATTTAAAATGTAAATTTCCTGACCAATAGAGGGAGAAAGTTTGTTCGAGGAAGTGCTCTTCATTTTTCAATATCTCCTCAAATAAGACTGCAAAAAATAAAAAGAACTTTCCCAAATATTTCAGAACCTAATCAAGTTAGTCTAAATTTTTTTGGGGCATTATGTCGGTCCCCCAATTACGCAATTTTACCCTCATTTAAGCTTTCTCGTATCTCTTACACTTTCGAGATCCCAATGGTGAGAAGTGAATTTGTAACACCCTGTATCGTTCAAGCTTTTTTAATAAGTTTTGAATCACCCTATATACAGTATAGTATTAACTTTTACAGATTCACTTTTTCCCACCGTACAGCTTTCACCGTACACCGTACACCGTTGACCGTACAACTTTCGGAAAAAATATCCTTAGGCAATATGGCCAAGAGAGAAATCGCTGAAAATTATTTTCGTTCGTAAGATGGCTGTTAGGGGTTGTAACAGTAGCAGTGTGTTAGGAAAACGGAGAATTTTCTCAAATTTGACTAGACAAGGTCTACTGATAATACTTGGAAACAAATCTCACATCTATTATGAACAACTTAACACTACAAAAAAAAAAAAAACTGAATGTTCGATACTTCTCTTTCTCTTAGTGCAACACTGTGTCTATATAATCTCAACCAAATTAAAACTGTTATTTTTTTCTGGTACTAAAAAAGTTATAAAATTCAAAGCACAGCTTAATAAACACACAGCTCGGGCACTCTCTTGACAGGAACGGTTTGCACCGATCCACGCGCGCCGCTTCTTAGCCCCGCCTTTGAGAAGAGAACAGCACAGTGGCGAGAGTTTCGAACCGAAATAGGGAAATCACTTCGTGTTGATTATCGATTAAGCCAGCGACGTAGTTATTCTTGCGAATTTATTTTGAGTGTAATTTTTGCTGTTTATTTATTGTGCTTTTTTATTGTTTTGTTTTCTATAGTGTTCCTTTTTTTATTAGTGATAATGAGTAACAGAAAAACAGGAAACGTATGTGCAACTAAAAACTGCAATAATAAAAGCTATAATTGTAATAAGAGCTTTTTTACTTTTCCTAAGCAACCCGATCGGTAAGTAGATGAAAATGTGTTATACATAAATGTAATTTAGTGTGGAAGTTAATTTAATTTAGGAAATTCATTCATAGACAGCCAATAATATGGTTTATACAATCACTCAATTTAAGATTTAATGAATTTCGTTTAAAAGTTGGCCAGCTGTTATATTTTAGTTTTAGGAAAAATAAAATTATAGAACAGTACTGCGCAAGTAGTCGAGTGTAAATTTTTTTTGCTAATGTTTTGCGGTGTGTTTAAAAATAATTTTAACTAATTTTTAAAAATATTAATTTTTTTAAGGGTAAGGATATGGCTAATGAAAGCCAATAGGGAAGACCTTTTGGACAAATTGGACACGCTTCATAAAAGCCATAGACTATGTCAAGATCATTTTGAGAAAAGAATGTTCACTAATAATCTTTGTGATCGTTTAAATGCAAATGCATTTCCTACAGTATTTCCTTCACTTGAAGGAAGCTCAAAAAACATCTGTGCTGATCACACCTATTCCAAGCCAATGATTCTTCCGGCAAAGATCTGAGTCTTAATTAGTTTTATTTCATCTATTTTTGATTTTTATTACTGGGTATATTGTACATTTTTGTGAACAGTTAATTTTAAATATTTATATAGGTGGAATGGAAGAACGGCAATGCCGAATTCTTACCGTTTATGTTTCTTTCTTTCTTTTTTCGTTAAGAAAAACTTTACTCTTTTCATCTGCTGTCTCGAATTTTATATCGTGTTCCTCGACTCATTTCTAGATCTAATTCAGTGCTGCAATTGCCAACACCCCGTACAAACATTCTCATAGCCTCCCCTCTTTATCAAATTACTGTTAATTATCAAATGTATGAAGATCGACTTGATATATTTTTTCATTCAACTGAATATATTAAAAATTTATTTGCATAGTCGTCTGTATATTGTATTGATGATATATCTTTGTATTTCTTATTTGTTGTTTTTGTATTTTTACTCATGTTGTCTATTTTATGATTTTATATTATGTATTTTTAATGTTGTTTTTCAAACCTTGTTCTGTAACTGGGATTCGTCCCATTGGACATTGTACTCTAAAATAAATAAATAAATAAATAAATAAATAAGAACACAATAAAGACTTTTTTATTATTATTTATTATATGTACCTCATTGTAAAGTATTGTCTATTTTTATTTTTGTAAATAATGAATGTGTAATAAACATATGTACATAATTACTATCTCAAATTTCTTTTTTAAAACTTTGCCAAATAGGTATCTGAATCTCATTATATACTTATTTCTAAATTAGGCATCATCGTTTTATTCATGTCTATTTCAAACAAAAGTTATTTATAAAATGTTTCAAGAGTTTTTAATACGGCACTGTTATCGCTCATTACGATAACTACAAATATTATACGTCCAACTCTGACTTCTCTTCTCAGTACGAGAGCGATAGTGAATGTCGGTCATTGTCTATCGAAAACGGCCACATCAAAGGTGCCGCCGCAGAGTGCCTGAGCTGTGTGTTTATTAAGCTGTGCTCAAAGTATGAAGTTTATAAGTATGAAGTTGATTATGATGCAGATAGAACAAAAGGTTAAATAAAAAATTTAATTATGTAAAAGAGGACAAAATATGGCCATGAAAAGTGTTCTTTTTCAAAGTGTTTCTTTTTCAAACAGACCTGTAAAGAGACCAAAGAAGACAAAATGCAGGAAGTTCTGAGAAAATGTTTTGGTTTTTCAGTCAAATTACCTTAATTTTTAACGGTATATCAATCTCATGATTACACGACTGCGAATTTCAAATTTATTCTTATTCTATATCTCTTAAGGTAAGTGTGATATCTACGGTAGGTGTCTTATTTGAACTAGCCGATAGTGATACCTACTCAAGATTCATACACTGCGTCTGAAAAGTCTACTCCTCCCCTGTACTTAATAAAGAGAAAATATTATATTCTATTAACTATTAAATATATCAACTTTCGTATTTTAAATGGAACTCTTATATTATACAATTATTTTGATGAGTTCTCAATAGTTGGAGAAATAAATTCATAAGAATTCCGTTAAAGAATTGAAAAAAGCACCATTGAAAAATAATATTGGCCATCATTTATGAAAATGCTCAGATAATCCAAAAGTTATAACAAAAATCTACCCAACATACATAACCTATAATAAGTTGATTTTTTGAATAACTTCTAGTACAAGTTCTGTGTTTGTACTTTACAAAATGATGAAAACACGACTCTACTGTGTAAAAATATTATAAAAAAATCTATTGAGTCAAAGTATGTCACTTCACTTTCTTCAGCAGGAGTACTTGTAAAATGCACCAAGATTGGTAAACATACAATAAAAAATATAATAATAAAATTTTATAGATATCTGTAATAAAATTCTGTTTCATTTAATTTGGAAAATAATTTTAATTGAAGGGGTAGCACACCTAGTTTTTTAAAATTCCATTCAATTTTTTGTCATAAATATGGTTTTTGGTATCATTTTGAAATTTTACAAGACGATCTATAAGTACACTGTAATTAAAAAAATACTGTAAATAATCGATAACCACCACTAAAAACAAAAAATAAGATGTTTTTTTTTTCCAAAACAATACAATCAATCATCGTTTTCTAGTTACAGGGACAGTTGGTGCCTTTTGGAACACAGCCTACAATTCGCAGGCCTCAAGAGGGGTGTATCATATGACAAATTTCATCATGAACACAGTAATTGTAAAAATTATTATTTACCTTTGAATAAAATAAGTGTTGAATTTTCCTCGAAAAATTTTCTATATCAGGCCTAACTGAGATCAATCGTAACTCGGCAACAGCATAACAAGACCATGAGCTCGACTCGCTTTCTCCATTACACTGAAGAAAGAAACCCAGAGACCTCTGGGAAGTTCTGTCTTGACCATGACTGTTGCGAGGCATCACCATTATCTTCCATGGCAAATTCCGTACAAAGCATGCTGGAGATAGTACTGAATCCTGAAAAAATAATTAAACGTTAAGACAGAAAACTAATTAAAAAAAAGTAGATCACCGAGGATTCGTGTTTTAGTTGGAGTAGGATTTTTAATAGTAGTATAAGAGTGAAAAGTATTAGGATATATTCAAATTCGAAAATAATTTTAATTCATAGTACTTACAGTAGACTCTCGATTATCCGAAATAATGTGGACCGGACCAATTTCGGATAATCGAAATTTCGGATAATGCGGAGATTGAGAAAAATCATTAACATGATGTTCATATTATGTTTGTTTGAGGAGCATTTATTAAATTTCAATTTAAATACATACATATTAAATACCAAAACAAATTTATAAATATGTATTTAAATATGTACATACATAGGAAAAGTAACTACATATACTTTTGTAGATGTATGTAATAAATCCTAACAATACATAATATCTAATACATACATATGTATGGGATAAATAATAAATAATCTGCATTCATAAATTTAAGAAAGAGGTAATTGGTAATATATATTTACATACATATTTCTTAAATTTCGGATAATGCGGAGGCATAGCGAGAATCATTTCGGATAATCCGGTTCATGTGTCGTTTCGGATAATGCGGAGTTCGCATAATCGGGTTTCGGATAATCGGGAGTCTACTGTACTTATTAGTAGTGGTGAGAAACACACCATAGTGCCCTCTTTGGGTACTTTCTACTATCTGTCTGACAATTATTGTAAAATTGACAGACAGATAACGACCTGCTTTTCCGCAGGTGCCATTACAGCAGTGACCTCTATTGTCTTTAAGGAAGACAATCCTACTTATTTATTTGCAGGAGATGCCCAAAAACAACTACTCCATGGGCGATGTGCCCTAACTGGCATTGCATTACTTCGGCATCTCCATAGGAATCGCCACAAAGAGGGTATTACGGTGTGTTTCTCACCACTACTAACATTCACAATGCCCATAGGCAATCACGTTGCAGCATCATTCATCGAGTCCACTACCTATGGCACTCTGATAAGCGCATAATAAGCGCAAAACCGGTCAGTGTCTGGTTAGTTCGTCTCGATGTATGATGTGGCTACTCCTATGGAGATGCCGAAGTAATGCAATGCCAGTCGAAGCACATTGCCCGTGGAGTAGTTGTTTTTGGCATCTCCTTCAAATAAATCATAGTCTATATTAACCCAGGAAACAATTAAACAAAACCTCGGGTTTAATTGGATGTGCTTTTATTTATTTTAGACCAGCTTTTTAATTTGTAATTTTGCATTATATTCCGTAATTCAGTACATAATATATCTCCATTAAAACTATTGTTTCTTTATTACCTCTATCCTTTCTAAATATTAGTACAAAATATATTAATTTCCTTATAATATAAACTTAGCTAAGTTTATCTTTTACAAATATTTCAGTGCACTCAAATATTGCACTGCATTACATTACAGTTTTTACTGGCAACATCACAAAAATTTTATTTTAAATATTTTTTATGGATATTAAGATAAATATTTTGGCTTTGGCATGGCAACCTTAAAATGATTATTATTTATTATTGTATGGGGGTTGTTGCCCATCATTACCAAAATTTAATTGATTGATAAAACAATGTTTTAATAATTTTAATGGAGAAAATTCCACTTTCACTTAGGAATTACCGCTTCGAACTGACTTATCACTGTGATCTCGAAATTATCCAGCAAAAGTGCCACCTTTAAAAACATCCCAGATACCTCTAAAAATTAGTTCCAGCATTTTAAATGCAATGAAATATATACAGGGTGGCGCAGATGGATCGGGTGGTTTTAAAATACTTGTCAAACTGTCAATTTTAAAGGTATTGGATTGAAATAAAGTGCAAAACGTGTAGTTACAATGGAAGTTTATTAACAAAAAATTAGTAAAGTTAGTTTTTAAAAATTACATCCATCAAATACCCTCCTTCTCGAGCGACGCATTCTTGGAGTCGGTCCTTAACGTTCCGCATTGCCCGCTCAAGCACATCACCAGGAATTAATGTGATTTCGTTGTGAATTGCTGCCTTCAACTCCTGAATGGTCCGGGGATTGTTCATGTACACCCTTGCTTTTAAATAGCCCCATAAGAAGAAGTCACATACCGTGAGGTCCGGTGAGCGAGAGGGCCAATGGAGATCTCCATTACGGGAAATCAAACGGCCAGGGAACAGAGCGCGTACAGCTTGCATTGATATCCTAGCGACCTCACGGTATGTGACTTCTTCTTATGGGGCTATTTAAAAGCAAGGGTGTACATGAACAATCCCCGGACCATTCAGGAGTTGAAGGCAGCAATTCACAACGAAATCACATTAATTCCTGGTGATGTGCTTGAGCGGGCAATGCGGAACGTTAAGGACCGACTCCAAGAATGCGTCGCTCGAGAAGGAAGCCATTTGATGGATTAATTTTTAAAAACTAACTTTACTAATTTTTTGTTAATAAACTTCCATTGTAACTACACGTTTTGCACTTTATTTCAATCCAATACCTTTAAAATTGACAGTTTGACAAGTATTTTAAAACCACCCGATCCATCTGCGCCACCCTGTATATATGTTATCAGAAACCCCTTTTACCACATTTAGGATGCAATGAATGCAATAAAATATGGCATAAAATACATAATTTTTAATGGGCCACTATGTATGAAACATATGAGTAACTTAAAATTATCATTACTTATCATTATAAAAAAAATTGTAGTATTTTTTTAAATCGTAATAGCAAAACAAATAAATATTAGAAATTGTATATATTTAAATTTATTATTTATTTTAATGAACTACCCTGTCCATCATCTCATTTTTGGATAAACATATCATTGATATAGGATTTGTAGGGAATAATAAGCGAGATAACTTCCAAAGTATGTCCCTTAGGAGCAATAATAGTTTCTATCTTATCATACGAAGTACGAAAATATTCGTAACCACAAATGATAATTTCTCTATCTTATTGGTCTAACGTGCTTTTTTGGGCACACCTCCCTTATTACTAAAGAGAAATGTTACAGAACAATATATTTTAAATAAAAAACTTTAACAAACGAATTTCTCAAATTCAAGAAATTTTAATTTTGAAATCGTTTGATGGTTTTTTTTTTATCTTAGTGACAACACCTCGCAGTTGTACAAATTCCTGTTGAATATCAATTCCAAGTACGACACTTGCATCTTCTAATATTATTTTTTATTTACACATGATTATTCTTGAACATCCAACATATTTTCACAAAATATAGAAAATGGGATCTAACTATATTTAGAGAAACAGCTGTTTAATAATAATGTCAACATAATCATTCTAAAAATAGGAATATGCAAAACTATAAATGATATGTAAATAAAAATAAAACGGTTATAAACACTTCCGAATAGATACAAGATTACCAAAGTGTTTTTACTACGCATTCATCATAATCAATTGTTACATTTGGTTACAGAACAATTGAAAAAAATATATTTTATTAATGATACACAATTATAAGACAATTTGTATCAATAATTCAAATGATTTAGCTATATAATGAAAAACGATATATAAAAAATTAGATGTTCTCAGAGGAACCTTCATCTTTTGTATTCCTACAGTAATATTCAATATGTGGTACACCTGTAAACCCCTTTCTTTTTATCTAGAAATTTAGCAGTTCCTGCCAAAGTATCTTGTGTAGTTACGAAGAGGTATATTATACACCACGGAAGTAACTTAAGACAATTTTGGGAAAAATTTGTAATATGATGTCCAAAATATACACCATAAAATTACTGAATTTGCACTCAAGAGCGACTATGAACAAAGAATGGAATAAATCAGCCAACTTTACAAAACCATTACAACTATATTTTATTAGAAAAAGTGAAAATTTATTTTGAAATATTTCTAATTATGAATTATTAATTCTACATAAATTTTGTAGAAACAAAATTGTTAATGCATCTCATTAAATCTTCCAATTACCAATTTAGGTATTTATATTTTATACATATTTATATTTTAGGTATTAATAGTTTTATAATCCCATAATAATACACACACTTTAACCAAATTTGAATAAATAAATGCAGTAGGTAATTATTACATCTATCATGTTGCCTTACAATGTTTCACATTTCCAAAACGAGCACCAAGTTAATTTTTTTAATCTGGACTTTTACATATTATTTATTAGCCTTTGACCTCCAAAATATTATCACATGGATCAAATCTACATTTAAAGTTTAAATAAATTTTTCAAGTAGATGTTCACCAAAATTAGATGTATTAATCATCTGGTATGATGGAGGATAGTCAAAGTTCCAATTGTGGGATGATTTTCATCTCCAGACACAAGTACAGCCTACTATAGGTTTCAAAGTCAACTCACCGATATTTGGTTGGCCTAGACTAGATTATGGACTGGTCTTTGATACTTTTAAGGTGCATTTAAATTAGAGCGAATAGAAGCGAGCGAACGAATTCATTCGTTTGTCTCTGTTCGCCCTAATATATGCAGAAACACGGAAGAGTTCGTTCGCTCCCGTTTTTTTCTCCATACAAATTACGCAACCTTAAGCAAACGAATTCGTTCGTTCGCTTCTGTTCGCTCTGATTTAAATGCACCTTTATATGGCATTATGGTTTTATTTCTCATTAATGAGGGTAAGTCTGACTCTGCACATACTGTGAATATCAGCGTGGCAACCAAAAGAAAATGCTATCTAGTTGTAGAGTTGCAAACTACAAAGGGCTCAAGGTGGCAGTTATGTTCCCCAGAGGAGAAAAAATTAAAGTTTGAAAAAATAATGTTATCTATGTATTAATATGTTAAGAAATAATACTAAGAATTAATATATTCCAGAAATTTAACTAAAGAAAAATGTTAAAATATACAAGCCTGCACAAAAAAATTTAAAAAACTGCAATTAAAAATTTTAACTTAAAATTACAAAGTTCTCTCGTCTCTGGAACTCATTTTATATATTTTACTATTTACAAGATGATGCGATATATCCAATCTTCTCTTAATTTGTATAACAATCATAGAAATTATAAAAAATATAGAATGATTTTATGGAGACTGAAAATGGCCATCGTATGGAGAAAACGTAATTCTAGCAACTTTGGTTTTCTGTATAGGTAGCTCTGGTCACACTAGCATCTAGTTTCGCATTAGCCGCTGGGTAGGAAATTCAAAAATTAAGTAATTTTACATGTGACCTAGATTATTGGCAACCACTTGGAATTTTTATCATAATATTCACCTATTCGCAATTTTTAGCTAGTAACATGCTAAATAAATACTAAATAGCCAGTTACATTACATTATTATTAATAGTAGAATAATCCTTACCAAAATTTTGGACATATTGAACTCTTAAAGCCGGAATTTGCACAAAATCGTTTTATTACCCAATGGCCATTTATGTCACTATAAACTAAAATAAAACAGTTGTTCAGGGAACACAATAAAATATAAAGTAAGGTAATATTTATCAAAAAAAAAAAAAAAAACGGTAAGAACAACAAATACACAAATAAGGTGGAGCCCATAAAATAAACAAGAAGAATTAACACAGGCTGACACCTAATAAACGTCAGGAACCTTTGACGTTTATTAATTAACACTTCACTTAACACTTAATTAGGATTAAGCACCACCAATACTTCAGGGTTGTATCCCTTGGTGTGGTGTAAAAATTTCCAGAAAATTCCCTAAAGTTACCTTTTTTCGTGTTCTGTATAGAGTGGCTATTTTTGGATGTGTCATATAATGGATATTGGCATTCTATATTCTATACTGATTCTTATCAGTAGTTTATTTGCCTCACTTTCTTCTACGATAAATATTCAGTTTATAAATTCTAAGAATAATGAAAATATATAAAGGTGAATTCAGTTTTAGGCGCTGTTATTAAAGTTGATGTACCTAATGTCTACTTTTAATCCATTAAATAATTTAAAATTAAGTTGGCAACGGCAAGGGTTTCATAGCTTCACTCATGACGTGTAGGACTTGAAATCTTGACTAAACCATAGCATTACATTTCGCATATACTCTATCTTTACCTTGAATAAAGCTAGACTCAAAAATACTGTAAGGCTGTCGTTAGGAATAATGGAAAAACGCTGGAAGAATTAAGGCTATTAGGGAGGAAAAGGAAAAGCTGAATAATGCTGTGTACAATTTGGAGGAACAGTTGGTGATTGTACAGTGTGATTCACTTTCGAGTGTGTAACATGGGTATCTCGCTTATTACAAAAGATAGACTGTAGGTTTAAATTCGGCAAAGTTGCGAAATTTTGTGCTCAATAAGTTGACACAAAGAAAACCCCCATATCTGCTTTTGTTTTTGAGTAAGAGGCAAAAACAATTTTTTTCCGGTTTTCGTTTTCAGGCCATAACTTCTATATTTTTGAAAATATTGGCTTATCGTTTTCACATTATTAGGACACTTTCTTGAGACAAATACGATGCCGCAAACTATTTTTTAAAAAAATGTCACTTCTATTGTATATCATTGTCAACTTTATTTTTTCTTATGGGCGCCATATTAATTTTTCTCATATTTGAATAAACCGATTTTTTCTGAATACAACAATATAATATATGTTAATATTTGCCTAAAAAATAAGGGCATTATGAAGGAAAATAGGTATTTTTTTGAAAATGTCTAGTTAGCCATGGCCATGACAGTCAATTCTTGACAAACCACAAATTTCACTTATAATTTTTATAAACTGCATCTGTGGAGTACTTTTTACATTGACTAACGATGTATTCAACCGAAGAGAAACAAAATATTATAGATATTTATTACAGATGTAACAAAAATTTAAACAGAACAGTTGAAGAATATTTAAACACATATCCTGAAAGATGACAACCATGCAAGACATAATATATTAACTGCCATAATTTCTTAAATTACAGTGCAGTTTAGTAATATAGTATAATATAGTAGTAGTAGTATAGTATAGTAGTAGTAGTATAGTATAGTAGTAGTAGTATAGTATAGTAGTAGTAGTATAGTATAGTAGTAGTAATATATATCTTGCATGGTTGTCATCTTTCAGGATATGTTTAAATATTCTTCAACTGTTCTGTTTAAATTTTTGTTACATCTGTAATAAATATCTATATCTTGTTTCTCTTCGGTTGAATACATCGTTAGTCAATGTAAAAAGTACTCCACAGATGCAGTTTATAAAAATTATAAGTGGCATTTGTGGTTTGTCAAGAATTGACTGTCATGGCCATGGCTAACTAGACATTTTCAAAAAAATACCTATTTTCCTTCATAATGCCCTTATATTTTAGGCAAATATTAACATATATTATATTGTTGTATTCAGAAAAAAAACGGTTTATTCAAATATGAGAAAAATTAATATGGCGCCCATAAGAAAAAATAAAGTTGACGATGATTTACAATAGAAGTGACATTTTTTTAAAAAACGGTTTATGGCATCGTATTTGTCTCAAGAAAGTGTCCTAATAATGTGAAAACGATAAGCCAATATTTTCAAAAATATAGAAGTTATGGCCAGAAAACGAAAACCGGAAAAAATTGTTTTTTGCCTCTTACTCAAAAACAAAAGCAGATATGGGGGTTTTCTTTGCGCCAACTTATTGAGCACGAAATTCCGCAACTTTGCTGAATTTAAACCTACAGTCTATCTTTTATAATAAGCGAGATACCCATGTTACACACTCGAAAGTGAATCACCGTGTACAAAACAAAATGGACGACATATTATCGAACATTTGCGTTAACCAATGTCGATCATAAGAAATCCCATTGTTTAAGCAATCAAATTTCTTTCACATCCTGTTAAATTTATTGGTTAAAAATACATAATACGCTGAAATATATCCCTTAGTTTATGATAACCTTGTATTTTGAAAGTTTGGTGCGATACTAAAATTTCAGTAACCTGCTCTCATATATTAGCTCATCTATAAAATTTACAGGAAAAATATAAGGAAAAAATTATATATCCAAAAATATTAAGGTAGACAACCTTTAACGGGTGATCTAAAAGGAAGTGCAAAATCCAAAAATAAACAAATCAATTAAAAAATTAATACTATCAACAATTATTTGCCTTACTTTCAATGCCTTGATAATTTCCAAAAAACCACGCGCAAATGCATATTTTTCCTGAAACTTCGATTAAGGATAATTTTCTGTTTTTCTTCTGAAAGTCCAATAATACCACAGAAGGTATATTAATTTTTGAGAGGTCATAAATTAATATGTACTAATTTCGGTCTTTTTGTAGATTAGATTGGTATATTGTATAGTCGGTGCTTGTCGGCGTAATGAATTAAAATATCTCAAAAACTCAAATATAATATATAAGATAAAGGGGCATATTTCTATATTTGACTGCTAAATATGTTTTCCTTTTCTGGGTGCTGACGTAAGTTTATGCTACTAGCACCCCATTTTGTTGCTCGTCACCTAAAAATGCTTGCACCTGATTTTGTTGCTTTCAAGTACTTTCAAATAGTATATTGGTTTACAACCATGTAAAATATTTTTTTTTGCTTAAACATGGCTTAAAAACACCTATTAATCCATGTTCTCCATTTTGCACCTGCCTAGATATGTAAAAATGTTAAGTAGGTCATCATTATACATACAAAAAAAATTTATAAGGACAAAAATGAAAAAATAATCTTTTTAACCATGGTGGCAACAAATTTTATACGAAAAAAAAATGAGAAAACAGTGATAAGCCAAAGCTTCAATGAACAATCAAAACCATTTTTTGATATGATCCTAATCGAAGATATTGCATTTAAAAATTTGTACACAAATTTTTGCTAAGCCATTTTCATGGCTTGTTTTTTTCTGATATTAACCCAAATTACAAAGAAAAGATTATACATTTTAAACTAAAAAAAAAAAAAGATTGAAAAATAAGAGTCATATTGCATCAAAAGAGAGAAACCGTGAATTTTTACACACACAATAGGCCCATTCGTTTGTCACTATTTAGAGGAGTGTGCACTACACTTTTTTATTCGTTTGTCAAGTGCTATTACAACCAGTGCATCCTAGCTACACTTCCTAAAAGTCAAGAGCACACAATACTAGCAGCTTGACTGTTGTTGGTTTTTTTAATCTTTTCTCTATTTTGTGGTTGCTGGATATTTTGGATATGGATATTAGTTGTACCCGTAATATGTAGTTGGGAATTTTATACTTATATGTTTTGAGTTTAGTTCAAGGGTTCTTTATTAAAAAATCTGGATAATAGTTCAAGTTCATCGCCACTTGTGTCATCTTCCATATATCACTTAATCCACACTTTTGTGCCATTTTATTTATTTTATCACGAAACTACCATTCAGAAATCAGAACCACAAATAATAAATATCTGTCTGGCGAACACAGAAAACATGAGTTTAGAAATTAGTAAAAGTGCAATCAACAAACATTCATTGTGGCAATGATGTATATTGCATTGACATAAATCAGCTGATGAAAATGTAGTGTAGTGTACACTACACTAGCCGGCAATCGAACAAACCTATCAGAGCACATCGCACTTAAGACATGTACCTAGGTAATTAAAAAAATTACGGGTTGCTGTTTAAATATTAAATTTAAAGTTATTTTTAGAAAAGATGGCGATGTACTCAACATTTTTTTATGCAGAATATTCATCCCTATGGCCTACTTCTTAATCCTAAATGATAACAAATGGTAGGTACCTAATATTTAAAAAACTTCATGGTATTCACAATTAAGGTTGTCGTACCAAAATAAAGCCAAATGGTGTATTCTTCACAAAAAGTAATTGAAATATGAATTAAGTATTTTATTGTTAATACAAGATTAATACATGTGGTAAATATACCTACTTTCTACAAAAAAAATTTGTACAGTCACACAAAATCAATAAAATGAATGCTTCTTTTAATAAATCGTCTTTAGGAAGTACACAAATATTTTAAACAAAAGAATATTTCATAACTAATTTTCTATAAACGTACTTTCGATAGATCTATTTGTTTCAAACAGTCCATTAAAAAGTCATACTAGTGGATAAAAAAAATTAATTATCTAAACTTCATATTTTACTGTCGAAAATATCACAAAATGATGTGATATATTGTTGTTTATTTATATTAAAATTAGATTTTAGGGAAATTTAAATATTCAATATATCTAACGCCAACTTGTCGACATTTGGATTATTATACTGCCTTTACATTACATCAAAGGTTTATGACACTTGTGTACCGAAAAAAATGGTATGAAATGGAAACTTTTAGATGTTCATCAAACACAAATGTTATAGGGAAAAATTTTAAACACTAAATACTAGATTCCTATTACTTGCAAGTAACTAACAATCAGTTTACGGAGTTTAGGTTGTGAATTTCTTTAACATTTTATCTACAACATTGCACGTTTTACACTTATAGTAAGTTAGCTATCGGTTAACTAACAGTAACCAGCTATTGTGAAAACCGGCCTTACAGTATGAACGACCCAATGTACACACTAAACGGTTTTGTTGTAAAATTAGCGACAGGTAAAAAATCAGTCAAAACAATAATTTTTTAAGATAATATATGAAAGTATTTATTTGTGGCATTGTTTAATTACTCTTATTTATTTGGGTATTATGCCACCACTGAAAAATACAAAAAATTAATAATTAACCTCTGCGCCGAAGGATCAGTCAAAGGTTGGTTTTTTGAAAAATATGTTTGCCTAATAAATAAATCTCACACTAAAAAGCAGATTAACAATATATAACATTAAACCCATCACTCAAAAATATTTACGTTTCGAAAACTTTTCCGTTTTCGTTATCAAAACTTTACGTGCCGACTGACATACAGAATAATATGAGTTTGTAATTTACTTAGTTTATCTACTTCCATGGGCATATTAGATATTAGTCTCTTTTCATTCTATTTTGACTTACCTCGTCTTTTAAAATTGATAACCAACAGCTATCAAAATTAATAGAAATATTGGATAGACACTTGTCTCTATTTAGTAAAATATATTTTTGAATTACCTATGTGTTTAATGTTATATATTGTTAATCTGTTTTTTAGTGTGATATTTCTTTATTAACCATCATTCAATCATCATTCATTAGGCAAACATATTTTTCAAAAAACCAACCTTTGTCTGATCCATCGGCGCGCATATATTGATTATTAATTTTCTGTATTTTTCAGTGCTGGCATAATCCCCAAATAAATAAGAGTAATAATTTTTTATAAAAATTTGTCGATTAACTGTCAGTTGTCTTCTAACTGGGTAATTATGTTGTATCACCTACATATGTATATGCTTATTATTTCTTAGAGAAAATATGTCAACATGATTAATTTCTACAACCAGTATTTTTTCTTCTAATATACTTAACAGGTATTGTATTGGCTACATAAGTAGTTTTTTTTTCTAGCAAGTCCTCAGTATCTGTAGAATCAATGTACTATACAGTATAAGTATGTATTTATTATACACCGCAAAAAAAAACACATTTGAATAAACCCCACTACATTAAATGTTGGTTGCATAACTTAAAGTGTTTTTTATTAATTTGTAAATACCTTATTTGTCTTTATAGAAGTTAGTTACACTTGGATAAGTTTTAATTTCATTTTACACTTTCAGATATTTCAGATATTTCAAAAGATAAAATAAAATCGACTACAGGTAGGTACTTTGAATGAGTAATTTAAAATTTGTCACTACAGTGTATAAGACAAAAATAGATATTTTTTATCAAATAAATAACAATGTACTGACCTTTAACTTGCTAAATTGATGTACTGTGAATCTAAATGTAGCCTCCGAACGAGCTTCATCCTCTTCCATTTCAGCATCTTGTACTGACATATTCGGATCAGGCTGGGGTCCAATCACCACCTCTCCGTTTTGAGTTTGGTCCATTTCTCCACCACCAGAATCTGTGATGTAGTCCATTGTAGTCACTACATAAATACTCTAATGTAAGTCCATTGTCATGTCGTAAACTTTATTTTTTACTGACTGGGATGTAAGTATGTGAGTTGTGAAATTTGTCATGTGTCAGATACATTGTCATGGCAGTCCAGGATGACTTGAACTTACCTTCTTGAGTTTCCATTTCTTCTACTTCATTTACGTTAATATTTTGGTTTTGGGGATTGTCTTCGTTCCTACGATACTGTCCAGTCACGTGGTTCATAATTGGGGGTGGAGATAAAAGGGGCACAGTTTTGTCTTTGCCAACGGTGCCAAACACACTTTTACTTTTTTTTGTGTTTAATATACTTTCTTTGTCTGTCGCGACAGTACGACAAGTAGTATTATTACTATTATGCGAATTATTTTTAGTGCCGGAGACAGTAGTCAATTTGACAAAGTGCTTACTCGCGATGCGCCCAATGTCTGCTATTTTTTAAACCCTCTAGGCGAGGGAAACGCACAAGAAACATATATACGACTATATTTTTCAACCTGCAACGAATTTTCTTGTTTATACGAAGTTCATTGGCTCGATATTATTGTTATTTACCGCGATGCCGACACAACACTTTTCACATTAGAAAATAAACAAAATGGAGGCATTTTCTGCAGTCTTGCGCTCGAAATTTTCAGGCAGAAATTGCGAGCTGTCAGATCAAGCCCTCTAACAATTAAACGTCGAATCAAGCAAGCCAAGCCAACTGCATACAAAATACCATAGATAATGGATATATTGACAAAATACCGTTTTTTCACCTTACAAGATGGGAATAGTTGAAATTGAGAAGAAGCAGAAGAAATTATTTTGCAGGTTCTTCGAGGCAGTGTTGCCACTTGAGGGATTTGTTCAAAATCCTTACGATTTAGTACTAAAAATGGCACGTTGACTGTAAGTTTGGGCCCTTAGGCTTTATGCTCTAATTTTTGGGCCTCTGCAGCGAAGGTCTATCCATAAACCATATACATATATCCATCCAAAATCCAAAGAATGTAGGGGTACCCCAAGGAATTGTATATAAATTCCTTGGGATACTCATCAGTAATGGGTTTTTAGCCGCTAATTATATAATTAGCATTTAGCCGGCTAAAAATATTATAATTAGCCGTTAGCAGAATATACAGTTTTTTAATTTTTCACACGTCAGAATAACTTTTTTGTAATTACCAATATAATATCTATTCTTACCTACTAGGTAGGTAAGCATAATAGGTATTATTAGGTCATCATATTATAAGTCATAGATAAGGAGAAATCAAATCTAGAGATAGGGATTATTTTGTATTTTATTTTAATAATACCGCAATCCTCATCATTTAATTAAGTCACCGAATTAAGTACATCAAAAATAAAAATAATCGTACAAATTAATAAATAAAAAATAAAACTAACTAAATTAAATTAAAAAATAAATGAAAGTTCCAATAATATACCTTCCTACGAGACCATTTTTACCACTGGCACTATAATAAGCCTGCTAATTTTGAAAGGATTTTTAGCCGACGGATAATTATCCGGTAATTATAAATGGATAATTTATCCGGCACATCACTGGTACCCATGATACAACTACACTGATATGCCAATGCGCATGGGGGCGTGGTCTTTCGATTGACCGTGACGTCAGTTATGATACAAAATTAAATAAAATACTTGTAACCAATGATAATACAATAAAATAAACGTCGATTATGGAATTATAATACACGATTAATAATAGTTGATTAATATCAATATTTCTTATTTTCATTCAAATCACATTGTGTACCTACCCATACCTACCTGCCGAATATAATTCTAACCTAAATTTTACAATTTGAAGAGATAATAAGCACTACTGTAAATAAATACCACCCTATAATATAAAAATGATAACTTGATAACCCTAGGGCCTCACAATTATAATAATATGGGAATACGATTGACAAACATGAAAATAATTATATCACTGCCTTTAAGGTAGGTATTTGAATTTTCGCCATTTTTGCATCGAGAATGACATCGTGCCAGAAGGGACACCCTGTATAATTTTAGACGCTTGGGAAAAACATTTTTCTCTGATTTCAAAAATATATATTTTGTTGATATTTGCACTGACAGTTTTCGAAATATTTAATATTTACTTACAATAAATTATAAAAAAAAATATTAAAAAAATAAAATATTAGAAAATGTTTAAATTACTAAGGAGGTTACATCGAGAATCGTTAAATATTTTTTATTACTGTTGGTTTCTAGTGTTAAATATTTCTAGTTCTTTGTATTTTTTTATGGTACTCGCCGCTGTCGAATATTTCGAAAACTGTCAGTGCAAATGTCGACAAAATATATATTTTTGAAATCAGGAAAAATGTTTCTCCAAGCTTGTAAAATTATACAGGGTGTCCCATTTAAAAATATTATGTTCAATTGGTTTTCCCAAGTTAACGACATGCAATTTTTTTTCGACCTAGCCAAAAGATAATACGTGAAAAATCAAATAACTTTTGTATTCAAATTTGTTTTCTAACTTTCTTAATAACGCCTGTAGATATTGGTCAAAATATACGCGAATACCCTGTACAATTGTAATGTAATGTTTTGTAAATGGTACAAAAAAATACTTTTTAATCACCAGCTTATTGGTTGTCAACTGCAATATGCATTAACTGGACTTGAATTTTTTAACATTTATTTCATTTACTTGTAATATAACATAATATAACATAAGTTTATATTTTTAAACAATATGAAACGTCCCTATAACTTAATGCCATTAAATTTGAAATTAACTAGCATATATTATTCATATTCGAGTATGAACGTACCATACATACACATCTGACATATACATACTATATACCAGATATAGATGCGTACATAGTAGGGTATATGTTACCGTATCATCTACGAGTATATTTTACCTTTAACAAAAGATGTAACTAAAGAGTAATTTAGATTACTCTGGGTCACTGAAATTGGTGGAAATAATTTTGGATAGATGGCATTCTTATTGTAAATATTCATTCATGTTTTCCCTCAAATGCACACTTATATTCCATAGTTTGATGGGTGTTTGATTAGAGTTTAATAAACTCTAATAAACATACTGATAGATAGAGGACATTAGTTCATTGTTATGCAATAGCAGGGCTGTCCAACTTCAAGTGGCCAAAGGGCCTCTGTAAATTAAATTGTGGTTGTGAAGGCCACATCATAGAATACTTCATATGCAACTTTATCGGTGATTTGTAATAGGTACAAAAAACTTGTTTGTTTGTATAATTATTTTTATTTATTCAAAAAAATAACAAATATACAAAATAAATTTGTGGGAAGTTTGGGAATGTTGGTTTTCACTAACCGCAGTGGCCAAATTAACATTAATATTTGTTGCGGACAAACGAAGCAACTAAGTGACTTACCGGACAGGAAACAGTTATATTTCGTTTTTATAAATTTCATGTTGGAAAAGCTGCTTTTCTCTATCTATGAGTCTCTTTCCACACTATTAACTCTGCCCGTCCCACTTGATTCAACCTTCTTATATGCAAGCAAATGGGCACACGATTGTTCGAGAGCGGTCCAGCGAGGATCGAGATCTCCAATGTTCCAATAACTTCGTTGTGGCTTTCTATCCATCGCCAGTGGCATCACTTAGCCTATGTATGTGTTACGTTGTTTTATTTCATCGTTAGTAGAAATGACTCGCTTGTGTCATGTTTTTTAGGCACATTTTTATATTTTTTGGCCAGCGGGCCTCATGTTGGACGGTCCTGTAGCTATAAACTCTGACCAATACTTTGCTCTTTTAGCATACTGTTTTCTTGTCACACATCGCCCTTATTATTTGATATAAACCCATAAATCCTTTCTTCACCATATTGATGAGGGAATGCATCATCCAAATATATACAAGGTGTCCGATTTAATTAAAACCAATATCTTGATCCGGTAGAAACAGAAGTAATATAATATGGTCATTATTTTCAGTGGATAAAACCGTCCTTTATGTTCTAATCGTTCATAATCTAATATAGTTTCACAGTTATGCTGGTAGTTTATCACAATACGAGTACGCCGTGTATTTAAAGTATATGTAGACCAAATGTTTTTCACAGTAATTTAAGTGTATTATTTTATACTTAAGAGTTTTTAAATATTTACACTTTTCTAATCACACCATAATGGTTCCTCATTTAACTATATTTAGTTGGTATGTAATATCTTGATCATTCTAACTACCTAAGTTTTTCAAATTTCTTTGGTTCTTGTGCTGAAGGATTTCGATCCTTTTGGACCTAACTGTTGTTGCAGCCACCTATAGAATAATATGCAGCCCCTGTTTATGCATGTCTTAGACATGTGGTCTGCAAACCAAATACTTAGGTATTTGGTTTGCACTGGAAGAGTACATTTTATTTCATTATTGTATTTATTTCATTAAAAATCACAATGACAATTTTTGGTGCTTAAAAAATACAAAATATCATATAAATATAGTTTATTTATAAATTATAGCAAGTAATATCAGCATCAGTTACACTATTTATTTTTGGTTATATAATGAGCTTTATACTGTTTATTTATTTATTTATTTATTTATTCATTTTGTTTAGAAAACAACCTGTTTTATCTACAACAAAATTGCAGGCAGAAATATTTATAAAATTATAGCTTAATAAATGTTTAAGTTCAGATTAAAAACAATAAAAATAAATACACAGGAGCTGAGCTAATCTGAACCCTGCCTAATCCGATGATCATGGTAATCAAAACAACTAGTTTGGACTAGTTTCGCGAGTGGTATCCATTACAGTTCTATAGTCAGTTTAATTTTTTTACTCACAAGAAGTGTATAAAATTTAATTATCATGGTGACCAGAAAACATACACCTTTAAGTATTAGTAACAAATATGCGGTAATTCAAATGTTAGAAAGAGCAGAAAATTATTTTGTTAAACAAAAATAATAATTAACATGTATATTGTTACAGTGGCGGCTCCCCAGGGGACGCAAGTGACGCACCGCTTCACCTAAAATTTTTGTTTGGTTGTATCATTTAATATTATTTTTAATTTCATATAAATTTTGTAATTTAGATATATTTTTACACTGAAAATGTATTTTATTTGTTTTATCCACAAAAATAAACAATGATTATTATAAAACGTTGCGCGCTGAACGTCTTCTAAAAAAGCAATGCCTTCGTTGAGAGAGAGTGAACATTAAACCCCGTACCGTTCTGTTCTTATAATAAGCAAGTGATGCAGATCGCTATCAGGTGGAATTTCCACGACAGTCGTACCGGAGGTTGGCATGGCAACAAGGCGACCGATATATAACTAAACTGCCCTGTGGACGAATGAGTGTCACGGATTTCGATAGGCCGCATCACATCACTCCTACCATCCTGCCAGTTTTTTCTCTATACGTGACGCCGTGCCGGTTAAAAAAACAATTCTTAATAATAAATAATCATTGTTTTCTATCAATCGTAGAAATACTTCCTATGCATGATCCAGTTTGTGTTTTATTAGAAACACCATTTTTTAGATGAAAAAATGAGGAAAAAACATTTTTTTAAATTGTGGGAACCCTGTGCCTTCTCTCGATGTCGAAAAAAGGGAGAGTCAAAAGACAAAGTGTTCGTTCGGAAGATTCGAAATGAGTGGTATTCGGAGTAAAAGTGGTTGTGTGGAAGTGTTTATTTAAAAAAACTTCTTTGTATGCCGGGTGTAAAAAAATTAGGCGTATGGAATGAAGAGGTATTTAACAATTCTGGGCAATGTTACGCGAGCCTGTCGTAAGCACGATCCTTCTTTAGAACATATCGCAATCCGCGTCACCTATTTACTGACCCACGAGCTGCCACTGTTTTGTTATCATATATAACTATAAAAGATAAATGCAAGAATTTACTGCTATTTTTATGTAAAAAAAAAGACTGACTAATGATTCGAACCCTTTTATATTTTTCAGGTTTCGGATTACCTCGGCTCCTTTGTAATAAGTAATAAATTGTCCATAATGACTTTATTCAGTAGGAACGTTTCAGTACACATTTAAATTTTCAAAATAATTATAAAATGTCAATCTACTCCTAATTTTAATATACTCTAATACTCTTCACATTTCATAGATCTATGATCGAGAAATCTACAACAATTCAAGTCTTTGTTAGTGTCATACTGTTTTACAGAATATTGAAAGACATTACATGACAAAACCACTAATCTATCTATAAATTTGATTCGCATAAAAAGTTACCTAAGTATGCTGCATACAAATTCCCAATTAAATTACTAAAACAAATTACAAGAAAAAAACAATATCATCCTTTTAGGTGGTTGAATATTTTACTATATATATAAATATGTATATATAAAATAAAATTATTGCTTTTCTGAAAAGTTTAATATTTTTTAACGTCATTGTTATTGGCTTCAAGATATGAAGAGTAAAAGTATATAATATATTGCGCCCGTGTAAAAAATTATATATTGGAAAGAGGCATATTTATCATAAAAAATATTTATACTATTATTGTTATATTCATTTTATTTGATGTGATCTGTGTGTATTGAATAATTATTTTTGTAAAATGGAAATGTATGAAAAATTTCAAATGAATACTTTTTTCAATAAACTGTTTGAGAATAAAGTTAATTATAATAAATAAAGTTAATTAATTTAATATATGTATATATGTAAAAAGTAGAAAAGCCACTTCCTGTATATTAATGAAATTATATGTACTTATATATAAATAGATGTTACTGTTATATTATTTTAAAGTACTCATGACAATAAAGAAATTTATGAAATATAACTTTTCCATACAACACTACCCCGAATAAATATTGTTATAATACGTCGCAATATTGACAAATCCCTATGTATATTTACAATTTTTTTAATAAAATCATACAAAAACATCCAAAGTACCTATACATTTTCATCATAATAATTATTAACCAGTAGGTATTAGTCTAAATCGGTGTTTTCTATTATCGGCCTACTATTTGAATTTGAAGTCGATGCTTGAGGAATCTCATCATCACTATCGTCATCTAAGCCACTAATAAAGCTTTCTAAAAAGTTACCAAGCAAACCACCCCTCTGTTGCTGGGGTGGCTTCAGTCCAAAGAATATTTGTCCTATCTTATCCAGGTACTGTATGTAACAAGGGTCCCTTTTTATTGATGGCTCATACTGTTCGCATAACACAGCAAATGTTTGTAATTTCTGACTAAAACAAAAGAATATGAGATTTAAACTGTAAGATAGAAGCTTCCGTGGACATAGTACATGCCCAAAAATTCCATACTATAAATATGCTATTCGTAAATTTATTCAAAATAATAATGCTAATAAAATTAGAACTGTCGGAGGACATCTGACTCTTTTGCCATCAATTCATAACAGTTGAACCAATATAATTATGGGGATGAAATATATTTTATCACTAGAACACCCCCACTTACTGTAACATTTATTTCAAATATTCTGATCATAACTCTCCTTCCCAATCAACATTGTTGATTTCTTACTTAGCACTTAACTTTTGCTACATGAGTGGTCGTCCAATTTTAACGAATGAAAAGTTGGGTTAGCTTCCTCTTTTAAAGGTATCGAGCAGAAATTAAAACTGAAAATGAACTTTTCACAAATTAAAATGCCACAAAAATTTACAACTGATCAGGAAGGACAAACATGGATATTTTTAAACAGGTACTTGATAACTATGAAACATGGAAAAGGGGGGATGCAAATAAATTTCTGTGTTTCATTTGAAAACCAACCATTTGAAAACTTTCCTGTCAGTATTCCAAAAATGCCATGTTCAATTCTGTTTCGTTTTCTGTAGTTAAAAACACCAACAAAAATGATCAACTTTGTGGCTCCAGTAGAAACGGAGCTAGCAAAGGTAAAGAGATAGTTTTAGACGAAGTGTTGTATTTGAGAACCATACTTTTCTTTTGGGATTACACCACTTGTAAAATAACTAAAAGCAGGAAACCAGAAGCATATAAATTAAATATTCAAAGTACAGTATCATGTCAAACTTCTAAAGTTTGCACCAAAAAACCACTGTATATGTAATAATGTATAATATGTGTTTTCTAAGGTTTTACAGCGGCGTAGTTTTTTAATTGATGGTTTCCGAGAAAAAAACAGTAACTTTATTTTTTCTTATGGGGTCTATTGAATTTTATCATTTTCAAACTCTGCTAACTTTTCTGTTAGCAGAGTATAGAATTTAGTGCATAAAATAATATAATATAATATTTGGTGTATAAAAGTACAAAATAGGTGAATATTTTTTCTAAATATTAAATTCCTTATCAGGCCATGAAAATTGGATTAACATAATGGATAATGCGATAAAATGATAAAAAATATTTTGAAATAACTTTTAACTTGTGCATTGGAAAACCAAAAGTAACTGACAGTGTAGTATCAAAAATATTTAAAACATATACAACCTGTGTTGTGTTATGTGGAAAACTAAGTCAGTGTTAATAAATTTACTGATTTTTTAAATAATCATCGTTAAGTTGATTGACTCAGTACTTATACTTCCTCTCATTCTCATTATGTTGCTTGAAGTACATATATTTGATCATCTATTGTCTTTATTTGTATGACATATAGACGCCAGCTGGGCTATATGTCGTGGATGCCCCTTCAGCACCCGGAGAACTCAGACTTCAGGCCAAGTCTGATAAACTGATTCTGTTAAACAATTTTATTTTGTAAATAAGAGTCAATAATGTCTTGATAGTTGTAAGTATACTTCCCATAGTAATGAAAAGGTTTATAATAACAAAGTAGATTATAAAAGAAGATTATTATTTCATGTTCAACCAAAGTGACAAATATGAAAAAAGAGGTTATACGTGTTTTCATTTTAAAAAGTAAATATCCCTAAAAATTCTAAAAAATTATTGGGCGAAAGTTGTAGAAGGAAAGTCTGTAACCAGAGAGACCAGCTTTGACCTCTTTAGCAGTTTAATTTGTACTTCTTCACTATTAAGATATATTTATTACAATGTTTTATAAAGCAAGTAAATTTTTATATTTTTTACTCAAAAAAAATAACTGGCAGTTGCATGATATCATTCCATTGATATGTAATAATGTCCGGATAAGATAATATGTTATAGACTTTTCAAAGATAAAAAATGGATATTTCCAGTTAAAATATATAATAACATAAATACTGTGTGATTAAAATTTGAGATGTGTTCTGTCTTCTACAAAAAGATGTCTACAAAGCAGATCACTCTTATTGGAAGACCCTGCAACGATAATTGGCCTAAACCACCAGCTGTACACATAACAGAAATATGTATACCGGATTTCCCATTTCATTTGACTAATGGCAATTAACATGGGTTATTACATTTCATTGAATTTTTTATTCCCAGGGCACACTAGGAGAAATATTGCTAACATAATCGATAGTACTGATCGCCAAACACTTCTGATTATCAAAATACTAAAGTGAAATGCTTTTTTAACTAAATATCAATGAAAATTCATAATTAAAAAAATACATAATTGTGTTAGCACTCACATTTTATGTCATCTGGTGGATTAGGGTGAAGTTATCCACAAATTCTCATCCACAAATTCTGACGTGGAGGAAATTTTATACGATATAGGGATATAAGTAGTACGGTTAACTGTAAATGATCGCTACGCTAACCATCTTTCAGACGATCTGCGCATGACCAGTATAGGTATGATACTCCCTCTGTGTCTTGTTTCAAAGAATTATTTTTTTATCCCACCAATTTTTATCACAGTTTAACAGAATATTTATTTCAATATTTTCAAGCAAATATAAATACCTGAGGAGCCGAACTTCATAGAAAATTAAATTATTTTTAATTTTTGTGGATTGTCTTCGATTTGTTATTACATCCAATAGATCTTTTTTCTTAAACGCCGACGTGTACCCCCACCAATATTTTTTCACAGTTTAACAACACATATATCAATGTTCTCAAGCAAAAATTAATGCGTGAGGAGCCGTCCTTCATAGGAAATTAAATTATTTTTCAATTTTGTGGATTGTCTTCGGTTTGTTAGTACATCCAATAGATCTTGTTTTTTCTTCAACGCTCACGTGTACCCCCACCAATATTTTTTCACAGTTTAACAACACATATATCAATGTTCTCAAACAAAAATTAATGCGTGAGGAGCCGTCCTTCATAGGAAATTAAATTATTTTTCATTTTTGTGGATAGTCTTCGGTTTGTTAGTACATCCAATAGATCCTGTTTTTTCTTAAACGCTCACGTGTACCCCCACCAATATTTTTTCACAGTTTAACAACACATATATAAATGTTCTCAAGCAAAAATTAATGCGTGAGGAGCCGTCCTTCATAGGAAATTAAATTATTTTTCATTTTTGTGGATAGTCTTCGGTTTGTTAGTACATCCAATAGATCTTGTTTTTTCTTAAACGCTCACGTGTACCCCCACCAATATTTTTTCACAGTTTAACAACACATATATAAATGTTCTCAAGCAAAAATTAATGCGTGAGGAGCCGTCCTTCATAGGAAATTAAATTATTTTTCATTTTTGTGGATTGTCTTCAGTTTGTTAGTACATCCAATAGATCTTGTTTTTTCTTAAACGCTCACGTGTACCCCCACCAATATTTTTTCACAGTTTAACAACACATATATCAATGTTCTCAAACAAAAATTAATGCGTGAGGAGCCGTCCTTCATAGGAAATTAAATTATTTTTCATTTTTGTGGATAGTCTTCGGTTTGTTAGTACATCCAATAGATCTTGTTTTTTCTTAAACGCTCACGTGTACCCCCACCAATATTTTTTCACAGTTTAACAACACATATATCAATGTTCTCAAGCAAAAATTAATGCGTGAGGAGCCGTCCTTCATAGGAAATTAAATTATTTTTCATTTTTGTGGATAGTCTTCGGTTTGTTAGTACATCAAATAGATCTTGTTTTTTCTTAAACGCTCACGTGTACCCCCACCAATATTTTTTCACAGTTTAACAACACATATATCAATGTTCTCAAGCAAAAATTGATGCGTGAGGAGCCGTCCTTCATAGGAAATTATATTATTTTTCATTTTTGTGGATAGTCTTCGGTTTGTTAGTACATCAAATAGATCTTGTTTTTTCTTAAACGCCCACGTGTACCCCCACCAATATTTTTTCACAGTTTAACAACACATATATCAATGTTCTCAAGCAAAAATTAATGCGTGAGGAGCCGTCCTTCGTAGGAAATTAAATTATTTTTCATTTTTGTGGATTGTCTTCTGTTTGTTATTACATCCAATAGATCTTTTTTCTTAAACGCCGACGTGTACCCCCACCAATATTTTTTCACAGTTTAAGAACACATATACCAATGTTCTCAAGCAAAAATTAATGCGTGAGGAGCCGTCCTTCATAGGAAATTATATTATTTTTCATTTTTGTGGATAGTCTTCGGTTTGTACATCAAATAGATCTTGTTTTTTCTTAAACGCTCACGTGTACCCCCACCAATATTTTTTCACAGTTTAACAACACATATATCAATGTTCTCAAACAAAAATTAATGCGTGAGGAGCCGTCCTTCATAGGAAATTAAATTATTTTTCATTTTTGTGGAAAGTCTTCGGTTTGTTAGTACATCCAATAAATCTTGTTTTTTCTTAAACGCTCACGTGTACCCCCACCAATATTTTTTCACAGTTTAACAACACATATATCAATGTTCTCAAGCAAAAATTAATGCGTGAGGAGCCGTCCTTCATAGGAAATTAAATTATTTTTCATTTTTGTGGATTGTCTTCGGTTTGTTAGTACATCAAATAGATCTTGTTTTTTCTTAAACGCTCACGTGTACCCCCACCAATATTTTTTCACAGTTTAACAACACATATATCAATGTTCTCAAGCAAAAATTGATGCGTGAGGAGCCGTCCTTCATAGGAAATTAAATTATTTTTCATTTTTGTGGATAGTCTTCGGTTTGTTAGTACATCAAATAGATCTTGTTTTTTCTTAAACGCCCACGTGTACCCCCACCAATATTTTTTCACAGTTTAACAACACATATATCAATGTTCTCAAGCAAAAATTAATGCGTGAGGAGCCGTCCTTCATAGGAAATTAAATTATTTTTCATTTTTGTGGATTGTCTTCGGTTTGTTATTACATCCAATAGATCTTTTTTCTTAAACGCCGACGTGTACCCCCACCAATATTTTTTCACAGTTTAAGAACACATATACCAATGTTCTCAAGCAAAAATTAATGCGTGAGGAGCCGTCCTTCATAGGAAATTATATTATTTTTCATTTTTGTGGATAGTCTTCGGTTTGTACATCAAATAGATCTTGTTTTTTCTTAAACGCTCACGTGTACCCCCACCAATATTTTTTCACAGTTTAACAACACATATATCAATGTTCTCAAACAAAAATTAATGCGTGAGGAGCCGTCCTTCATAGGAAATTAAATTATTTTTCATTTTTGTGGAAAGTCTTCGGTTTGTTAGTACATCCAATAGATCTTGTTTTTTCTTAAACGCTCACGTGTACCCCCACCAATATTTTTTCACAGTTTAACAACACATATATCAATGTTCTCAAGCAAAAATTAATGCGGGAGGAGCCGTCCTTCATAGGAAATTAAATTATTTTTCATTTTTGTGGATAGTCTTCGGTTTGTTAGTACATCAAATAGATCTTGTTTTTTCTTAAACGCCCACGTGTACCCCCATCAATATTTTTTCACAGTATAACAACACATGTATCAATGTTCTCATGAAAAAATGAATGCGAGAGCAGCCGTCCTTCATAGGAAATTTCCTTTTATTATATTCCTCAGGGGAATAATATGGTATGTCGATTAAAAATATCTATATGGATTAAAGCAAGGTAGAAGACAGTGGCATAAGCGTTTCGATGTGAAACTTACATTATTAGGTTTGATGCCAATTACTGCAGATTCTTGTGTATGCACAAAGCATGGAGAAAATTTGTGAATCGTGTCAATCTTCGTCGAAGACCTTATCATTGCCTGTCAAAATGTTTCTGAAATAATAAAATTCAAGAATGTAATGCAACAGTTCGAAATAAGGGTTTTGGGAGACATCAATTACTATTTAGGATTAGAATTTAAGAAATTAAAAAAGGCTTATCGTAACACATAGACCAGAGGAAAATGGAGTAGCTGAGAGGAAAAATCGAACATTTATTGAAATGGAAATTATGTATACTGATTCAATCGAGTCTACCTCCATCATTTTGGGCACAAACTATAATAGCAACTTCAACTTATTCTAAGAAATAGATGTCCTATAAGAAATCTAAATGGGGAAAACGTTTTTTGAAAAATGGACAGAAAGAGTTCCTATTGTTTCACATTTGAGAGAACTTGGATGGAAAGTTTTTACTTCGAATGGAACTCTAGCCAAAGGAAAATTCGAATCGCGTTTTAAAGAAAGAATTTTGGTTGGCTATTCAGAGAAATCAAAAGCATATAAAGTACGGATACCAGAAGATCGCAAGAAGCTGTAAAATCAAAACGTAGACTGGTGAAAATAGATATAAAGTCAAATAATAATAAGTCAATTTCAAACTTAAAATTTTTTTTATCAGAATTTCATGAGAATGAAAGGTGGTGAAACAATTAGGATTCATAAGGAAACAAACCGAAGACATGATTGATATATATGTTGTTAAACATTGAAAGACAATTGGTAGGGGTACACGTCGGCGTTTCAGAAAAACAAGATCTATTGGATGTACTAACAAACCGAAGACTATCCACAAAAATGAAAAATTATTTTATTTCCTATGAAGGACGGCTCCTCACGCATTAATTTTTGCTTGAGAACATTGATATATGTGTTCCTAAACTGTGAAAAAATATTGGTGGGGGTACACGTGGGCGTTTACGAAAAAACAATATCTATTTGATGTACTAACAAACCGTAGACTATCCACAAAAATGAAAAATAATTTAATTTCCTATGAAGGACGGCTCCTCACGCATTAATTTTTGCTTGAGAACATTGATATATGTGTTGTTAAACTGTGAAAAAATATTGGTGGGGGTACACGTGAGCGTTTAAGAAAAAACAACATCTATTGGATGTACTAACAAACCGAAGAATATCCACAAAAATGAAAAATAATTTAATTTCCTATGAAGGACGGCTCCTCACGCATTAGTTTTTGCTTGAGAACATTGATATATGTGTTGTTAAACTGTGAAAAAATATTGGTGGGGGTACACGTGAGCGTTTAAGAAAAAACAATATCTATTGGATGTACTAACAATCCGAAGACAATCCACAAAAATGAAAAATAATTTAATTTCCTATGAAGGACGGCTCCTCACGCATTAATTTTTGCTTGAGAACATTGGTATATGTGTTGTTAAACTGTGAAAAAATATTGGTGGGGGTACACGCGAGCGTTTAAGAAAAAACAAGATCTATTGGATGTACTAGCAAACCGAAGACAATCCACAAAAATGAAAAATAATTTAATTTCCTATGAAGGACGGCTCCTCACGCATTAATTTTTGCTTGAGAACATTGATATATGTGTTGTTAAACTGTGAAAAAATATTGGTGGAGGTACACGTGAGCGTTTAAGAAAAAACAAGATCTATTGGATGTACTAACAAACCGAAGACTATCCACAAAAATGAAAAATAATTTAATTTCCTATGAAGGACGGCTCCTCACGCATTAATTTTTGCTTGAGAACATTGATATATGTGTTGTTAAACTGTGAAAAAATATTGGTGGGGGTACACGTGAGCGTTTAAGAAAAAACAAGATCTATTGGATGTACTAACAAACCGAAGACTATCCACAAAAATGAAAAATAATTTAATTTCCTATGAAGGACGGCTCCTCACGCATTAATTTTTGCTTGAGAACATTGATATATGTGTTGTTAAACTGTGAAAAAATATTGGTGGGGGTACACGTGAGCGTTTAAGAAAAAACAAGATCTATTGGATGTACTAACAATCCGAAGACAATCCACAAAAATGAAAAATAATTTAATTTCCTATGAAGGACGGCTCCTCACGCTTAAATTTTTGCTTGAGAACATTGATATATGTGTTGTTAAACTGTGAAAAAATATTGGTGGGGGTACACGTGAGCGTTTAAGAAAAAACAAGATCTATTGGATGTACTAACAAACCGAAGACTATCCACAAAAATGAAAAAAAATTTAATTTCCTATGAAGGACGGCTCCTCACGCATTAATTTTTGCTTGAGAACATTGATATATGTGTTGTTAAACTGTGAAAAAATATTGGTGGGGGTACACGTGAGCGTTTAAGAAAAAACAACATCTATTGGATGTACTAACAAACCGAAGAATATCCACAAAAATGAAAAATAATTTAATTTCCTATGAAGGACGGCTCCTCTCGCATTAGTTTTTGCTTGAGAACATTGATATATGTGTTGTTAAACTGTGAAAAAATATTGGTGGGGGTACACGTGAGCGTTTAAGAAAAAACAATATCTATTGGATGTACTAACAATCCGAAGACAATCCACAAAAATGAAAAATAATTTAATTTCCTATGAAGGACGGCTCCTCACGCATTAATTTTTGCTTGAGAACATTGGTATATGTGTTGTTAAACTGTGAAAAAATATTGGTGGGGGTACACGCGAGCGTTTAAGAAAAAACAAGATCTATTGGATGTACTAGCAAACCGAAGACAATCCACAAAAATGAAAAATAATTTAATTTCCTATGAAGGACGGCTCCTCACGCATTAATTTTTGCTTGAGAACATTGATATATGTGTTGTTAAACTGTGAAAAAATATTGGTGGGGGTACACGTGAGCGTTTAAGAAAAAACAAGATCTATTGGATGTACTAACAAACCGAAGACTATCCACAAAAATGAAAAATAATTTAATTTCCTATGAAGGACGGCTCCTCACGCATTAATTTTTGCTTGAGAACATTGATATATGTGTTGTTAAACTGTGAAAAAATATTGGTGGGGGTACACGTGAGCGTTTAAGAAAAAACAAGATCTATTGGATGTACTAACAAACCGAAGACTATCCACAAAAATGAAAAATAATTTAATTTCCTATGAAGGACGGCTCCTCACGCATTAATTTTTGCTTGAGAACATTGATATATGTGTTGTTAAACTGTGAAAAAATATTGGTGGGGGTACACGTGAGCGTTTAAGAAAAAACAAGATCTATTGGATGTACTAACAATCCGAAGACAATCCACAAAAATGAAAAATAATTTAATTTCCTATGAAGGACGGCTCCTCACGCTTAAATTTTTGCTTGAGAACATTGATATATGTGTTGTTAAACTGTGAAAAAATATTGGTGGGGGTACACGTGAGCGTTTAAGAAAAAACAAGATCTATTTGATGTACCTACTAACAAACCGAAGACTATCCACAAAAATGAAAAATAATATAATTTCCTATGAAGGACGGCTCCTCACGCATTAATTTTTGCTTGAGAACATTGATATATGTGTTGTTAAACTGTGAAAAAATATTGGTGGGGGTACACGTGAGCGTTTAAGAAAAAACAAGATCTATTGGATGTACTAACAAACCGAAGACTATCCACAAAAATGAAAAATAATTTAATTTCCTATGAAGGACGGCTCCTCACGCATTAATTTTTGCTTGAGAACATTGATATATGTGTTCTTAAACTGTGAAAAAATATTGGTGGGGGTACATGTGGGCGTTTAAGAAAAAACAAGATCTATTGGATGTACTAACAAACCGAAGACAATCCACAAAAATGAAAAATAATTTAATTTTCTATGAAGGACGGCTCCTCACGCATTAATTTTTGCTTGAGAACATTGATATATGTGTTGGTAAACTGTGAAAAAATATTGGTGGGGGTACACGTGAGCGTTTAAGAAAAAACAAGATCTATTGGATGTACTAACAAACCGAAGACTATCCACAAAAATGAAAAATAATTTAATTTCCTATGAAGGACGGCTCCTCACGCATTAATTTTTGCTTGAGAACATTGATATATGTGTTGTTAAACTGTGAAAAAATATTGGTGGGGGTACACGTGAGCGTTTAAGAAAAAACAAGATCTATTGGATGTACTAACAAACCGAAGACTATCCACAAAAATGAAAAATAATTTAATTTCCTATGAAGGACGGCTCCTCACGCATTAATTTTTGCTTGAGAACATTGATATATGTGTTGTTAAACTGTGAAAAAATATTGGTGGGGGTACACGTGAGCGTTTAAGAAAAAACAAGATCTATTGGATGTACTAACAATCCGAAGACAATCCACAAAAATGAAAAATAATTTAATTTCCTATGAAGGACGGCTCCTCACGCTTAAATTTTTGCTTGAGAACATTGATATATGTGTTGTTAAACTGTGAAAAAATATTGGTGGGGGTACACGTGAGCGTTTAAGAAAAAACAAGATCTATTTGATGTACTAACAAACCGAAGACTATCCACAAAAATGAAAAATAATATAATTTCCTATGAAGGACGGCTCCTCACGCATTAATTTTTGCTTGAGAACATTGATATATGTGTTGTTAAACTGTGAAAAAATATTGGTGGGGGTACACGTGAGCGTTTAAGAAAAAACAAGATCTATTGGATGTACTAACAAACCGAAGACTATCCACAAAAATGAAAAATAATTTAATTTCCTATGAAGGACGGCTCCTCACGCATTAATTTTTGCTTGAGAACATTGATATATGTGTTCTTAAACTGTGAAAAAATATTGGTGGGGGTACATGTGGGCGTTTAAGAAAAAACAAGATCTATTGGATGTACTAACAAACCGAAGACAATCCACAAAAATGAAAAATAATTTAATTTTCTATGAAGGACGGCTCCTCACGCATTAATTTTTGCTTGAGAACATTGATATATGTGTTGGTAAACTGTGAAAAAATATTGGTGGGGGTACACGTCGGCGTTTAAGAAAAAAGATCTATTGGATGTAATAACAAATCGAAGACAATCCACAAAAATGAAAAATAATTTAATTTTCTATGAAGTTCGGCTTCTCAGGTATTTATATTTGCTTGAAAATATTGAAATAAATATTCTGTTAAACTGTGATAAAAATTGGTGGGATAAAAAAATAATTCTTTGAAACAAGACACAGAGGGAGTATCATACCTATACTGGTCATGCGCAGATCGTCTGAAAGATGGTTAGCGTAGCGATCATTTACAGTTAACCGTACTACTTATATCCCTATATCGTATAAAATTTCCTCCACGTCAGCATTTGTGGATGAGAATTTGTGGATAACTTCACCCTAATATCTGGTGGACTAGTTGGTTGAGCGGCAGTCTTTCAAACTGAAACGCAAAATTTTGCAGGTTTAAATCCCGCCAGAGACAACTTTCTTTATTTTACTTTTTAATTAATTACAAATTATTTGTGCTTACTTATTCGAATAAATATGGTTCATTGTCAGTACATAGTTATTATTTTTGAAGCTAATCTTCAAAGCCACAATATTTACTTGTCAAAAAAAAAATAAAACATGTTTTTAGTTGGTTCGTTTCCTTTATCTCTAGTTAAAGCTACTATCTTATAAAATAAGTAATCAACAAGCAACATATTTTTACACATATTTACTATATTTATTACATGCACTGTGCTTTTACTAATAGTGTACTTATCTCTGTTAATACAGAGGAACTGTCGTAATAGTCGAATTAGTAATAGGTTTTTTTTTAATAAAAAACTATAATTCTAAAATTAGGAGTTTTTTAAAAATAGGTTCATATTTATTGGAATTAACAAACACTTGTAATAATTGTGATTAATCAAAAAGTAAAATTAAAAAAAATGTTACCTCAATTGTGATTCGAACTTGGAAATATTTGAAGTTTTGTTTTGGAGCCCGCGTCTTGTACCACTAGGGCACCATGCCGCTTCAAATTTTGTGCGCTAAGACAGCTATGTAAATTGTTATGGTTAACATGAAATTTATTTTTAATGATATTTTAATTAAAGAAGCATTTCGCTTCAGTATTTTGATAATCAGAAGTGTTTGGCAATCAATACTATCAATTATGTTACCAATATTTCGCCTAGTGTGCCTTGGGAATATAAAATTCAATGAAATGTAATCGCCCATGCTAATTGCCATTAGTCAGATGACATGGGAAACCCGGTATGTATATATAAAATAACAGAGAAATGCAGACATCACAAACATAGGTACTTATAAAAACCACTAAAATTTTCAACCGAATAAAAAAGACTATCATGAAAAAAATGCTAGCTCAGCATTTAATACAAAGTCATACACTTCTTTTTTGTTGTTACACTTGGGAATCACATGTTGTTACACTTGGGAATCACATTGCCCTGGCATTTCTAAAATAGGATCAATCTTCAGTTTTATAACTTAAAGTGTGCTGTTGCACTTTACTTTCTAATGGGCCTTAGCCATATTAGTCTACTGTATATGTAGAGGGGACATGTCTAAGACGACTTCTATGGAGAATCTAGAAGTGGTTTTTATGCCACTATGACGCAAAGCCTTTATATGTCACCTAATACCTGTATCACTGATACGGAACAATATAGAAAAAACCAAACGTTCTATCCAAATATGCAATAATATACAGGGCGTTCCATAAAACGAAGTTGTATTACGCCCAGCCTACACTAAACACCCTGTATAATCGAAAATAATTTTAAGTCATAGAACACTTGAATGAAAATAGCTTTTACCTAAAACATTTTTTTCTAGCTCTTACGGTTTAGCCGCTATGCTCTGCATAGCTTAAGCGGTACACCCTGCATGTAATGTTTGCATAGGAAAAACATTATTGTACAACACTTGTACAGTTTCCATTTCTAAAGCACAAATTAATATGGCACAGTTATGCAAAACCAGAATTTTTATTTTTTAACTCATTAAATTTTCTACCAACTTGAATACTATACATATCCGTTTAATTTAGTAGTGCCATATTTACATTATGAACCATCTGAATACACTGAACTAAGGATGGTGATCTATCCTTCAACTTGTCAGTACTATTTGTTAATATACTATAGTTCCCTATTTGCATAAATTTGCTTTGACTTATGAGTTTTCATACAGCTGTTGATTTTCCCTTGATAACCGTGAATTCCTGCGTGTTAAATTTCAAAGTAATATTTATTATAATAAAAAAAAACCCACTTCTAGTTAAGATCCCACCCCTCCATCTTGTTAATACCAACTGTTGAGGTTCAAAATATTCCGGGCATCTGTTGAGGTTCAAAATGTTCCGGACATGATTTGTGGATTTCTGTACTGAATTAAGGAGTTTGTAAAAATACCCTTTTGTATTTAATTTTAATTTGTCCATATCCAGATAACTACTTTTAGACTGTGCGCCACATGGTGAAAGACATCCAACACACGGATCATGTGTAATAAATTAGTACAAAGGTTTTTAAGTAGGTCTGTTTAATCATATAGGTAGACCCTTCTTTCACTAATATTAAAATAATAGTCTTATTTATGTAGGTCCAGTGTTATGTTTTATAATCTTTTACTTCAAATTAAATATGGTACCTACTGGTTAATTTCGTGTTAAAATGTGTACTAAAATATTCTCACTTTTTTGTTTTTTATGTATATTTTAATCAAGTTATTCATAATTTTCTATCCTGTAAGTCCGAGCATATGTAATTTGCTTGGTAGTAGCCACTTAGGTATATATTTGTTCCAAAAGATCCGAAAATGTTTGTTAATAATATTAAGTATACAAGGTAAGTCAACGAAAAATTTAATTCTCGATTATCTGTTAATGGATTGGTTTCCATGGAAATACTAGACGGTATAAAACTGGTAACTGGGAATTTGTCAGGTGATGGCTGCTTTGAATATGGTACTGCTTTACAATCACTAGGATTCCAACCGCCCAAAATTTATTTTGTAAAAATGGCCTTGTAATATAAATTTGACGTAAAACCATATATGTTAACAGAGGAACTAACTAAATACTTGTCACCTGTTGCCATCAGTCGCCCTTGGTAACTGACCGATTGGCCTAGATCAATAGCCTGACGGCCTCCTCACTTGTCCCAACCAAACTTCCCGCAAGATGTTCCAGCTAATTATTACTATTTCCTTCTTATTAGATTAACATTTAAAATATTTCTGTCTAAATGTTAGAAATGGTAACTTTTCTAAGTAAGATATGTGACCACCTTAATATCAATAAACTGATAATAATTATATACTTAGGTTTGTTTTACACTTGTAATTTTCAATAGAGTAGCTCTATCCCTTTCAACAATTCATTTATGGTTATAGATAAATAACTAGAACTAACAAAAAAACACATCCTGTACTAAGTATGTTGACAGCGAAAAATTATGGTTGTGCTAGGGTGGCTATCATGGCCTTGGCAAAGTCTATAGCTGCACTTGCACCTTTTGAGTGTACATTCAAGCACTTGAACACGCAAGTATTTCAAGCCAATGTTTCACCAATGTAAAAATGCGTTTGAGCTTGACACCTAAACTTCTTTCCCCTGGACTTCCACCCAAGCATTTTTTGTTTCGAACTCAAATTACTATTTGAAGGTTATGTACATTTGTTTTTTGTTAGGTGAAGTTGATGATCAAAGTAACCTTCCAACAATTTGTAATTTCATGTTTCATGTTCAAATTGTATACCATTTTCTATATATTTGATCCAGAAGCAAATCTTCAGTCTTACTGGTCACCTATTGATATATCAATATAATTATATATTTTCACCTGCTCTTAAAAATTTTCAAATTGTCGGGGATGTGTTCCCATTGACATTTTGTGCTTCAAGCTTATGTGCTTCGAACCCATTTTTAAATATAATTAGAAACCACCTTATATCACTTCACTTAATAAATGAAATTCACATTAAAAGATAAAGTCCAACATGTAGTAATTAGTTATTTGTAAATTTAGTAAATGTGACTTTCACACACAATTATGTCAATGGTTGATTACAAATATTTATATTAAATTAAATAATCCTTTTATAAATAATATGGTTATGGTATGTGTATTTTGTATATACATACCATAACTATATTCACTATAAATTATTTAAAAAAAAAACTGAAACCATTATAATAACACAAGGTAAAATAAAAACCTTTTTAGATAATATTGCAAGTGCCCTTACAACTTTATATAATTTTTATTCTAGGAATATTACCTTTCAATTGCTTGTAGTAAAAACCAAATAAAATTTAGTAGTGGCAGAAGATAGGGTGGCCCCGATTTTCTTATTCTTGGGTGTTGTTCTGTATAACTCGTAAATGTCTGATTTGCAGTGCTTTTATTTTTTAAACACAGATATTGCAACACTGCTTGTGCTATAAATAAGTCTGCTTCACATTTAAATCCCTGAGTCCTTTGAAATTCTATTAGAAGTTTTGCACAACTTTTACCATCCTGAGAATAAATAAAGTGATGTCTCGCTTGGGCATAATTCTTTTCTTCCCAATAAACTAATGCAATGCTCTGAAGTAAAAATATATAAAAAAAATATTATTATACCTATAGAAATATAATACTCGACAACTCTTAAACACAATCAGAGAATATTACCTGGTGTAAAAATGGATGACCGTATGCACCTTTTGAAGACCAACGTATTGCATGTGCTAAATAGGTATCCCTTTCAGGTGTAGAAGGGCTTATTTTGCTGAAAATCTTAGTCAGTTTTGGAGTCCAAGTGAAACAATCATCTTCCTCTGATTTAACCAAAACTTCTATCAATAATATGGCCAAATCTGCTCCACTCAATTGCTACAAGAAAAAATATAGAAACAAATTAGGTTATTTAGCTTACACATACAGTACCTGATCGTGTTCTAAAAATAAAATGGAACCATTAAATAGCATATCTTTTAATTCTTTATATTTTTTCTGTCCTAAATATCTGAAAAAATAAGGTTATGTTGAGAAGGTTCTAGCATTTTACGCTACCCTTTAAGCAATTAAAAATAAAAGCAATTAATTGTACCTAAAATATAACGTCCTATACATTTGGTGTGCTTCGTAATAATTTCCATCTGTTACTGATTTCTCTAATTTCTGTAAAACTCGGGAAACTCCACGATTTCCTTGTGCAGCCATATTTATTTATTCAATTAAATTCAACAAACGTCAAATGTCAAAACTGGTAAATTTATTTTCTGATAATAAGTGTTGGTACTATTAAATTTAAATTAACACTTGTCTAGCAAATTAAGCGGGAAAATCAAGAAATAATTTCATTTAAATTATTTTATATTAATAAAATATCGGCCTCTTGTAATAAATTTCAACACACAAATTTTGGAGAGGTAGGTAAACAATGTTATGTTTTCTACCAATAGATATTAAATGCCAAGGTATTAAGAATAGGACATCGTCATATTTTAGGAGACACTCTAATTACGTTCTTTTGCTCTTTTCTGTGTGATTTTTTTATCGTATAAAACCTAATATGTAAAAGTCTATCTCTCTCCAATCAGGTAGCTATTTTTGTTATAAAACAAGGAGATCATTTGTTTTATAAGGGTTTTATCAATTCATACAATTAATTATCAAAAATGTTAAACGACATACATGAAAGATGGCGCTGGCGTTAAGAATTATACAAAACCGGGTCCGCCATTGTTGCGTGTCGGCTGCTTTTATGGCCGTGCTTTGAACTTTTCGTAAATATTTCTTGTGTACGGAATTTGCATCTTGAATTTTTAGGTGCGTTTTAATGTTTTGATGTTTTCTGATTAGAATGACACATGTTGTTATGTTGATGTGCCTGCCTTTGTAAAGCATCTTAGTGTTATTTTTCAAACATCGATTTGGTTTATAATGGCTTACAACTCACGATATTTTTTTATTTTCATCCACATGTAACATTTTCTTTGAAGATATGCTAGTTGCATTTTTATATGTTTGGCAAGATACTAAACAGATTTGTGTAGATATATTTTGTGCTGAACAAAGTGCTATTTAATATTTTTTTTCAGTGTTGCATTTAAAATATCCAACTATAGGTAAATTGAAGTTTGCATAGTTAATTTATTAACCTACCTTATTCAAGCACAATAAGAATGCAAAAAACTGCTCAATATCATATTATTCCACAGTTTAATAGGTGATTAAATAAATACCAAGTTTTAGTATTTTTAGCTGCTGGGGTAATGAAAAAAATAATGAAATTCTGAATTTTAGGTAAAAGAAAATAAAACAATTTTCAGTCTTGAAATATAATATTTCTAGTTGATATTTCAAAATATCTATAGTTTGATAAATAGAGTACGTTGAACTTGGTAGATAGTATACTCACACCTTTAAATTTCTAGTAGGATTTTATTCTTTGAAATGTTAACTAGGTACTTTACTGTTAACTTAATTATTATAAATTGTCATGTCAGTTTGTATTATGTTTTTATTATGATTATTTTTTTGATTAAATGACCAGACTAGTATTTCTAGAAAATCCAAGAAATGTTAAATGAGTTGTTTTTGCCATTAAAGTGATTGAAGTAAATACATCTAAATAGGTACTTTAACACAGGTAGTTACTTCATTCTGGAATTATTTTTAAAGGGATCTACATTTAAAATGCTTAGATTTATTTGATTGCTCTATTTTTCCAGTATTTTAATGGGGTGGTGAGCTCAAGATTATTTAGACATTGACCTAATGGAATGAAATCTTCTGTTTTCTAAATGGATATCAGATTGAAGATATGCAGCCTGACTGATTTTCACCAGGGATATGTGTTTTTGTTGATGTAGGAGAGTAACTCCATTGTTATAAAAATGTCAGGGGGTCCGCCACATCACCCACATAACCGGCAGGTACCGGCTGCAAACACTGCATGGAATCATTTGCAGGTAAGAGATTATTTTAAATCTGTAAAATATGTTAAAGTTGCAAGTTCTCTGATAATATGAGCATAAATGTGGTTTACTATTATTTCTATTATCTGTTTTTTAAATTTATTTTTTCCTACTGAGGTCAATTTTACTTGATTTATGCACTTTTTTTAAGTATATACCTAGATAGGTAGGTACTATTGTTTTATTTTATTCTCTACCTACTACAAATCCTAAAACAACCCGCTATCTTATATTCATAGTTTTATATTATATGTTAAAATGCAAATAAATGCTTTCAAATTCAGCATTAGATTCAAATTTTCATTTATTTATGAATTTGATGAGCATATTCATAATATGTAAACTAAAATTTAACCTCTCATTTAGCCAGAAGTGGCTAAAATCTTCATCAAAAATAGAAGATGAAAATCATTTCATCTTCCCATTTTTGGTAGGACACCATATATATTTTTACATATTTGAATAGGAGATTCTAATGAATACATTGATATATGGGCAGATCAGTTTATCTCTAAAAATAAGAGAGATTCGCACAAAAGGAAACAGACTAAAAACAATATTATAAAAAGTTATTAGGTAGTTTGTTGTTCGGCAATCGGCAAATGGCTTATGTTTGTTTCATTTAATAAATCACCTAACCAGCCATAGTCATGTGACCAGCGAACTCAAAAATACACAGAAAAATTATTTCTTTTTTTGAATTGGTTATATAAATAAGGCTATCGTTATCTTCGGTTCAATATGTTACTTGATTGGTAACGGGTAAATAAAATACACAGGTAGGACTGAACTGGAATAATATAATCAATTATATTCACAGTCCAGTTGGTTATGTATAATTTCCAGCAGAACAAGTGACTAGTTGGTTCTTTCGAAATACTATCATCATTTAAATAGGCTTAATATCTTCACCTTTAATATTTGTTGGTGCTAGTGGAGACAAGGGAATAATATACTTAAATATTAGCTATAGGTACTTAAATTTAAGCAAATTTCTTTAACGTTATAACTCTACATGGTATATGGTTATTTTATTACCAGACATAAATTTTAAGGTGAAAGGTGCAATAATGTTACTAACTAAAATTTCAATTGAATGAAAACTGTAATACAAAACCACAATGGGATGTTAACACAAACAGCAAATAGTTAAATCCAAGCTACCTTTAAGAATTTTCTAATATAAAAAGAGTTTAAGAATATGATTATTTGTTTATTTATTTATTTACTGAAACAGGATAACCTCTTAAGAAAAATGTACAGTATACTTGGGAAATACAAACTAAATATCAAATGTACGTTGTGATTACAAAAATTATAATAATATATGGTAACAATTATTTATCAGAAGCCCTGGTTAAAAATATATTGAAATTTTATTATAACACCTAGTATGAAATTTTGGTTTAAATTACAATGTAAGTTTAAATTTACCTACATATAAAAATATTTTGCCTACTAATATTTTTATGAATTTTTTTTTTTTTTCTAGATGAAGGGCATATAATTTTTTTATTACTCAGGTATTATGAAGTAGCAGATGAAATTAGTTACCTATTACCTATATGGTATTCCTTGAAGATCTAGTACAATGAAATTTATGCAAATTAGGCCAAAAAATTAAAAAACACCACATCTCGAATTAAAAAAATGTACTCTATCAAAAGATTTACATACCTACATGATCAAAACACATAAAAAATATTTTTAACAAAAAAGCATTTTCTTAAAATAAAATAACAAAACAACGGAACTATATTATAACAGCTAATCCCTATATAATTTGTAAATCAAATACACGGAAGAAAATTTGTAAAAATATTCCTAAACAGTACGTGTGGCAATACATACTTAGTCTTTTATTAGAAAAAAAAAAACCGGCGAGTTTTCCACTGAACACGAAAATACTCCACTCAGCTTTAATTATTTTGAGATGGTGCTAACGTTGTTAGCGAAACGCGCGTCGATAAAAATGCAGTGTTTTGGAGTGGAATGGAAAACTCATCACTTTTTTGCGATGGTGCTAACGTTGTTAGCGAAACGCGCGTCAATAGAAATGCAGTGGACTAGAAAACTCATTGTTTTTTTTGTGATTTACGAAGTAAGTTGCTTTATCATATCTGTACACTGTATATAGAAGTCATTTCTTTGGATCAAAAAACAAAAATTAAAATCTTGGGATTTTTCCAAATTGATCTATTATCTCATTTATTATCATATCTTTATTTGTTACTATTTACTACTATTATTTATTACACTAAATACACTATTACAAAATTTTTTTTAGTGTTTTTAAGATGCAAAGTAAAATTTAAAAAATATTAAAATAAATAATTTGATTTGCCACTTCATTTTCATTACATCATAACATAGCAGGAAAACGAAAACCTAACCAGAAAACCTATTGGGATATTGCAGAGATGTACGTTTTTATTTGGTAGGACATTTACACACATACGATATATGAGTATAGTATATTATTGATCATCGCTTCGGAGAGGCAGGAAGGAATGGTCAATTATTGATAGTATGCTCTCATTCAAACCATATGAGGGACTGATTTGGCATGTTTTTTATTGGTGGTGGCAACTCATGTTAAAAAAAAGAGAGGAGACTCAATATTTTGTTTTATATATAGATGACTAAAAAATTACAATAAATTTTATTTGTAAATATTAATTTAGGCAATTTCTTAAATTACCTATATGACATTGTACTTGGTATTTGATCGATAGCTTGGGAGGGCCTGTCACCCCCTGCCCCCCCTTGGCGACGCCCATGCCTACATATATTACAAACATGACCAGAGAAGTATCTCGTGCTGTCAATGTCGTTGTCAATGTCAATGCATTTTGAACTTTGTACTGTTGATTAATCTTTATCTACTTTTATTGATTTTAATCGCGAGGTGAAGTTAGAATTTGAAAATTTCTGTTGCGTCCATTAAAGAAAGAAGAGAAAAGGGTTTCAGCTTTTATCGTTGATTGAAATAGGTACCTACTTCAGAAAGTTATTAGAATGGTGTTGTGTTAAATTGTTATTGTCTCTGGTGTTAACATAAACATCCTGATACTGTGAGAGTGTTTATAAAAGAAATGCATAAAAGATGCAAGTGGAATTATTATCTTGAGAGCAAATGAGATTTAGTTGCTGCTAGAGAGCAATCTTGGTTGTTATAGGTTAGATTATATTCATTACCTACCTACCACTCCTACCTAAAGTTGAACACTGCTATTGCTATTAAATTAGTTTAAACTTTTATTTATCATATCATAAAAGTGGTAATTGAAATTAAGTTTTTAAACCAATTTGATGTATGAAAATGAACTTTGTCTTATGTTAACACTGATATCAAGTGCCATATTATACTGGCTTATGTAATCACTTTTCGTAGTTACCAATGGTAGGGTCAAATAAAGTTTCCCTTTTAATTTTGTCTATATTTTTAATTATTTTGAATGATTAGGTACTCTATTATTTTCTCTTACTTTTCTAGGTAAAGCGATTACTTCAAAAAAAAAAAAACGAAAGTTTTCAAGATTTCAAGCCCTACACGTGATGAGTAACGCGATGAAATCCTTGCCAGTGCCAACTTAATTTTAAATTATTTAATGGATTAAAAGTAGACAATACACACACCAAGCATAATGTCTACATTTAATCCATTTAATAATTTAAATTTGAGTTGGAAACGGCAAGGGTTTCATAGCGTTCTCATCACGTGTAGGACTTGAAATTATTGAAATATTATCAATATAAAAAACGTCAAAAAAAGTAAAAACTTTTAAAACAGTATAAAGAATCCTGTACTATTCTACTCAAACTTTTCAAAAGTTCTGTGCAGAATTCATAGATGGCGGTAAAAACTCTATACCAATGTCATAAAGCGAGAGAGCAATCTATCCCTGGCTTTATCTATGAGTCATCATCATTAGGTCACAGAGGAGTATTAGGTATTATAGGTATAACGCATGATACATGTACTTATTATATCATGGGTATAACGTACTGGTTGCAAGAAATATTCACAATGTACCTATAGTGAGTATGATACTTATATTACTTGGTTTACATATGCCAATGTTTTCAATTGTGTTCAGAAAATGATTTTCAATATCTTCTTGTCATGAAAGTAATCTAGTTATTCTTCTAGATATATGCAGACATTTTTATAGGGATTGCGAATGGTTCTTTAGTTAAATCATAATTTATAATAGTCCCCACTGTTTAATGATACTTGTCTATCTGAAAACCAGCTAGTAAATTATTGATAGGTAATTACTAGTTAGACCATTATCAATGGTGTTCTACAATACTTATTTCATAAATTCTTCACGAAGGTCGGTGCAATTTAAAAAGTATTATTACCTACCTATATGAAATAACGAACAGTGAATTCACTGTTCGTTATTTCATGTATTTTGTAATATTACATTTAAAATTGGAAACATCAAATTTCATAGGCTTTTCCCACGCTTCAAATTAATAGAAGTGGTTGCCTACTCAGTTACGAATATGGTCTGTGTTGGTTTAGGCAGGTGTAATATGTACTATAGAAGACTTCTCTAAAGAAGACAGTCTCTAAATGCGGTTACAGACGGTGCGTTAATTCGACGAACGGAATCCTTCACTAAGCGAGGAGAGGCCCACTTTGCATAACGTGTTATTCCTTCGTTTCCCAGACCATCGGATATAAAAGCGAAGAAACGAATATTCTGTTATTAGCCGAATGCACGGTTTGTGTGAAACCACCTTTAGATTCGCTTTCTTACAGGCGTTTAGGCCATAGGCGCATCAAAGGTGAACTATGGGGCTACAGCCCCATCTCGATTTATGAAAAAAACCTACTTAAGTATTCATCAAATGTAAAAAATACTGACTGTGGGGCGACGATTATATAAACGTTATTTGAGAAACTCATCTTTTTATGATAACTAACATCTATAGTATTAATTCAAATCCATTAGTTTCTTCATGGTTGCGGGCGAAATCTTGGAAGAATTACATAGATACTCAATTTTAAATTAAAAAGATTGGATATTGCATTACAAATATCTACTTCAAATAATGTTTATATGTAGCATAAAATAATTTTTGGGATATAGTTTGATAACCTGCCTTTAATAGCAAGCGGTATATTCCCAAATTACAACAACAAAAGAGCAATATGTTGGTAGAAGGCGATGTTAAAGAATTTTAGACTTATAGCAACGAGTTGATTTCTTATAAGAATTTCATTCTGATTCTACAGCATTAGACACATTCTTCTAAGCATATTTCTCTTACTATTAGTGACAAGCACATCAAACTCAGTATCAATGTATTCATAATAGAAGGTTCTATTAACTGTAAAAATAAACACGGTGGACTTCTATTTCAAAAAATGCTAAGAGCATTTTGTGTAGGTATTTCTTCCACCTAAAAACATTCTTACGTCTTTGATAGTACTTAATTGTTTTTAGTAATAAAGGAAGTACAGCCGGAAAATAGGTAATATTAATAGCTGTTTAAACTTTATCGATTGTATATGCCAACCCGTAGCCGCTCTTTTCACTTTTTGAAACGTTCTTTCCGCTCTAATTTTGTTTTTCCAAATTTCAATCTTTATAATTATTGCAGGTCTCTGCCAAATGTCCAGGTGCGCAAATGATTTTGGCCACTCAGCCAAATTTTACCAATATCTACAGCATACCATAATGTTTATTTACTTCTGAGGTTAGAGTTGTTTCTTGCATACTTCAATAAAACACGCAAAGATTGAACTAGATCGCATTTCAGGAGCTTCTTTGAGACTAGATAGAAATTCTGATCTAAGTAGGTACTCTAAAGCGGACCTTACGCTGTCTTCTTTTTCATCAGTTCATCATCAACAATATGTTTGACTTATGTATTAGGAAAGTCATGCCTTGATATGGAAATCGAGGTCGAAAGAAGGCTGTTTCATCTCGACAACCTGATGTCGCGCGCCGCTTTACAACTCGCCCACATCTATATTTACGATTTTCATGCTTGACAACATGGCATACTGCTAAAATAGTAACACATAACAATACTTTTATTTCAGATTTCGGAACGAACCACCCTAAATATCTTTTGAATTTGAGGAAATTTAAAGAATACAAAAAACACATCAATTGAGATATCAAGGGGGAATTTTTATTACACATTGGATTTAATTTTAACTGTCACTCCCTCCTCCATAGCGATTCTCACTTTGAAATTGAAATGGAAACCTTCATCGAGTTATACATCGTTGGAAAGGGTATACAATTCCCTATCCAACCATATCCAAAAACGTTTAAATCGGTTGATAGGTTCGCGAGTTTAATTATTATGCACAATTCTATCACATGCTTGCCGACGTATTTTTCTAACTTATTAAATAGTACAAGAAATTATACCTAATTTTTTTTTCTTTTAAAGATATCGGAGGTAGTATCAAAGGAGATATTTCGAGGTATCTTCTATTACTCTTATAAATATAACACATCTTCATTCAACATTCAACCATTCTCATATCTGTTCTTCTTTCTCTGTACTCATTCGAATTTGACCCACCTTGCATTTTACTTTAAAAAAAGAAACAATGGTACTTTTTCCTTAGATCGTATGTAAATTTTTCATTTCTTGTATTCTATTTTTTTTTCTTGAGATTGGAGGCATCTATTCTACTTCCAGGATGATGTTAATCAGAATCAGTTTTTTATCCATTCTCAAATAAATGTTTGCCTTATGTCATAAGTTATAAGCGTTCTGATAGATAACAACTGTGCACAGTGTGTACCAATTCGATGCAAATGTGTAGAAAATAAACCAATAAAGTCTAGTAGTCCTACTATTCAAAAGGCTGAAATGTCGGTATATAATATTAAACATTATTAAGTATTGCAGCTAATTTTAATTGAAAATATTTATAAAACTAAATAATATAACTTTACCCTTTCGATAAAATGACCCATTCGATTCGATTTTTGAACAAAAAGAACTAGAGATATACAATTACATTTAGCAAATTTTATAACATTACTAACGCACTTTTTACGTTTTAAATAATAAGTCAAATTTTCAGCGAATTGCTGAACCTTTCAACAAACGATATTTTTTTCTGTGAAACTATCTTAAAAAAAAACGCTGGAACCTCGGACAAATAATTATTGGCGTAAGGCTGTAAGTGTAACCATACCATGAATTTTTGCCATAATCAAAGTTTAGGTACAGAATATTGCCATAATTGGCTTGATTTCGCGGACCAACCAGCGAAATTTCCTCTGGTTTCATTCTCAATTTAGCGATGACACGTAGATAATGATTACCCGATTAAATAATACCCTTCAGAAAAATAAAATCGTACGCTCATGTATTAGTAATTAAATAAAGATTAAATTGAATTTAAAAAAATAAATTGCGTGCAGCAGCACAGCTGAGAAGACATCAATTGTAATAATATTTTACTAATTCTTTATTTCCTAAATATCTTTAAAGCGCACTCTATTATGAGTCATTCATAAGAATTAAGTGGGACCTTCTAATATTGATGTAAAAGTCCCCCCAGCGAAAATAACATGAATGTAGATGATATTAATAGAAAAAAAAATGAATATTACTATAGAAAAAATGATTTAGGGCCTTACGTAGTTTATATACAAGCTAATGAAGAACTGGGAAAAAATTTAGGGAATTACAATCACCTTAGTATAGCTAAAGAAATATTTGATCTTAACCTTGATAATTTAAAAAAAATTGACAAAAAAGGTAGGAATAGGATAGGTGTAGAATTTAAAGACTTCCAGTCTGCAAATAATTTCCAAAAAAACGAAATACTAAAACAAAAAGGGTACAATATGTTTATTCCTGCTAACATGATATCCTGCAAAGGCATAGTCAAATTTGTCAATAAAAAATTTACTGAAGAGGACTTGTTGAAATATTCCAAAATAAATAACCATAATATTTTAAATGTTAAAAGATTAAATAGGCGTACAGTAAATGAATTGGGGGAAACAGTTTTTATCCCAACAGGGACAATACTATATACTATATCGGGAAAAATATTGCCAAAATCAATCAGTATCTGCATGCTTTCAATGCCAATAGAACCTTATAGAGCACCGGTCACTCAGTGCTATAGTTGCTTCAGATTTGGACATACCCAGAAACAATGTAGGGGGCAAGCGAAATGCAAAAATTGTGCGGAAACTCACGAGGGGGCCTGTGATAAACAACAAAAATGCCTAAATTGTGATAACACAAACCATATATCAACTAGTAAAGACTGTCCAGAACATATTAGACAAAAAATAATTAGAGAAAAAATGGCATTTGAAAACATATCATTCTTTGATGCAGATAAAAAAGTTCCGAAAGCTAATAAAACAGTACGGGAAATACATCCACTGGATTATCCTCCGCTAAGAGGATTCACAGAGGATCAGGTAATCAATGATAATTATAACAATAAAATATTTTATAGTAACGTAGTCAAGTCACCAAAGAAAAGGAAAATATTTCAAAATGGTGGTTATGATAAAAAGGCACATGACGAATGCCTAATACTTCCCAATTCTAGAAGTCAATCTCAAATCTCTTCACCCATTTTTGTTCAATCTCCATGCAGCATTAAAGAAAACAGTAACATACAAGAAATATCATATATCAATGAAATATTAGGTAACATGCCCATAGAGCAAATCAAGGAAATTATCAACATTATAAATATATATACATTAAACAAAGCTGGACCAAAGTACATAGACAGAGATAGACCTAGTAGTTCAAATGACGATGGCTTCTATTAATCAAAACCACGCTCTTGATATTCTCATGTGGAATATTAGGAGCTTAAATTCTAATAAACATAATTTAATTGCACTAATTAGAGACAGTGACCCGGATATAATCACATTAAATGAGACTTGGTTAAAACCTGAACATAGTTTTCATATAAAAAATTATAAGGTAATCAGGAAAGACAGACAGGATGGGTATGGAGGTATAGCCATCTTAGTAAAAAAAAACATAATATATGACTGCCCAAATATAGATCTAAGCTTTTTACCTGAAAACATACAAGTTTTATCGATTAGAGTTAACAAGGTTCACATCGTAAATATATATTGCCCTTCTAATATTAAATTACATTCAAATATATGGAGAAAACTAGTAAACTTATATGACAGAAATGTTATTATATTGGGGGACCTTAATGGGCAAAACACATTATGGGGTAGTGGAATAAAAAACTATAACGGTGAAACAATAGAGGCTAATTTGGAGGATTTAAACCTGGTGGTGATAAATACGCTACATGGGGGGCCTCCGACACGACTGACACCTCCAGGAAGCAACGCTAGTGCAGTAGACCTCATACTGACTTCTCCCAACATTGCAACTCGGGCTAACTTCGAAGTAATTACCGATCCGGGAAACAGTGACCATTTCCCAATCAAATGCAGTATAAATGGCACAATTGAAATAAACAAACATCACTATTCAGAAATCAGGAATTTTAAAAAAGCCAATTGGGCTCAGTATCACAGTAGTCTAGAAAACGAATTTTACCATATATCAGATGAAACGAATGAACATAATTATAACACATTTCAAAATTCAATTAATTAGGCAGCAGAAAAAAGCATTCCAAAAATTAATAGAAATTATATACCTAAAAAACCTGCTGTACCATGGTGGGACTCAGAATGTACCGAGGCAGTTAATAAAAGAAAAGAGGCATTACATATATTTAAAAATAATCCTACGCTTGTAAACTACTTGTCAGCCAAAAAACATATTGCACTTGCCAAAAAAGTAACTAAATATAAGAAAAAAAGTAAATTTAGAGAATTCTGTAGTACTGTTAACAGGAACAAACCGTTAACAGAAATATGGTCAACTATTAAAAGATTTACATATGCCAGTAGAGTCAATAAAGGTAACAGTTCCCCTTCTACAGAACTAGCAAATGAAATATTAGACAATTTAACCCCTTGCAATATAATTCCTGATTTCGAAATAGTAGATGATCAAAAGGAAGTAGAGCCCTTTACACTAACAGAACTGAACAACTGCATAGATGGGAAAAGAGACACTGCTACAGGAATAGATAATATCTCCTACTCAATGATAAAAAATCTACCTATAAATGCTAAACTTTATTTATTAAATTTATTCAATAATTATATACTGGGAGAAAATATCCCAAAAGAATGGAAAAGGTACATCATTTGCCCGTTTTTAAAACCAGATAAAAATCCCAATCACTACAACAGTTACAGATCGATAGCGCTAGCGTCGTGCCCTGGTAAGGTGCTAGAAAGTATGATAAAAAACAGACTAGAATGGATAATTGAAAACAAAAATATTCTGCCCGCCTTACAAAGCGGGTTTAGAAAAGGTAAATCTGGTTGTGATAACTTGAGTTACATCACTTCTCATGTTTTATTGGGATTTAGTAGGAATCAATTTACAATAGCAACATTTCTAGATATTTCAGCGGCATATGACAATGTAAAAGTACACGACCTATATAATATACTCAAGAAGCTAGAAATTCCATCATATTTAAATAACATTATATTCAACCTCTTAAACAATAGAGAATTATTCATGAAAGATAGAACAGGGAACATGTTAGGTCCTAAAATAGCAAACATTGGTCTTGCTCAAGGATCACCGCTTAGTCCGCTTCTCTTCAACATTTATATGCACGACATCCAACTGAAGGTAAAAGAAAACATTAAAATCATCATGTATGCGGACGATATTACAGTATTAGTAAGTGGATATAATATCGAGAACATCATTGAAAATATGAATGAGGCATTAACACAACTAAAAAAGTGGTTTGAGAAACATAATTTTTCATTAACTACAAGCAAATCTTCATGTATCCTATTCAGAAAAGGTAAAGCAAAAAACAATATAACATCTAATATAGTATATAATAACTCAATTATTCCATGGAAAAATGAGGTTAAATACTTAGGGGTGATCCTTGACCAAAATCTAAAATTCAACAAACATGTTCAATACATTTCATGTAAAATAACTAAGAGCTTGAATATACTGAGAGCATTGTGTGGAACGTGGTGGGGAGCGGATCCTGCATCCCTCTCACTAATATACAACGGTATCGTTAGGTCCCACTTTGAATATGGGTGCCAAGCCATTGGTCCCCTCAATAAAAAACTCACAAATAAATTAAACAAATTACATTACCAGGCTCTTAGAATAATCTCGGGATGTATGAAATCTACGCCTATATATGCACTCTTAGGTGAATGCGCCGAAATGGATATGACACACAGAATACAGTGGCTCACGATAAAATTTTTAACTAAAATTTATTCATTTGAAAATCATCCTTTGCAAGAAATATTAACGGACCTTAGAGATTATTGTAATTTTAATCAAGGATACTGGAGAAACAGAGAGGCACCTGCCCTGATTACCGCCTTAAACTTTATTACACCATATATAAATAATATTAAAAGGGATCCTATGTTACCAACTTTTTTGTATGAATACCGTTACTTAATTGAATCAGTAAATTATACTGAAACGAAATTAAAAAAAGGAGTTGAGAACGGCAAAGAGTTTCATAATATATCTAGGGAATTATATCCGGGTCACTGCCAGTTATTTACGGACGGATCACTCGATCCAATCGAAGAAAAAGTTGGCATTGGGGTATATGTACCTCAAACCAATTTCTCATTTCATGATAGTCTACCAAAGTATACAACAATATGTACAGCAGAAATAGTGGCAATAAATAAGGCATGTAGTTACTGTATTGAAAACAATATTAATTTGGCTGTAATTTTCTCAGATTCTAAAAGCGCTATTCAAAAAATTGTGAGAACAAAAATAGATAAAAACTTAGATTATATTGCAATTAAAACAAAGAGAATGATCATTGAAGCTACCCAAAATAATATAAATATCAAACTAGCCTGGATCCCGAGTCACACAGGGATCGAAGGAAATGAACATGCAGACTGGAATGCAAATCTAGGTAAACACCTAATGGTCACTAATAATATCCCACTTGACAAATCTGACATAATCTCCTATCTTAAAAAACAGTTTAACAAGAAATGGCAGTCGGCATGGAAAGAAAAATTTGTAAATAAAGGAATATGGTATTATAACATCCAAGATAGTTTTCCAAAAAAAGCATGGTGCCATAGTTTCCCATATAAGAATAGAAAACACATTACCACCATAATTCGTATGAGAACAGGTCATTGCTTAACAGACAAACATAAATTTAGAATCGGTTTAGCTGATAGCCCATTATGTGAATGTGGTCAGTTAGGAGATCTAAATCATATTTTATTTGAATGCCCAATTACAAAAATACCTAATCTGGATATATATTTCTCTTTAGCTCATTTATGCAAACTTCAAACTCCAACTAACATTAATATCATATTAAAAAAACTTACATATGAAGGATCAATACTAATTATAAATTTCTTTAAATATAACCAAATAACAATATGATATAACAACACATGGTTCTAAATAAACCAAAAGTGCTCATAAATAAACAGCATAAAGACATGTTAGATAAGTATCAAAGCTATGTAAAACTCCTTAAAATATCCTCTTTTTTTCCCGACCTGGTGCTCTAAAACCGAGGCAACATTTCGGGTGTGTAATGCTCCGCCGTTGCTCCGGAGCGAGAAAAGTTCTATCCTTTGTTTGTGCTATCTGTCT